>JAKWBJ010000482.1:1825000-2520000 GCA_023159175.1 Wohlfahrtia magnifica | reverse complement strand
ATACAAATTTTAAAAATTCCGGCTGGGCGGTGCCACGCCTATACAAAATATATATATATATATATATATATATATCTTTAAAATGGTATCAGAAAAATTCTCTAAATTTTGAACAAATAGATTCATGGTCAAGGCAAAGTATCAGTCAAAAAGTGGGCGGGATTAGACATGTAGGCATGGTACCTCCCATACAAAGTAAATGTTGATCTTAGTTTATCCTGAGAACGGTCGCATCTGAAGTTATTTACTTCATAGTCAATAAAATTATAAGACAAAAAGTGGGCGGACTTGGACAAGTGGATGCGGTACCCCCATGTAAACTAAAAGTTTATTGTTTTATATCTTCAGAGCCGTTAAAGTAAAATCTTCTGATTTTGGTCCAAATGATTCGTAGTTAACACAAACCATCAGGCAAAAAGTAAGTGGAAGTGGAAAAGTAGTCTTGGTACCTCCCAAGCAAACTAAATGCTTATTTCTGTGTATCTTAATAACGGCTAGAGCAAAAGCTGAATTTGGTACAAATGATTCGTAGTCAACAGAAACCGTCAGACAAGAAGTAGGTGGAGTTGGACAAGTGAATGTGGTACCTCCAATAAAAACCAAATATAAGTTTCATTATATCTAAAGAACGGTTAAAGCTAAAATTTCAGTATTTGGTTCAAATGTCCTCATAGTCAATGCCAATCATCAGTCCAAAAGTGATCGGAATTGCGTAAATGGGCCTTGTACCTCCCGTACAAACTAAATGTTTATTTATGTAAATCTTCTAAATCTTTTAAATCTAAACGGTTAAAGTGGAAACTTCTGAGTTCGGTTTGAATAGTCAATACAAATCATCAGACAAAAATGGGCAGAAATGGACAAGTAGGCGTTTTACCAACCATGTAAAGAAAATATTATTTTTTGTATATCCTAAGAACGGCAATAGTAGAAGTTTCTAAATTAGGTTCAAGTTCGTGAGCAATACACATAACTGGGCGAGATTCAATTAATGGGCGTGGCATCTTCAATTCATACTAAATATGGGATTTTGTATACCATATGCGGAGAACGATAACTATTAAATTTTCTTTATATATCCACATTCCCAAAAAAGCCGGAAATCAAGTTGAATATAAGCTATCTACATACATATTGTGTATATAAAAATGAAAGGGTGTTTGTTCGAAGACTGTACAACTAATAATAGAAAAAAGGGTAAATAATTTAACCAAGACAGCATATAAGATAATAATTAAGATGGTGGTGCCAAAGCACACCGGGTTTTAGCTCGTAAAAACAAATAACAAAACATACTGTTATTTTTAATTTTTTTCATCCAAAATACAAAAGGATATGTACGGGCACGGGTATTTTAGTCCGGGTGGCTATACTGCCAACCCAAACAAATCAGGACAGCTAAGAATGAGAAAAAAACTTTAAAAAATCGTTAGCTAAAGGAACTTGCAGAATATCAAAGTTGTATTTTGTTTTGTTTAGAAAAATTTGACTTTTTTGAAAAAACGTTCGGGTCAGGGTAGTTAGGGTTAAGACAAGACATTAGCTCATATTTTGAACAAACCGAGTACATCCTACTACAATAGACTTGCTGCATAAGAGAAATAAGATTTAACTTTTAAATTTTCTTTATCTTTATTAATTTTGATTTAATTTCATGCTAATTGGCGTTTAAAAAATAAATAAAAACGTTAACACCCTGTATAAGTGACAATCATAAATATTTAAAATATCCACAATTGAGAACTTTCAACAAATTTCGAATGTTGAACTCTCTTCAAGGTGTGGAACAAAAACTGTTGTGTCAAGTTGTGTTTGGTGATGATTTTCGTCATTCGTTGCTTCATTCTTTCATTTATTTATTCACACATTTTATAATTTACTTGGATTATGAATTTTTCGGTCGAAGACAGAAATATGTATAAATAAACTGAGAACGATGTACAAACATACATACTTACAGACAAACATAAGATAAAAACCAACGTCTGTTTACAATTACGAAAGTTTATATTACCCTGACATTTATGCATCTCATCACCTTTTATCACAGCATCATTGCATCAGAGAGAAAGCAAGTCAAGAAGTTTGCTTTTTAAATGCACCTTTAGAGTGCTGGTGTGTATTTTTAAGATATAGTCGCCCAAAATAAATAAAAAGTCTTTAGTAATGCAAAGACGGCATCACTTTAACAAAATAAAAGCAGACGTTATTGAAATAGTTGAAGAGAAAAACTAAAAGATAAAAATAATTCAAACTCTACTCTAAATTGAGAATAATGATGACAGCAGGGATGGTGGGTTGAATAAAGTAGACACATGCTTGTGGGTAGTAAAAAACTCATGATGAGGGGGCATCAAAATAATTCGCATGACTAGTTAATGTCCCGCCTTAAATTTATTTAGTTTTTCCAACTATCGTTGTATGTAAGAAGATGCATAAGAGTAGTTTCTAAAGGTTTTCCTTTTTTTTGGAATTTTTTGTTTGTTTTCCATTCTAAGCCAGATTTTAGTTTATTTTAGAGACACTCTCTTATAAGTGTGTAGTCTCTGTAGATTTGTATTTTTGTACTATTTTAGTCTTCTATTAACTTTGCTTAAGCACTAAAGTGTTGAAACGTTTAGGGAGTGCAAATGAAGTTGATAAAGTTTTTTTCTATTTTTATTTTTTTGTTTAAAATATTTAAGTAGGAAATGAAAACAAAAACTTATTAAATAGTGTTAAAAAAAAGAAGGATAGCAAATGTCTGTTTTAGTAACCACAAAATAGTTTTCTTTTTTTTCAGTCAACTTTGAACTGTGAATAGTGACAATTTCTTGAAGTTTGTTTTATTGGCTCTTGTAAAAAGTACCAGCAGTCTATTTTTACATTTTTTATTAAATTACAAAAAACAAAATATTTACGAAAAATGAAAACCTTAAAAATGTTGTGCTGCCTAGCACTTTCAGAATGAAGCACAACTTTTCTGTTGCTTAGTTGAGTGGTCGCTATGTCGTGATTACTTCGAGAATTCGAGGTCAGTATAGATCGTTTCGCAAGGTTCTAGCCAGGGACTGAAAACATTTAAAAAATTGGTTCAAGTTCGGGTTCAGGTTAATGAAACAAAAAGGGCCAGGTTTAGGTTCGGTTCAAAATTCAAAAACTATATATCGTTTAATTTTATATTTAATGTACTCTTTAAACTTTTTACTTAAAAATTTGTTCTTTGAGGCGATAAAATAATATTTAAGACTGAAACGGCCCTCTCGATGCTTACTTGCGTAGCAGGTATTGCAATTATGGCACTCCCGTTTAATAATGTTGCTCCCAAAATAATAAAATGTTTTTTTCTTCTCCCTGTTTTGAATGTTTTTCATACATACATATATTGACTGCAATTTCATTCTTAAATAAGCTATCAAGCGAACCGATGGCATTTATATTCAATGAATGTGATTTACAAAATATTTTCTTCTTTTTTAGAATTTTTTCGAGCGCATCTTCATCTCCTTCTGAAGAACAAGATATTTGTTATTCTAATAAACTATCTTTTCTTTCAACTTTTAAACAGAAGAAGAGGATTTTCCATTTTAATCTATTTTGGGTGAAGATGGTACGCTGGTTAATTTTTCGTTGCAAATAATCGGTATTTTATTTATGTTTATAATTTTTTCATGAGCCATATGAATTATAGCCCACTTGGGCTCAAAAGATTCGGGTCAAAGTTTTTCTTAACAGCGGCCCTGGACCTGTTCGGTTTCGCGTTTAGGTTGGATTTAAGTCCCTGGTTGTAGAATAATTAATAATTCGTATCTAATTTTACGAAACACTCAACATAATCTAGTTTGTCGTCAGTCCAAGCTTTTAAATCTTTTTTGGAGGGCCCCTGGTCATTGAGTATTACATCTGCTATTCTAGTATTTAAATAATTTTTCATCGCCCGTAATGATCTTTTTTTTTGGTGGCTATATAACAACTTTGTGGTCTTTAGCCTAAATTAGAATAAAGTTCTAAACGCTTCGATGGTATGCGCTGTTTTTCCAATTTCTCACACCAAGTTTTAAAAGATCATCTTTAACCTGATCTTTCCATCGCAGTTTGGGTCACCCTCCTCCGCACCTTCCCTCTGGTAGAAACTTGAAAGATCTTTTCACCAGAGCATCTTCATTCATACGCAAGACATATCCAATCCAATGCGAACATTGTACTTTGATGCGCCTAACGACGTCGATGTTGGCATAAAGTTCATACTGTTCGTGATTTATTTGATGTCTATACTCGCCGCAAACGCAGACAGGCCATATATTTTACGAAGAATATTCCTCTCAAAAATCTATAATGATCTGCTTCAAAAATTATTTATGTTTCGTTTTAGCAGCGTTTTACTGATGATAATTCATGTAAACAAAATTCTTTACCTTAACCCATTTGTGTCACCATATGGCACGTCCAGCTTGCTTCACCTTTTGCAAAATTTTATTCACTTTTTCGGTGACTGGTGGTCTTTACATAAAAATATTCACTCTTTGGTTCGGTGAATGGATACAACACAACATATCAAAGACTAAAGAACTTATATAACAATATATACAATATGCAGGGTGTCCGCCGGGAAGGTATACTACTTTGTTTGTTTATAATTTTTGATTATATGAAAGAGTATGGATCTTATATTGATAAATGTTTTATTTAATATCGGCAATTCTGTATGGAATACAATAGCAGATAAATGCCCGCCTCTGTTAGCCTCACAAATGCGAGCCCTTTTGAGAAAATTTTTTATTACATTCTCACATATTTCACACAGTATTTTATTAATTTCATCACGAATATTTTGCTTGAGTTGCTCCTGCGCTTCTGGTTTGTTTGCATAAGCCTTGCTTTTCAGATATCCCCACAAAAATAAGTCCGGAGCAGTCAATTCAGGCGACCGTGGTGGCCAATCAACATCACCATTCCTTGAAATAATTTGTTGTGGAAAGAGGTCTAGCAGTAATTCCATTGTAATCCTGGCCCTATACGATGTGGCACCGTCTTATTGAAACCACATGTTCGCCAAGCCCAAAGCATGCCGTTGTGGCATTAAAAAGTTTTCAATCATATCACGATATTGCTCCCCATTGACAGTTACCGTTACGCCATTGTCAGTTTCAAAGAAGTAAGGTCCACTAATTGCTCCTGACCAAATTGCACACCAGACGGTCACATTTAATGGATGCAAAGGTGACTGATGAATAATTTGAGGGTTTTCCATTGCCCAGAACCGACTATTCTGTTTATTCACATAACCATTCAGATGAAAATGTGCCTGGTCATTCATTATGATCATTATGATTTTTTTATGAAAATCGATGATTGATTTTGTTAAAATGTTTTAGCGATTAAAACACGTTGGTTTACTGAATACTTTTCCATAAAAAATTTGCCACGTCTCTACTTTGCGCCTGCCAAATATAAACTGTTAAGATTAATGTTTACTAAAATGGAGGCAAAACAAAGTAATATAATTTCCCGGCGGAAACCCTGTATATATTTTTTCGATAATCTTGCTTGAAATTAGGTTAAAGAGCTCAGGAAGGGCTCTCGGTGAATACCTCAAAAACGGTTGTCGTACCTTTTACAAGAGAACACAATTATCATGTGACTATATTTCTTTTATGGGTATCACCATCAACTTTTCTAAGAAGATTTAAAATCTAGATAAAATTCTGGATAGGGGGCAGAATGGTGCCTTCTAGAATAAGACGGCCTCTGGGCAAGTCGGACCAGTTACGGTAAGGCATGGAATCTTTTGAAAAGAATGACACGCTATTAGTCGGCCCATTATCACTTATGGAAACTACTACCATGAATAAATTAGGCAAAGTACAGAAACTTGGTTGCCTCGGTATAACTGCGACAATAAAAACGTGTCCAACAGCGGCCTGTAGACCTTAATAGGTTTGATACCGCTTCACATCTATGCGATCCTGAACCGAATGAATGACTGTTCGGTCATATGTACGGAGACCAATCTAGACAGTGAAGTCAAGGATAAAACATCGTATGACATCTAGACTGCTCAAATATTGCTACGATACACTGACAATACCTTCGCTTTTTTTGGATACCTGAACACTGTGGGATAAATTGGTAATAAAAGAGCGAGTTCATTGGCTAGAAAAGGTCCGTGACACTCTATATAGGCTTGGAGCCTTACTGTGAGGCACCACTTACTACCATCCTCAATCTAAGCAAGAACTGGGAAATTATCAGATGCTTAGAACACTGGAATTTTCAAAGACGACTTCACCACCCAAGGGCGGAAAAAAAGAAAACAGGTCATCTAGCGGTTAATCTGGCAGGATTAATAAAATGGTTGTTGGTAATTAATCTGTAGTAAATCTTTAAGAACCACAGAAACAGTTGTCGGTAAATAATCCAGTAGGATTAGAGGAACAATAGCGGTTGTCGGTAAATTAAGTTAAATTAGGCTCACAGGAACGGTTGTCGGTAATTAATATATGGTAATTGATCTAGCAGGGTTACGGGAATAGGAACGGTTGTCGGTAATTAACTTGAGGTAAATCTGGAAGAACCACAGGATCGATTTTCGGTAATTAATCTAGCAGGGTTCCAGGGACAAGAACGGTTGTCGGTGGTTAATTTGGCAGGATCACAGGAACGGTGGCAGAATCGCAGAAACGGGTGTCTGCAATTAATTTCGCTGGATTACAGGAACTGTTGTCGGTGATTATTTGGCAGGTTCATTGGAACAGGTGTCTACAATTAATCAGACCAATTGTAGGAAAAATTCGGAAGACCTTACAATTGGGGGTTAGTAATAAATTTATTAACACGGCCAGAGAGTTGCCCTGATTACCCCTCTTGAAAATTATTAAGACACTTAGGGAGTCGCCCTCACGCAGCATCCACTTTGAGCAGAGCTTTTGCATACCCAATTGTTCGCGTAAAATTGTAAAAACACTACCACCTGATATCTTTACAATATCAGTTAGCTCGTACACCTTCAATTTGTGATCGTTCATAACCAATTTGTGGATTTTTTTGATGTTTTCTGGAATAACAGTCTCATGTGGGCGTTTACTGTGCTCTGCATAATTGGTGCTGGTACGCCCACGCTTAAACTTAGCAAATCACTTCTCTACCATTTATCTCGACTGAGCAGAGTTCGGATAATATTTATTAAGCCATTGTTTGGTTTCCACTATATTTTGCTGCATCAAAAAGCAATGCTTTATCAAAATACGAAATTCACATTTTTCCACTTTTTTTTTGATAACAAAAGTTGATTCACACAAAATGCTATAACTCACGAATCAATAGTCAGATTGTCATCAAATTTATACACGTATCGTTCGAGGCTTAGTACTGAATAAAAATCATATGGACAATATTCTTGTAACGCCATCTGTGTGTCAACCTGCTGACTTATTGAGTGACCTTCTTAAGATCTTTAAATTTATGATTTGAAGCATTAAGTTATACCATCATTTCCAACCTGCCTTAATTCCCTTTGTGTTGAGGTTTTCTTCTGGTTGTCTGTTATAAATTAGAGCATGTCTATATATATTTTCCCGTACCATGTTTTTTACTGCAATTACTTTTTATTCTACCGCTTCTTTTTCTGTTTTTCTGTTTCTTTTTACTTTGCAGTTCTTTTAATTTTGGTTTTGATCGACCACTGTCTCCATCTGGCAATGCTATTAAAAACAACATTTTCAACGTCATCTGCACGACGTAAATCTTGTTACCGAAAAAGTTTTCCATCTTATCATTTTCATTTTCTTTCAGATTTAAAAATTCTTCCAATTGAAAATAATAGAGAAAGAAACTTTTAAGCATGAGTGAAAGGAAAAGGAGTATGGGTTCAACAAAAACGTTTTTCAAAACTTACATACATATCTGGATATAGTGTATAGTACTTGGCTATGGTTTGTCTTTTACTTCCACTTTTTGTTTCGGCTTTTGTTTTTTCTTTTGCTGTCGTACTTGTTGTTTATCTTGTTGAACACATTTTCAGTGCAACAGCAACAGCAGTTGCTAGAAAACACTCTTCAAAAACTTTCATTCATTTCATCTTCATTGTTTTTGCAGATTGTAAGTGTGTAGGTTTCCGAGTAATACTGTTCTCTTTTTATTCTCCTGTATTTGGCTTCCCTATGTTCAAAAGAAACCTTACGAAAATATATAGATTTGGTATGCAATTTTTGATGATTTAAAACAAAAGATAGGGACATTCTCCATATGGGATTTTTTATTATTTTATTTTTTTTGTGACAAAGTAATCATACTCATGTGATAAGTAAGTTAAACAGTATTTCAGTAAGAAATACAAAAAAAAATAATTTATAAAAACATTGTCACCTTAAATAGGGGTAAAGAAAAAAATGATAAGAACCAGCCAAGCTAATAGCTAATAAAAATAGATTTGAATTACTAAGAAGAGAAATCAAAAGCAGACTTAAAAACTTATATATCCAAATATATATATTGTATAAATTAAAAAAAAACATAATAGTAAAAATGTTTAAGCACAAATTTAAATATCTGGTGTTGCAAAGAAAAAACTAGTGAGATATTCATAATCAGATAACTTAAAACTACCTTTCACTTAATTAGGTTCACAATTGTTTTATTTTTACATTCGAGTAAAATTATTTTCCATAATTTTTCAATCAATTAAATTCATAAAATTTTAGTTATTAAATTTAGTAAAATTTTTTTTTATGTACCACCTTGATTTTTTTTTGAAATCTTTGTGTCATGGTTTGACATTTGCAAAAGTTACGTAGCCACATCTACATCTATCTCTATGTGTACACTGAATGAAGTGAATCGATTTACGCTTAATCAACGTTGGGATTTATTGGCAATATATTTCCATTAAAATAAAAAAAATTGTCGGAAATTGCACTTAAATATTGTACAAAACTTGGTCGCAGAGAAGGGCCAACAGTGCCCGGTACACGCAAGTTTATTGCTAAAGTTCGTGAAACTGATTTCATTGCGCCAAGACGTAAGCGTTCTGCGTACACCCAAAAGTATTGAACCTGTGGCTGAGAGAGTGCCTGAGAATTCATAATATCAACTCATCATCGTTCTCAAGAAGTGAACATTTCAGGAACCAGTTTACATCGAATATTTCGAAAAGATCTCGGTATGATGACTTACAGAATTCAATTGATTCAAGAGTTGAAGCCGCAAGATGATATATATTTTGCCAAAAAAACATCATCTTTACGGATGAAGCTAATTTTCGTCTCGGTTAGTACGTTAATAAGCAAAATTGCCGTATTTGGGGCTCACAAAACCCGAACGTGGTCTTAGAGAAGCCAATGCATCCATTACGAATAACTGTTTGGTGCGGCTTGTGGAGCGGAGGCAACATTGGCCCATATTTTTTTGAAAATGAGGACGGCGCAACCGTTAAGGTCAATGAAGACACTTATCGCACCATGATAACTTATTTTTTTGTGACCGCTCTTAATGAACGTTGTTTGATTTTAACAGGATGGTCACACATCTTATGCCACACATCTTATGCCACAATCGATTTATGATGTCAGTTTGAGACAATTTGAAGGCCAACATTTGTGATGCCGTTGTCGAGACACAACCCCATACTCTCGAAAAATTTGTCGAAAATTCGTTCGATCGAATGGGGTATTGCCAGCCGCGGCAGCCATATGAATGAAATAATATTTAATTTCCAACCAGAACAGTTTTACTTCACAATAAAAAATTAAAATTGACAAAATTACAAACAGTTTTCGTTTTATTATATTTTTATATTTAAGCTTTCAAATGGCCCACCCGATATAGACTACTATAATATAGAAGCGTTTCATAGGAAAAAAATTTTAAATGTCTTTAATGTATTTAACAAAAATATCTATATAATTAATGAAAACAAGCCGCTATAAGATGCCTACTATTTAATTTAAAATACAGCGTGTCTTTAAAAGTGATAGCGAGACATTCGATGGTTATCGTTAAGTAAACTTTCGGAAGTAAGGTAGCAGAAGGTAAGTGCTGAACTTACATAGGTACCAACTAATACGAATTTCTTAAAAACATCAAGATTTTTTACGAATAATTGATAACTGATATCGCACAAATTATTTACATATATTTTGAAAGATACCATCTGTAAAAAAAGTTTGCAAAACTCGGACAAGCAAACAACACGACAAGTATTGAAATTAACCAGACTTAATAAGAGAAAGCTATTATCAATTTATCTTAACTGGCCTTTGAACAATGGCTCACAGGCTTATACTTCAATGTATTGATTTTTGCAGAAGCTGTAATCAACTTGTCTGTTATTGCTTAGCATTTGATGAGTTAATTTGAGTGAGATTCCATGAAAAAACACTCTTGCAAAGAGCAATATAAGTAAGATTTATGCCTGCATTATTGTCGAACTTAAAGAGGACTCTTGCCACACTAAAAGTATATGCCTACACAAATAGAGTTACTTCTCTATACCCATGTTACCCTGTGTAGCCACACAAATCTTTCTTATCTTTATCATATCTTTCTTATCTTGTACAACTAAACTAAAACTAACTAAAACTTAATTACAAATTTTAATAAATTATCTAAATAATTATTGTATGTACTTAGAGAATACAGCTAACTTGAACTCTCAGGCAGAAGGATATGATTCATTTGAATCAACAAGCGACACCGAGCTAATTGGTATAATAAAAGAAACCTATTTTTAGCTGTTACGAATACAGTGTACACCCTAACAATTATAGTAGTGTAGGATATTATCGGCCATATGCAAAAAAAAAAAAAATAAATTTACAAACCTTGTTAAGCCTGTGTTAAGCAAAATTCCGTAATGTTGTATGCAAAAACGATTATTAGATTATTATTAAAATCACTTTGTTAACTTTAAAAATTTTAAAATAGGAAGCTGCCTACTTTAAGAATAGCATATTTTGGCGTCAAGGATAACTTTTTGGAGGTAAAAGAAAAAGTCATTTTTAGTGAGATGGTGATCCAAGTCAGACCGCTAAAATTATCAAAGAATGTCTTCTGCAAAAGAAATTTTAAGTGAATTACTGATTATCGTAAAGCTATAATTCCAATCCAATAGAGTATTTTGGGACAATAGTAAAAAACGCTTAGAAAAATAAAATTGGACTTCGTAGAACGTGTTGAAGCTACGGCAAAGAATATTGTTAAGCTTCTACCTTTTTAAAAACGTGTTGTTATGAGTTCGTAGATTGTAGTTAAAATAAAATAAATTTTGTGTCTGGTCTGAATTAAAAATCCTTTATTCAACACTGCTTGTAACCTTTTTAAAGGCAATTACAATTTTCTATTATTAATTACTCCGTCTGTTTACAATCTTGTCAACAACAACAATTACTCAACAGATCTTTCTACTTAAAGATCTTCCAACCCGATCGTAGTTATAACTTAGGTTCGATCACAGCCTCTTCAACCAGAGTTCAACCACACTAAACTCACTTACACTGAGTTCAAACCAATAACAAGTTCGCTGAGTTTACACCAAATAATGTGATTGCTGTTCGCATCGATGTGCTTCTTATATGGCTGAGTAAATAACACATCGAAAGCTCTCGAACCTCTCGATATTTCAGGTAGATTCCATTTTTTTCTTTTAATTTCTTTTTAATTTTTTTTTTAGCCATGCGTATGTAAACATCTACCTCTTTCAGCTCTTAGTGTTTGTTGTTGCTTGTTTATTGTATCTTCTTGTCTGTATCGAATATATGAAACTTTCGTGTTCTTATCTAACAAATTCCATTACTGCAATCTTGACGTACAAAATTCTGGCTTTTATTTTAGAGTTCTTAGTCTCGAACAAGATCATTCAGGTCAGACCTAAATGCTTGGTTGTACTTGCATCAAAATCGGTCAAGTCGCTTTCAAGTTATGATGAAATATATTGACATAACTACCATATTTTGGGCGAAAAATTTTCCACGCCCATAAAAACAAATTTGAGCCCGGTGGAAAAGAACTAAAAACAGATTTGAATTCAGCGCATCAAAATCATTATATTCCATATAGTTTTATTTAAAGGCGCGTTTTGCTCTAGACCAGTGTTATTAAAAATAATTTTTTTGGTCCGAATACTCGTGCGTGGCATTCGTTTTTTGTATCACTGACACAAAAAAATCATGGTTTTACCAGGACGAAATTTAGTAAAGCAATCATTGGCTAATGTAGAGTTTTTTCATGTTTTTCATGTTTTTTACACAAATGTTTGTTAAGCTTAAAGAGTATGGTAACTAACGTGCACTATAAGTCTACTTTTAAATTTTTGTTGCATATGACCGTAAAATTTTAGTTCATTTAAATTTTCATTCTGTGTATTCACCTATTCCTTTCTTTAATCAAAAATAGAAAAAAATAATAATTAAGTACAAGTGCATTAAATGCATACTATGACGTAATCTATTCGCAATCAAAATACGCATTGTTTATGCAACTGGCTATGATTTGGTTTCTACTCTTAATAGTTTATTGTATCTCATCTTCCGTGGCTTTAAATTCCCTAAACTTTCTATAATTTCGGTTAAAACTATATTTTGATATTTAAGTTTTTTTTTCAAAATGTACGCCAATGCACACATTATGTTAGTGTACAGTGTGGGTTTATATAGAGTTGCTTGGCTGATTAAAACACACTTTTTTATAATTAAGTTCATTTTTCTAAACTGAATTCTGGTTATTGTTTGATAATTTCTTATTTTATTTATTTTTTATTTTATTTTTTTGTTTTTTTTTTTTTTTGTACGGAAATTATAGACAGGAAAGAAATGGGTGAACAACTGAGCACAAAAAACGATGAAATATTCCATGTAAACAGAAAAGGGGAATTTCATTCACACAATCAGTCATTCACTCATTAATTTGCCCCTTCAGTAATGAAAGATTGTAATTTTTTTAGTTACTTGTAGATTAGCTCTGATGTTAAAAGTGTTGGGTGGTATTTTTTTTTTTTTTTGTTCATTTTGTGGTATGCCTCAGTGAAATATACAATGTACAGGCCACATACATATACTCTACTTTAACTTAAATGCATCAATATTAACATGTGCTATTTGTGTAACTTTAAGGTCATGCACTTCTAATATCAAATCTAATTACTAACAGTACCAGTAAGGTTGGCATAGGTTACTTTGAACTTTTGCTGATGTTTGTTACGCAAAGCAAAATTCAACATTCACTTTAATTACAGTGGTAAATTCATAATCGCATATATTAATAAAAAAAATGTATAAAATATAAGGTGTATACCACCTTAAATAAAAGTGGATTATAGCACAAACAAATCCATCCAGTACATGTAAATACATAGATAGGCTTGAACATCAAATTTGGCCAGTTAGAGATAAATTCATACCCTAATCTTTGGGATAAACATTTTATAAGAGTGAACAAATTTTATTTGAAAACTTTTGTTAATGAGAGTTTGTGTATAATATTTGGCATTTAAATTTTTAATTTTAAACTAATATTGAGTAGAAATATGTTAGACAGGATATGCTAAGATGAAATTTTTAGTTTGACGGTTGGACACGTTGCAGTATAGGGGCAATCCTATAAAAGAAATATTCACCCGGTGTCGTATTTAAGCGATATTATCACTATAATATTATCATAGATTACTCATCGTCACAGTCTTGGTATCAAGTCGAAATTTGTATAAAATTGTCATAAATGAAAAATTCCGTCGATGAAAAATCGTTGCAATATTACAAACGAATCGAGTTATGTAAGGCAACTTCTTTGTCACAATGTCACCATACTAAAGAAAGCTGTAATTCAGCGACATTGTCTGCTCTTTGTCAACATCAGGCATTAATTTAGTGACATTTTCTGTTATGAATCGATAACTTGTTGAACGATGCAGGATTTCGTCTGCTACGCCTCCCCGTCAACGATTCTTGATATTATTGTCAGTTAGGATTCACCAATAAACGGATGCCTGTAAGATGAAATTAATCTACGAAAATATGGAAAAATCATTGTATTTTAGCCGTTAACGGTGAGGTACAGCAGACAAAATCACGCATTGTTCAGCATTTAGTTGACTCATAATAGACAATGTTGCTCATTTCAGCTTTCATCAGTATGGAGATATTTAATAACGTTGTCATACATAACTTCCTTTGTTTGTTTCATAGTCAATGACATAAATTAAAATAAATTAATAAAAATTAAATACGAATTCTGGTACTGGTACTGACAATGTAGCTTAAATTCGCCACCGGTAGTGTTCGTATTTTATTGTTCACTTTTACATTCGTTCAAACCATTTCTTAAAGCAGCTTTTACATTCCTCTTGAGACACCTCCAAAACATGGTTTTTGAACGCTTCAACTGCTTCTTCGGTGGTCGTAAATCGTTGACCACTAAGTTTACCTTTGATTTCCGGGAACAGGAAGAAGTAATTGGGTGACAAATGAGGACTGTCAGTAGGATGAGACATCAATTCGATGTTTTGACGTTCCAAAATTTACCTGTGTGACGAGGTGTGTGAGAGCTCGCATTGTCATGATGGAGAATATTTCGTCTTCGGCGGTTAGTTTTACGAATTTCTCCGGCAAACAAAAAATCGTATATCACCAAGAATTGACCGGCCTACGTTGATTAAGCGGAATAGCGGCTACATGACCAATTCGGTCGAAGAAACAGACGACAATTGTCTACGCTGTGCTTTTTCCATAAACAACTTTTGTTGGATTTAACTCGTCTTGGAATACCCACACGGTCGCTTTCTGTTTTGTTTCAGGCTCATACGCATATATCCATAATTCGCTACCTGTCACAATTTTAATCACATCTTTTGAAGCACCAAGGTCGAACTTTACAATCATTTCCTTACACCAATCGACGAGAAACTTTTTGAGCGATTGATAAGTTATGGGGTATCCAACGAGAGTATATTTTTTTATAACTAAGTATGTATGCAAAAATGTATGTATTGAAGTGGAACTATTGTGCAAGGATGCCTCTATCTCACAATATGTCACATGACAATCTTGCTTTATCAGTTCATGCACTACATCAGTGTTTTTTTGTACAAAAATCGATTTTGGACGACCGAACTACGACTACGATTGAATTCACTATACCAGCGATATACTGTGGTTTTTGATGGCGCTTTATCGCCATACAGAGAACTGAGTTCATCGTCTCATTCTTGTTGATATAATCCACGTCAAAAGTTGTAAAAAATACTTCAATGAAAACCTTCTCTTGAATTTTAAATTTTTTGGCCAAACTGATTTAATTAACTCACTGTAAACAAAAGAAATACCACTTGTACATCAAAACATTGTGAGTACGTTTATGCTAAAATATGCCACACTTTATTAGGGGGTTGCCATATCCTTATATATAAATAGTACCCCTCGTATTTTTGTAACTATTATAAATGGAGCATTTAAGTGAATTTGTAAACATAAAACAAATTGGTCACCTTTTTGTAATTTAATTAAAAGTCTCAGTCCAACAAATACTAAAACCGAGAGTTTTCTACTGTAAAATATTTGTTAACAGAGTTTAAACGTGGTCGTACGTGCTGCCAAAACGAGCACAGTAGTGGTTGACCTATTGAGATGTCCACGACAGAAATAGATCAGAAAATCCACAAAATTGTATTGAACGGCCGTCAACTAAAAGTGTAGCGCATACTGGCTAGAAATTCGGAGAAAAGAAAGCTGTGCACAAATGGTATGGTTGTAGCTCATAAGAGAGCAACAATATGGTTAAAAGATGTTTAAATATTGAATTTTTCACCGCAATAAAGCCGAGTTTTTAAGTTAGTTTGTAGCTACGAATGAGACGAGTGTTCACCACTTCAAAGCTAAGACAAAAGAACAGTATATGCAGTGAGAATGATATCCAAGGAAGCCAAAGAAACTTCTGTCTTCAGGCAAGTTCGTGGGAAGTAGAGGATTTTTTATTATTTGCAGAGAGAAATTATGCTTATTTCTAGCAGCGTTTAAGTGATGAAATTTACAAAAAAGAAAGGCCGAAGGTGCTGAAAAAAGTGTAGTCACATCCAGATAATATATCGGTTCACACATTCACCATAGCGATGCCTACAATTAATTAATTAAAATTGGAATTGCTTATTCACTCACAGAATTGTTTTTTTTTCGTCAATCCTCAAAGCATCCATTGCTTTGTTTCAGTTTCTTTAATCAGTTTGATCTTTCAAGCTAAGTAGATGATTAATCCACTGTAGCTTCCTTCATATGATTTTGGGTAGTGGAGTATGTCCTTGTTAATTGGTGGTGATCTTTACTTTAGCATTGTAATTTCCTAGTAGGTGGCGTGTTTTCCTAATCAATCGTCAGATGTTTGTCATCATCGTCAGAATTAGCTTACTTGGATTATTTTATACATCCAAGCTTGTATAAAGGGCTCGGTGTTAAATAATTTGCCAACAGTGGAGAAGTAGATTATGTGATCGATGGCTATTTTGAGGAGTTAGACAGTTTTTACTGAAAACAGAGTATCGAAGCTGTTGAATACGCTGTATAAAAATGTTTTGAAATAAAAGAAGAGATTTAAAAAGAAAAAATCCCGTATTTGTTGTGTTTTCATTATTAATTTTGAAACAGCATACTATATTGAGCCTTAATTGTGATATAGAGTATCAAATAGTCTGGCTTGATCAGACTAGTTTTTCAAAATTGTGTTCTGGTGTATATAATAATACTATTCAGGATATATTGATAGTTTCTTTACATTTTGTTTACACTTTACCAACATTTTGTGGTCTTTGTTTAAAAATCAACAATTTTGGTGTCAAATTTTGTTTAGAATATACACATACATATGTATGTATATGTATGTATACATATATTTTTTACAGTTTCTTTTTCAGTTTCATTGTCATGATTTCTAAGAAATTTAGTGTTTATATTAAAGTTCAATCACATGCTTTTTTGTTGGTTTCTTCAAGAGTGATGGTGTCAAGTTGTAAGTGATTTGGTAGGTATGTACGTCTGGTTTGTTTTATGTTCAAATTGATTTTTTAATTTCGATTTATTTATATTTTAAGAAATTTTCATAATAATTTATTTTAAATTGAGGTATAATTCAGAGCTCATTGCCCTTTTGAACGATGTATGAAGATGAATGCTGCATTCACTTAAAAGAAATGATTTCACTTCTACATGTTTTTTTATAAAAAAAAGAAAAACCAAAAAATATTTTTTTTTAATTTAAATTAAAGTCCTATGAAATATATTTGAAATATAACAGAACCACATCGTTTGCTTAAAAAACAAATCCTTCGCAAATGTATTTAAAGTAAAAGCACCTTAAATATTGTCTTAAGTATTCGAGTTGTGCTATTGACACAATTTACAATTATGACTAATGCTTATTTAATCTGATACACATGTTGTTTGTCTGTTGTCCCCCATCCAATTCAAAAAATTATTATTTTATAACATGCCACTGTTGCATCTTCTGTTGTCTTACAATAATTATTAAACATGAATTATTACAATTTAAATGTACCAGAGATTATAAACGATCTGTGTATGAATTTAATAAGACATGTAATATTTTCTATGAAACAGATGCGCACATTTTACTCAAAAGATAAGCAGATGTAAGAATTTTTTATGAATGCAAAAGGGGACACTATAATGTAATTAAGTGGGTAATAAGTCACATAAATTCTTTGAAAACATTCAAGTGAATTATAAAAATATATTTTTATTTTAGATTATTTACTACTTCGCCCAAATATAACTGATAATATACGGTTAATTTATTGTCAATAGCAGCGGTACAGCTTTTTATGCCTTATATATACCCTCAGCCTAGAGCATGTATCTATGCCAATACTTTTTTCTAGCGATGACTGCACTAGTTAAAATGTAGCGGCTTAATATACTGTTACGAAAATGAAAACGCTGAAGAGGAAATTCACCACACAAGGGACTTAATGTGGGATTTCTTTTAGCTTTAAAATTTATTGGCTTCTGTCAAGGCTTAATAACTGCAAAAGCTACCTGTACTATTTAACATTGCTACCATCCGCATGGAGTTGCCAGATCGATTACGTTTTGTGTTTATAAATTTATTTTAGATCATTTGAATTAAAGTAGCTAAATCGAAGATTCGTGTCTGTACTAGAACGTTCGAAACTATTGATGAAATGCGGCTGGTGAGTTTAGTTATCATTTGGCTGTCAATAAGTAAAGTATGTTTAGGCGAAAATAAAAAGTGTTGTAAAAGTGAACTTGCTGTATTAAGACATAGTGTATTAAAGTAACAGTGGAATTAATAAAAAGAGACAAACTGTAAAACAACGATAAGTAGTGTTTTATTTCATTTTAACACAATTTAAACGAACTCTTACCTTTTAAAAAGGTTAAAACGTACCAATACGTTAAGTAGAACTGTTGTCTCGTTTTAGTGTATTTCTTGCGATATTGTCAACGAACGCGCCAATAAAATATCTCCATATTATCGCAAAAGAACTGCCTCGTTAAAGTCTTATGGTGGATTTTCAATGACAAGCTAATGCTAAATATCAACAAATCATTCCATCGGGTGGGGTATATCTGGTCAGTAGTACTACTGACAATGTCACTTACAAAGTACTAATATTTCGCCATTGGAAATTTCTGGGGGATACATATAAAAAGAATGAAATAAAAATATTTCGTTTTAAAAAGTTGGAATTTACTTAAAATATAAACATTTATTCTAAAAGTATTTTCAAATAGAAAACTTTCCATTTGAATATTTTCATAAAAAAAATTCTGGCAATACCTGTGAGGGCGGTTCTGAAGTTTGTCGATACAATACAGAACACACAACTAAATTGGAAACAATTTCCTTTATTTCATAACACAATCTCCTCTTAGCTCAATATACTCTTCTCAGCGATATACAATAGCTTCGATAAACTACTAATAAAGGGTGATTCAACCTTAATGCACGATGTTAATTGTGAGTCACACCTTAACGTTAAATTTTTTGCCCAACATAATTTGACATTTCTTTGTTTTAGTGTTTGTCAAATTTAACCATGGAGAGGTACACAATGAGCTATGCGTTAAGATTTTTGAAGCCTTTTACCAAAATGTCAGTTCAAATCAAAATACCTTTCGTAAATTTCGTGATTGTTTTGGTCAGCATAATCGATCGGATGTGTCCACCATCGGGAGAATTGTGCGCAAATTTCAGCAAACCGGGTCTGTAAGTAATGAGGAACATCTGAGCATGCTCGCCCAGTTATGCATTAAAGATTGCTGTTGTTCACGATAGTGGGGCAAAAAAACCGTCAACCTCGACTCATCGTCGGGCACAACAATTGAAAATCCCACGAACATCACTGATACGAATTGACTCAAGAGCTGAAGCCTACGGACCATATCAAGTGTAGTCAGTACGCCGAATGGTTAGTTGAACAGACAGAAGTGTATGGTGATCTTAAAAAGATAATCATCTTCTGCGACGAGGCATATTTTCACCTCTGTAAATTCGTTGACCAGTAGAATTGCCGCATTTGGGCATATGAGAATCCACTAGTGATTGTTGAAAAACCGATGCATCCACAAAGAGTGACTGTTTGGTGCGGTTTATATGCTGGCGGCGTCATTGGGCCGTACTTCTTGAAAAATTAGGTCGGCCAAGTAGTTATCGTGAATGGCATTTGCTAACGCGAGATAATTAAGGTCGTCTTGTGGCCAGAAATTGAGGATATTGACCTGGACGATATACAGATGGCGCCACTTGCCACACAGCCAATGAAACAATGACTTCAATAATACAAGAAGAATTCAAGAGCTAAAGCTTGAGATAATTTGGCATATTAACGACATTGGGCCGAGACTATGTCTCAGAGTCATTGAAAATATGGACCGACGGATAGAGGTATGCCACCGAAGCCGTGGCAAGTATTTGGTCGATATTTTGTTTCACACAGAACTGTCACAGATCCTTCTACCATCACAAAAAATAATACGATTACTTTCTGAAAACTTTTTGTATCATATAAAATTAACACCGTGCGTTTTGGTTGGACCACTCTTTAGTAAGAACTATCTAGCTTCTTAAAATAGCCATCAATCGCAAACTCTAGATTTATTGTTGCAAATCTTTAACCACCAAGTCCAAAAAAAGACAAAAATTGGAGGGATGAATGAGGTGCAAGATGAAGCCATTCGAACTTTAATTAATTAACTTTGACTATGGCAATAGTGTTTGTGTGAACTCTTTCATTGCTTTGATGAAACAAAATTTTCTTTTTCGACAAATGCGTCCTTTTGTTTCCTTAATATCACTATTTAAGCTCCATAAAAAGTTGGCATAATATTGGGTTAGTTTTTTTCATCTTTGCAGAAAATCGATAATATTTTTTCAACGCGCATCAAAAGAAATAGATGCCATGACCTTACCACCAGAGGCGACTGCTGTCGCCTTCTTCCCATCCAATCCACTGTTTTCACTGTTGCTTTGTCTTAGGTGTAAAATAGTAAGCCTATATCTCTTCCGTGGATATAAATCGACTCAAAAACTTGGCTTTATCGCGGTGAAACATCGCCACGATTCTGTTTTTGCTCTATTGCGGCCAACGGAGGTGTCCATCTTGAGCACATCTATTTTTTCTCCAAATTCACAGTAGATATACTATGTGCAGCAATTTTGAAAATGCCTATAATTTCAGCTAAGGTGTACGCCTTGTCAGCTTGTAAGGCCTCATTTTAATTCTGCTAACCAATATTTTATAGTTATAAATTAATAAGCAGGCTTTCCTAGTACAGAAACTAGCATGACTTTAATATTGTTTGGACTGAGATATTTCAAATTAAAGTATTGAATAGTATTGTAAAGGATTTTATGTCTCAATTAACTTGTCTATCCCTGTGGAAGATGCAAGAGGGCTGGTTCACTCCTTTTGAAGGAATGCCTCCCATATAAGACAGACGGATAGGTTTATTTCGCTTTCTTCTGGTAGATCTAGATGGCTTTTGCTGCTCAATAAGTGCTAGCTCAAGCTACTTATGGATATATTTACCGGAATTTTGGTCTTAGATATCTTCAGTGTATTTTGAAAAATGTTCAGGCGGAACCATGTAGGTCTGGCACGACTTATTCCTGGTCATCTGAACACATATTTTGTGAGTACCGAGCTATTTTGGCACGATTAATGAGGTTCATATGGGACTAATTGGTTTAATTGAGGTACGAGTAGACTCCGTCAGCCAAAAAGTTCACCAAACAGTAATTTTTTATTGATATAATGGTATTTCGACAAAATTTTGTAGATTATCCTCACAGTAAATGCAACAATTCTGCTCATTTACGTACCCATTACAGCAAAAATGGTCTTCACTGGAGAACAAAATTGTTAACTGATAACTTGATTCAAAAATTTAAACAATTTACAAGCTTTACTTTGGTATGAGTCTATCCATAATGAAATGCCAAGCCAAACTAAGCAAAAAGCAACTATCAGCTTCTAAATCGGTAGTCAAATAAAGCAGTGTTGCTAACTAAAAGTTAGGAACCTACAAAAAATACCCCATTATTACTGGCTACTATGCTGCGAATAGTTCTTATTTAGTGAGCTTATGGTTTTGCGCATAACATCCTGCGTTTTGGCCGTGACCAACATAACATAATGAATTACACAGCGATGACGATATTTTCTGTTTGCAAACTTCTCCCTCCGTCTATACGTAATGTCGTCTAATTTTGAACTACTCTCATGTCATGAATCTCCTAACAACTATTTTTTATAACAACAATTTATTTATTTTTTTCTTAATATAACAACTTTTCATTTGCACCCTTAACGTCCATTGGCATATTTTGCCGTATTAAAATCAAGCACCAAATGATATTTTATTGTACCGTCTTTAATTCAATACAAAAAAATTTACATTTCCACCTCAATTTGATTTACGACTGTGTGTTGCTTTTCATTTGATAGACTGGCTGACTGACTGAAGTGATGAACAGATACAATATGCGCACAAAAAAAATGATAAATGTAATGCCCTTTGTTCTGTATACATACGTACACACATTTCCATCGAAGAACTACGGCAGTGTTTTGTGTATAGAAATCAAATTAACAACCAATACAACATGCCACATGTGCAACACTCCAAATCATATTAGCAGCACATAAAAATGTAAAAAAAACACAACATTTCTTTAGTTGCTGTTGTTGTTGTTGTTGTTATTAAGCATTGAAAGAACATTGAAATGCCAAAAAATAAAAAATAAAAACAAGATGCGTTATGTTGCACGCATCATCAGTTGCATACTGCAGGGCACATGTTTTCCATATGCATGTGCATGAGTAGAGTGCGTTATTTTCCTCTTCATCATCCATTCATCTGTCTTTTATTTCCATTCTTTTTTTTCTTTTTTATTTCAATATCCATCATAAGGTAAGTATTTTTGATTTGGAAGTACTTCCCATCAAAATCATTAAAGATTTAAAATGTTGTTTAAAAAAACACAAAAGGAAGAGTTACATCGAACAATAGAGAACTGATACACCCTTTGAATTTTATTAAATGATACACGTTTAGAGAAATGAACGAGAAAAGAATAAAATTCTGGTCTTATTGCATAAAATGGATAATCAGAAAACGTATGATCCGGGCCAAATGTTTAAATTAAAAATTAATTCATTTAAATTATGTATGTACTCGTAGATCACATTAATTATTTCCTTTAAGGTATATCGACCACATTATACTTTACGAGTACAACTGGGTATAGTGTTTTTGTTTATCAATCAATCAATGTTAACTACGGAGACCGGACGGTTATTATGCGACCGGTCTTAACCGGTTTTTTGGTTTTGTCGAATACGTTTTTTTCAAAATCTTAATTTTTCGATTACCGAATAAACCGGTTGATTTAACACGAATAACCGGTTAATTTAAATAAGTTTTATTTTTATACGTTTGTATAGTTTTTTATTGAAAATATGCTCATCGTTTAACTATTTGTATAAATTTATTTATTTTTGTACATGAGACACCCTTGAACGTCTCACAAAGAACGTGAAAGGTAGATCGAAAATGATATGCACTCTTGAGCAACAATAACCTTTTCTCATGTTCTGTAAATAAATATTGATTTTTAAATATGTAGAATGATCAACTAGAATCATTGAAATCTAACAAGCCCACAAACACCGATAACGCATGGCAGATATATTAATTAGTGAAGTTTTTCACAGCGTAAATAAACATAATCAGTTGCTAGTAATGTGTTGAGGTGATATCGCTGGCCTTGGATTGAACCAACGACTTCTTGGTTGGAAGGTGAGTTCTTATTCAACATACTACAGTGACACACACACACATACCATTAAATAAGTGGTGCATAAATTTACATACAGTGCTGCTCGAAATCTAAACAAATTTTCTTGTCGAGGCAAGCAATAAAACGTATACTACTAGTAGATTTATTCAAAGTAAAACATTTAATGTTTGTTACTTTGGGCACCTAAATTTTATGTAACTTTGTTAATAAAACTTTCTCTACCAAGTAATATATAGAACAAAAACGAAATTAGCTTCTTGAGTAGCTGTTCGAAACTTAAGCAACTTTCAGTACTTTGTGTAATAAGCTTTGTTTTTTATGGCCTACGCACACCGTTTTGGCATATTCTTTATGAGATTTGTTAAATTATTGTTAGTATTGATTGCTACTTTAATTTTAAGCCCTCCATCAGCTTCTGCTTATTTTTAAGACGACTTGGTCCAGTTTTGCGCTTCAAGAATTAAGAACAATTTTATTTAAATGAAAGACCCGGTTAACCGGTTATTTCAATTATTATTAACCAAAAACCGATTTGTTAAAAGTGCTACGTTTCGAATTATTCGAAAACCGGTTTTTGAAAAAATGTTGACTTTCGTCATCACTTTAAAATTTACAGTTTAATTTAACAAATTAATCGATTAAACTCTATTTTTGAGAGAGAAAATTTTATTTCAAAATTTACCAAGTCTACTTTACCAATGTCTACTTTTTATATGACCCAGTAAACTATGCAAATCAGTAATATGCAATTGCATGTTTTTTTATGCAAACAATAAATTCGAAAATAGAATATTTGTCGTTTTTTGAATTTGTATAAATTTTGGTATAAATTTGTTAGTTTATATTGTTGCATATATATCTCATAACAGCATATTTTTGCATATCTCAGTTTAAGCAGAAAAAAATCATTATAAAATCAGTAAAAACAATGTTGATTTAACATTTTTTAATAATGATTTTGCTTCATTATTGTTTCATGTTGATTCAACATGATTTTACAATAAAACAAAACTAACATTTTTATCATTTGTAAACTACTTGAAATCATATTAAATTAATGTTGTAAAGCGTGTTTTTTATAGAGGTATAGAACTTTAAGTTGCAATAAAACAACGAAGGATTATTCGATTGACATGAATTTTATTTATCCGCAAGATAATCTTGTGGCATTACATTTTGAATATGATTTCTGGCATATGACCGCCACGGCTGGTGCGGATGTATTCCAATCTGGACGTCCAATTTTCGATGAATTTTTCCAACATTTGTGGCACGAGCTGTGTGACATGTAGCGCCGTCTTGTTGAAACCACATCTCCTGGGCATCATGGTTATTCAATTCAGGAATGAACAAGTTAGTAATCATGGCTCTATACCGATCACCATTGACTGTAACGTTCTGGCCACCATCGTTTTTGAAAAAGTACGGACCAATGATTCCACCAGCCCATAAAGCGCACCAAACAGTCAGTTTCTCTGGATGTAACGGTGTTTCCACATACAGTTGAGGATTACCTTCACTCCAAATGCGGCAGCTTTATTTGTTGACGTAGCCATTCAACCAAAAGCGCGCTTCATCGCTAAACAAAATTCACTTATAAAATCGGGAACAACGGTAACCTCTCTCTTGCACTATTTGCAAGTGTTGTTCAGGCGTGAGTCCATTCACGATGAATTGCCAAATCAAACTAAGCGTAAATCACTGTTAAATCGGTCGCCATCTTGAAAAGTAATGTCAAGTTAAAGTTCTATACCTCTATAAAAAACACCCTTTAGTTTTAGTTAAATAAAAGGAATAATCATGTTGAAATAATGTGAGTTTCTTATTAAGTCAACATTGCAAAAAGTTAAAATAGTACGAATTTCATGTCAATTCAATACGAAATTAATTTTTATTAACTATGAAATCAAAAATTATATATGAACTCTCTTGAAAGCTTTTACAATTGGTTCGTCATATTTTGAACTAGTAGCCTGAGAGATCGAATCGGAAGAGTGTAAGTATTGCTTTTATAATAAGGCAAAAAATTAAATACGTACTCTTATTTCACAACGAAAGTTTTCTGTTATTTCATCCACATGTTGGCAAATCTTATATACATATGTGTATGTATATGCGATAAAACATTTCTTCTAAATTTGTATTTATAAGATCTCCACGAAACGATAGGAGATTTTTTTCATAAAAACTTGTAATGTACGACTCCAAAAAACAAATAATTATAGTTAGAAAAAAACATCATAATTATTAAGTTTACTTTAGACAGCTTAGAATTGCCTGTTGATGTTGATAAGGATGAAGAGGGTGTTGTTGTGACAACATTTGATTTCAGACAAGGTATCATTACTAATGCCATACTATTAAAATAATAAAAAAATAGTTTGTAAAGAAATCAAATAAATACATAAATACAAATTCTTCGTCTTTACCTCACTTTTTCTCCAACAGAATAACTTTTCTAGGAAACAAGCACGAAGACCTACAACTGGTATAGCTTTCTTTATATCTTCCTTTGAGAGATATTTTAAGCTCCCAAAACAAGAAAATTTTCAAAATAAAAACAAATATACGCATATACATATATATGTATGTTCGAGTATATAAAAAAAATTTACGGCATACTTCGATATAACAACGGCTTAAAAGTAAAATTTTTCATGTTGATTATAAATTGAATTTTTTTCTGGGTGTAATAAGTATTATAAAATACAATTTCGCGCAGAAATCATATTGATTTAGCAACAATCCACAGAGTAATTGAAACTGAATTACATACAATTTGGGATGTAATTCAGATTAAGATTTGATATTAAAATTTTATATGGGAAACTCTGTATTTCGACTTATAATTGACTGTTGAATCATGAATGAGAAAGCAAATTACGGAAAAAAAGATTTCTTGTGATTATTGAATAAAAGAAACTAATAAATATTCTTTGCTTTTTCTCGAATGTTGATTGACAATATTTCTTATTTTTTCTATGTTTCTTGTTGTTACAAATATATTTTTTTTTAATTTTTTGAGAATTAAAGTCTTTTTAAAGCAGAAATTAATTAACTGCCTAAATAAACTTCAACCACTAAGTAAGAAACGAGCAAGAAGCTCTGCTAGGTAAATACAAATCTTGTTTTCATACATGATTTGGTTTTTAAACCACACTGCTTTGGACTTTTAAGTGCTATTTTACAATAAATGGGCAAAATTAATTATGTTGTTCTATTGAATGTTTATTGTTTTACTAATAAAATACGAATTTATAAAGGATGTATTTTCCAGCATGTTCAGTGTTTTAAAAAGAGTAATTTAAGCAATTAATGTCTAATTAGTGATAATCAGGAGAACTAGAAGCATGCAATTGCATATTTTTCTCATATTTGGGTTTTTTGTGTTCTAAACTATTTTTACAGCGAAAACAATTTTTGTTTTAAATCTAACTAAGACATGGCATTGAAATCTGTGTATTGAAATATGTATATTGGCCATTTATATCTCAATTCAGTTTATAACCTCTTACGACATTCTTGAAAATCATTTGAAAGAATATATCAATTATTAAGTGCGATCAGAAGACGTTTCAAGAAATTTCAAGAAAATCGGTGCAGCCACTTATATGTTCATAAGGCATAAACAAACAAACCAACTAACAAACATACAAACACACATTTATTTTTATTGAATACTTTAATAAACATTTCCCAACAAACCAAAAAGATTTACAAATAATTTGCAACAAGCTTACTAACATAACCTCAAGCTTAGAAAAGTATTGTGAATACTATTGTCAAAGGTTTTTTAAAAATAATTTAATAATGAAAACTGAACCCTTGCGATAATATCGCTTGTGTATAATAGATAAAGGGTCCGACAAATAACTTTTTTTTTTGAAAATGCTATAAAAAAACTACTGAATATTTCCTCAAATTTCTTTTTTTTATTTGAAAGTACAGTCCTTCAGGTTAATAATAGAAAATAATTTCATTCAAATGGCTGCCTCGGCTGGCCATGCAGTAGCCTACACGATCATCTAATTTTTAAGCACATTATCGATTGTGTGCACGTGTATTTCACCAATGGCTTCACGAATATTGTCCTTTAAAGCGTCAATTGTCTCTGGTTTGTTGGCGTAACACTTATCTTTGACGGCACCCCACAAATAATAGTCCAACGGTGTCAAATCGCAGCTCCGAGGTGGCCAAACGACATCAGCTCTGCGGCTGATAATGCGATCTTCAAAAACAGGACGCAAAACATCGAGTGTAGTTTCGGCTGTGTGGCACGTAGCGCCATCCTGTTCAAACCAAATGTTGCTAATATCCTCCTCTTCAATTTTTGTGAACAAAAATTCGTTCAACATGGCCCGATAACGATCGTCGTTGACTGTAACGGCCACTCCTTGCTCATTTTGGAAGAATAATGGCCCAATTATGCCTCTGGACTAAAATCCGCACCAAAAAGTGACTCGTTTTGAGTGCACAGGCTTTTCAATGTATGCGTGCGGGTTTTCTGTGCCCCAAATGCGACAATTTTGCTTGTTTACATACCCGCCAAGATCAAAATGAACTTCATCTGAAAAGATAATTTTTGATTCTGCAACATTACCATGATTTTCAAAGTATTGTCGCAATATTTTCCAGCGTTGTTCAAGCGTATACACAACCATATTCGTTTAGCGGAAGAACAAAACTAATTATCTGTCAAATCAAACATGAGCTAAATGTAACCATTCACGCAATAAGCACTAGTTGAAAAAAAAAAGTTAGATGGCGGACCCTTTAGTAAGTTTAGAAATTTAATTACAGAATAAGCTTACAAAAAAAAAAAAAAAAAAAAAATAGTTTTTAATCATGCTTTTAAAAAGCTAACATTCATAATAGTTTTAAGAATTTAATCAAATATTAATTACACACTGAACTACGACAGTTATTTATTTAGTCAGAATTTTATTTTTATTATTATTTTTTTATTTAATAAAATATATTTATTTAATAAAATATAAATATTAAATTATTTATGTTATTTTCTGTTTAATGTAGAAACATATTTCTTGTGGGACCCTTGCATGGTTTTTGTAAATTAAAAGCAAGATTTTTTGCTCTTTACAAAATCATCCTCAAAAGAAATTCCAGCATCTGAAAAAAAAACTGAAAAAGTTAATTAACACAATAACGTCTTTACAATCTATGAAATACTTACTTCTTAACTTCTTCAGTATGCTGACTGTTCTGCCAGCTCATCCAATAATAACAGTTTTTAGTGTAGTTAGGACTTGTTGCTACTGTTAAAAGCTCTTTTTTAAACTCTTTCACTTCATTGCGCATTGCATTTATATCCTGTTGCAAATATTTCACCTCATTTGTAGGTCGTATAAACATAGGTTCAATCATCATAGAAAATTTCATCATCGTTCTTAAAAAATTTTAAATAGAAAACAAACTGAACTAGTTCTTCGTTTTGAAGCCAAAATATAAGAATAGACATAAAATCGACTTAAGTCTATGGTTAAAAGTCCATAGATGTTAATTAATTTAAATATCTTTTGTTGTGTAAATTTATATTGTATATTAGCAACAGGTTTTGTTTATTAATTTAATACTTACTTTTTTTCAAATCTAGAACTGTTTAAAACATTTGCAAAAACTTCACTCTTTCAACAAAACACAAAGATTGAAAACTATAACTATGAAAACGAAACACAAGATCGCGTTAAATAACGGTATTTTATTAAAAAATAAACGCTTACAAAACTGTATCGAACATAAGCCATTTGCAATCATGTTTGTTAACTTGTTATCTAAACTAAGTGTATAGAACGTATTGTCGTAAAAGGCGTTGTCATATGAAGCATTTTAAAACAGAGTTTGAAAATTGTTCACTTTTAGATTTAGATAAGCTCATAATAAGCACGTTTATAAAAGTTGTAGGAAATCTCTTATTAAAAGTTTATTCTACAACTACGTTTGTCTACAAGCTGGTTTGTTAGATTTCTTCTATTAATGAAAAAATAAAAATGTTTTTCTTCGAAGCATATTTTTAAATTTCGTTGATCATATTTTTGGATATTTACTGCATATTTTATGGGCATATTTCTCGTTCCCCTGCTGATAATCATCTTCTGTGCAGGCAATCCAATGGATTTTTGAATAAATTTGAGAAGTAACAGTAATTATAAATTTATTTTAATTTATTAATTATTTGCTGTGTATTTTTTAATAAAATTTTTAAGCCATTACAGAAACACCCTTTGTATTTATAATCTTCACTTTATTTACACAATCGTATCATTATTAAAAATTATTTTTGAATTATTAAAAACGATTTATTTTCCCCCATAACATATTATATTTTAACTTTATTATGATTGCACTCGTACTTCTCTATACGTATGTTATATTCCAATATTCTCTGGTTATTGTTGCATGATGGGGTTGTTAAATGTGAGTCTGTAATCTATTGTTATAATAATAACTTTAATGATTTTTAAAATATTAATTAGTGACTTAAACTATTGCCATGACAATATTAAGAATGGTATTATATGCCATAAAAGGTTTCTATTCCTGACAATGCAGCAATACAAAAACACTTTCATTAATGATCCCCACGCTGCTTTGCAATCTTGTTCGCTCTTGCGATATATTGGATTACAAGCATATGAATTATACTCTCTCATATTCACAAACAGTGTATAAATATGTTTGTTTTAATATTTATATAAATCAAAAAATTGATGATGTGATGACGATGCTTTTGATTACAATGCTGATGACGTTATCGATATATGTACGTTTGTGTTATGTTTGAGACCTTCTACATACTACTCTTAAAAGCACACGCAACTGCAATTGTACGACCAACATCGTTACCACCATCATTTTCATCATTCTCACATACTTGACATCCAATATTATTGTTATAATAATCATTCTAAAAATACTAATGAACAAACAAATCATGATATACAAGCAGATGAATAGACGCACGGACAGACTTACAATGAGACGGACAAACATATGTTGCCAAAAGGAAATGAAAGTAAATTGTGGTCCAAAGCATAAGGCAGTGTAAACCATTTGAACAATAAACTAATAATAATAATATGGATGCAGTAATTTAATACATACAAATACTTTTACATTAATAATACAAATACAACTATTCATTCAGATACTCGGACACACATATACATATTTAAACGCATCCTCATAAGTGTATTTCTACATATTAAGTATTTGAGTGTAAAGGGATCATAACCATATAGGATGGAAGCACTAGTGTTGTTGTTTGCCTGTGAAACATATACAAGTATAGTTGCATTGTTCCTCGTAAAATAAGTAGACACACGCACACATGCGTATGTAAATACAGATATGCACTTATATTCTTAAGCTACGTTTACATTTAGCAAATATTTGACGAAAAAAACGTGACCACTATTTTATAGAAATATTTGTTTCATAATTATTTATTTTTTAAGATAAGTAATCAAAAAATCTAAATATCTTTTGACACTATTATTTGTATTTAACATAATGGTTAAGTTTTTTCATCAAATATTTGACAAATTTGACCGTAGCTTTACAATATTAGAGATATCCATTCATTGAGAAAATACAACCATGCTCATACTAGATTTGGAATTACTTCTTCGATGTTTGAATTATTTATACAAATTACCCCGTTCACAATGCACCTTTTTAGTTCGTTTTAATGGTTCTTTTTATTTTTGCTATTTTTATGTAAGTAACCAAAAATGCATCACACACACAAAAAATTTTGACATATGCATTTTCAAAATTTAAGGACCTGCCTCTTTAATAATGAGAGCAAGATCTATACCCAGGCAAGTTAGTGGAGTAAGTATGTGACTTAATGTGAAACAAGTATTACAAACTCTTAACAAATGACTAATGATACTCATTTATAGGCGCGTACGGATACCAAAACTTTTAAGAATAAACTTTTAAACGAAATTAACATATTATTCCTGCAGAACTGGCAGCGATGATGTACTCTTACCTTAGTGATGGTATTTCAAAATTTGTGTGGCCAGTATTTAAGCCTTTAGAGACAATAATTTTTACAGTTATAACTTGGTATTGCGTGTCTATTATTGTTATTCACACTAAACTTAAAATAACTTTTTTCGAAGTTTATATTATGTATACGGATTACCCCGTTCATACGACAGGATTTGTAATACGGTTATTTTTATATATAGTTTTGTTATTTTCCAGTAAATCGTGTTTCAGAAATGAAAAAATATGAAGAAATTAAATAAGCACACTTAGCGTGAACAAACATACGCTAAAACTTACAGATCATATTGATTTTGTAGTAATCAACGAGTTAAATGATACCGAATTACTTATAATTTGGGAGATTCACTCTTAAAATTTTGTATGGGAAAATATGTAATTTTGGTCATAATTTGTTGCATGAATATGGAATAGAGGCATGTCAGAATATTAAAAAATTTTGAGTAGATTTGTTTGCGAAATCGAATTCAAATTAAAATTTTTTTAATTAAGAAAATATGATAAATTAAGAAGAGAAAATTTTACTTAGTTACTACTTAAATAACACGGTCCGTAAATAAAATAAATAAAAATAAAAAATAAATAACTGGAAACTGTTAGTATTTTGTGAATGCCGCTATCGAGTACAACAATAATCGATATCGACCGAAACTTTTTTGTAAATTGTTAACAAATTTTAACGAATTTTTCATTTAATATCGAATGCCATAATTTGTGCTCTATTTTGTGAAAACTTCTTTGCTGTGATCAAACAGTTGCGCTTATCGCTTATAATATGAGCATTGTTGTACTCATCATGTGAGTAACTTTTTTATAACCAATGGCCACATTAGGACTTAAAACTCTACTCAGTTTTTAAAAGGTTAAGTTGTTATCTATCGATAATACGAAGTTATCAAATAACTGAGATGAGTTATGAACCGTAATAGGGACACAAATATTTTTAAAAATTATTTTTACAAATTATGATAAACCCAATTGGTTGTGATACATACATTCTTTTCCACACTATGTTATTTCGATAATAAGCAAGGTTATGTTGATTTTCTGCTGGGATTGAAAATGAACTATTCATTATGGGCTGCTAAAGACAAACAGTGTGTCATCTAGAATAAGCCCAGCTGGACAATAATAACATTAACAATTCTGAAAATTGTTAATACAATTAATCAGAGCATGATAAGGTAATTATAATGACAGCTTTTGTTTTGACAGAAAGAAAGTGTCAAAACATTTATGAGGGTAAGAACAAAATATTGTCGAAGTATATATTAATTCCCATGACATTTCATGAAGGAACATGGGGACTTCTCTCAGTCAATGAGCTGCACCCGATTGTATTGTTAGACTCATTGAAAGGGACCTACAGTTTAACGCCGGCTCCGAGCGGCAAATGTATTAGAGAAGTTTTCAATAGTAGTAATACTCATAACCAGTTACCAGCTAATGCTACGAGGTGATACCGCTGTTGAAAAAACTTTTTCTTTTTTCAGATGGTCTGGACTGGTACTGAACCGAGAACTTTCTGGTCTTTGTCGAAGTAAATATATGAAATTTTATTGCATTTGCGCTACTTATGCGAATACGTTTCAAGTGTTGTTGCTTAATGTGAAGTGGTGAATTAGTGATGGGTTCAATAATCAAGGGTAAGTACTTTTTTCCTGTACTATTACATTTTATATTAATCAACCACTAACTTAGAAAAGTTATTTAATTAAAAAAGTTATTGGACTTGAAATTCAAAACTTGATAGGTAAAAATCCCCCCATTTTCTTGGGTTAATTTTTATACCAAGCGTAACCACTTTACTTAAAAATAAATTTAAAATTTCTGGCCGAATCTACTCTTAAAGAATTTATTTTCATTTTGACATAAAACAGTTTAACTGTACCTAAAATAGAAATTTTTAGTGAATGGCTCAAACCTTCCAGTACTAACAAAACTATCGCAATTTTTAATTTTGTTGCCCCAAAACATGATCTGGGAAGCTTAGGCAATCGATGAAAGAGATCAAGGCAGATTTTCTGGAAAATTTTCGAAAACGTGGGTGAATTGCCCTAGAATTCGGCAATGCCTTCTAACGTGTAATAAAGCATGACTAATATAATGTTTCGTCCATTGTAAGACAATCGACATCAACTCAGCTCCATTTGGCTGGCCTTGGAAGATCGAAGAAAGACCTGAAAGATGTATCTCTATCTGTTAATGATTTGGATCAATTCCGAAGTTCTGGTGACAATACGTGAAAATGTTGACTATAGGGTGCCTATCAAACATTATGTGGTTTTGACTATGACTGACGGTAAAGTTTGTAATGCTGAAACTTTTCTATCACAAAAGTGCGACATTTGTAGAGCAACATCAACACTATGCAATAAGCGGCTACCGTACGCATGAAGCGGAATTAGAAATCCTTGTAAAGAATTAGATTTCTTTATATTTTCGTGTAATAAAATATATATATTTTTTCTAATTAATTTTTTTTGTCATTGCCGATAAAACTTATAAACATTATTAAGAAACGAGTTAAAATTAAAAGACGTCAACAAATAATTCTGTTCAGCTAGCTTGTAATAGGCGACACACTGTGCGTCTGGTAAAGCTATTTATTTTGCTAACAACTCAAGCACTTAAATGAAGCAATTATTAGAGAGTGATTAGAATTGAATGATGAACGTCACGCCACACTTACTCTTGCTCTGCTCTTGTAATCCTCCAAGATTTTAATAATCGTTTAACACTTAGCTAAGTTATTAGCTTATAAGTGCATGAAGGTACGAAAAAATGTGATTCTTCTTGTTATCACTTCCCAGGTATTTCTGTTTCTTTCTTTTTTGTGACATAGGCTTTTTCAAATACATCATCGACAGGGAAAGCGTTGCTTTTCTCTTTTAATTTCACACGTATGTACTCACACGCATAGGTAAAAAATAAGCAAAAAATAAACAAAGAGAAGTAAAGAGAAAACAAATGGAAAAATACAGTGCAAAGTGGCCTGAGCGGTAGACTCTGAAATTACTGCCACAATTGTAAAATGCATTGATATTATTTTGCGTGACGGTGATATACACTTAATTTTTTTAAAAAATTTTTAAAATAAAGGGTCCGCCAAATAATTTTTTTTTAAATGCTATAAAAAAAATTACTGAATATTTTCTCAAATTTCTTTTTTATTTGAATGTACAATCCTTCCGGTTAATAATGGAAAATAATTTCATTCAAATGGCTGCCTCGGCTGGCCATGCAGTAGCCTACACGATCGATCAAATTTTTAATTATCGATTGTGTGTAGCTCTATTTCACCAATGGCTTCACGAATATTGTCCTTTAAAGCATCAATTGTCTCTGGCTTGTTGTCGTAACACTTATCTTTGACGGCACCCCACAAATAATAGTCCAACGGTGTCAAATCGCAGCTCCGAGGTGGCCGAATGGCACCAGCTCTGCGGCTGATAATGCGATCATCAAAAATAGGGCGCAAAACATCGAGTGTAGCTTCGGCTGTGTGGCACGTAGCGCCGTCCTGTTGCAACCAAATGTTGCTAATATCCTCCTCTTCAATTTTTGTGAACAAAAATTCGTCCAACATGGCCCGATAACGAACGCCATTGACTGTAACGGCCACTCGTTGCTCATTTTTGAATAAAAGCCCAAAAGGCCCAATTATGCCTCTGGACCAAAATCCGTACCAAACAGTTACTCGTCTTGGGTGTGTACGATTTTCAATGTTTGCGTGTGGGTTTTCTGTGCCCCAAATGTGACAATTTTGCTTGTTTACATACCCGCCAAGATTAAAATGAGCTTCATCTGAAATGATGATTTCTTTGGCAAAATCGGCATCTTCTGTAAGTCGATCGGAGGCCCACTTAGCGAAGCGTATGCTCAACCATATTCGTTCAGCGGAAGGATAAAACTAATTATCTGTAAAATCAGACATGAGCTAAGTGTTACCATTCACGAAATAAGCACTAGTTGAAAAAAAAAAACGTTAGATGGCGTACCCATTAGAATAAATTTCGTTTTTGTTGTATAACTTTACTTGTTGTAAGAATTTTGCTGCCGTTTCTATTGGTTTTGTGAAGCCTTAAATACATTCCTAAAAAAAAAAAAAAATTTTGAATTGGACAAGTATTTTTAATAATAAAGCGCAGAATTTCTACGACGACGAATTTTTTGAAACTGACTGAAAAATATGTAAAAGGTTATAGATACTAGTGGCAAATATGTATGCGATTAAAACTGATCTTAAATTTTAATTGAAAAATTTTTCAAAAAACCATATTTTTTTGTATATGATGCCGTGCCGTGATTTCTGTCTGTAGTATCATATTTCTAAACACTACTGTAGTATGTTAATATAGAAATATATGTACGAATATCGACTATCACTGCAGTATTACAAGTGAAATAGAACACCCATTATGTGCTGACTCAAATATTACAACACACTAACACACAGTTACCTCTACATTAACAAATAGATAGACACTCTCATACATACGAATAATAGAATGGAAGCACATGTGGTAAATACTCTCTGAGTATAATGTAAAGTGTAGAATATACGAGTACATATTTCTTCCTCTTCCTATTCATTCATTTATTCATATATGAGGATTGTGTAATATCTTTAGTTGTTGCATCTGAGTTGAGTAAAAGGATAAATTTGTAAGGCCGGGCTTAATTCCATAATATACATACAATGGAGTACAAATACATACATGCAAAATAGGCTCATATGTGTAAAAGCAGATACATAAACTTGATGATGATTTTTCTTTTCAATTTACTTAAAACATCACATAGTTACTGGCATACACAAATGCATACGAGTATACATGTTAATTTTATATAGAGTTACTCATGTAATAAAATATATTTCATTTGGGTTTCTAAGTTTATTTTTTTCCTTTTGCTAGTAAATCAGTAAAATATTATATAATTTGTTATACCACAAGTTGAAAATTGTTGCAGGAGATTTTATTATAATAAACATTCACTTTCATTCATTGTCTAAATTCAATGTCTAAAGGCATTACCAACTGGTCAGTGGCTTAGCAAATACGGTTATGGGTAGAGCACCAGCAAGGGCGTTTGAGAAGAACGATGAACTAAGAATAAAATATATGAAATAAAATTAATTTCTATTATAAACTATATAGTTTTAAGAATTATATAATTATTTGAAAGTAAAAGTCAAATAAAAAATAATTAAAATTGTTTTTAAAGTGCCCCATAAAAGTTTATAACTTTTACTTCGATTTTAATTTTTTATAATTAAACGTGACAGAATTGCAATTATTGATAGTAGAGGCGCAAGAACCAACAAAACAGCCGTTTGCTTCTTCTACTACCCTATCATTTCTATAAGTTTGAAAACACTAAATAGTCGCTAGGCTTCTATCAAAAAGCATTCGGAATGAGTTTGAACAGAAACAGCTGCAACGGTCATTTGTTAACCATCAAAATTTTTAACACAGAGTTCGAAAAGTATTTATAATGCTTTTGTTTGATTTCGGTGACGTTTTTTTTACGCAAAAATTAACGCTTGATCAGAGCACGCAATTCACCTTTTCCCACGTCCGATAAAAAAAATGTATGTTTGCGTAGAAGTTCAGCGGAAAACGGAACCATTTCTCATCAAAATTAATAATAATAGTGTTACGAAAATCAAGTTGGGAACCCCTGTCGCTTATTACATCGCTAAAAAATAAACAAAAGGTACGAAAACCACAAAATTCCTGTTTACAAATAGCCAAATCGATAACAAAAACACAAGCAGGAATGTAGCAAACAAAAATAAACGACAACAACAAAACAAGTAAAAACAAATAACAAACGACAAAAAACGATAAGAAATCAAAGAAGTGGATATTTACATTCGCATGGACTTATAAGAACTAAAAAGAAAGCAAAGTAAAGAAATGGAATCTACCTCGAGAGCTTTCTAAATATTAATTGCTCAACCATATAAAAGGCAGATCCATGCGGATAGCAGTCAGTTTATGTGGTGTAAACTCAGCAAGTAGAGTTTATTGGATATAAGCTCAGCATGAAGGGAGTTTAATTGAAGTAAACTCCTAAATTAAGTCGTGAACGTACTCACATTGTAAGAGAGTTTAGTGAGAATAAGCTCTGGCTAAGGAGGTCATAATCGAACCTAAGTAGTAACACCGATTGGGCTGAAAGATCTTTCGGTAAAAAGATCTGTCGAGTAATTGCTGTTGTTTACAAAGTTGTAAATGGAGATATTAACTAAGAATAGTTACATTTTTGTTGCTTTTGAAAAGACTACAAGCGGTGAATAAAGGATTATTGAATTAAAACCAAACACAATTTTATTTTTAGTTTAGCTGCAATCTAGGAACTTAATAAATAAACGTTTTTAAAAAGTAAAGATCTAACAATACATTGATTGAAAATTTGGTAAACTTTATCCAATAATCTTCGAAACTGCTCTTCGCCCAATAGATAAATGAATATACTGGGTGCCAATATTAGCATTCTAAATACTGTCGTTTTGAAATGTTATTGTATTGTCATTTTTTCTTTCGATATATTTATATATACGAGTATAACTTTTTTCATAATTTTGTCGATGTATGAGCTCTATTCAAAACTAAACCTTTTTTTTGAGCCCAGAACAAATTATTATAATAAATCGAGAACAAGGAGGTCACTATCTAAAAACTGATATTTTTCAATTTGTTTTGCACTGGTCACCGAACTCAAGATCTGCTGAAGCGTAGTTGCCTAGAACGGGACGGAACTTTAACGTGACTACCACGAGTTGTACTGTACAGGAGTGCGGGCACAATCAAAATCTGTCCTTCATATCCTTCTATCCCTAATATTTTGTGAAAGCGGATTAAGGTGATAGAGTAGGCCTTTAATAGCGCTATTAGGTTACCGGATATCTCCAACTTAATGAAATGATGAAAGTGAGGGACATTTCTGGATGTTGCGTTTATTTTTTGGGATAAATTATTACATATCGCCAACTTTGATGCTGGCCAAGAACTTTTTGTCCTTATACCCGAAAGAAATTTCTGGTAGCTGCACACTGGCAGTGAAACTGGCGCTAGTGTGGTTGGTGCGAAATTCTAGAGGGAATTGATGCCCTTGATTTTCCACGCCGAGATTCATCTATGCTATCGTCATTTATATTAGGGAGTGCCTGAAAAAGAAATCAAACGGCTTGACAGCGTGTGTGTATGTCAGACAGTGAAATATTTTTAATGGCCTTGTCATCCTACGATGTAAGGTTGAATGTTGTTATCGAGAGTCTTACGTATCTCAGTGAACTTGATATGTCTGTCCATAATAGTGTTACACTATGTTAGGTACCGGCCCATAAAGGCTACCCTCGGGAACAAAGAAATGACCGGTTTACATTAGAACTGTTGTTTGCCGCCTCAGTGAAACACTATGAGGGAGGACCGGCTACTGCAACGAAGAAAAATTTGCTCGGCTATTGCAGAATGCCTTTGGACTGAGAGAGACAAAAAGCTAGATTCCGTTGGCTACTTCTGCTCAACAGGAGCAAACTTAGGATACTAGAGCCTATTTACCAGACAAAGTTGTCTCTAGACATCTTAACATTTAATTTTTTAGTGGCCTGCTTCCCGGCTCACAGAATAGAGTTTTTGGGAACAAGGGGAACATTTGTTCCCTTACCATACAGAATAATTGGGTTGGTTCATGGCCTCGTGTTTTCTTTGTAGTGAGCGATTAGGGCTACGCAAAAAATCCATATGGTTGTAGTGCGTTTAGACTCACTTAAAAAATTATGGTATACGAGTATGTCTACAGAAATTGCTGTACCGATTCCTCCTCCTGATCATCCTCACAGCTCCTACAGTAGCAATGGCAGGACGTCGCATGAGCTCTGGCATGCGACCTATCATACTGTGTCCCTTCCAAACCTAAGCAGAGTATTAGACCTAAGCAGAAAAAGAGAATGGTAAAGAATTCTGGATATTCTACAAGTGGTGATATTGGTCCACCTGTGTACCATCTTGCTCATTGCCAATCTGTATATCAAGACTGACAGCGCACCTAGAGGTGTAAACACGTTCATAAGCAACTGCATTTAATCGGATGTCCGAATGACTCGAAAACCGTAATAGAGCTGATAAGTGACAAAGAATATTAAATTTAAAAAAATTCGTAGTTGTTTATTACGATGAGACAAGGTTTAAAAAATCGTGCTTGAAATTCGATTAATTAGGAAAACCAAATCTAAAATGTTGGAAGCATACTATGGTAAGACATGAAGGCTGTATAGCAACACAATGCTGAATTCCAAACTTTCAAACATTACATTGTTTAAAATTTATTTAAAATATTAAATTAAAAAATATTATAAAAATCTTAAAACTGTTAGTAATGTTTAAATGACAAAAAATAAACAATAGAAACTTGTTTATCTAAGTGATAATTTTCCTTCCTTGTTTTGCAACCAAAGTCGTAGTTCTTACTGGCATTAGATGCTGTTGGCATCATATTTTTTTTTTCCTTTTGCATGTCTCCTTTACTTGTGTCTCTCTCTCTCTCCCTTTTTAATGCAATTAAATATTTGCCTCAATTTGTTGCATCTGTTGCATTATAAAATTACAACCTTAGCATATTTATAGTGGCATAATACACTTACAATAGCAACAACAACAAAAAGATTTAAAGTTATTGTTTCTGTTGCTACTAATGCTGTTATTGTTATAATAACGCATAGTTGTTAGGCAAACCTAGAGAAATTGCTGCTGCCACTGCTACACTGTTGCACATTAATGTTGTAATTGTTAGCATATCTGCTGCATAAAAGCAGGTAAAATGTCATGTATTTCTATTGCCATTCTCTTCCTTTTTTCGTTTTTTAGCGAAATTATTTTGTCGTTACATTGTTATTTGTTTTCACTATTTTTTCTTGCTCTCTGTTTGTTAAAGATGCGATTAGAAGCTCTGTTGCTTGGCTGGCTGGATAGCTGGCTGTCTGGCTGCCTGGCTGGCTTGTTACCCATTTTAATGCAATTTGTTTGCATTCATATGCTTCTTTAAAAATTAGCACAGCAGATAATGGATGAATATTTCTGCTTTTTTTTTGTTCTTTTTTTATATTTTTAATAGGATTTATAATTCAGTGAATACGTTTTTATTTTTAGTTACATGCCCTATATTATTATATGGCATATTTGTACATATTTGTGCATATCTGTTTTTAATTATTATTATAAAAATTATTATTATTTTTTAGAGCTACTAAACAGTGGTAAAATTTTAACTACAACCTAAGATTTATAATGTGAGTGCATATTATGTGGTGAAAAATTAATTATAGCTTATGGTTTCTCTAATTATACTAAGTAGGGTAGTGGAAATTATTTTATAAATAAAATGAATTAATGCCTAGTTTTTATGTTTAATAAAAATTAAAGAAAGGTGTCATAAAAATGTTTATTTGGCTTAATTCATTTTTAAACTCGATAAAACCCGACATGTTTCGCTATACCTATCATAACTACTACCTATTTCTTTCTCCCCCTTTTTTATCCCCTTCTAGGCCAAACCCAAACATATAAGATAGCCCATATTTCCTTCCAAACATTGCAAAATTGTATATAGTTAGCTTTTACCCCATGTGCTTTGTGGAATACCCGCTTATCTAATTTTACCCGCTCTTTGGCTGATCTGGACAGATAACGAAGATTTAGTTGTTGTTCTTTACATATAAAAATTCAAAATTTAGTATGAACGGCACGCCCAATTATTGTGTATTGTCCACGAAAATGCGTCGCCATAGACAAAAATCACTCGTCTCGCATATTGATAAAATATAAATCTTTTACAATAATTATCGGCTAAGTAAAATACTAAACGATTTTTTTCCGTTACTTCTATATATTGTCTCAAGAGGGCGCTAAGCTCAACTAATTTTATTAAAAAATACCGTAAACCATTGAATTTTAGGCACTTCAGTAAAATGGCTATAAAAACTTGATTTTTTAAGAAAGTTTTAAAAATTTGATTTTTCAATTACTTTTCAATATTGTGAACAAAATAGGAGATAAAAATTTAAAATTTTGTTTATTGTTTTAATTTTTTACCGCTTGGAAAAACGCACTTATTTCGACTAACGTTTTAAACTTACCAAAGTTTAAAAGACTAGTAAAATAATATATATATATATATATATATATATATATATATATATATATATATATATATATATATATATATATATATAAAAAAGAAATATATTTTTTATTTTTATTTTCGAAACTTTGTAGTATGGCCTATCAAATAAAGAAAAAATTGGAATCAACTTTGTCCTACAACTTAAAAATTTTTGATATTTTAAAAATGTATAATTTAGATAATTTTTCAGAATTATACTGATTTGAATCAGTTTAAGGCAAATAATAAATTGAAAATTATTTGGATTGTCAATTTGTATATCATATATTAAGCCAGAAATAATTAAAATTTTTATTCGAATGACTTTTTGTTTGTAACGAACACACCTCTATGCTAAAAAGAATTTTTTTTTTAATAATAATAAACAACTATCCTAAGATAGGTTTGTTTGATTTAAATATATGACACGTCGTTGTCCTATTTTTTTAACATTTTTCATATACCTATACTTTGCGCTTTGTATGAAATTTCGTTTATCTACTATAAATTCTATTTCTTTCCTTTCACTCTATGTGATCGACGCACTGTGCAACATTGTTCTCAAGATATCATTACAATCATTCTGTACAGGCGATATTACAGATCATTCCGTCCCATCAAATCTATTGTCGAATTTTGTGCCAAAAAAGGAAGTTTTGCGGGAACTCTGATAACCTACTTTAATTTGAAGAAACTGGCTGCTGAAAGTTATCAATTATTGGTAGAAGCTTACGGTCAACAAGCACCAACTCAAACACCTTGTAAACGATGGTTTGCGCAATTCAATAGTAATTATTTCGATACAGAAAACATGGAGAGACCTGGTCAGCCAAGAGTGTTTAAAAATGAGGAATTGGAAGCATTACTTGATGAAGATTATTGTCAAACGCAAGACGACTTGCATTATCATTGAGAGTCACATAAAAAGCCATAACCCTACGTTTAAAATCATTGGAGTTCATTTAAAGACAAGAAAATTTGGTCCCATATGAACTGAAGCTGAGAGGCGTTGAAAGGCGAATTTGCATGCTGGAAATGATACTTGAACTTTTTGCATCGTATTCTTACTGGTAATGAAAAATGAACACAAGACGATAACCACAATTTCACAATTAACAATTTGAAAAAGTCATAAGTAAATCTTGGCCAACCAGCCAAGTCAATGCTGAAGCCGAATATCCACGACGCCATGTTTGGTGGGATCAGAGGCTGTTTTGTATTATGAGCTTTTAAAATCGAATCAGACGAACGCAGTGGACTTGTACCGAACACAACTGATTCTTTTGAAGAGAGAAATCAACGAAAAACGACCAGACACGAGGCCATAAGCTTCCATCAAGACCAAGCTCGATCACATGTTGCAAGACCGGTCAAAAACTATTTGGAAAGCAGTGGATCGCAAGTTGTTGCTCAAGCTCCTTATGGCCCAGACCTTGCCACTTCTGACTACCATTTGTTGCGATCGACGCAAAACACCTTTACTGGAATACGCTTCAGTTCAGAACAGGTTATAAAAAATTGGCTTGATTCATTCTTTACCTCAGTCCTTTTGGAGCGGAATACATTTGATACTAGAAAGATGAGAAAAAGTATTGGCTAATGATGGACAATACTTTGAATAATGCATCAGTTATTTTTGTTATTATAAATGCATTTGTCAAGCATATAAAACTACATTATTAGCTTGTATACTCAATATAAACTTTATTATGGTATTTATTCTATTGGTTTCTGTCAAGGCTCTGAAGGTATTTGTCACTGCTATAATTACTTTTGTTATTAGCAGTGTTATCACTTACGTGTCTAACGGTGTTGCCAGCTTGATATCTTTTTGTGTATTATGATCTTACAGCTTTTGAATTTAACGTAGGTAAATAGAAATTTGTAGCAACTACAAGAACATTTGAAATTGATGATAATTTCCTATAAATGGTAGCACATTGCGCTTAGTTATAGTCGGTTGTAATTTAACAGCCAATAAGTAAAGTCGTGTTAAGGCGTAAATAAAAGTGCTGAGTAAATTCGTGTATTAAGTGTAAGTCCTGTAAAAATATTAATAAAGGACTGTATAAGTAAATTAATATATTCGTGTTATATGTTTTTTTGATGCAAACGTTTCAAAAAGGTTAAAACGTAACAATATGTTAATAGTGGTGAATATTTTAAAGAACAAATATTGTATTTAGTTTTGAAAAGGGGTAATTAAATTATTACTTTAGTATCTTTATTATTTAAATGAACTATGCGTGATATTCAGCTTAAAGAGGACTGTTAAAATATCCAAATATATAAGTTGTATATTTAGTAAAACTTATGTGTATCATGCATATGATTTGTTCTAAAATTCTACAATAAATATTAGGGAAATCACTCTTTGTTGCAAACAGGCCTTGCAAGTCTTGCAGACGTAGCAAACCTAACATATCTGCTACGGTTTGCTACGTCACAAAAACAAATTACATGGAAGATGTATCTGCTACACTTAAGAATGTTTTATTTTATTTGCACGTTTTTTTATTTTATTTACAATACACAAAATTAAACCTATTTTTACATGGTATGGTTAGGTGCAAAATAAAAAAATATTAAAAAATATATATTTTTTTTACTAAGTTTTCAGAAAATATTATTATTTATTTGTTTCAATATTTTTAATTTGCTACAGGTTCTATAAAAAAAACTCACTCTTTGTTGGCGAAATTCAGAGCATATGTAGTAAATTGCAAATTTACAACAAAAAGTGATTTCCGCTATTTATTTCTAATAGAATAACTTTGTTCATAATGTATGCAATAGAAAATATTTTTTTCAATTATTCTAATATATACTGCCAGACAATAGAAATGTGTGTCGTTATAAATATTTTTCCACTACAATATAGAAAAAAGTTAACTGGTAAGATAATTTTCCTAACACATCCAAATCCAAAACATGATCTTTAGCGATTACAATTTCTTTATTTGTGTTCATTTTACATACTTTAAGCTTGAAACAGGGCTTTTTTTAAGTGCATATTTAGTGAGAGCTATGAACTATTTATATCTCAAATATTTAAACCATTTCTTACTAGATTATGATCTATGTACACATTCATGCCTTACATGAGCATATTGATTATCGTTGTTCTTTTTGAAATTCCTATACAAATATTTTTCCAACATTTTCTGATACTGATGCCAATGCCGATGCTATTGCTGTTGCTTGTGCTTCATCTTTATATCATTCTATTGGTTTGTTGTTTTTTATTTACATAACATATTTCAATTTTTCTCTGCACATTTTCTTTCAGCTCTTCCTTATTTTTTCGTGATTTTTGAATAGTAAAATATTTATAGATATTATTGAAGAACTTCTCTTACTCCGCTTCTAAACTATCTTCATTGCATTATTCAAGAATTTACTACAAAGACTCAATATTACAATTTATACACTTCTTAGTCATTTGGTTCTTCAGTTATTCATTCACCATTTTTTTTTACCAATAGTAGACCTTAGCTTTAGATTATGTGTACGATAAGCAAGATTGTGGTAGGAAAATGGGAAAAAACTTTATAGAACGGGGTAAGAAGCGTCGATGCAAGAAGTAAATAATTTAAATTTTGTTATGTCAGTCAGTATTTGTCCATTTGACCGTCAGTTAGTCTCTTCATTCATCCATAAACATTTTTCTTGTTGTGTTGTTTTTGTGTATTGCATTTTTGTTATTGGGTCATCAAAACACAAGCAAAACAAAAATAAAAATATATTTTTTTCATTATTTTTTTTAACTTTAAAATTCATTTCTCAAGTACATTCAGTCACTTACAAACACAAATACAAATAAATAATAAAAAATGGACATCGACAGCAACAGCAACAGTAGTAATACCAGCAATTGTAACAGCAACATAACGTACAAATATAGTTGTAAGTACGAATGTAACAAAAAAAGCAAATTGTGATTTAACATTCTGACCTTTATCCTTACACTGGTTTTTACTTCCCTTTTTCCCTTTTTATTTTTTGCAGGATTTTTTTCTTCCCTTTTTTAGCAAGAATTTCTTTATTTTTTCATTGCTTAAAAAACACAGACATTGCTTCACTTTCTTACACACTCACACACATATCTTCACACTGGTATTCACTTACTTTTGCAAGTATGTGTAAGAAATTTTGTTTTCTCTGCTTCCAAGAAAAATTGCTTTTTGAATGGCAGGGTGTGTGATGGTGGTGTGATGATGGTAATGGTGTTAAAAAAAAACAAACAAAAAATAAATAAATAAAATAAAATAAGAAACAAAAAAAAAACAGGAAAAGAAAATCTGATTGACTTCAAGTGCATTGAATTAAAAATCAATATTATTAAATTTTTATCGTCACCCAAGTGTATTCTTATCGTGCTGTGTTGCTCTTTTATTTTTATTAAAGTTCACGCCAGAGTTTTGGGTAAATAAAATGGGGTCAACATTGATTTTTAACGAAAACAAATTTTTTTTGGGTCAAAAGAGCAAATATTTTAAAACATTTGTAGGATTCCATTTTTAAAAGGTTGTTTTTTTTTGTTTGTTTTGATAAAAATCAGAAAAGGTAGCTTATAATTGGAATTTGATTTTCATTCTTGATTATTATGCGATTTTTTTTAATATCCAGTGCTCATGTTATAGTTATATAGTACTAGGTGGGCCATCTATCGGTTACAATTTTAACCAGCGGTTATTTCGAATCTTGCAATAATTATATCATTCTATTCTGTCACAAAATTCAGTATATTATGTCCACTGAACGAATTGAATCGATTAACGCTTGATCAACGTTGGTATTTATTGGAAATTTATTTCCAAAACCACGACAGAAAATCATCTTTTCGAATGAAGCTAATTTTTATTTTGGTTGGTACGTTCAGAAAACCCAAACGTGATCTTACAGAACCCAATGCACCCATTACTAATGATTGTTTGGTGTGGCTTGTGGAGCGGAGTCATTATTAGCCCATATTTCTTTGAAAATGAGGGCGGCGCAACCATTACGGTCAATGGAGACATCTACCGTACCATGATAACAGATTTTTTTATGCCCGCTCTTCGTGGTATTGATGTGAGCGATGCTTGGTTTCAACAGAAAGATGCAACTTCCCACACATCTCATGCCACAATCGATTTTCAGCGTCAAACGTTTGATGGCCGTTTAATTAGCAGAAATGGTCACGTCAGTTGGCTGCCAAGAAGCTGCGATTTGACACCGTTGGACTATTTTCTGTGGGGCGCCATTAAAGACAAGTGTTATTCCGAAAAGCCAGATACAATTGAGCATTTGAAGGCCAATCTTCGTGATGCCATTGCCGAGTTACAACACCATACACTCGAAAAAGTTCTCGGAAATTGGTCCTATTGAATGGGGTACTGTGAAGCAAGCCGCGGCAGTCATATAAATGAAATAATATTTCATTTCTAACCGGAACAATTGTACTTCACAACAAATAAATACATTTGGCAAAATTTCATACCGTCTTTGTTTTATTGCATTTATATATATAAGTGGATATGCATAAGTGTTATTTTCCAGCAGATTATCTCTACAAATGGATTAAGAAATAGAAGCTGAGATATCCGCTAAATTGCAAAAAGATATCATTCTGCTAAGCCATTCATGAATATTCAACGCTAAAATGGAAATGGACGATCCCCTTTTAGGGTTTTTAGTTCTTTGTATCTGCTAAAATGATGATACAGATCTAGACTGATCTGTAGTGATGCAGAATAAAATATTTATTCATTCATTTCAAAAACAATGGAAAATATTGTTGACGTAGGAAATCATTATGCTTAATTGTGAAAAACGAATAAAGGATTAGCATTGAAATACTCGCAGCTCGAAAAAGTTTGGTTACATATTTGACCAATAATGAAACACATTTGTCTCATATTTGAAACGAGTCTTATTAAACCAAATATATATGTGCTGTTTCTTTCGATAAACTTTTGCCATTTTTGGGGTAAATCGATTACCATAAGTGTGGAACTTCTAGGTTTTCTGAGCGAAAAATTGATCCGATTGTGCTTTGCGGGCCCTTGAATTTAAATTTACACACAGAGAGTGCCACAGAGATCGATCAGAATAATAATCTGAAGGTGTAAGGTCCGAGCAGTGAATGCAACAAAACTTCCCAGCCAAGCTCTCTCAGTTTCTGCCGGCTCATCAAAGCTGAATGATGGAACGCAACACCTTTTCTCTTGATCAATTCTGGTCGATTTAAATTAATTGATTGCTTTATTCTATTTAATTGTTGATAGAAGAAATCAGTATCTATCGTTTAACCAGATTATGGAAGCTCATAATGAGCAATTCATTTCCAATTCCACCAGATATACAGCATTACCTTCTTTGTGTCCATCCTGGCTTTGCAAACATCTATCCTGGCTCTGCGAAGCTTCAGCTTGCTGCGTCCTTAATATTTTTCGCACATTTTTGTCATACGTGCTCCACTATCTATCGCTAACCGCTAAGTGACGAATCCCTTATTCTCCATCAACGTCCATGTCTACTTAAGCGAGATGCATCTTTAACATCGATATTATTAGATCGGAAACGAGCAACCCATTTCGCTGTTGTTTTATTAGCAGCAGCAGCGCTTCTGTAAGTTTCACAAATTTTTTCAGCATCTTCTCATGCTTTTTTACATTTTTTATAATAGAAAAATAAAATGTGACTGTATTGTTCCGAATTTTTAGTTTTATTTATTTATCTGAAGTTTTATTTATTTAGCGAAGAGTTTTGCCATTTACGAATATGGATCGAAAGACGAGTAGAAATAATCAGAACTTACTACAAAAGTGGTAATTGAAACGTAGTCGGACTTTCGAACAAAATTTTCTTTATCGATGAAACTCATTTCTCACTCGGTGGCTACGTCGACAATTAATATTTTCTCATATTGTGCTCAGAGAATCCAAAAGTGGTTGGGGCAAGGCCATTGCATCCGGAAAAAATGACTTTTTGATATACATTGTGACTTGGACACGATGGAAAATGTGGTTCAAAATTTTGTGAAAACTGCGGAAGTCTGCCGACAGAGGTAGACATTTGGCCCGAATCATATTCCATTGTTAATTAAATTTGTAAAAAAAAGTGTGTTTTTAAGCCCATTTACTTTCTAACCTCAAATTTGCCCACTCTTCATTATTCGAGGCTTTTTTTTGTTTCGGTGATGTTTTTTTTTTTAAATATAGAGGCCGAGTCAATAAGTTCGTAGCTTTTTGAATGAAACACATGCTTTTGAATAACAAATCATTGTATGTTTCAAAATGGTCTCTTTTGGGCTCTATACTTTTTATCCCAGGTTTCTCCAATTTTTTATTCTTTCAAAAAAAATAAGACTTGTCAAAGTCATAAAAGTAGATATTTGTTTAATGGCTAAGAGGATGGCTGTTATGTCTGGGATAGGGTTGAGGTTGGCTAGGAGATGGTCTTACAAAGGTCAAGGGCAGGTGGTCATCTTGCGGTACTTGAATACGATCCCTGGCGGCGTGGATTACTATATACCTAAACCCTTCCTGGAACAATTGTTCTCTGTGTGCATCTCGGCAGAGTCGGTAATTAGACCCGGTTCTTTTGAGGTTTCCACGGACGGTATCCACGGACAGTATCATTTAAACTTACGGACTACTGCAGTGTCTTACAGGCAGAGGTTGGGCGATAAGGAGGGCAGCGACTATTTTATATTGTGCATGCGTCTGGTTGGTTCGTTCGGACGTGGACATGTAGGTCCAATTGGATGCCATCTTCCATAGACATTACAGTGGGATCACCAAGAGAGATGGACCAGTGTCAGGCTACCCGTTGTAACTGACTAACTAGCTAAATGCAGTCATTGGTTTGTTTTTTTTTTTTTAAATCATCGTTAAATTGACCCCGTAAATTGGCATAACAACAATCTCGAGAATCTCGAGATTGAATTTTTTTTTTTCACCTCTGAAGGTAAGCAATGTGAGTTTTACCACGTGTATTCCAAAAAACTACCGTTATGGATTTATTGGCTGACAAGCCTACCTTGGCTTTTTTTAGCGCCGCGTCGATTCAGTCCGAGAAACTCACTCAAACACTCCCGCGAAGCTGTCATAAGATTACGTTTGTGTTCGATTGCGTTCAAAAGCGGCACTTATCTGTCACATACACAAGTGATCATTCAAAAGGGAAACCACCTGATGGTTCGTAGTTCCCATTGTATTTATCAAGCTTAAGCTTGGTGTGAGTGATGTTTTTTGTTTTGTTTTTAAGGCTTAATTAGTAGACTAAATTCACTTTTTTTTTTCTCCTCAAATCAAGCGGTAGTCATCCATCAATGGTTGTCAAGCATAAACTAAATGACGTAGCTTGTTCAAATTTAAACAGGAGTCAACTGAGAGATACCAGTAAACAGGCAGTGTTGCGCTTTTAATTAAGAGGTGGGAAATTAAAAATATCATTTTTATTTTGTTAGAAGGTTGCCTGCTTTTATTGCTTTTAAAAACAACTAACAAATTAAAATAAATGGTGTGGAGGCATTATATACTCGATTTTGGCCAACTAAAACTTTCTTCTATTTCATTATATAAATATTGTTCATAATTAAACAAATATTTTTTAATAACAACTTAATGAATTGCGAATAAAAAAATTCAAGAGTTTTTTCACATACATAATTATAGAAAAACATTTTTTTTAGTTTTTTTCATTACAAATGTCACAGTAAGAGAAAAAAGAGGAGAAATAATAAATAAATAAAATATGATAAAGTATCATAAAAAATGAGCAACAAGAGCATTGCGTTTTTTGCTTTTTTTTGTCTTTGTCTTCTACAAGGAAATGAAAAATTTCCGCTTAATGAAAATGAAACCAAAGTCACCAGTAAAGCAGATAGAAAGAAAAAAACAACAGGAATAAAAGTGGAAAAAATACTACCCGGTTATAAAAATTATTGTGTATAAAACAAAATGAAGCATAGGAAAAAAAAGAAAATGCCAACGAGTTAAGTTGAATGCAGTGAAGAGAAACGAAGGCAAAATAAAAAGGCAGCCAACAAAAGGCATGAAACACAAGTGGGAGCCATCTGCAGGCGCCTGTAACATTTACAACAAATTACATTTTTTGATTTGTAGACATTTTGTTTCACAAAAAAAAAAAAAAAAAAAAAAAAAAATGAAAAATAGAAACTGAACTGGAAACACAGTACAGAATTATAAAAAATAAAAAATAAAAATGACTTATAAGGTTATTTTAGTTCAGTGCTGCGAATTCAAACCGAACTTATAAAAATACGAAAACGAACCAATAAAATACTTACCAGGTAGAAATGGCAAAAAAGAAACCTAGAGTAGCCGTTTGTAATACCAGAAGGAATCATTTCTCTAATCTTGCAACCACTTGCAGTTCATGATAAAGTCACTAATTTCTCAATCCTTGGCAGTTTAGTAACTTTACGCTAGAAGCCCAGGTGCTTCCTTCTGTTACAGAACGCTGGGTATTTTTGAAGCAGATAAATAGTCGTTTCTTCCTATTTTTCGTTTATAAAAATTCTGCAAAACTCATTGGCAAGGTGATTGAGCTTCCGTACAATGTCTAGTTATGTCACTCCAACAATGACGTGTGATAATTTGGAAGCTGTGCAGATTTTGCTCCCATGATCTAACTTCTGCCAAAAGTCTATTACCATACTGTAATCCCAAAGCTTGCAGATTTTAAATGGTATTCTCATTATAAATATAAAACTAGCTAAAGTCTGGTGTGCTTTGATACCCCTTTTTTAAATGCTATCTTAGTTACATATTTTACCGTTTTCCCCGTTTTGTCCTCTTCCGCTCAAAATTCAATCATTTGTTAAATTCAGAAAGACACACTGTAGGTTCTGCTTTTAAGCTGTATACAGCCTTATGAAAAACACACATTAATTTTTATATAGTAATGGAGTAACCATTTCCGTGCTGCCTTTGTATTTTATAACTATAAAATGTATTTCTCATAAGAAACTTTTAAAGGAATGCATTTAAATTAATGATTTGTCAAGTCATATAGACCAAGTTCAGAAACTGCCATTCTAACCGTTCTCTAGATATAAAAAAATAATATTTACTTTGTATTGGAGGTGCCACACCCATTTAATCAATTTCGCCTGTACTTACACTGATAATGTGTATTGACTACGAAGTTGTTTAGACTAAATTCAGAACTTTCCACTATTACCGTTCCAAATATATACAAAAATCAATATTTACTTTGTATGGGAGCTGCCGCTTCCACTGATCTAATTCCGCTCACTCTTTGAGTGATGATTTATATTGATCAGCAAGTTATTTGAACCAAACTTAGAAACTTTCGCTATTCCCGTTTTCTATATATACAAAAATAAATATTTACTTTATATTTGAGGTGCCACACCCACATATTTAATTTCGCACATATTTTGATTGATGATGGGGATTGACTAAGAAGTTGCTTAGACCAAACTCAGAGCCTTCCCCTATTACCGTTCCAAAGATAAACAAAAATCAATATTTACTTTGAAACCATTTAGAAACCAAATTTAGAAACTCTGACTGTTACCGTTTAAAGATATAGACATATAAAAAAAATTTGATAGGGGCATGGCAGCGCCCTGTTGAACCAAAACCATCAATAAAAGTATACCTTTTCAACGCATGTATTGGTTTATAAATCGGTTTAGTGGTTCTCGAGTTATAAAATGACGAACATAGGACAACTTATTTTTGCATATTGATTCCTCCTTAAGTTCAGTGGTTGCACCATATTGCAGTTTTCCGGAATATCATCTGATCCGGTACCCATATAATGTAAATATTGTACTGCTCAGTCATTAAGAGATTTGCGGCAGTTTACAACCATTATCGAGATCATTCTGTTAAATCATAGAATTCTCACAGGCGCCACGCCATCCGAAAGTATGCTAATATATCTCTTAGAGATATACCCCATTATTATAAAATCAACCTACATGGCTGATATTTCCGCCAGAAAGATGCTGCAATGACACAGCAGTCTTAACGAGAATGGTATACCTCTATGCACAGCTCCATTTAGTTTAAGGCAGTCCGTCGGACTCGTTGACGAGGTGTGTTTTACTTTTTGCCCATTCCTAACATTTAAAAAAATTTTAAATGATATTTTTCTATTCTTATGGTCCTGCACTTCTGCCGGTGACGGCCATTTTTCCATTATTATTAGCATACCCTCTTTCCAGTGATTTTGATTAAATTACTTGTATTTTAAATAAAAAAAAATAATTACTCTAACTGGAAAACCCTGTAACTAGTCATAAGGTTCTTCGTAAACATACTCAAGAACTCTAGATCCCATATAATGCTTTCTTCGGTAGCTGCCGTAATAAAGAAGAAAATTAGTCAACAGAACATTTTCTCTAATCATTGGACTGTTTTCAAATATTCGAGGTTAAAAATTGCTTGATTGCCACACAACAGTCGAAGCAAATAAGACCTAGGCTTTTATGAAAACAACAGGTAGTAGAAGATGGCTAAAAACTTTCACTTTGACCAGTGTTTATTGACATAAGGAATAGGGCCATGCAGTGGATGACGTGGTGTAAAATAAAAGCTTCCGCATAGAACACAAGCGGACCAGGTTCGAATTAATTGCAGTTTTCGAGTGCTTAATAAGGAGAAATTTAACTATCCCTCCAGAAAAATCCATCCAAAAAAGATCATCTGAAATTCTAGCATACCGCTGACGATGATGACAAACATCACACAATTCCAAGTAAGGATCGCTAATACCACTTAGCAATGATCTTCACCACTACAAAATCATTAAGCTACAGAACAAAAGGCAAAAGTTCTGCAGAGGATTAGAAAGACAGTGAAACCATTAATTTTAACTTTGCTCTCTAACAGTTAAGAATTCAATATGTCGGTAAACACATTATACTATAGCCAGCATTCAGAGGGCCAATACAGTACAAGACTTATGTGGAACGTATATCAATCTCTACAACATTTTTACGTTTCTAAGCAGCAAGAAATTGTATAAACTACTCATCTCTTAGATAGCTTAGATTTTTCAGCGTATGAATTTTATTTATTTTTTTTATGTAACAATTTTCAAAAAATTCTAACACCAGAAGTAACTATGGAAGCAGAATTATTGCATAAAAATTTTTCTTAAACAAATTAAAGTTTTTAAAAGCGAATGTGGTTTTTCCTTTAAAATTTTCTTTCGAAACACAAATATGTGGTATATTGTGTACAACACACTATACCAAAAAACTCAGTGTAGGGTTCAGTTTTTGTGTAAAAAAAGAATAAAGCAAATATCAAGATAAATAAACTCAAAAGCATAAACATGCACAACAATATAAAAGTTATAAAAAATATATTAAAAAAAAAATTCCAACAGCGGAAAATAATGGAAAGTTTTTCGAGAATGTAAAACTTTTCATTTATTTTGTGTTTTTTCTATTGTTGACATGAGTATCTTCTCGTTTTTTCTTTGACTTTGGCAAAAAGTGTTAACATTTGTGAATTATGAGAGTTTACAAACAGATTTAAGCAACAAAATGTTGCACATCAACAGAGAGACAGAATTTAAGCAGACGGATCATGTCGTAATGTGAATACAACTTTATAGCAATTGTTAGTGACCTTTTAATAGTGAAGGTTATAATTAAAAGATAAAAGTAAATTTAGAAATGTTTAAAAATGTTTTAAAATATCAATGTATTTCAATTACCACAGTTTGTAATCAATAATTTCCATGTTCTCTTAAACAATACGCATTTAAAAGAACCATTAAAGTAGAAAAACAAGCAAACGAACTTAAGAGAATGGCGCGCCAAAAAACAAAAATTAGGTTACTGGTATCATATAAACATAGCAGGGAATATCCATGTGAATATACTGTATATGCAAGCAAGTGTATAAAGTTTGTGTGTATGCATCCATAGCCAAATGCAACAAATTTATAGATGTTCGCTTAAAAATGGCTTTTTGCCGTACAAACACAAACACAATTCATGCAACCACTAAAAACAGTTTTAGTTTTTAAAGTTCCACACAAAAACGAATGAACGATTAAACAAAGAAATAAGAAAAAGTTATCAGGACAATTTTGGTTTAATTTTAAAGAATTATGCTGAGAAGTGCAATATCATTCGAAGGAAAGGGCAGACAGAAAGCCAAAAATTAAAAACGAAACTGCAAATATTAAAGCCAAGTGTTATACCGACAAACCAGAGACAATTGAGATTTTGACGGTCAACATTCGTGATGCCATTGCCGAGATACGACACCATACACTCGAAAAAGTTCGATCGAATGTGTTACTCTGAGAAATGATTATTTTGTTGGAATGTTTTTTTTTATTATAATTTTGTAGATAATTTTATGACATTTTTATATGAATTTCGACATATGTATGTCCGCCGCGGCTACGAGTCACATGTTCTATTCCATAAGTCAAATTTTTGAATAATTTTTCCAATAAATCTGGTCGTATGAATTCAACGGTAGTTTTAATTTGGCTTCTAATGCTTTAAGATTTGTTGGCATAAATCAATGACTCAACATAGCCCCTAAAAAGTAATCACACAAACTACGTGGCCAGTTAGCAGGATAACTTCTGGAAATAAAGTTGTCACCAAATTGATTTTGCAATAAATCGAGTGGTAAACGCGCTGTGTGGCAAATTGCGTCGTAAACAAAATTTCTGTCAGCATGTCTCGATGGCGCTCGCTATTCACCGTAGTGCCGGCCAATGATGCTGCCAGCGTGTAAACCTTACGAAAGAGTCAATTTAAAGCAGCGTAATGGTGACGTGGTGCAGTGGTTAGAGCGCACGCATAAAAGTATTAGCGAGCCACGTTCCAGCCCCAGCAAGGGACATGACGAAATAATTTAATTATAATTTCGTTTCGAGTGTTTAATTAAGAAAATTCAACTTTCCCTCCAAACAGCTCTTCTAAAAAATAGAGAAGAAGCTGCACTGACCTTCGAGCTTTCCTCTCGCGATGATGACAAACATCAGACGAATGATTAGGGTAAAACGCGACCTGCTGGGAAAAAATTACAATGTTAAAGTAGCAAAGATATTCACCACCATTACGCAATCGATATGTAGGGGGCTACAGCAGATTAATCAGTTACTTAGCTTGAAAAATCAACTTGATTAATGAAACTGAAACAAAGCTATGAATGATTTATGGAAAGCCCGAGAGGAGTGACGGAGAACAAACAATGGTGATTCGTTAACGGCTTCGCTCCGAAAACAGCAGTTTGGCTTATTGACGTAGTCATTTCATAACCAAACACAATTCTGCGCTCTATTTAATCTATGAAGATCGCTAACAGATTTTTTCTTTCAAAGTAAATTGTTAAAAGCGTTATTTTAGCGTTAAATAATTCATGGTAATTTGCCAAATGTATTAAGCGTCTTGAAATATTAAGCTGTAAAGGTTTTCTTCACCAGGACGTTTTAACGATCTTAAATATGGTATATCCATAAAATTGACATAAGTGAATAGCAAGGAATGCTTATTTCTATACCAAGTAGTTTGAAGACACGGGTAAAAATAACTCTTACAAATCAAATCAAATCAAATCACTGGCTGAAACATTAGCACATTGCTTTTTAGAGGAGAGCATGTCCGTTATGCGCCTAAGAAATCGTTCTAGCATACTTACTTTCAACAAACTTATTTACTTGCCAGCGGAATCAACAATGTATATGAGGGAAAATTTTACAATTTTATTGAATTAAGCAACAAAAATTGAAAAAAAAAATTTATTTGAAAAAAGGAACCAATAAACCGGTTATTTGTTTAATTTTTACAGAAAACCGGTTTATCAAAAACTGTAACTTTTCGAACTATTAGAAAATCGATTTTTGAAAAAAGTCGAATAACCGATCTCCATCTTGTTAATGAAATAATACCAGAAGTTCTGGAAATAAAAATTTCGAATTTTTTCTTAGTTGACAAAATATTGGGACCGCCAACTAAAGTGTTTTTTTAAATTAGTGCTTATTTCGTGAATGGTAACACTTACCTCATGTCTGATTTGACAGATAATTAGTTTTATCCATCCGCTGAACGAAAATTGTTGTGTATACGCTTGAACAACGCTGGGAATCTGAGACTGCGATCGACTTACAGAAGATGCCGATTTTGCCCAAAAAAAAATCATCTTTTCAGATGAAGCTCATTTTGATCTTGGCGGGTATGTAAACAAGCAAAATTGTCGCATTCGGGGCACAGAAAACCCGCACGCAAACATTGAAAATCCGATACACCCAAGACGAGTAACTGTTTGGTACGGATTTTGGTCCATAGGCATAATTGGGCCATTTTTCTTCAGAAATGAGCAACGAGTGGCTGTTACAGTCAATGGCGATCGTTATCGGGCCAGGTTGAACGAATTTTTGTTCACAAAAATTGAAGAGGAGGATATTAGCAACATTTGCTTTCAACAGGACGGCGCTACGTGCTACATAGCCGAAGCTATACTCGATGTTTTGCGCCCTGTTTTTGAAGATCGCATTATCAGCCGCAGAGCTGATGTCGTTTGGCCACCTCGGAGCTGCGATTTGACACCGTTGGATTATTATTTGTGGGATGCCGTCAGAGATAAGTGTTACGCCAACAAGCCAGAGGCAATTGACACTTTAAAGGACAACATTCGAGAAGCCATTGGTGAAATACAGCGGCACACAGTTGATAAAGTGCTTAAAAATTGGAACGATCGTTTAGGCTACTGCATGGCCAGCCGAGGCAGCCATTTGAATGAAATTATTTTCCATTATTAACCGGAAGGATTGTACTTTCAAATAAAAAAATAAATTTGAGAAAATATTCAGTAGTTTCTTTTATAGCATTTGGCGGACCCTGTATAAAACATAAAATTCGCAGGATGGCCTTAGCTTATTCTGGGCATGAATACACGAGTAAAATTGATGTAAACTTGTTAAACCACCAATTTTCGAATATTCCTATGCCAAATATTAAAATTTATTTTTATGACAATGTCATATTAAATGTACATTAATCTCAGGCATTTAATTTTGTTCATTTTTCGCAGAATGTTATACTAAAATCATTTTTTAAGATTAAATTTAATACAGTTGGTTATGGTGGAGTGCATCCAAAATTTATAAAACTAACACTTCATTTTAAGCTAATTCACATTACCCACATATTTAATACAATTATAACACCATCTACATTCCCAGCTGTATGGAAGCATGCCAAAATTATACCAGTTATAAAATCGGACGAAAGTTTTCGCCAAATTGCGTTGCCATTTCTAATATTTCTCGATCATTCTAAAGCATTTAACACAGTTCATCACTCCATACTTTACCACACACTGAATTATATGTGCAAGTTTTCCTTAAGTGATCGAAGCCAAAGTGTCTATCACGCATCTGCCAACTTTAGAAGCTCTTTAATCCCCAAGAGGAGTACCGCCAGTCCATTACTTGGATTATTGTTGTACTCGATGTACACAATTAATTTTCCCATGCATATAAAGCATTCCCAAATACAAATGTATGCTGATGATGTGCAGTTATATACAAGCTGCAATATAACGGATGCACCTAATTGTACGAGTATAAGTTTAATTGACGAAGATTTGCAACAAATTTATTTATGGGCATCTGCAAGTGGGTTGAGCTTAAATCATAATCAATAATCAAATGTTATGATTATTGAAGCCCCAAAGGGTTTTACTTCCTTCCTTTCACCAATACAGATAAATGGGACAAAGCTAAATTTTGCGCAAAGCGTTAAAAATCTTGGGGTAGTGTTTAACAAGGATCTAAATTGGTCAGATCATGTTTGGACATACTATGGAAAATTTTTGCTATGCTTCAAGACCTATGGTTGTCGCAATATTTTACACCAATTAATATCCGTATGCTGTTAGCCAAAACTTATTTATTAACTACCCTCATGTATGGTTGTGAGCTATTTGCTAGCTGTGATGCTGTAAGTAGACGTCGGCTAAATGCCGCCTATAACATCACAGCAGGATATGTGCTCGGTATTAAGATAAACAGAACCATATCAAATTTTGCTAGACAAATGTATAATGTTACGTTTGATTATTTGCTAATATGCCGAAAACTATTGTTGTTTCATAAAATTGTATTTACTCGTCAATCACCCTATCTCTCTAGAAGAATAATATTTTCAAGGGCAACAGGATAAACAGCATAAAACATAATAAGGCTATATCTGCGCAACAATTCTTTGTTAATTCAATTTGTCTTTGGAACCAACATCCTCCTCATATACAAATTCTTGACAATGCAAGTCCTTTTAAATCTATTTAAGCACTTCTCTTACATATTTTTTCTACCACTACATAGCCAAAACTACTGTTTTATTTATTTTTTCATGTTATACACTATTTCTTTTAATTAATTAATTAATTAATTTATTTATTTTTTAATTTATTAGGAAGATTATAGTTTCTTATTTTTATACTTCCTTATAATTGTTTCCTTGGGAGCCTGGTTTCTTTGGGAGGTTAATTGCTGGGCCCGTCGTAGAGTGGAGGAGTCGTGGAGGAGCAGAGGAGACTGTAGTAGGGTCTCCAGGCTGCTGTGGCCCCGACCTGACCGTTCTAGGACGGAACGGGTTCTCAATCTGAGAAAGGAATCTCTCAGGACTCTGATAGGCTTTGTGACTGGACACTGCGCTCTGAGGGCGAGAACTAGGATTTGGGAAGCACGCTCCCCTATTTTCTGCCGAGTTTTCGGAGATACAGGAGAGCCGGAGACTGTGGAACACATCCTCTGTCACTGCCCGGCTATTTATGGGCGCAGGCTCAGGCTGTTTGGCCGGGGCTCTTTTGATGGCTTTGCTGACTTTGCGTGTCAGCTTTTTCCATAGACCGGTCACATAATGCGCACAATACGAACATAACATGGTATTAAAGCCGTCAAATCAAGATCTCTGCGATGTCTTCTTGGGAAACAGAACGTCATACGACGTAAAATGAATAACACGCAAAAAATAATTGAAATAGACTTGAATTTGGGGATTTAAAAAGTAATACCGGACACGTGTAGAAAAATCCAAACCCCTTTTGGAGAATTACGACGATAATTTGATAAGAAAACTTTGTTTAGGGATGAAAAATGTTTACCGAACCAAAGAAGTATAATAACCGAAATGACAAGATGTAAGCACAGTTGTCTAGAGAAGTATCTGAGCTTACTCCATGCGTCGAAAAGGTAATCCAGTTTACTATAAGGTCGCCGACTTGAATTTTTGTGTACAAAGGATCAAAAAATCAGCCAAAGTTTACCAGAAATCCGTTTTGAAAGCGGTCATGAAACCACTGATCATTGGTCGGTCTTACTTAAGACGAGGTTGAAAAAGATATAAAGACGTAATAAATTATTATTTCCAGAAGTCTTAACGTATTTTGAGATCTCAACCTTAACAAAACTAGTAGTAACAGTCACTGCCGACCATTGGGATAAGTGATTCTCAGTGGCATTGTAGTGCCGACTACTGAAACATTTTTCGTTTCTATTGCCGGCATCAGTTAAAATTAGAGAAAAATATTTTTTTTTCAACTCTTTTACTTTTATATACATATTTCAACAGTTTTTTACCTTTAGAAAACATTTCAGATTGAAAATTGATTATTTAAAAGTAATTATTGACATTATGAATTCGGCTTCTCGCTAATTTTTTGTTAAGAAAACTAGTAAGAAAGAAAACTAGTAAGACAGTCACAAATTAGGGGAAAATACTGCCAAAAATACTTATCTAAGCTCAAATTGTTTTTAATATATGGAAAGTTGAGAATATTTCTAATGTCATTTAGCTTTATTTTAATACATAATTACCTTTAGTCTTACTTATTTAAGTATAAATATAAAAATGTTGACTCCTGGTACATGCCAACCTTAAGTGCACTCACCATACATGCAAAATCTCTAACCAATACTATAATACAAGACCTGTCTTGTTGTATTGCATTTCAAATAAATAAATAAATAAAATAAATAAATAAAACAGTAATTAAGCAGATTCCAAAATTTTAAACAATCAAATTTCTCATAATTTTTTTTTATTTGCGTTTAAAGATTGCCCACCTCTGACCTGCATATACAAAAAAATACTAGATAGCCATTGAACTTCGTCGAAACCATAACTAACAAAATAATAAAAATGGTAGGGAATAGAATAGAGAATAAAATCATAATTTATAAATGTTGTTCACTGTTGGTTTGTGTGATTCCTATTTCTTTTGCTGTTACTTGCTTGCTATCATTTTTTTTTTCTATTTTTCCTCAATTCGTTATTTGTTTTAGTTTTTTTTTTTTTCATTTTTGGTTAAAAAGTGCCGAATTCAGATGCAGTTTGTATGTATAAATAGATGGTGTCTGTGTCAGTATGTTTTTTTTCTTTCAACAAAAATCAATATGTATACGAATATACGCGAGTCTACGTATATATTACACATTGTAGCTGCTGTTAGTTGCTGTTGTTGTTCACATAGCGATTTTCGGTTACAATAAAACTCTTACATTGTTTTCTTGTTTTTTATTGTCACAGTCTAGTTGTTGTATTTTTTCCCTCAAATATTGAACAAAATATAAAGGGTCTGCTGTAAAAAAATCTACTGAATATTTTCTCAAATTTCTTTTTTATTTGAAAGTACAATCGTTTCGGTTAGTAATGGAAAGTAGTTTCATTCAAATGGCTGCCTAGGCTGGCCATGCAGTAGCCTACACGATCGGTCCAATTTTTAAGCACATTATCGATTGTGTGCAGCTGTGCATTTCACCAATGGATTCACGAATATTGTCCTTTAAAGCGTCAATTGTCTCTGGCTTCTTGGCGTAACACTCCAACTCCGAGGGGGCCAAACGACATCAGTGCTGCGGCTGATAATGTGATCTTCAAAAACAGAGCGCAAACCATCGAGTGTAGCTTCGGCTGTGTGGCACGTAGCACCGTCCTGTTGAAACAAAGTGTTGCTAATATCCTCCTCTTCAATTTTTGTGAACAAAAAATCGTTCAACATGGCCCGATAACGATCTCCATTGACTGTAACAGTCACTCTTTGCTCATTTTCGAAGAAAAATGGCACAATTCGCACCAAACAGTGACTCGTCTTGGGGTATCGGCTTCTTAATATATGCGTGCGGGTTTTCTGTGCCCCAAATGCGACAATTTTCACTTGTTTACATACCCGCCAAGATAAAAATGAGCTTCATTTGAAAAGATGATTTTTTTGGCTAAATCGGCATCTTCTGTAAGTCGATCGCAGGCCCACTTAGCGTAGTGTTGTTCAAGCGTATACACAACCATATTCGGTCAGCGGAAAGATAAAACTAATTATCTGTCAAATCAGACATGAGTTAAGTGTTACCATTCACGAAATAAGCACTAGTTGAAAAAAAACTTTAGATGGCGGACCCTTTATATATATTTTTTGCCGCCAACTACATAGTACAACAACTGCTTGCACTTATGACGCTTCTGTTTCTGCTTCTGCTGTTGCAATTGTATGTTTTTGTTCTATTTGTACAATGATTTATCGTTAGCATTTCTTGCAACCAAACCCGGCGTACCAAACGTAACCAGCAGTGTCTACGTTATAAGGAAATATTGTTAAAGCAAAGGCAAAATGAAAACAAAAATTACAAAATAAAAATCCATTTGAAAATGTAATAGAAAAACTTAAAAAAAAGAAATTGCAACGAAAAAAATTGCAGTTTTTTTGTGTTGGCGACATTCTTTACATGCCAATGATGACTAAATGGCGGGGTATGTTTTTGTCCTTTGGTTGGTTTATTTTTATGGGTATTAGGGTTTAACAAAATAGTTTGTAACGAACTTATAATCAATATTTCTAGAAATATATGTATAATTGTTGAAGTTATTCTTTATAAAAAATTAAACAAGCAATCCTATTATGATTTTAGATATTTTTAGAATTAAAAAAATTTATTTGGGACCTACATATGTATTTATAAGCAACAAAATTAAAAGACTTCTTTTCTGAAATACAAAATAAAAATTAAGTTTAAAAAGTTAATGAAATTATAAAAGTTGTAAAAAAGTTATGATAGCTTAAAAGTCGAAGTTATTGTACCCTATTATGGAGATCGAACTGTTATTAATCGACCGCTTAACCGTTTCTTAACCGTTTTTTGTTTTGTCTAATACGGTTTTTTTAAAATGTCCATTTTACCAATACCGAATAAGCCAGTTATTTTAATACGAATAACAGGTTAATTTCATTATTATACTTGGCATACAAGTTAATTAGTTTTTTGCTTGAAAAATGCATTTATTAAATAACAAAACGAATTGATATATTATTCAAAGTATTGTCCATCGTTAGCTAATACTTTTTTCTATCTTTATGGTAGCATATGGATTCCGCTCCAAAAGAACTGCTCCGATTAAGCCAATTTTTTTCTTAATCGATCGAAACAAATAGTAGCCGGAAGTGGCAAGGTCTGGGCTACAAGGCAAGTGAGCCAAAACTTCCCATGCATTGTTTTCCAGATAGTTTTTGACCGGTCTTGCAACATGTGGCCGAGCGTTGTTATGATGGAAGATGAAGGCCTCGTGTCTGGTCGTTTTTCGTTGATTGGTCTCTTCAAACGAATTAATTGTTTTCTGTAAAAGTCCCTTGTGATCGTTTAGCCTGATTTCAACAGCTCATAACACAAAACACCCTGCGGATTCCACTACATACAGAGCATTACTCTGGCGTCATGGATTTTTGGCTTCGGCGTTGATTTAGCTGGTTGCTCGGGTTTTACATATGACTATTTTCACTTGGGGTTATCGTAAAGTATCAAACAATTGCTTTTCAATGTCACTCGGCTTCAATTCATTTTGGACCAAATTTCCTAGCTTTTGAATGAATCCAAATGCTGTTATATGTAGGGCAATGGCTGGTTTTGTGACTCTCAATAATAATGCAAGTTTATCTTACGTTTGACAGCAATCATCGTCGAGTAATGATTCAAATTTCTTAACACTTTTTCGGCTGACCAGGCCTCTTTTTGTCTTCTGTATCGAAATCCCACTTTAGAATCGCGCAAGCCATCGTTCACAAGTTTTTTGATTTGGTGCTTGTTGACCGTAAATTTCTACCAACAATCGATAACTTTCCGCAGCCATTTTCTTCAAATGAAAGAAGGTTATCGAACTTCCCCGCAAAACATCTTTTTGAGGCACAAAATTCGACATATTATAGCGATTGAAAGAAATGTTTGTTTACGCTTTGGCGTCTATCGAATATTGAATTATTACAGCAGATGTTTACCCTCCAAAATAACATATTTGTTATTATTGATACAAGCCATATGTGTATGTATGCCATATGTTGTCCAAATCGGCATTATTAACTTGTATACCCAATATAATTTTTATAACTTTTTATTATTTTTTGATTGCCAATATGCTCATCGTTTAAATTGTTTTCTAAATTTCATATATAACGTCTTATTTGTGTATATATGACAACCTTAAATGTCTCACAAAGAACGTGAAAAACATGGAAGAAAGAAGAAGGTATGCACACTTGAGCAACAATAAAATTTTCTGTAAATTAGCATTAATTTTTTCTATATGAAAAATGATGATCAATTAGACTCATTGAAAGGAGCCTACAAACCCCGGCTCCGAACAGCAGATGTATTAGTTAGTTAAGTTTTTTACAGCTTAAATACTAACAACCAGTTGCTAGCAATGTTGTGAGGTGATGCCGCTGTTGAAAATTGGCCAAGTGTGTGGCCTAGGATTGAACCGAAGAATTCTTGATTCGTAGGCGGATGTCTTACCTTACAGTAGCACACACTCTTAAATATGTGGTCCATGCATCGATGGAAAACATAAGTCTAAATATATTGAGTGTCCTTAAATACTAAGTTGAAATGGTTCTTTGATACCACGAGTTATTAACCATCTTATATAAGTCTATAAGTTATTGTGCAGCCAAGAAAGAAGCTTGATTCTATAGCGAGTAGTATCTAGGCGATGGCAAAAAAACTCTTACAAAATATGCTTTAAAAAGAGAATCACTGGATGAAATACCAAAAAGTTTACGGAATTTATTCAGAATCCCCATCGACTGTAACACACTTATGCCAGCGCTTGATCGAATCCTCAAAGCATTTTTTATATTCGGTTTTCAGTATGTCCAACACTGCTTCCTGCAATTTTTCCATTATTACCACTCGGCTGCTGAAAAGCATTCCCGTAATGGTTTTTTAACTCGATTGAAGAGAGAGAAGTCACAGGAAGCCAAATCAGTAAATTCGGTAGCTGTTGGATGGTATTTATTGCATTTTTCGTCAAAAAATTTCGAATAATGATGGCATTGTACGACGATACATTATCATGGTGCAAAATCCACGAGTTTTCTGCACACAATTCTAGTGTCTTTCGTTGAATTGCTTTACGCAAACATCGCATAACGCACAAAAAATAATCTTTGCTTATTGTCTGGCATTCCTGCAAAAATTCACGATGCACTTTACCATTGTAATCTATGAAAACCATAAGCACTGCCTTTTTGTCTGACTGAAAACGACGTATTTTTTTGGTCTCCGTTTATTTGGCGAACTCCATTCACTTGCCTGATGGCTGAATTGTGTTGTACTCATAAACCTACGTCCCGTCTCCATTTGATAAATGCGGGTTCGGATTCAGCCTCGCATATCATGTCTTTTGCTATCTCAACCCCGTCTTTTTTTTGCATGAAATTGAGGTGTTTTGGCATCAACTTTGCTGCCACATGATGGAAGCCCAAATCGTTAACCAAAGTGTCTTGGACGTATTCAAAGGCAAGGTTCAAGTTGTCCGCTATCTCCCTGATGGTTAGTTTGCGGTTATTGACCAACATTTCTTTTACTTTATCAATATTTTTCTGACTCTCAGCCACTTATGAAACACTCGTGCCACTGGTAAAAGACCGTTTTCTTTAGATGGCCGTTGCCGAACATTTCCAAGGTTCGTGCTCCATTGTTACAAACTTAAGTCTATTTCTAAAATTAAAAAAAAAAACGCCAACGCACATAGAGATAGGTATACTCTTGACTACAAAGCTTTTGCAAATGTCAAGCTGTGACGCTAAGATTAGGCGCGAATATTAACAACTTAACAAAAAAAAAAAAAGACTCGAATCGGTAAGTTATTTATTTTTATTTTCATTTCATGATCATTGTTGTCTAACTAAGGCGTATAAATTATGTTGTTTATAAAATAAAATTAATCATACGAGTCAGATGATTCTTTTTTTGACACATTACATTTATGCTATAAACACATACTCGTAGACGACAGTGAGCATCACAGCAGCAAACCGGGAATGCCGCTCTGCAGTGTTTGCTGTTATGTTGTCAGCTTCGTAAATATTCTAACGGTAGCAGTAGCAAAAACAGCTGATGTTTTTCTAGCTTTACTTGTCAATATATATTAACTGCTGTAGAAGTTTTAGCTGTGTTCACCCCGAATTCCATAATCGGATTTTTTTTCCTATTATTGGTCAACGTTTTGAAATTTAGTACTATGCTATCTTCTGCAGATCAAAGCCATCTCATTGATTTTGAATCATACACGTATCCGACTTCTTGGTTGGAAGGTAAGTTCTTACCCAACATACCACAGTGAAACACGCACTATTATATACGTGGTGCCTAAATTTACATACAGTGCTGTTCGAAATCTAAGCAAAATATTCTTGTTTAGGCAATTAAGGAAACGTATATTACTGATAGATTTATTCAAAGTAAAACATTTAATTTTTGTTATCTTAGGCACCTAAATTTTGTGTAACTCTGTTAAAAAAAAAAAAAAACATTCTCTACCAAGTAATACAACAAAAACGAATTTAGCTCCTTGAGTAGCTGTTCGAAACTTAAGCTACTTTCAGGACTTTGTGTAATAAACTTTATTTTATATGGCCTCCGCACACCAATTTGGCATAGTTCTTAAGAGATTTGTTAGAATTATTGTTGATGCCACTGTAATTGTAAGCTCTCCGTAAGCTTCTGCTTATTTTTTAAACAACGTGTTCGAGCTCTGCGCTTCAAGAATTAATAACAATTTAATTTATATAAAAGAACTGGTTAACCGATTATTTGAATTATTAGTAACCGAGAACCGGTTTTTTAAGTGCTACATTTCGAACTATTCGAAAACCGGTTGTTGAAAAAAGTCGAATAATCGATCTCCCAAGTAGAAATACATGGAACGTGATATAATGTTTCTGATAGGCACTACTAAGTTCAAAAATCTGCTTTTGAAATTTTCATAACAACTCCGAAATCTTGAGTTACTGGAAAAAACCAGTATTTTGAACCTTCATGCACTGACACGCTCATAACTTCATTAAATATTAAGCGATTTGAAGTTTATCATCAAAGTTAAAAAAGAATACGAAAATCGGAATGGTGTATACTGCATTTAGGTAATCTTGAGATATATGTGGTTATCTCTAGTTTAGATATGTTTAGCACACATAATAACTGAACAATTTATGAAATATTTATTAAATAAATAGGATTATTTATGAATAAAATACGGCTTAGTTTTCAGAAATCTATTAGCAGTTGGGCCATCAGGCTTTTTAGTCAGCAAATCATGAAAATATAATGGGATTATTAGAAGATCCTTTTATATCATCTATTTTTGATTTGATAGATAATTATATTGTCTGTTAAAATTTTATAACATTTTCAAATTAATTTTTAATTTTACATCAAACAAATTAAATTATTTTCTCACGTTTTTACCTACAAGGGGATGAAGTGGGCATTAGAGGCTATACTTAGGTAATAACCACACCCAATTTTATAATAAATAATTTCCACAATTGTATAATGCAGTGAACCTTGCTTTACTTTGATCTTCCAACTGGAAGTATTATTGGCCGCCTACACCGAATAATGGAACCACTGTGCATCGTTGATATAACTCTTCAAAATGCTGATCAGCAGCGTTTGCTGCCATGTTGTCGGCTGCATAAATATTTTGAAGGTAGCAGCAGCAAAAATAGCTGACATTGAATTTCGTGATATAGATATTTTACAAACATGAAAATATTAACAAAAATAATGGTTGAAGTAAATGTCGTAAATTCTGGAATAGCAATTGCTTCGGAAATTTATCAATGCTATTAAAAATAATAAAAAACCAAAACAATAATAAGCAATAATTATGAACAGCTGTTTGTTATACAGACACAGATTTAAGTGTTGCCACATTCGGACTTTCGCATTCAATTGAAATCGATTGCTTAAAATATGTTGATGTTATTAACCAGTTTTAAAACAAATTAAGACAACTTTCAAATAGCCTTGCAAAGTTTCAACTGAACTGTTTGTGTCACAACCATAATTAAAATGAATTGATAGAAACATGTCTGTATGTTTTTCATTTACTTTTATTTTTTACAATAAATAATTTATTTTTTTTAAGATGACAAGTTGAATACAACTGAAAAAATATTTATCCCACTTCAAACTGGTAGATTTTTCAATTATAATGAATTTTATTGCATATAGTTTTTGAAATAACCATTTATTGAGAACGCAGGTAACTTTTGAAGAGTTTAAATTTCTTATGAATTCAAAATGTGCAATAACTATTTATTTGTGGTTTTTAATTAAAGGTTATTCAAATATTATTCAGCTTTTCATTATGAATATGCAATTACATTTTATTGTATTTATTTTGAAATGAATTTTTCAGAAAATTAAATTGAATTAAATTTTAAATACCAACATATCAAATTATTCTCTTTATAAAGCATTATATATTGCTCTTTTAAAAAGTAATAAAATAAAGTCAGTGCAAAACTTATTTGCTTACGTACTTGCTTACATAGTTCCTATCTGCTTGTAGTAGCAGCATTGCCAGAATGATTATTATGACATATTTTCGATGATTTTTTCAATAAGATATGATTTGATGATTTTATTTCTCAACTGATGATTTTTAATTTTTAAAAATTGTGTTAATTTATTTTAAGTAGTTTGTACAAACTATATAAATTTTCTAACAAAGAAAAAAAAAAATTAAATAAAAACAAAAAATCAACAGTTAATTTTTAAAACAAAAAAAACAAAAAAAATTGTTTCAAACAGATTGTAGTTTTTTGTTTTTGTTTACTATGTATGTACACTGTGTGTAACCTGCATAAAACGCATTTTTGAAGAAATTTAATTTAAAAAAAATCGTATCTTTATGAAGTTGGATACGTTAAAAAAACATAAATATTTAGTACGAACAGGTATTACTTATACGTTTGCAAACCTATTATTGTATGTTTATACTAAAGGGTCCGCCAAATAATTTTTTGTTTTTTTTTTTTGAAAATTCTATAAAAAAACTACTAAATATTTTCTCAAATTTATTTTTTAATTTGAAAGTACAATCCTTCCGGTTAATAATGGAAAATAATTTCATTCATGGCCTCGGCTGCCCATGCAGTAGCCTACACGATTGGTGCAATTTTTATTATGTGCAGCTGTATTCACCAATGGCTTCACGAATATTGTCCTTTAAAGCGTCAATTGTCTCTGGCTTGTTTGGCGTAACACTTATCTTTGACGGCATCCCACATATAATAGTCCAACGGTGTCAAATTGCAGCGCCGAGGTGGCCAAACGACATCAGCTCTGCGGTTGATAATGCGATCTTCAAAAACAGGGCGCAAAACATCGAGTGTAGCTTCGGCTGTATGGCATGTAGCGCCGTCCTGTCGAAACCAAATGTTGCTAATATCCTCCTTTTCAATTTTTGTGAACAAAAATTCGTTCAACATAGCCCGATTACGATCGCCATTGACTGCAACGGTCACTCCTTGTTCATTTTCGAAGAAAAATAGCCAATTATGCCTCTGGACCAAAATCCGCACTAAACAGTGACTCGTCTTGGGTGTATCGGCTTTTCAATGTATGCGTGCGGGTTTTCTGCGCCTCAAATGCGAAAATTTTGCTTGTTTACATACCCGCCATCATCAACATTAGCTTTATCTGCAACATTACCATGATTTTCAAAGTAATGTCGCAATATTTTCCAGCGTTGTTCAAGCGTATACACATCCATATTCGTTCAGCGGAAGGATAAAGCTAATTATCTGTTAAATCAGACATGAGCTAAGTGTTACCATTCACGACATAAGTTGAAAAAAAGCGTTAGATGGCGGACCATTCATTTAATTATTTTCAATAATTTTTTAGGATGTTGTTTAAAAAGAGCTCTATGTCTTGACCCTTTAAAAATTATAAATAAAAATATACCTTCTTTGACAGGATTAATATTAAACTTCGCCCCAGTTAATAGATGAGAAAGATATTCAAAATTTAGATTTAGAGCTTGGAGAACTTATTCTGATCAAGGCTAAATAATCGTGCTTTTATTTAGTATAAAACAAGATTCGTGACATGTGGAAATGGCAAAAATGCTCAGAGGTGTTTGCCATTTCACCATAAATAGACTAAAAAAAGAACAACGTTTGCAAATTCTTACATTTTATTATCAAATTTTATGCTGCGTGAGAAACGTGTTTCATATCGTAAACTGTCTTCAGCGACAAAGCTCATTTTTGGCTTAATAGGTACCTCAACAAACAGAATTCTCAAATTTGTTGTGAAGAAGCTAGAGTCAGTTCAATAGCTTCCAATGTACTCTGACCATACTTAACCAAAATAGATGAAAATTTGCTACGGTACAGTCAATAAAGCAAGGTACCGTGAGATGATTACCAACTTTTTTTTGCTTAAAATTAACTTAGCCGGTATATAGTTTCTACAAGGCGTTGCCAAATGCCACACGGAATGCGCTACGTGAGAGGCACGTTTGATGAGCAATTAATTTAACATTTCTAAACATTTCATTGGCTACCAAGATTACGCGATGTGACCACACTATACATTTTTTGAAGGTATACATACGACAAGTCTATCGTGAACAGAGACAAGCCAGCTACAATTCTGGCCCTGGGAGATAACATTACAACTACAATGGGTGAGATACCGGATGCTAGAAAATTCGAAATATGCCGAAATTTTAGCTAGCAGATGGACCACCTACGATGTTACCGAGGGCAACATTAAAATTAAATACTTTTTAAGTGAAAAGCATGCATTCGTTTATTGCTCCAAATAAATATTTCATTCCTTTTTCAATTTTCAAAACTCAAACGGTTACCAAAATCACCCGTTGCAATATGATGTCTGTTTTTTACAAATTAGTTATTTTTGTTACTTTTATTTTTTGTAATAATTTTTCTGTAATTAAAATTATGATTTTTTTTTTCATAATGGGATTTTTTTTTTGCCAAATTATGATTTTCTTTTCAAGGCTTCTGGCAACGCTGTGGAAGGCTATAAAACTTTTTTATTAATATACATATGAATAAGCGCAATGCATATATTCATTTGTAGTTTTAAATAGTATCATAAGGTAAAATAAATGAATAAATATTCATTTTGCACTATTTTTTTCATTATATAAAAAACGAGTAATTTAAGATCGTTTTTATTCAACATTTTGTATTGTATTGGCATTACTGTTTTGTTTTTTTTTTTTGCTGCCCATGAAAATAGAATTTAGCCTAAGTTTGGCAGCAGCTGCTAAGGTTAATAAAATATAAATATTCAATCTCATATAAATGTGTGTATTCTAGTTCTGTCATCAGCTGTAGCGAATAACTGTATTACATAGTCTTTCAATTTAAATATCATACACTATTTATTGATATTGCTTTTACAATTTTTGGAAAAATGTTTTAATTTAATTTTTCTTTAAAAACTTAAAAATTTATAATAAATTAACAATGGTTAAAAAATCTTGTACTAAAACATAATTCATACGCTTTGTTTATATTGTTGGAAATACAAATTTTATTCAGTAGCTTGTTAGCCGTGAACGAAGAGGGGTGTAGCGCATGTTTTTGTATTTTCTTTTTTTTTAATTTGTAAGAGATTTTGAAGAGAGCTATACTTTTCTTACTACACTGAGAAGTGTTAATAATAATCTATTTACATAAATTTATGCATGTGTACACTTTGTATGAATACTTATTCTCCCGCTTGACCTATGATTCGCAATAAGTGATTGTTCGCTATTAGTAAAGAATTTTCAAAACAAAAATATATTTTTTTTTTGCTAAACAAAAATGCTTAAAAGAGCATAGAACATTGCCATACAATTTAAAAGAGTTTTGTTCCTTCTCAATTCACATGTATTCGGTATATGCTGTCAGTGGTTCATTTATGCAAACTCTTATTTAAACTAAGCATTCAATCAATTATTTTTAATTTATGCAGTTCCCATTTCCTTCTGTAGTCTTAAAATTACGGGATAGCATCGCACTTACTAAATTGTCCAGAACGTTAGAGCAGATTGCCAATTTTAATTCATCTTTTGTCCGGTACTGTTTATTGGCTACATAAACATTACGCACAAGCAGTTCCCACAAATTTTCCATGGGGTTTAAGTCAGGGGAACGTGCTGGCCAATCAAGTACTTAAATATTATGCTCCTCAAGCCATTGTCTGGTCGACTTGCTGACATAAATTGCTGCGTTATCTTGCTGAATGGTGAAAGTTTTGTCAGTATTTTGGGCCAAATAAGACAGCAGACGTTCAGACAGAATGCCCTGGTATTCTAAACTATCCATTCGAGTGGAAGGAAAGTAGAGTTGCAGGGTACCATGTGAACCAGCCCAAACCATCGAACTGCCATCGCCGAAATTCCGTTTGGAAAAAACAATGGCTCCTTCTTTAAATCTAGTCAATAGCAATTGAAATTGAAAAATGTATGGAATAATACCTTATAACCTTTTTAAAAAACTGTTTACCTGACGCCAATTAGTTGCCATGTTGTTTTTCGCAAACTCCTTACGCTTAAACTTATGCTGCTTAGTCAGACAGAGAATTTTTTTTAATTCTGCTTGCATAAGGTATGATTGGGCGTTGATAGCTCTTAGCATTGTGCTTTTTGAGGCTTGTAATTTCAATTCCTCTTTTATTGTTACCGCACTTTTCATGCAATTCGAGGCCTTTCGTGAAATTAGCCAAGTTTCACGGGCAGCCAGGACCTTTGGACGACCCGTGCTTTTTAATTTACCATATTTTTCTCGGTTTTTGAGAAAATTTGCACAACACACCAAGATCGTCCCAGTTTTTTTGCCATTCCACCTATACTCAATCCCTGCTAATAAGGTGACAAAGGTATTCCGCGACCCAATCCGCGCACATATTATATAAAGTATTAATTATTACAAAAAAAAAAATAACAATTGTGATACCTTCTGATTAGATTAATTGCTTATTAATCACTGACTGACCTTATCATTTTAATGCATTGAATTTTGCAAAAGAAGCATTGGAAACACTGTGTTAGATGCCTTTAAGAATTCAGATCTGACCAGAAAGGTTGAATTTCTTAAGCGTTTGCTTCAGTTTGAGTTGTCTGATTTTGACTCTGTACAAAAATAGATAACGTAATACCTGTTGGCGCTGAAAGTTCAGCCATCCGGCTTAAAATTGGATGATGAATTTTTTGTTTCACTAATGCTAGCAGGATTGCCAGAAGATTTTCTACCACTCCTAATGGCATTGGAAAATGTTAAAAATTTGCTGCTGCAAGACGCATAATTTGATTGCTCAAAGGTAGAGGAAAAAGCCATAGCTTCTAATAAGAAACATAATACTCGAAAGCTCAATTACTATGCGTGTAGAAGAGAGAGGCATATTGCCAAAAATTTTACACGAAAAGCAAAGTAAAATGAAAAAACGTTCTTAGCAGTGTCTTTTCTTTCGTCGTCTTCTGTACTTAAAGCAAAGAACAACAAGAACACTAAAGAATGGAATCTAGACTCTGGAGCTACGTCATACCTGACAAATACGAAGAGTATTCCACGCAACCCGAAGAAAGTAATTGCTAAGCATGTGGTAGCTGCCAGTTGCTTTACATTCAGACAAGAAGAAAACGAACGCATTCTTTAGAGATGTTGAATATGTTGCTGTTTTGTCCATTAATTTGCTTTCTGTCAGACAGATGACACGAAAGGATAACAAAATTTTTTCGAATGATCACAAATGTCACATTTTTAATAAAGGCGAAGATTTACTAGCAACTGCTAATGATGTTGACAATCTACATAAATTTCATTGTGATATAAATTTGAAAAAAGAAGAAAACGCCTTGTTAGTATCCAATAATTTTGAATTGTGGCACGGAAGGCTTGCACATATTTGTGACAAGTTGAAGGAAGAAAGTAATAAGCACGTGTAATGGCATACAATGTAATGGTGACGACAAGCACGAAAAATGTGTTGTTTGCGTAAAAGATAAGCAAACGCAAGCATCATTCAAAAAACCAGGCCATCGTGTGATGGGTCATTTCAAAACAAAATCAATTTTTGGAAATCGTTTTCTTTTAAATTTTGTCAGCGTCTACTCACAAAGAGTATTCGTGGTTCCAAAAAAACATAAATCTGATGTTTTCAAGTGGTTCAAAATATTTTCCGAGAAACAGTGTGATGCAGAAATCAAAATTTTGCCTACCGGTAATGGTATGGAATATACTGGAAGACAATTTGAAAATATTTGGCAGATTGTGGTAGACATCGTAAAAAAATAGCACCATATACGACCGAACAGAATGCGTAGCTGAATATATCAACCGCACAATAGTGGAACGTGTGAGGTGCATGCTGTTCGATGTAAGCTTGGATGAAGTGTATGGGGTAGAAGCGGCAATAACTTTAGCTTATCAAATTAATATTTTGCCATGCTCTGGTAACGAAATCTATACGGAAGAGAAACATTTGCGTGTTTTCGGCATATACAAAAACAGAAATAGAAAGCATTTTAATGGGATATAGCAGTGAGAGTACGGCGTATAGGTTACAAGACCCATCAACTTGTAACATAATTATTAGTCATGATCTGTTGGTGTTTATTAGGAAGACAGCAGATCTGCTGAAAAAACTATAGACAATAGATCGCATATGTCACAGTGTCCTGCAATAATGCCTGATCATTATGATGATGATAATAATGAAAATTATATTCGAATATTCAGGAATGACAACTTCTTTTTAAATGAACTGTTCGTACGTTGTCAATTGAAGCGGTACGACCACAGCTTAGTTACTCGTACGCTAGTATTTGTCTAAAATTTTTTTGGGTTCAAAAATTTGTTTGCAAAAAAATTATTTTTTTTTTTTTGGCAAGTGATATTCACTATTTTCCATTTTCTTTCATTTTCAGTGGGTTGTGTTGGCTTTTAGCAACTGTTAGAGATAAACTAATGGATGCAGATTGTTTAAGATTGGACAGTAATTCAGTTATAGATTACAGTTAACGGCAAAATAGGATTTTTTTGCCATATAATATTCACTATTTTCCATTTTCTTTAATTTTCAGTGAGTTGTGTTGGCTTTTTGCAACTGTTAGAAACAACCTAATGGATGCAGATTCTTTAAAATTATACAGTAATTCAGTTATAGATTACAATTAATGGCAACAGTATTGTATTAAAAGTTACTGCAGTAAAAGTACAAAAAGATCGGCGATGCTATTTGGTTAAATGCTCTCTTAAGATTCAGATTAAGATTAATTTGATCGAAGGAAAAAGTTTGTAACTTGACAAATAAAAGCATGCATTTGGTAGACTTCTGACATATTTTCATTTCATTCACTTCATATCGAATATAACTATTAGTTTCTTTTAATTTCTTTATTCATATTTGTGAATTAAATATATAAATAATTTTTAAAGCGAATGAACTGTAATGACCACTAACAAATCCACGCATACTATTCTTGATATATTTAAACGGCCACCTTATAATATGTCTCAAATAGTCCTCACATTTAAAGTCAATCAATAGGTGAATATACAAAAATTCGTCAATCAGAGTATAACTCTTTTCATGGTTTTTTTCTGCTTTCAATTTTTCCCTCACTCAAGCTTTATCAAACTTTTCATTGTTTTTTTTTTTCGTGATGTGTAATTGACAATGAAGATTTTTTGATTAATGATTCTTCTTCATTCACTGTAGTCTGTATCCATCAATGTGTCGATGTATGATGATACTCCAAATAAAATTTGAACACAAATATTTTGAAAGATATCAGAACTCAAACACATACACATATTTGCTCTTAAGCTAACAATATCAAATCCATTCATCATTAAGAAACTGTAAAAAACAAAAAAAAAAACAAAAACCATTTCAACTTTATTTTTATTTTCATTGTGGCAGCATATCTAATTGATGAGTGACTTGAGCGGTGAATATGAAATTCATTGCAGACAAACTGCTTTTTTAATAAGATTTTTTTCTTTGCTTTTTTGAATGAAAATTGTTTTAAAGATTTTTAAATATTAAAAATAGAAAAACAAAATTAATGATTTTAACGGCGACGTTGAGGGTAGTAAAATAAAAATTGTTCAGAAACCTTTTAGGGAGCTTTTAGAGATTTTATTGCAAAAAGAAATATTGCATTTATCGTTGTTCGTTCAAAAGCAATGTTAAAAATATTTATATTTGACAATATAAAAAGTGTATTTGAAATTTTTTGGCAAATGTTTTGTTTAAATCAGTTTTAATTTAGTTCGCAATTATCACTGAACTTAAAAAGATTGATTGTTTAGAAAGGCTAAGACAGCTCATTATTCACTTTCGGTTGAGTAAACAACTTCTGGATTGGGAATTCACTTACAGTATTCTCAGGTATTTCTTATTATTACCATGCCAATATAACATTTTACACGACTGACAAAACATGCATTAGTCATAACCGAAAACGTATTGTGAAACATCATCTTTCAAACACATACATATATAATGACATAAAGTAGTATTACCCAATACACGTTCATCAATATCATGTAGTGACATAATACTGAAAATGCTTAATTAATTTAAGTTGGCCCTTGCATAACAAAATTGCTTACTTATTTCTGTCAACTTGGCATGCAATGTCGTTTATGTTACCTGAAGTTAGCATTCCAGTGATGCCTTGTATTTATCTGTAAAATAGGTGTTGTGTACCCTCAACAAATACTTCAAATATTTCAAATAAACAGCGAATTTTCTCTGTAATGATGCATGCAATACACTAGATACTCAATATGAGGATTTTTTAAGAATATACGACTTAAATTAAATATATCGCTCTTGATCAAAAAGAGGGTATTAACTCAAAATTTAAAAATTTTCAGTAGTGGTAAAAAACTGTTTGTGGTTACATTACATTTTAAGAGGATTTGAAAATCCGAACACATCATAGTCAGCAAAAATATTATACCTTTTTTATGAAAATATAAGATACATTTTTATTTTCACTTTTGTATTAACACAAAATAATAAGTTTTTGTTGGTATAAAGGCAGTCACTGCACTGTCATCAAAATGTTCTCAAATGTGGTTATCGAGATGAAAGAGTAATCGGAATAAGTTGAAATTTTACAGTAGATAGATATTAATGTTGTTACTTGATTTCTGGCAAAAAAGTTATGTATTAAAAATTTTGAGTTAAATTCATCAAATTACTTTGCATACAATATCGATAGAATAGTGTTGGTTGCCCTGCCTTTACTAATTAACACTTTCGTTTTTTTTCAAAGTTCAAAAAAAAAAAAACTTTGTGATACCGGCTAATAAATGAGTGTTGTATTCCATTTTTGTTAAAATAAAAGATTTGAAATTTTCAAAAACAGAAGGATATGAATAATTCTTTCAGCACGTGTACATGTAATCATTTCTACTAGAGCTGCAAAACTATCGATAGTCAGTCCACTGGATAGTTTGCAAAAAAAAACTATCGATTCTAACGATACTATCGGCAACAACATCAGAATTTAAGTGAAAGGGAAAGAATAAAAACAAATATACAGTGTTGAAACAAAAAATAGGGACACTCTATTTTTTCCAGTATATCATAAAATTTAATGTACTGAAGTTTTGTGGTGGAAGATTAATCCTTATATAGGGTCCGCCAAATATTTTTTTTTTTTTTTTTTTGAAAATGCTATAAAAAAACTACTGAATATTTTTTCAAATTTATTTTTTATTTGAAAGTACAATTCTTCCGGTTCATAATGGAAAATAATTACATTCAAGTGGCTGCCTCGGCTGGCCATGCAGTAGCCTACACGATCGGTCCAATTTTTAAGCACATCAATGATTGTGTGCAGATGTATTTCACCAATAGCTTTACGAATATTGTGCTCCAAAACTATAGTAATAAATAAGATCCAGTGAAAGAAAACTGCAGAGACTATAGAAAGAAAGCGTAGAACAACTGTCAAATTTTAATTCGTACTGCAAAGATTAATCCCTTCAAGTAATCAAAAAGCCTCAAAAATGAACTTACAAGAAAAAAAGCTTATGGAAGAGTCCTCGAAATGTATCATTTCTCAGCAAACGAAAGTACACCATGGTCTGACGAAATTTTGATCAAGGTAGTAATCTTAATTTCGTCAAACCATGGTGTGATTTTGATCAAGGTAGTAATCTTAAAGTTCCCGGAGTAACATCAGTTGGCCGTTCCATCGTTCCGATTTTAATCTTTATTCATTTTTTTTTTTTTTTTTTGTTAAAGTGGTACATCTGTTGTACAAAATCGCGTGTACGAACATATTTTAGTTAGAACTCATACTTTATTTGAGTTCAGTAAATAGATATTAAAGAAATTGTTCAACTTTGTCCCAATATAAAAGTTTGCAGACGGCTGACAACCTGCGTCGAACAAATTTTTGCAAATGTGACTTTGACTACATTTAGTGGCCTCTGTATTTACACTTAAAATTTGACGATAGTATCGATAGTGAAGAAAAACTATCGATGGTCAGCCAAAAAAAAAAAACTATCGATACTATCGATAGTACTATCGATTGTTTTGCAACTCCTTACACACAGTAGAATTGCTTCATACGGTTTTGAACAAAAAATATTAGGAGTAGTGCTATGTAGATCCTTGAAAGTTGGCACTGAACATTCTTTTGATTAAATTAAATAAAAATGGAATTCAATCAAAATTGACCACTCCTATCACACACCGCCCATTCAATTAAAATGAATATTTCGCATAATATTTTTCCTATCAAAGTAAAAGTCTTCAAAATTTCCACATACATACAATCCTAATCGATTTCTTCCAATACGATTTCTTCTATCAAAGAGAGGGTCTTCAAATTTGTTACATAATTTTTTTAGAAATAAGATAAAAGATGCATACCAAGTTTCATAAAAATTGGTCACGCTGACTTATACTTAGAAATTTGAAATGTTCAATTATAGTTTTGATCATTTTCCTCTAATTATGAATTTTATGTTGTTGCTTTTTGTATAGAGATTTCCATAAAAACGAAAATAAGGTTGGGCATAAATAAAGCTGCAAGAACAACTAAACGTACTGTTTACAAATAACCAAATCTACAACAACGACCATTAGCAGAGACAAAGTAAATAAAAATAACACTGCACCAACAATAATTAAGTAGTTAAGTAACAGACAACAAGTAACAGACAAACAAACAACAACAAAACTAAGAGCTGAAAGAGGTAGATGTTTACATACGATTGGCTACAAAAGAACTAAAAAGAAATTAGAAGAAAGAAATGGAATCTACCTGAAATATCGAGAGGCTCGAGAGCTTTCGATGTGTTGTTTACTCAACCATATATAAAGCACATCGATGCGAACAGCAATCAGTTCATGTGTCGTAAACTCAGCGAGTGGAGTTTAAGTAAAGTAAACTAAGCGATTGCAGTTTAAGTAAAGTAAACTAAGCGAGTGCAGTTTGTGTGAACAGAGCTTATTAGGAGTAAACTCGTGAAGTGAATTGTGAAGCAAAAAACCAGTTTAGTTGGTGCTAACTTAGTAAAGAGGGTTAAGTGTGGATAACCTCTGGTTGAAAAGGTTGTGATCGAACCTAAGTTATAGCTACGATCGGGTTGGAAGACCTTTAAGAAGAAAGGTCTGTCGAGTATTCGTTGTTGTTTACAAAGTTGTAAACAGACAGAGTAATTAAGGATAAAAATAAAAATTGTTATTGCTTGTAAAATACTACAAGCAGTGGTACACAAAACTGTGTTGAATAAAAGATGTTTGTAATTAAAACCAAACACAACATTTATTTTATTATTTAACTACAATTTACGAACTCATAAAAACACGTTTTAAAGAAGGTAAAAACGTAACAGTATACAAACATATTATAGTTTACTGGAAAAATTTTCGTTATTCAATTGAGCCACTGTATATTAATAGAAGGGCCCTGATTCCACGTTTTTTTTTTAATTCGCGCACAGATGGAAGTGGCTTGGATCTCTGCCTGGAAAACGCTTGACCACTTGCCCATGAGCCTTCAGACTTTGGTATTGGGCTCAAAATCTCGGCTCCTACACCAGCATCCATTTTAAATCCATCCGTGTAATATTGTAAACAGTCGGAGTTGACATTAGGGACCTCATGATCTTACTCCCAACGATCATGTGTAATAACATCGAAATGTCGTCCGAAGCTTAAGCCACCAATGCACACGTCACTCCTGCTAAACAGTAGCCCAAAGTCATGGATACCCACCAAAATGCTTATGTGACCCTTATGGTCCACTGAGTTAAGACCTCAATATGTCAACAATCTAAGGCCCCCCCCCAAAAAAAAAAAAAAAAAAAAAAAATTAAACGTAACTTTGTTAAAGTACGCATCGCATTGCGATTGAGCGATAGCTTTATAGGTTACTACGTTCATCCATTTGATTGGCATTAAATTATCCACCGATAAGTCGGCAATGTGCTAGGCTTCGGAAAAATTTTTAAAAACTATGAAACACTTAAAGTTACTTTTTATTTGAATACGTTCAAAATTTTAATTGGAATTTTGCATTTGGTGAGTGCAAGGCTGTGTATGTTTATATCTCCAAGATACCTAATTGAATTTGGCATGACGCTCTTATAACAAAACTTATTGTTTTTGGTGACGATAGTCATTTCTCTTGAAGGTACAATTTAACACAGGACTTCGCTTCTCTTGCTCAGATTTCTTTAAAGCTCTTATATTATCGATATCAATGCATTATCCTAATATTTTAGTAGATGAATTGTCAATTATAAAGTTCAGTAGAAATTAATTTCTTGTTAAATTTTTATTAATTCATACTAATTAAACAAGAGTTGTGGCACTGCAAAAACACCGAAATACTATAATCCTTCAAAACAATAGCTCAATATGCAAAACTGATTTAAATGAAGAAAAATGAATGAAAAACAAACGAATCATCAGTTTCAACACTCATTTCTTTGATTGTATTTTTTTTTATTGAATGTCGTAATGAATGTTTTACTGACAGCTGCAGAAATATGGCGGACTTCTATGATGACAGGAGACAATAATGGTGGTGGTAACATGGAAAGCAAAGCAAAAAATAAGAAAAAAAAAATCAGAATTCTGAACAAGACTGAAAACCATGGTTTTCATGTATTTTAAGAAAATACAACTGTATTTTAATGGGAAAACAATTGCTGCAAACAAAAATATGAGAGAAAAAAGGAGTGCGAAAATACGAATGAATAATAATAGTGGATGGTGAAATATAACATAAGTTTTAATGACCACTAAATGGATGTATATGACCAGTAATAATGAATTTCTTCAACCTTTATTTCTAAGCCGACATACCCGGGCATGAATTTCATATTCAAATTGATATGTTTTATGATGAAACATTGCATCGACCTGCAATCTTCCTTATTCTTCTAAAATAATGTTTTTATCAACTTTATGATTTTTAATTTGGGCAAAATTTGCGAAGATTTTTTGTGACCTATTCTTTTATCTACACCGGGCATGTTTCTAAAATTATATCTATATAATTAATAGACTAACACATTTCTTTGTAAACCTTTTACGCCTTTTCTACTGCACAGATTTAGAAATAATAAATATGGGGTTTAAGGTGCAGTTGTGCACAATATCAATTTTATTTAAATCGGTCCAGTACTTGGAAGTAAAACGACTATACAATTTTTACTAACACATAAAAAGAAAAAACGTTGGTTTGTGTGGTTACAAATAACCCAACAGGCCATTTCGGAACCAAATGTAAGCAAATTGTAGAATAAGCTTATCATAAGAGATTTCCTAGAACTTTTTATAAGGATTCTTATTATAAGCTTATTTTAATAATTAAGTGAACAGTTTTCAAATATTATTTTAGAAATGCTTCACATGGCAATATCATTTATTTATATATTGTTTTATTTAAATGAGCTCTATGGATTACATTTCCTTACAGACTTAAGTAAAAAAAGCAAGTATAGAGAATTCAAATACATTAATTGATATATAAAATAATTTTTCTCTTTACAACATCAATAGAATCACAGAAATCAATTAGGTGATAAAAATTAATAAATTTCAAGCATATCTGACGAAAGGAGTCGTTGTTCGCATAGACTGATCGATAATACTTCAAGGTTAATAGTTGAAGGTTGCGGGTTGGTCTAGTAGGAACATTAAGCATTATACGACTTAATTGGAACTCTGAATCAATGTTACCTTGAACTAAACTCCACAGAAAGGAAATACTCAGCATAGTTCGTCGGCTTTTCAAAGTAGGTAATTTAATAAGTGCGAGCTTGCTTGCATATGCAGGAAGTACATACGAGTTCCATCCAAGTCCTTTCATGCAAAATAGAAGAAACTGTTTTTGCACCGATTCAATTTTGTTACTGTAAGTATTGAAGTAGGGCCATATAATAGATCCGTATTCAAGGAAAATTCTTTCGACCATCGCTTCATAAATCCGAGTACATCATTAGCTTTATTCACCATCATTGAGATATGATCATAAAATGTTAATTTATGATCCAATAAAATTCCAAGATCCATAATGTTAACTACTTGATTCAGAACATTTTTATTAAAATAATAGTTGGTATCAAGTTTCGAAGAACGGAAAAATGACATATGTTTGCATTTTTTAATATTTAAATCCTGTAAATTAAAATTACACCATTCAGTGAAATAATCAATATCAGTTTGTAAAGATGATTGACCAGTAAAATCATTAAACGAATTAAATATTTTAACATCATCAGCATACATCAGGATATTAGAATGAAGAATAACGCTTAGGAGATCGTTTATAAATAATGTAAATAATACCGGACCAAGAAGACTGCCTTGAGGCACTCCAGAGGGAACATTAATAGATTTAGATATGGCATTTTTGAATATTACTTGTTGGGTTCTGCATGAAAGTTACGATTTAAGCCAGCATATTGCACTATCACTAAATCCCCTGCATGATAACTTGTTAAGTAGAATATCAATATCAATTTACAATAATACTTACTATACACTTAGTACAAATAACAATTTAACAAACACGATTACATTTGAATTGCTTTCGGTAGAGTTTTGTAAGTGTTTTTTGACAATGTTCAAAAATATTTATTACATGTGTATGTTGTATGTATGTATATATGTATATATGTATATATTTGTTTTTTTTCGAAATTTGAAACTTTTTTTAGAATTATTATTACATCGTTCTCCAAAGTCCAATGATATTTTTCAAGTCATTTTTTACATTTGTCAACAAATTCTCAATTGGACCGGGATTAATGCTTTATGCTGGAAAATCAATCGCCCGAATCTGTTGTTGTGACAGCCATTCTTTATACATACGAGTATATGTATATTTATATTCTGCAACTAACAGAATATATTACGAATGTAAGCTTATTATAAGCATGATTAGAAAACAATTTTTCTGTAAGTAAATATATTCTTTAACTAGACTTCTTAGCTTACTCTATATTATAGACACCAGTATTTTCGCTAAGGTTCAGTTTTCATTATTAAACAATTTTTAATAAGCCTTTTACAATAGTATTCACAACACTTCTCTAAGCTTAAGGCTTATGTTAGTTTGCTTGTTACAAGTTATTTATAAATCGTTTTGGTTTGTTGAGCAAAACAAAAGAAAATGTTTATGTGTGTATGTATATTTTTTACTTGTCATATCGACCCATTTATTAGTTTCATTCTGTATCGTTCCTCTCCAAGTGGTTCGCGGACGGCCAGTTCCTCGAATGCCTTGTGGATCCCATTGCAGTGTAGTGTGATAGATCTCTTCGTAAGATTTTCTCAGCGTGTGTCCAAGCCATTATATATATTTACGTCGCTTTATTTGTAGATTTATATCTTCTTGATTAGCAAGCTGTAGTAGCGTCACATTATCAACCGTGCTTGGCCACCACATCCTAAGTATGTTTCGCAGGCATCTATTGGTAAAATCTTGTAGAATGCGTTTTATTTAAGCATTCACTAACCTTGTCTCTGAGTCGTACAGTTAAACAGATTTAACCCAAGCGTTGTATATATTCATTTTGGTTTTTGTCGTTAATTCTCGTAAGCCCCAGATGTTCCGAAGATTAGCAAGAGAAAGTCATGCTTTTTTAATTCTGCTACGTACGTCATATATGGCGCCTCCCGTTGGGCTTATAATACTGCCAAGTGAGCTGAAATTGTCGACGGTTTCGATGGCGTTGTTGTCTATTGATTCGTCTTTACAGCAAATGTCTTAGTTTTCGATATATTAATTCGGAGACCGACTTGGGCCGCTGTTCTTGATAATGATTCCATTTTTCGTTGCATATGTTCTTTACTTGAAGAAAGTAAGACGAGTCGAGATCCTCGAAGTGCTGTTTTATTCTCTAAAGTATGTCTCTTTTTTCGGTGGTCACTTCTTTCAGCACAGCGTCAAGCATTATTGCAAATAGAAAAGGTAATAGTAGGTAGCCTTGTTTAACTCCGGTCTGTGACAAGAATGGCTAACTGACATTACCACAAGGTACGATTCTACAATGGTACAATGGTGCAGTCGCCATTGCATTGAGATTTTTTCAGGTTTATGTTTTTTTTCAGGGACACCAACAATTTCTAACGCAATCGATCGATGGAGTCAAAGGCTTTTTTAAGTCAACAAGCAGAAAAAACAAGGGAGTGTTAAATTCAATACACTGCTCTACAATTAGGCGCAAGCTGTTTATGTAATCCATCCATGATCTATTATGTTTTAACCCCGCTTGTTTCTTTCAAAGTTAACTATCCACAGGTACGATGATGTGATTAATTATAATTTTAGTAAATATTTTGCAGGAGGTAGGCATTAGTGCGATGCCACGCTAGTTGTTATAATCTCTTTTGTCACCATTTTTAGGGACTTTTATAATCAGGCTTTCCTTCCAATCTTGGGGTACTATTTCGTTATTCCAAATTTCTAAAAATGCGGTTTAATTGTATCAGCTAACACATGCGGCTCAGTTTTATAAATTTCAGCAAGTAAGTTGTCTATACCCGCTACTTTACAATTTTTTACTTCAAAAATGGCTTGAACGATTTCATTTCTGCCTGGATGGCTGTTAGGGATGGTTCTGAGAGGTCGAGCGCGACACATTTATTTAGTTTGCACTACATATTGAAGCAAAGCAAAAATTCTTTCTTATTTCTTTTGCTTTTTCTTTTGCAGAGAAATTTTCTTTAAGTTTAGTTAATCAATTACAAATGCATTCAAAATAGTCAATCATTTTTTAACGCTGATTATTACATGTAATTTGACAGCATTTCATACGAAAATTTGAACGGTGTACAAGGTTTTTGTGGAAAAATAAACCGTATTATTACGAAAAAAAAAAAAAATTAATGACTTCTAGAAAAAGGTCGCAATATGGTTACATGTTAACCATTTTAAAACGTTTGAGTTCGTTTAAATTGCTTTGAAATAAAATAAACACTGCTTTATTTTTGTTGTTTTATAGTTTTTATTTATTCTACTATAACTTTTATACTGTGTGTCTTAATACAACACTTAATATTCGTTTATACAACACTTTTATTTCCGCTTTAATACAACTTTATTTATTGACAGCCAAACAATAACTGAACTGCGTAGGCAAAGCAGTCTAATTATATATCTAATTGTCTACAGTTCCGAAGCTTCAGGAAATGTCGACCATCTTCTATTTTCATATCCATTAATTCAAATGTAACGTAAAGATGACAGTGTTGCCAAATTGACAAGGTGACATAAAATTTACCAAAAACCCACAATACAGTGTTGTATTTTTATTTTCGTAACAATATTTTCAAATTTTTATTGTATAATTGTTTTTCTTAAAGATATTGAATTAATAGCCATTTAAAAACACAATTAAAAATTTGCTTTTATTTTAAAACTCAAATCATTTAAACTGTACACTGTTAACCATCTCATAAATCTTTGAAAAAATGTATTACAAAAAACTTTGCCATAGCCTAGCAAGCCATTTAAGTAATATTTTTATAATGTCTTTTTATTATTACTTTTGTTTTTCAACTCTTGTTTTAAGGGCCTAATTTCACAGGCATTTATACGGACCATTAAACGAAAGAGGCCGCCAACGTATTATTAATCATTTAATTTAAGTGGTGTCACATAGAAATAAAAACAAAAGAAAATCAATTATTTTGTCATTTTTAGTTTTGAATAAACTTTTTCCAAAAAACCCAAAACTGTCATAGCAAAATGTTGTTCGAGTCTATTGGTGCTCATAAATAAATAAATTTTTAACTGCAGTATACAAAACAAAAATCCATTAAATAAAATATGATTATTTTAGATAAAATGCAAAATAATTTTCCAAAAAGAATAATCGAAATATTAAAAAAATAAAAATATTATTCTATTTTCCTTCATTAATCATTGGCCATCATTAATCAGTCTATATATTTCTAAAGTATTCGAAATGGTTTTGTGGTTGTAGAACAAAAGAAAAAAAAATTAAATTATAACTGACATACCGCAAAATAAATGAATACTAAGTACTAACACCACCAATCACTCACTGCCTTATGAAAGGCAAAAAATATTATAAATTTTAATCATAATTTTTTGTTAATAAGAAATATAGCGGATATAGAAGACGTAGCCAATACACGTAATCTTTCATTATTTCCAAATGCTTGGGCTTCAAAACCCACCATTAATAATATTTCATCCCTTTTACTACGCAACTCCCTTTCAATTCTGTTTAAACAATTGAGAACGTTTTGTAGTTGAAGTTTGAAGCAACACGTAACAAGATATCCAAGTTAAGCAGGGCACAATTGTGTTGGTAATAAATTAATATTAAATATGAAGGCCAGTGAATTGAAAGAAAGAAAAAATAAAACTGTTAAGAATGGAAAACTGTAAGAAATTCCTCTTGCTCAACCAATAAAAGACCACTTTAAATAAATCAAGCAAAAATGAAGAAAGAAAAAAATAAGAAAAATGAAAAGCAAATGAAACAGACATAAAATTGAATCTGAAAAGTAGTGCTGCAGAGAAAATCAGTACATTTTTCTCAATTTTTTTCCACATCTTTTTTCTTTTCTTTTAAATCTCTCTTAGCTAGAAAAATATTCATGGTAAATAGAAATTTAATTAAATTTAATGAGATATTTAATAAACACTTTTTAAAAACAAAAAAAATATTTTGACACTAGAAATACGGGCAACGATCATACGACCCATTTGTATATTTGCCCATCAATTTTTTCTTCATCAGTTACATTTTTCAACTGGTTTCGTTACAAAAATCATCAAATTGACATAAAATCATCTTATTCATCAGCTGTACTCTTTAGGGTGTATATATAATGTTTTATGGTTTCTCGGTCCTGTTTGAAGCATGATATTTGATCTTTTTCTATTTTCGACCGGTTTGGTGGATTTCCAGTTCAATTTGTTGTTTTGAATTTAGTCTAAATTACTTGGCGCTCAATACTGTTAGGAAAATGAAACAGCCTCAAAAAGATATAATGATGTGGTATTTTTGTCTATTGTGTTACCCTGGTTTTTTACTTCACTGATTTGTGTGTGCTGATTTGTGTATTTGATGGCATCGCCAATTCGACCATCTTTGGGTAATACAATCTTACATGTTTCAAAAAAAACGGATATAAAATAGAGGGTATGAGAGCGTCTGAGACATTCCCGGAACTTTCCAAACTGTAGGCAATTAGATACATAAGGAGGCTACTTTTCCTACGTCGATATAGTTATCGCTTTGCAGTCATAAAGAAAAGTCGTGTTTAGGCGTAAATAAAAATGTTGTATAAACGAATATTAAGTGCAAGGTAAATAGTTGCTGTATTAAGATAAACTCTATAAAGCTAAAGTGAGTAAATAAAAACTGTAAAATAACAAAAACTTGGTGAGTATTTTATTTTTACGCAATTTAAAAGAACTCAAACGTTTTCAAAAGGATAAAACGTAATAATACGAATCATCAGTTTAAAAGTAGGCGGAATTCGATAAGTGAGCATCTCTCATTTATACTAAATATACATTTTTGCTTGTGTGGATAATGGTAACAGTTCGAGCTTTGTTATCTTTCCACATCAGCCAAAAAGCAGGAGTGATTGGATAAGTGGCTATTACTTATTTAAAACAAGCAAAATTATGTAAAAATGAACGTGTTTTTTAATATACAGTGTTGTGCAAAACGTTTACTGAAAAGGAATACCTTTTTTAAATAAATTCTCCGTTTCTCTACATTTTTTTCTTAATAATGAAGGCCCAAATTACTTTACCCTATTCTTCTCGAACAAATTTTTTAACATTTAAGCTAAAGATACCTAAGAATCAACCATCTCTACTGAGAATATTCATTTTTTCGATTTTTTCGTTAAATTAAAAATTTACCCTCCTTTTCTGTTAGAGAACACAGATTCTGATCTACCCCATGTGTTTGTCCTTAACACGTTTATGTTGAAAAACTGAAGAGTTAAATTTAATTTCATAATTAAAATAATAAAATAATTGAAAAGCCTAAAGTAAATTTTCATGTTTGTTAAGAAAGAGTGGGGAAATTACTAAATAAAGTTTTTTTAGTTATCATTTAAAATAGAATGTATTTCATGGAGTAGGAGAAACCGGAATATTGTGTATTTTAAATTGAAGTGGTAAAGGGAATTCCAATATTTTAATTGTTAGGGAGAAGTTATAAATTTTTCTTTGTACGTAACTTTTTTTAAATAACATGAACTAATTTAATGTAAGTAAAATCAGCGCTGAAGTTAGTAAACGTAGTTTCGTAGTATAAATACTATTGTCAAATGAGTACCAAATGACTCTGGATGCAACAAATTATAGTAATCATATTAGGGCGATAAAGCACACAGTAAAAACAAACATGAATAGATGACATTGATTGACAAAATGTAGGAACATTCCAGTAGAGTTTCAAGTTATAAGAAAGCCAAGATAATATTGAAAGAAAAATCTTGGTCAAAAGATTAATCCCTTGCTTTATAAGAGCATCACTAACAAAAACACCTAAGCAGTTAAACGTCCGAAAGTCTAATTAAGCATAATTAAAGTGCTATACCCCCTGAGTATAGTCAGTGCTTATAACATCATTATGGTATCGACATGAAATCAGAACTTGCGTCTAGTCTTTAGTCCACATATAAACTATTTGTATTCAACATCAGTTAAGTCCTTTTTAAGCTTAAATGTTTTGTTAGCTTATGAATAAAACTTTACCTAATTGCCGTTCGTCCGTCTTAACCCTAACCATACTGATAACCAAGGCAACCAAAAATATGCACCTGCATGTTTTTTCTCATGCAACATACAAAGTCCGTTGAAGGATATTTATCCGTTTCAGGACTTTTTATGAATTTTGGCATCGATTTAGTGTTTTTTTAGTATTTTTGCTTATTTTGCTATTAAATGCACTTTTTTGCATACCATATATCAATTTAAGAGCATATTATCGACATTTTTTGCTTTTAAAGAGCATATTTTAATTTTTTATTTAAATTTCATTTATTTAATTGAAATTTGAAACGAAAGCCATAAAATTTATATTTCTTCGTTTTGTCTACTTTTATTAAATTGAAAAGTGGGCAATACACATTTCTACTGACTTGAACAACATGCCTCAATCAATTACTTTAACATTCATCTACATTGTCTGTTACCAATATCAACCAATGATTGGTTGCTTTGACAAACCAGTAGCAGTGTGTATAGGCTGTTACATGACTTCGAATTACGCCGGCAAAATAAGTTTATTATGTGGCCTAATACTTTAATTTAACCACGTTTTTAAGCTGTTCTTACTATATCTCAGCTTTGGAGTTTTTATAGTGAATTCAAAAAAGTGTATTGCAAATTTAGATGAAAATTAAGTTTTAATGAAAAAGGCTAAAAAGTGCTAGAAATTAATGTAAGTATTTGCACTTGTTTTATGGTTTTTAAATTTTATTACGATATGGTTGAAGCCGCTAAAGCTATAACGATATTTTACCCTAAAATAACGCACGTACTCGTATATGGCAATGTGAACAAGGCTATCACGAATGAAAAAAAAAAAAGTGTTTTTTAAAGCTCCAAATAGAGTTGACATAACCGTCCGAACCTGTTATAACTTGTTGGGGCGTTCTTAGATGTTCTGAAAAGTTTAAATACTGCGGAGTCTCAATACATTTAAATGGCGATAGATGGACTAAATAATGTAAACCCAAGAAGCGATATAATTTTTATTGCCGTAAACTTTGATTTTCTCCAAAAATTTATTAAAAACCTTTAGTCAAGCAGCCTTGCATTAGTTGAACAGTACGCCATAAAAACTGAGACCATTCAGAATATTGATAATATGAAAGATTGCAAAACAATACATTAAGTTAAAACCAAGTTGGAACAAACTGAATGAACTGAAAATGATGGTCTTAATGAAGTAAAATTTTTGTCAATATTTTCAAAAGAAATAAAGGTATCTTCGCCAGAACGTAATATAAAATATGACATTAAGAAAATATTTTCTTTTAAATATGCGCCCACTACATCAGTAGGCGTTAAAAGAACATTTTCAATGTATAAAAGTTTATTTAGATGTAATATACAAAGCTTTCTATTTGAAAATCTTAACCAATATTTTGTTGTTTATTTCAATAAAAATTATCAATAAAAAATACTGCCTTATTTGAAATAAACACTTTAACTTGTATGTATTCAGATCTCTTTTAATATTGAAGACCTTTTTGAAAGATTTTATTTGATTGATTTTTGTTTTTATATTTTATTTTTGTTTGAATATGTAAGTACACCCTCTTTTACTGGCGGGTAAATTTAAATATTTTCTGAACTAATTGAAATATGGCCCTAAAATGAAACAATAAGGACTGCTGTTCTATTTAAGATAGAAATTTAGTTAAATTTTTAGAGAAATTATACTAAAAACATATTGAAAAAATTGGTCCTTCGGGTAGCGCCGTCATCTATAACTTCAATTTTATTTGTATTTAATTCTCAAATACCATATTTTAAACAGTATTATGGATAATTAGTAATGTTTGGGACCGCCTTTGCTTGAAATATCCTTGAAAATTAGATTGGAAATTTAATTGTAAACTTTTTCAATATAATCCAACGAAATGGTGAACCTAGTGTGTATTGCTCCTTGTATTAGCTCTATTTTTTTGTCGTACTGTCTTTCGGACTTGTATACTATCCTAGCCACCCATCTCCATACGTTTTTTTTTATTTAAGACGAGAAAATAAGGTGGCCATTCACTGGCTTCAGTTTTCTGGCCACGATTTAATGGTTTTGACTGATTGGAACATTTTAGATTTCCAAATAAGTTTTGAAAGAAGGGAAAAGTTTTCGAAACGCTATTGTAGTTCTCTGTATTTAATTTCAAATCGAATTTCCGAGGATATTTTAACCAAATGCGGTCCCACGCATTATTAATTATTCTTAATACTGCTTAAAATACAGAATTTAAGAATTAAAATGCTATATAGTTGCTTAAAATACTAATTAAATTGAAGTTATGACTGATGGCTCTAACTTGATAACCAATTTTTTCAATATGTGTTTAGCAAAGTTAAAAAAAAAATTAAATAAAATACTATCTTAAATGGTACAACAGTCGTTTTTATTTCATTTTAAAGGGAATTAAGAAATTCTAAGGCCATATCTCAATTGGTTCAGATAATATTTAAATCAACCGTCAACAAAACGTCGGCGTTATCCTGATGACGCGCAGTGTATATACAAATATTATCGAATTATTAAATAAAAGTTTTTTCTATTAAAACAAACAAATTTCTGTTTTTTAAGGGCATATATTTTAAAGTATTTTAACATATTTTCCTATTTTAGCTACGTATTTTATGCTCATAAAACATTTTTGGTAGAGTATATTTTTGGTTTCTCTGCTAATAACACTTACTCACGTAGACTCCTAATAGGTGTACCCAGGTGTCGGCGTTTGTTTTCAGCATATATTATAGTTTTAAAGGTGAAACCTCGCAAGTTTTCTTGATTTCTGTGAAAGATTTTGATGCGTGTATTGGAATTTCAGTGGGCATTGGTATAAATGATGCCTGCGATTATACCCCTTAAGATCTTTAAATAAATTACAGTCCTCTATTATAGAAATTACTGTTAAGTTGCTACTCATTACAGAAAATATTATACTACGCGTAATACGTTCTGATAATGAGGCGTTTAAAAGATCAGCACATAAACAATCTACAAGCTATTATCCGGACAAAAATGTAACAATGGACGAACAGTTACCTTAATTTATTTATCGCTTTAATTTTACTAAATATTCCGTATTCCTTGTGGTGTGTAACACGCCAATAGCAACGAAACTACGGGCAAACCCAACGGATGTATAAACACAGCTCTTGTCTGTCGTGATCAAGAAGACGAAGAGTGTATACTTTCTATGAACAATGCATTATACTCGAGGGAAGCTAGTTGGAAATGAGGAAATAAATGACTTCTACGAAAAAGTAGAGTAGATGTATGAACCAGATGGTGGCCATGGAACAAATTGGAAAAATCAAAACACTTATCGAGGATCTTGACATCACCTGGCGTAAATTACAAAAAAAAGAGCGAAAAAATCAATCATAATCGAGAAATAGCTAATGACAAACAAAACCATTACTTAAGGAAATACTTCTAAGGAGGCTAAAACTGATCGCTTGCTATTTTTGCAGAGCTGTTGATTCGAAATCTAATCGAATACCGTGAAAATTACGCGACGGCTGTAAGTGGCTAAGGTTCAATACATATATCAAAACAATTGCTACTCCAAAGTATCATTATGTTTGTTTTTTCCCAACAAAATATAATAAGATATTTACGGGTACCCTGGGTACTCTTATCAGGAGGGTAAGGGCAACTTGCCAATCCAAATAAATCAGAAGAGCTAAGGATGAAATCAACTTAAAAAAATATTCAGCTAAAGGAACTTGCGGAAAGTTCGGATACCGGGGTACCCGTGTCAGAAGGGTTAGGATCAATATATAGACTATTGTTTAATTCCGAAAAAGCTTTAATTTGTAAAAAATTCAAATTATTTTCTTATGCAAAATCTGGCATATGGCCACCATGGCTGTCCTTGATGAAGAACATTCAGGATGTGCAATATGAATTACTTTTTGAGCATTGCCAGTCGCATGTCACAAATAACAAATGGTTTCCAAGGCGTGAACTACAGCTGGTTTATAAGCCAGAGACTTAACGTAGTCCCACGGAAAATAATAATGTAGAGTTGTTAAAACGCATGAACTTGAAGGCCAATTGACAGGTTCATTTCTCAAAATTAACTTATCGCCAAATTTTTATTACAATAAGTCGATGATTGCGGTCGCCGTATGGCATATAGCGTCACACTGTTAGATCACATGTTGTCCGGAACAATGTCATTCATATTTTAAGCCTAAAATCATTGGTCATCGTACGGTAATCTCAGGCTTCATATTTGAAGAAATAAAACCCGCGTAATAAGATCAGCGTATAAGCCGCACCAAAAGTTACACTTTTCTGGATGTAATTGAGTCTGAAGGATTTGAGTTGATTTCATATGCGACAAGTTTGCTTTTTAATAAACCCGTTGAGCTAAAAATGAGCCTCTTGCAAAACACAATTTTGATAAGATAAGACATTATCTGTAAGTTGAGCAAATTTATGACAGATTTTCAAAGTATATCTATGTAATTTGATAGCGTTGTTCGAGCGTCAATAAGTTCATGATGATTTGGTAGAGTAAAATGAATATAAATGTCAAACAGTAAGGTTAGTATGACAGTTAAACTTTTTGGTCTTAAAAAAAGCACCATAAATAATAAACCTTGGAGATCAATAGATTTCGTTACTGCATAAATAATTTGCTGCTAGTAAAGTAAAAAATGTTAATAAAAAATTTAATGGTAAGCAGCTGCCACTGTCGTCAATTTTTTACAAGAGGCTTTCATGCAACTGTATCATGGTTTACAAATACCACTATGCGGGTACATTAACTGAATGTAAATAACACAAATTCTGGTCTGGCCTGGTTTTACCGATAAATTTTGCAGTAAAATATCTTTATCATTTGACGGATTTTGAGAAGTTTTTTACGAGACTTCAATCTTAAAAAAAACTTTAATGTTAAAAGACCATCAATATGCACATTTACAATGGAGACCTGCATTTTTGCACTGATTTCTATCAACCACAGTGAATGCAACTTAATATTGTGATGATATTTACTGCACAACATGCACCAAATAAACGAATTCAATGAGAGATTCAATGCGAGAAAGCAAAAATTTATTCAAAAAAATTTCATTCTCTTATATATGAATGCTGGCTGACACTGTTCGCTACACAGCATAGCAATAAAGTCAAGACAGTGTATTGTAAATCAAAACCATGCATTCATTAAAAAACTAATGCATTCATAAAACACAACTGCACTCATTCTTCTTTTCTTTGACACTTCAAGCTTTATCTCTTTGTTATGTTTTTTTCTTTTTGTTTTGGTTTAAAAAAAATATAAATAAAGCGTTACAACACAATGAATGCATAATTTGTATTGTGAAGTATTCATTGCTGTTTATATTTGGTTTGCTCATGGTTCACTCAAACACAAATGACTGAATGCAGAGAACAATGAAAAGCTGAAGCATTCATAATTTATCAAATAGATATACACACATCAACACACATAAAGAGATAATTGACATCAAAACAATGATTCATTTTAAAGTAAATGCACAATTTTGCCTTTTATTGACATTCATGCAGTTTCTAATTTGCAATAATTCCACTAAGTCTAATTCAATAGTCCTTTTAAAACCTTTTCTTTGCATAACAATATTAGTTGCTGATGCAATGGGGCGTGTTAAGATTCGAGATTGGTAGCTGTATACAAAGCTGGAACCTATGCGAAATAATTATCCCTTTTCTGCATCGCTATAGCAAAATATATGAAAAGAGTTCCAAATGTCTATAAATAACATGTTTCGTAAAGAGAGTATATAAAATATGTAATTTTTTCAAAGCTTTAAACACAAATATTTTATATTTTTGGTCAAAATTTTTAAAATACGTTATAGCTTTATTTGTTTAAAATTTGTTTTCAAACGAGATTAAACAATCATTATTAAATCTCACCCTTGTTAGTTAACTTTTTTTAAATAATAAATAAGACATTTTACATAAATTTTAAATTTGAGTAATTTAAACAATTTGGTTCTAAGAACTAACTAAGAACTTACTAAAGGTGAACGGAACAGCCTCTTACACTGCTACACCTTATAATCCATACCTATATTGCGAAATACACTCACACTTTCAACAAAAAAATACGGAAATGGTTTATGAACGTAAATAAAACGCAAAAGGATGTGTTTAAAAAATTTACATTTATAGCCTGCCTATATCAACGTTACGATTCCCTACACAAGAATTTTTTAGTAATAAGTTCTGACATGATTTGGCCAAAGGAAGTTATCAACTGACTTGATTGCTTACGAGGGCTTGAAACAGTGATGGGAAGTGGAATTTTCGTTCCGTATTGAAAAAACTTTTGTGTCAATTTCCAACGGATTTTCAAAAGCAAGGCAACATTTTATTCCTAGCTAAACATAGCTTTGGCTAGGTCAGTTGGGCAGCTATCATCGGCTCACTTGGGTCCAAATTTTATGTCCCATTATGTTACCATGTCTCTATTACCACACCATGGTCCTCACAGGTCTTATCTGGCAGCAGTTAACCATTCAGTAGACCTAATGAAGGCAAGAATTGTGTCAAGATAGGACGTTGGAAGTAGTACTAATCGCCACAAATAGCATAGTTCTAGGTAATGGCAAAAAACTGTTCAGTTGACTCTTCCTTTTCATCATCACATCTTTTGCAAACATAATTATATGGAACTAGAGTATCACTTCCCGCGTTGCTGGGAGCCTTTGTATTCTATACCTATAAAATATTCCTCATAAGAAAAATGTAAAGGATTTGTTTTGAGTACCAAGTCATTTAGACCAAGTTCAGAAACCGACATTCTAATCAATCTCCAGATATACAGAAATCAATATATACTATTTATGGGAGGTGCCACACCCACTTTTCACTTTCGTTCTTATTTTGGTGGATGATGTGTATAGACTAAGAATTTATTTAGACTAAATTTAGAACCTTTCACTATTACCGTTCCAAAGATATACAAAAATCAATATTTACTTTGTATGTGAGGTGCCAATCTTAATTATCTAATTCCGCCTACTTTTTGAGTGATGATTTATATCGAACACCAACTTATTCTGTCTAAATTTAGAAACTTTCACTATTACCGTTCTTTAAATATAAAAAAATTAATTTTTACTTTGTATGGGAAGTGTTATACACACTTATTCAAATTCGCCATTATTTTGACTGATGATGTAGATTGACTAAGAACTTAATTGGACCAAACTCAGAAACTTTCACTATTACTGTTCCAAAGATACATAAAATTCGGTGTTTACTTTGTATGGGAGGTGGCACTCACACTTATCCAATTCCGTTCACTTTTTGACTGATGACTTGTGTTGACCATAAATTTACAATCTCTGACTATTACGGTTTTAAAGATATAGATATATAAATACAAATTTTATATGGGCGTGCACCGCCCCATTGAACAAAAACCATCAATTGAAATACATTTTCCCAACGCATGTATTGGATTGTAAATCGCTTTAATGTTTCTCGAGTTATAAAATGACGAACATAGGACAACTTACTTTTATATATAGATTACGAAGAAGTTCACTCTTAAGTCAATAACTCGCGAACTAATAGGCCAACAAAAACTACATATACATAAAAACTTTGATATTGACTTCAGCTTTCGTTTAAAATCGGTTGGCATATTTCAGAGAACATCATTTACAACGCTTTTTATAGTCCTCTTTTATAAAGGGTCCGGCAAATAATTCTTTTTTTGGAAATGCTATAAAAAAAACTACTGAATATTTTCTCAAATTTCTTTTTTTATTTGAAAGTACAATCCCTCCGGTTAATAATGGAAAATAATTTCATTTAAATGCCTGCCTCGGCTGGCCATGCAGTAACCTACACGATCGGTCCAAGTTTTAAGCACATTATCGATTGTGTGCAGCTGTATTTCACCAAAGGCTTCACGAATATTGTCCTTTAAAGCGTCAATTGTCTCTGGATTGTTGGCGTAATACCTATCGTTGACGGCACCCCACAAATAATAGTCCAACGGTCTCAAATCGCAGTTCCGAGGTGGCCAAACGACATCAGCTCTGCGGCTGATAATGCTATCTTCAAAAACAGGGCACAAAACATCGAGTGTAGCTTCGGCTGTGTGGCACGTAGCGTCGTCCAGTTGAAACCAAATGTTGCTATTATCCTCCTTTCACTAGTTGAAAAAAAAAATGTTAGATGGCGAACCCGATTATACAAAAACAACAAAAAGCTCTTCGACATCAGAACTTATTAACTACTTTAAATATGCCCAAAAAATTGACGTAATTGTGCAGCAAGGAAAAAATTGATTCTATATGAAGTATATTTTATAATTCCAAGGTGCCGGCAAATAACTATGCTGCCAAAAATTAATCTCTGGGTGAAACTTTAGCACGTTGTGCTGCCAAGGACGGAATGTCTTCTAAGACTCCAAAAAAATCCGAATGTTGTTCTATAATATTTACTTGCTGGAAATTACAACATGAGACAAAAATGATCGATTTTATTTGATAGAGAAACAAAGACTGAAAATATTTTTATTTTAATAAAAGTACCGGTTAACCGCTTACTTGAATTATTTTGAATTGAAAAGCGATTTTTTAACTTGTAACTTTAGAATTATTCGAAAACCGGTTTAAAAAAAAGTCGAATAATCCATCTGCCTACTATCCGCATCAGCCGAAAAGAGGTAATTCAAAAATCACACTGTATAAAAGCTCTCTATATATTGTTGCAAAAATAAACAATGCCGAAAAACAGAGAGATATACCACATCTGCGCCTTTAAAATTGCATTGTGGTATTTTGGTCTATTGGGTTGTGTCCAGGTTGTTAATGTGTCACCCTGGCAATGCCGTAGGAAGAACAAAAACATTCGGAAGTAATTGTATATAAAAGGCGGCGCCTCATGCATTAGTTAGTATAGCTTTGGTTTTGTCATAAAGTAAAGTCGTGCTTAGGCGTAAATAAAAGTGTTGTATAAGCGAATATTAAGTGCAAGATAAACAACAAGTGCTGTATTAAGATAAACTGTATGAAGATAAAATGAGGAAATAAAAACTGTGAAACAACAACAACGTAGTGTTTATTTTATTTTGACTTAAACGTTTAAAAAGGTTAAAGCGTAAAAATATGTACGTATATATGTATACTATATAAAAATTAACGTGTGTTTGTTTGAAGACAATATACAGCTAAAAAGCAGAGTCTACAGTGTTTTTCTAGAAGAAACAAATGATTGGGTTTTGACTGGAACGGGACAAAATGGGGAAAAAGGGTAAACATTATAGCTAAAATAGGATTAAATACATTAATTAAGATGGCGTTAGCGAAGCACACCGTGTTTTAGGTAGTATATGTTTATAAAAATGGATGTGTGTTTGTTTGAAGAATGTGTATCGCTAAAAAGCAAAACCGTTTATTTTAAAATTCTTACAGTATCTTTCTGGTCTACACTAAATGCTTAGATTTGGACCAGGAGGAGATAAATTAAGGAAAAGTTGTAAAAAAATACTAACTAAGGTACAGTTAAGGTAGTACTTAAGAAAGGGGTAGCAAAGCACGCCGGGATTTGGCTACGATATATATATATATATATATATATATATATATATATATATATGTTGGTATGTATATATATAATAATAAAACGGTCACTAAACGTTTGACGCAATAAATCGATTGTGGCAAGTTGCACCATTCTATTAAAACCAAACATCGTCTACATCAATACCATGAAGAGCGGGCGTAAAATAATCGGTTATCATTGTTTGATAGGTATGTTCATTGACCGTAATGGTTGCGAAGTATGAAGAAAAAAATATGAAATAAGGATCAATGATGCCTCCCCTCTACAAGCCGCATCAAACAGTCACTCGTAATGGGTTCATTGGCCTATGTAAGACTACGTGTCGGTTTTCTGAGCCCCAAATTTGACAATTTTGCGTATTAACGTGCCCACCAAGACGAAAATGGACTTCATATTGAAAAATGGTTTTAAATGATGATAAATTTCCAATAAATCCCAACGTTGCTCAAGCGTAAATCGATTCATTTCGTCCAGTGGAGATAATATACTGAATTTTGTGACAGAATAGAATGACATAATTATTTTCAGATTCGAAATAACCGCTGGTCAAATTTTAGTCGATAGTCGGTCCACCCGATATATACCTTCACAATTTGCACGTTGCGGCAAAAAGAAATACCTGACAAATGATACTATTTTTCTAATAGGCGCTGTCGATTAGAACATGGATCTGTTTTTTGGAATTGTTGAAATACCTCCAAAATCTCGAGTTACGGTTAAAAAACTGGGTTTTCAGATTTTCATGCACTTACACGCTAATAACTTAGCTGAATATTACCCGAATTTAAGTTTATTTTCGGATTAGAAAGAAGAGAAGCAGACCGTTTGAATGATATATATGTTGTTTAAGTAGCCTGAAGAATCTTGGTAAATTGCTCAAGCAAACAGATTTTTCATCCAATTAATTAAGGAATTATTTTAAGTTATGAATAAAATAAGACTTGCGGTTTAGAAATCCATTGGTAATCTTTAGCTTAGTTATTAGTTTATGTCGCAATGTATTATATTTTCTGTAACGTATCTAAGGATAAACTTGAAATACAAACCGTTTCCTCTAAAGGTTTTTTTTTTTCAAAAATAAACAAATTAAAGACAACGTTAAGAATCTTGTAATGCTGTAGGAAGCTGTTGTATTCTTTACATTTTCCTCCTGTTGTTTTTCCCTAATTTTTGTATTTTTTCGCTCTTTTTTTTGTGTTACCTTTCCTTGATAAGGGTAATATGCCAAAAATATAAACAATCTCACATGTTTGTGTTAACAAGTACTACTTGTCTCGAAAGGAAATGTGCTTAAATATATTTGCTAATGTATTTATGCCAGAGGCGAAAAAATACTAATGTCCTTGTTATAGAGGCCCATTAAAGGGCTCTTTTCATTTTTGAAAAATCTGAGGCATATATGTTATAGACAAGTTATATCATACTATAACTACAAAGTGGGATAAACCCGCTTGAATGAATTATCTTTAGCTCCAGGCATTTAATAGCGAATTATTTTAGGCGACTTAAACGTTCGGCATCACAAAAACTCATTATGTCACTAAACATTCTCTAACTATATATATAATTGATATCAAGACTATTGAGTTGGGTAACTGGCCACCTATTTTTAAAAAATAGTACATAATTCCATTGTTTGCAAGCGGAAATTAACTCAATGTTCGAAGCTGTAGAGGATTAGCTAACACACAATACTAAAACTTTTCTAAAAGATTTTAACTTACAATTTATTTTATTACATTTTATCGATTTTATAATCATTCCAACATAATTTCCACAAAGCGTCTTAATATCTCTACCTTGTTTCAGATACTCTATCAGCTGTCTTGCTCTAGCTACTCAGATGATTAGACTACTGTGTATATCGGTGGCTAAATGCAACGGCCTCCCTATGTTTGGTTCCCTACCGTACTTTCTTTATCACTGATTACTACTCTTTTTTCTTCCCCAACAAGAAATCATATGTACAGTTTTTATCATTTTATTGATTTCTGTGATTTGGAGTAGAGTTAAAATTGTTTGCCTACAAAATCAGGCATGCTAGGTTCGAATGCCGGAGAGGACGAAACCCTCCCTTTCTTCGGAAGAAGGCTTACACCAACAATAACTATAAAAATAATAGTTTAGGACAGACAGTCAACGCTATCTCCTAGACTAAAATGGTATGTATCAATGATAAGAAAGTTTTTCCACCACTACGATAAATACACGGAGGATATTTTGTGCACGCTACAGTAAACCAATCATATGCATGGCAGGAAAACGAAAAAATTATTCAAAAAAACCGTAACAAGGCCAACATATTTTGTGGGCACTACATATTATGAAGCTACACCTGAACATCGCTGTCAGAGTTCTGGAAACTAAGGTATTTTTGCGTGGTTGCGAAGCACTTTCTCAGCCATCAGTTGTAAAATTGAAATTTAAACTGCTGGAACAAGTTAGAGATGTGAAGAACCGAACTCGTGCATGTGGCTCAAGAACAGCTGAGAATATTGCTGTTATAATCCATAGCCTTAAAGAAAACCCAGATTTGTCTTTGGAATCCACAACGTCGTGTCTTTGTTGATTGGGTACTTTAAATGCATCAAACTGATCCCGAATTTCATCGAAAAATCATAGTGAGTGATCAGGTTTTTGGTTGGGCGAGGCCATTGAACCTTATTTTTTTTCAAAAATAAGGCTGAAGTAACTGTTAGGTTTCATTGATTGCGCTATCGAAAGATGCCGAAATAAAAATATAGTAAAATGTATTGCTTTATTTTTCAACAAGACGGTGCTACGAGTTACACAAGTAATGATACCATATCCCTATTGAGTCGAATGTTTTCTTACCATGAAATTTCTCAAAGAGGCGATCACTATTGGCAGAAAAAATTTTATGATTTCAACTTTTCTTTGTGGCCATATAAAAGATAAAGTCTCTGCCAACAGCCCTTCAAGACCTCAAAGATGGAAATCATGAAGTTTTCGAAGACAAACAGCCACAAGTATTCGAAATTGCCATGGAAAAATTTATGATAAGAATATGCAAGCATGCGAGCTTAGTCGTGGCGGCAATTTGCTTGATACTGTTCTCCATTATTAAGGGCATACTCGAAATCCGATGATTTTACTTGAAACTACTCTTTTTACTTCTAGTCTAGGGGCATATGGGCTTTCCACAAATCATTTATTGCTTTGTTTCAGTTTCATTAATCAAGTTGATTTTTTAAACTAAGCAGTTGATTAATCGACTGTAGCTCCACTACATATGATTGTATAGTGGTGAAGATTCTTGCTAAGTGGTGGTGGTGATCTTTACTTAGCATTGCAACTTATTCCCAATAGGTTGGGCTTTTTCCTGATCATTCGTAAGCTGGAGGGTCAGGGGGCTTTCTTTATATTTGCGCTCTAACCAGTACAGTACGTAACCCCCTGTTAGAAGAGCTTATACGACAAAAAAGTTTGTCAATCATAACTTATACCATGAAACTTTTGCGTAGGCAGCATTTTAACTCTTTTTATACTTTCTGGCGTATCCTAATGATTCAGTATGATTTTAAAACAGCAATGATTGTTGTGATCAACCAAATTTAAAGACTTATGTAAAAGTTATTGCGTATAGCATTTTAATAAGGCCCCTTTAAAGGCTTATCAACCTTCATCTTAAGCTTTATCACATAATTTTTCATAAAGGGTCCGCCATCCAACGTTTTTTTTCAAATAGTGCTTATTTCGTGAATGGTAACACTTAGCTCATGTCTGATTTGACAGATAATTAGTTTCATCCTTCCGCTGAACGAATATGATTGTGTAGACGCTTTTTTCGCTTCGCTAAGTGGGCCTGTGATCGACTTACAGAAGATGCCGATTTTGCCAAAAAAAAAAAATCATCTTTTCAGACGAACCTCATTTTGATCTTGGCGGGTATGTAAACAAGCAAAATTGTCGCATTTGGGGCACAAAAAACCCGCACGCATACATTGAAAAGCCGATACACCCAAGACGAGTCATTGTTTGGAGCGGATTTTGGTCCAGAGGCATAATTGGCAATTTTTCTTTGAAAATGAGAAAGGAGTGGCCGTTACAGTCAATGCGATCATATCGGGCCATGTTGAACGAATTTTTGTTCACAAAAAATGAAGAAGAGGATACGAGCAACATTTGGTTTCAACAGGACGGCGCTACGTGCCACACAGCCGAAGCTACACTCGATGTTTTGCGCCCTGTTTTCAAAAAAAAAAAATATTTATTTGGCGGACCCTATGTAAATCTACGTATGTGCCAATGTGTGTATGTATATCTAAAAATTTTGTTGTTGTACTTTGTTCTTAATATGTACATAAGTATAAAACAAAGTAAAAAACTAATTTATTTGATACTTTTTGTTTTCTTATTTATATTTTAATTTTAAGTTTTGCCCTTTTCAATTCACAAAAAAATAAATGAAAAAAAAAACTACCGAAAAGGGTATGAACAAAATATCAAATTAAAATGAAATTTTATTGTTTTATTCAACATATTTTGTGTTTATTTTTTTAAGGTTTTTGTCTTTCGTTAAAATAAAGAAAAAAATGTATCTTACATTGTCAGAAGTAGAGCAGAATGGAAATTATCAGTTACAGTTATCTTACAGCATTACCTTAAAATGTTCTCTTTTTGTTCATTATTATTTTCAATTTCTTTAGCTTTAAGGAATTTAATTGAAACAATGGGCAGCTATTGTAAGCTGCAGGTGGTCTTAGGAGTTCTGTTGCAAAACGATAAAATAGATGTTTCTTAAATGAAGAGGATGGCGTATTGCACTTAAGCCTAAGGGGTATTTTAAGAAATGTAATCAGGAAATAATTGTTGATATTTTCCCTTTTCAGTTTTTCTGTCAATATCCAAAACAGATAAAGAGAAAAAATATAAAATGATTTCCAGCTGCTTTTGGAATGATTTATCAGATGAAATTAAATAGCATTTATTGATGCAACATGTATGTGCTGTATACGGAAATAGGTCCACTGGTTTGAAAAAATTGTATTGAAATAGTTTTTTTTCCGTTTTATTAAATTTTAAAATTATAAAAACAATGTTTTTCTATGTTAAAACAAACAAAAATAAATGTTACCGTGCAATGTATAATCTACTGTAAATTAGCACTCCCTCTTTGGAATCTTCGGGATGATAGAACGTTATGTGATAACTGACGGGGAATCACGCTGTTAAATACGATTTACAGAATACTGGCCATAATTTTAATGGCAGAATAACGGTAAAATGAGGGCCCTTTACGAGACAAACAAGTAGAATTCCACCCGTACCGTAATTGTCTAGATCAACTAAACCCACTAAGCGCCAAAATAGAACCAGCAGTGATAATTTTTCGAACGGTTAATTTTTGTATTCTTAGGAAACTAAATGAACATTAATTAAAGAAAATGCTACAAAAATTTCATTAGGTGAAGTAAAAAGTATGTATACTCAATTGGGTACAGTGGCGGCTTACCCAAATAAGTACAATGGTATTCCAAATAAAAATTGTTTGTGGTTATAAATTGGAATCCACTTATTTAAAATATATTTTATAAAGGGAATGTTCACTACAAAAAACATATTATAAAATTAAAAAAGTTTTAAAAAAAGTAATAAATGAAAAAAACTAATATACTTGCATAATGTAAGTTCAGAGATCACTCTGTGACAGTTGTCGTCAAAAAAGCTGAATTATTTTTTCTTTCTAATTCTACGAAGGCTGATTGATATTGAAGCTACCTAAGTAGGAAAAAACATTTTTTTTTTTCAAAAACCACTTATTTCTCAACTAGTCTCCTTTTAGCTCAATACACTTAGTAAGACGATTTTTCAACTTTTTTATACCATCTGAATAATACGATTTAGTTTCGGTAATCACTGCGAGCCATTTCTTCAAGTTTGTAAACAGGAAAAAGTCACTAGGGGCTAAATCTGGACTATAAGGTGGATGATCAACCAATTCGAAGTGGATTTCTCGTAGTTTTAGCATCGTATCTAATGCTGTGTGAACCGGAGCTTTATCTTAAAGAAAGAGCACATTTATCTTGTTTAAATATGGTCGTTTTTCCTTGATTGCATCAACCAATTGATGCATTAATGCACGATAATACTCTCCTGTGATTGTGGATTCCTGCTCAAGATAATCGATGAGCAACATTCCGTGTGCATCCAAAAATACAGTGGCCATAACCTTGCCAGCCGATGTTGCTATCTTCGTCTTCTCCGGAGCACTTCCACCAGCTTCCACACATTACTTCGATTGGTTTTTGGTTTCAGGTGTGTAATGGTGGACCCACGTTTCATCAATAGTTATTAATCTACGCCAAAAATCAGCAGGATTATGCTTTATCATGACCAAACACCGCTGTGAAGTGATCTGTCGAACTCGTTTTTGTTCAACACTGAGCAAACGCGTCACGCATCTTACCGATAGCTTTTTCATATGCAAATGTTCATGCAAAACGTTGAACACACGTTCGTATGATATGTTTACCATATCAGCAATCTCTCGTAGTTTGACCCGGCGATCATTCATAATGATATCGAGGATTTTCTTGATATTTTCTTCAGTAACCACCTCTTTTGGCCTTCCTGTTGATGGTATTGTTGCAGTGCTTGTTCGGCCCCGTTTAAATTCAGCAATTTAATATTTTACCATATAATCTGACGGAGCAGAGCTTTTCTTTTGTCTCTTTCGCCGTTATGCCTTTCAAATAATAGTGTTTAATCACTACACGAAATTCACTTTTTTTCATTTTCCAAGAAATACAAAAGTTGCTTACTTCAAACGATTACAACAAATAAACTAATCGATGAATTTGGCTAAAATTTTAACAGCTGACGTTTGACAGATCGTAATTGCTAAGAAAGAAAAATTATTTGTGTTTTTGCTGCCATCTATCGCTAGGTAGCTTCAATGTCAATCCGCCCTCGTACATATGTCATTCTTTAACAAATAGACAGAAAGCAAATATAACTTCCATTTTGTGTGTGTACTCAATGGGGTGCAGAGGCGCCAAATGGGTTAATGCATCACGCATCATAACATAGACAGGAACAGACAATTGAGTGTAAGTTTCCGCTCTATTTACTCTTCGTAGACTTTAAAAAAACCTACGACTCGATCAGACGTAACGCAATATGGAAGGCTTTAGCTAACAAAATAGTTTAGATAACAGTAACCATCAAAAACATATACGAAGATGGCGAAATAAGAGATATTACTTTTATCATTGAGGAACAAAAGACTGCGAGTTCTCGATCTATTGTACAGCCCCCATCCATATAGGGGTTTCCTATGATATCTCCCATAATCTCGTCGATCTTACAAAACTCAATTTGTCGGTTGATATCTGATAGGCACCTAGAAACTTCCTCGTAGAGTGCATCAATTCCTAACATGTAACCAGTATAAAATCTGATGATTCCATCTGCTCGTCATAGAATCTAAACATCGGGTTTGATACTATTCCCATTTTACTCAGACGTTCAATTAGCCTGGAATGACGTGTCAAAAGTACGTTCAGTATCCGCAGGTTGTCTCTGGACGTTCATATGCAGAATTCAAATCTTCTCTTGTTATAATTACCTAAAAAAATTTAGATTGTCTCAGACCCGTACGGCTTATTATCCTCATTTTCGTTGAGTATGTCCTTCCAGGCCTCCCATTCCCGGTCCACAAAAGGGTTCTGGCCCAACCTGTGGAGTGGAAGCTCCTTTTCTATCTAGTACATCGGCCCTTTCATTCCTCGGAGTTCTAACATAACCCGGGTCCTAGCATAAGCTATTGTCCCTGCTAAGCTGGTTCGGTTTACCCAGACAATCCCTAACTAACTTCATAGGAGCCAAGTACTCCAATGGTGGCCTGCCTATCAGATAGTTTGCCTATATCTCGTCTCTATTTCCTATCCAGGCTAAATTGAGCACATCTTTCAATAGCATAAACTTCCGCTTTGAGTATGCTGGCGAGTTTTCACATAGGTTTCGAATATTTCCTTCAGGGGCCAAATAATGTCGTGCCTAATACCCAGTCATGCCCTGAAGCATTTGCCCAAGGCAAAGAGTTTCATAATCCTGTCCACAAGACAGCCAAGTAGGGAGAAATCGACAAGTCGACCAACCGGTTAAACATGACTCCCGTATAACCTCATCTCCCATTATCCTCGTCGTGGTCTCTGTGGCCCTATTTTCACTGTCAAATGTAGTGGACTAAGGTCCAATGGAACCTCTAGTGCAGCTGTAGGACAAGTTCTCATTGCTCCAGTTATGCAAACTCATTCTTATCGCCTATGCAACAGCCCCATATGTCACAATTAGTCTGACCACCAAGTTTACTTCCAGTATAATATTCTTGAGTTACAACCAAAAATCATTATTGCATGCGTGGATTTTCTTGAGATAATACTTGAGCTTTCAACGTCAGCTTATTATGCAGTCTTATTTCTAGATATTTAACCTCCTTCCTTGGTGATATTTCCTAACCCAGGAGATGAATATTGCACCACTAAGGTTAAATGGTACTATCATGGTTTCGCCCAGTCTATTTACAACTAATACTTTGCAAGAAGATGGGAATTCAATGGCTCTAATGCCGCATAAGCCCAGCTACATGCAAGATAATACCAATCACCAATCAATGTTGGACGGGAAGTCAACATCAAACAGACATAGGCGATTCACATTTACAGCAACAACCCGAATTTCTTGTGACACTGTCAACGAACGCATCAATTTGGTCACTAAATTAGACTAGTGGATCTTTGATTTAAATATCTCCATATAAACGCAGAAAACATACCTAGTCAATAGTACTTAAGTGTAATGGTAGATTTGCTATGATAAGATAATGTTAAACGTCAATAAATTCTTAAATTGTCTGTGGTACTCCTGGTCAGTAGTACACAAATGTCCCTTTTCTGCAGAGAAGCTAATAATAAATGTTAATAAATGCCTGCGAAATATTCATAATTAGTTTTGGCCACGAACAGCATTGCTAACTTATGGAGGCTAGCGATAAATATAGAGAAGAAAATGGTAGTGGGTAGGATAAGCCATAAGAACATGCTCGCCAAGCCCAAATTACTTTCCGATTAGCCGCGAGTTCAGCGAACATGCAACCAGTGTTGCCTGACTATGCGAAAATTTGGTTATGTACGCAAAAAAAAGATCAGCAATGAATACTTAAAACACAAGTATACTCGAATCTTGATGCATAAATTCTTATACTCATACGCACTCTTACTCATTGCAATGAAAACGTACACGCATTCGTACTCTAAAGTTTAATGTTTTCACCATATCCATACTTATCAACATATGTAACTTTGATTCATACTCATCTTGGTTGTTGTGAATAGACGATGCAAAAGGGGCGTAATTCGAATATGAGATTGTGTGCCGCGGTACTTTACATTTTTTCTTTATTTCTCTTTTGAACAATATTGCTTGATTACTAGATGACTACTATTCGAATGTGTTTAATGATACGAATCGTTTATGAGAATTATAAATATGAATACGCAATGAGTATGAGTACGACGTTTGATTCTCATAGCTATTTATATTTATGAATTAACGTAATTGTGAGTATGAGTACTTCATTCTGAATAATTCTTGAGTGAGTATGTGTAGCGAAAAAGCAATTCATTGCTGATCTCTGCGCACACCGAAATTGCGTTAATTTCAGCTTGGCCCTTTGTTCAAAGACATGGAGATCTTCGTATTCGGTCTAAAGACCCCCACTCCTACACCTTTAACAGTCTTCGATCCATTCGTGAACCACTTTAAACTTTTGGGATCCAGTCCCCGAAAACTACTCACCACGTTTAGGGACCATGATATTAAACCTCCGGTCGAAAACTTATTAGGGATCCATATAGTCTGTGACAGAACACTCGACCATACGATACGTCGCACTTCCTACGTCTCTAGCTTCAGTCCTGAAGCAATTCGCTTCTTTGAAGCATTTCTTATAGCTCACTTCTTCACAAAGGTGTACAGGGCTGTGAAACACATTAATGGCCATTAAGGCCATGGCCGCAGTTGGACAGCTTCGCATGGTTCCAGTCATAACCAGTCAAGCATGTCTCTAAAGATCACCCTAGCGACCTCATGTTCAACCTTCGTAGTGGTCGGTTTTATAATCATAGTATACATCCTATGAATTATGATAGAGTCTGGACACCACTTCTTGCCCAAAAGGCTATAACAACGATACAGTTCTCATTATCTGATCACATAAAGGTTAAAATTGACGAAATTGGAAATCCCTTTACTGATTCTATATAGTATGGACTAAGATTTTGAGACGTAAAGCAGACATAAAAAGACATGATATTTAAAAACTGATCTCGGGCCTTGACGATTTTGAAATCTGTTTCATTGTTTTATAAATAATATCCTTGTCTGCATTAGCTTCAGTAAAACGAAAAAGGCCGAATTGATGGAAATGATGATGCTTTTAAATTTTTCAAACATCATCAACTAAATTAAATAGAAAAGTAACCGAAAATAAAAGCAAAAAAAAAAACGGAACATTCGAAAACAAAAAATGCTTATCAAGGTTGCAACAGACAATTGCACATACGCTTATGTTATACTCACATGAAAGTTGCAATCGTTCATACAATCAGTCATGCATAGTTAGGATACAAGCACGTTTCGCATGAGAGTATATTTTTTATACGTCGCACATACGTCGTTATATGTTTGTCAAATATCAGGTGTTTTTTAGCAACTTTATTTTTGACAATACTGTTTTTGGCAGCTCAGCTCTTTTTGTGTAACATGTTACTATCGAATATGTTAAGTTTGGTCTATAATTTAACAAAGAATCGACTTACAAACGAACAACGCCCTCCGATTATTGAATTTTATTATTAAAATTCAAGCTCAAAATTTGTACTTTTTTATCGGAAAATTGTGTTCAGCGATGAAGCGTTTTTCTGGTTGAATGAATACGCGAAGAAACAAAATTGCCACATTTGGTGTGAAGAGCAGCCAGAAGCACTGCAAGAACTGCCAATGCATCCCGCAAAATGCACTGTTTGGTATAGATTACAAGCCGGTGACATCATTGGTGCGATGACTAATTTTTTGCCCAAAATGATAGAGATGCACTTGGCTGACATGTGGTTTCAACAACTCGGTACCACATGCCACATAATGCGCGAAACAATGGCCCAATTGAGAGGCGAGTTCGGTGAATAGTTTATTTTATCTTTTGGGCCGGTCAATTGGCCTCCTAGATCGTGCGACTTGCCGCCATTAGACTATTTTTTGTGGGGCTGTGTTAAGACTCGTGTCTATAGGGACAAGTCCGCAACGGTTAAAGCAATATTGAAGAATTTATTCGGCCGATATGTTGGAGAGAGTATAACAAAATTGGACCCAGAGCACACTGGTGTATTTGTAGCAGAAAGTGGGAATTAATTTAAAAAAATTTCAGAAAACTTTAAAAAGAGTTTTATATCACGTGAAAGTTGATAAAATTCTACATCAATAGGCATAATAATACTTTTGGTATAATCTTCCGCTATGCTGCTACATTCTTCCAAAGTATGATTTTTTTGTGTTTTTCAAATATAAGTAAAAAGTGAAATTTCTATAGATTTTTGTTTAAGGAGAATGTAAAAAGTAATAATGGAACCATTAACTGCAGGCCAGTGATATTATTTTGCGTATTTTATTTTTATGTTTAGTCAATATTTAGAATTTTTATGTTGTTTGAAATAGGGGCTAAAAATCAACCATTTTTGGGAAATATGTGGACTTAAAGTGGTAAGTTAAGCAAGGTTAGCTACTGGTAATAAAAATTTTGGTCATATTCGCTCCTTTTAAAAATAAATTGATTAATTGCTTTATCTAAAAAGATACATGAAATACATATGTATTAAAACTACTTGCTGTAAATTATAACAGTATTTTTATGAGCCACGTATGTATTTGGAGCCATTTCTAAATAACTATAATATTGTTTTAATTCAGTAAAAACCCGTCGTCCTACAAATTTGTTTTAAGCCGCTGTTGCATAACAACATCGAAATTTATATACAAGCAGTGCTTTTAACGGACAGCAACAATGTTTGTTTCTGTAAATTTAGACGTCATATGGGTTTGGTTATTGCTCAGATAAAAACGGAATTTGGAAATTCCAATGACGACAAAACTGCAAGACGTTTCTTCCAAAATGCAGACAATTCAGCACAAATGACATACCTTGACGCCAATTGATTAAAGTGAATGCACGTTATAATGGTACGATTTTAAATGGTTTTCAAATAAATATTGACATTTTTCAAAAGTTTGCACTTGATATTGCTAAATATTTTGTGAAAATGTATTCTGGGTATAATATGCCTCTAACTGTTCACAAATATTTAATTCATAAGCCAGAATAATAAATCATGCCTTATTTACGGTGGGGCATTTGTTAAAAGAGACCCAAGAAGCTCGAAATATAGACTGAAAAAATGATAGAGAGAATTTTTCGCGAAAATATTCAAGAGAAAATCAAATGAGGATATTTTTTTAAGACTTCGATCCTATTATTACCAATATGAAAAAGTTAAAAGGGAATAAGGTAAGAATTTTCGACAGGAAGCGCTGAGCTTATTAATATTTTAATAAAATCCAGAAAATCTGCAATATAGCGATAATCATGACGACGATAACGAATATGATGACGACGATAATGATGATGTTACTGATGATGTTAATGGCAATGATGGTCACAAGTCCGATGACACTGAATGAAGAATTTTTCATATGGTTACGTTTTTACCTTTTTAAAAACGTGTTTTTATGAGTTCGTAGATTGTAGTTAAAATAAAATAAATTTTGTGTTTGGTTTTAATTAAAAATTTTTTATTCAACACAGTTAGCTGCACCACTGCTTGAAATCCTTTTACAGGCAATAACAATTTTTATTCTTAATTACTCTGTCTGCTTACAACTTTGTAAACAACAACAATTACTAGACAGATCTTTCTTCCTAAAGATCTTCCAACCCGATCGATCACAACATTTTTAACCAGATGTTGTACACTTAAATCCCTTTACTGAGTTAGCTCCAACTAAACTTGTTTTTACTTCACTACTAGCTTCAAGAGTTTAATCCTTATAAACTCTCTTCACACCAATAACACATTCGCTGAATTAACTTTACTTAATCTGCACTCGCTGAGTTTACGACACATAAACTGTTTTCTGTTCGCATGGATGTGTTTTTTATATGGCTGACTCTACAACACATCGAAAGCCCTCGAACCTCTCCATATTTCAGGTAGATTTCGTTTCTTTCTTTTAATTTCTTTCTAGTTTCCTAGTAGCCATGCGTATGTGAACATATACCTTTTTCAGCTCTTAGTATTTGTTGCTGCTTGTTTATTGTCCGTTACTTGTTTTATTTTCTGCTTAATTATTGTCGTTGCCGTGTTATTTTTATTTACTTTATCTCTGCTAATAGTTGTTGATGTAGATTTGATTATTTGTAAGCAGCACGTATAGTTGTTATCGCAGCTTTTGTTTATTTATTTTAGCGATGTAATAAACGCTGTGGTGCACAACCTTATTTTCGTAACAATATAGTATGATTATTTTATTGTGAGAAAAATAAAATTATTGAGTAAATAAAAACTATTTATTTCTAAATAAAATATATCGAAGTCCATTGTCCAATCGATTCCCACCTTAAGCATCAAATATCCCACTGTGCAGAATATGAACCATTTGCGGCGTAGCCGCGGTCAACATTTACGTGAAATCATCCTTAAACATTGAATTATGTATACCGATCTACCGACCGAAATAAAGATATCATACATTTCTCCAAATTTTATGTGTTTTTTTTAATCAAATACAAAAGCTTTCTTAACATCTGTAGAAAAGAGGGAAAATATATAAAATAATAATTAATATTAACAAAATTATTAAGAAATTAGAAATGTAGTGTTACAGACAGTAAAGCTGAAATATAAAATACCCTGCCTTAATAGGAATTCTAAAAAGAAACTAAAATTTTTTAAATATTAAATATGCAACAATTATTAGAGGTTATACCCCCCATATGGATTCCGGATTAAAAATAAATTTCTCCTATAGCGCGTTGTTCGCTTTACTTGCCAATCGAAATGATTTACGTAGAAAACGATACATATTTTAAAGTTATTTTTGATCAGAAAGAAGTTTCTGGCCCAGTGAATCCTTTCCTATAAGCAATCAAGAAGCTCCAAAATCGTATTACATTTCAATTTCAGTCAGATCTGGTTCTTGCAAAAAGTTAGGAGATCAGATCCGAAGTGATTCTGATTCCGGTAAAAGTACAGGGTTTGTTTGTTTATAATTTTGTTTGTTTGTTTATAATTTTTGATTATATGAAAGAGAATGGTTCTTGTATTGATAATAGTTTTATTAAATGTCGGCAATTATGTATGGAACACATTATTAGATAACCGCCTGCCTCTGATAACCTCACAAATGCGAGCCCTTTTGAGCACATTTTTCAATACATTCTCATACATTTCACGCGATTTTTCATTAATTTTATCAAGAATATTTTGTTTGAGTTGCTCCAGCGTTTCTGGTTTGTTTGTATAAACCTTGCATTTCAGACATCCCCACAAAAAGAAGCAGTCAAATCAGGCGACCGTGGAGGCCAATCAACATCACGATTCCTTGAAACAATTTGTTGTACAAACAGGTCTCACAGTAAATCCTGGCTGTATGCGATGTGGCAACGCAATCATATCACGATATCGCTCCCCATTGACAGTTACCGTCACGCCGTTTTCAGTTTCAAAGAAGTTAGGACCAAAGATTCCTCCTGACTAAATTGCACACCAGACTCTCACTTTTAATGGATGCAAAGGTGACTGATGAATAATTTGAGGGTTTTCTATTGCCCAGAGCCAACTATTCTGTTTATTTACATAACTTTTCAAATGAAAATATACCTCGTCACTCATTATGATTTTTTCATGAAAATCGGGGTTGTCATGGGCGAGCTGTAACATGCTGTTGGCATATGTACGGCGGCATAAATGCTCTTCTGGAAGAAGCTCTTGTGTCAACTGAATTTTAGATGAAAACAAATGCAAATCTTTGTGCAAAATTGTGACCAAAGTCGTTCTCTAAAGACCAAGCTCCTGAGCACAGCGTCGAATTGAGGTTGATGGATTCTTGCGAACACTTTCTTGAACAGCAGTAATGTTTTCATCCGATCTTGCAGTACGTTGTGCTGCATGCTTGGGCCAACCAGCTACAGTCTCTCTTTCTTCGAAATCATTCACTACACGATAAATAGTGCGTCTTTTCTCCAGGTTGTTTTTCTAAAAAACTTCGTGTAATTTTCTCATCGTCATAGTAATCGATGATTGATTTTGATAAAATGTTTTAACGATCAAACACGTTAGTTAACTGAATATTTTTCTATAATAAATTTGCCACGTCTCTACTTCATGACTGCCAAATATGAACTGTCAAGACTAATGTTTACCAAAATGGCGGCAAAACAAAGTAGTATACCTTCCCGGCGGACACCCTGTCGTTCTGAGACATTTTTCAAAAGTTTTACAGATATAAGCACAATCATTAGAGACTTCCACGTCATCTATGCTTTGGTTAGATATTATTAAAATAAAAATCCAAAATTTAATTCAAGAAATAAGTAAATGTTAAGCAAGAACGAAAGAAGATCATGAACAGCAGTCGTCATAAAAAGATATTGAAATAAAAGGAAAAGAAATTAAAATTAAAAAAAAAACACGTGAAGTGAACAAAAAATTATTTACGAGCTGTCAAATTCTTGTTTATAACATGTGAGCTTATGGTACAGTAATAAAAAAAAAAAAAATTAAGACAAATATATATGAAAATGGGAAAAACGACAACAGTGACAACAGAAGCAACAACTGAATGGCAAAAAGAAAAAAGTTTGTATGAGACAAGCAAACAATACAAGAACGTAGAAACAGACAAACAGGCAGTGGGAGAGGGATATAAAATAAATGTAAAAATCAGCAGACATGTTAATATGAGTATGACAAATCCAATCGGAAGAATCGCTAACAAACAGACACTTAAAGAGCAGTGGGATATTTTTGCAGGATTTTTAAATAATTCTTACATGTTTAATGCAATGTTTTTATTTTAATAAAAATAAATAGGATAGCATTTAATTCATTCAGTATTGGTTTCACTTATATTTTTATTCTTTAATTCTTTATTCTTTATTCGCTTTAAACTTAAGAAATTTTATAGGAAAACAATATAAATAGTGTATAAATCAGAAATATTACAGCAAATAAATTAAAACTTCTAATGCAACTAAAAATCCTTCGTTTTTATTTAATTTAAATAAACTAAGACGTATGAGTGATATTTAATTTAAAAATACATACATATTACTCATACGGCATGTACGCCATCTTTGTATTTTTTCACATATCCATTCAGCAACTTAAAAGACATTTTTAAAAGCAATAATCTTTCAAAAACATAACACAAGTAATGAAGATGATACGAGGTTCGTTCAGAAAGTTTGTTTTTCTTTTAACATAATATTTATTTGTTAACCATTTTTAAATCTCAACGTCCGTATTGATAATGAAGATCTAGCAAGTGTTCAGCATAAGTAATAGGTGGTCCAACCAACACGCACGATGTTAAGAGTAAATAAAACAAAAAGTTTTCAGAGAATTATCTAAATATGCTTCATTTTTGTAGAATGATCCATGACAATTATGTGAGAAGCAAAATATTGGTCAAATGCTCGCCACGGCTTCAGTGGCATACCTCTATCTATCGCTCCATAGTCTCAATGACTCTGAGACATAATAGAGGTTCTGTTGGAATCACATATCGTCCTTGTCCATATCTTCAATTTCTGGCCAAAAGAAGTCTGTTATGATCTCGCGATAGCGAGATCCATTCACGGTAACTGATGATGTCGCCAGCCCATAAACTGCACCAAGCAGTCACACTTTGTGGATGTATTCGCTCGTCAGCAATCACTCATAGATTCTCATTTGGCCAAATGCAGCAATTGTGCTTATTAACGAATCCACTGAGGTGAAATTGTGCATCGTCGATGAACATGATTTTTTTTTGTAAAGTCACCATTCATTTCTGTCTGTTCAGCTAACCATTCCACGTATGGATTACGCTTGAAATGGTCAGTAGGCTTCAGCTCTTGAGTCTATTGTATCTTGTAAGCGTGTAAATTCAAATCTTCATTCATAATTCGCGTCTATGATATTCGTGAGATGTTCAATAGTTTGGCGCGACTACGAATCTTCCGCCTCACTATAGCAAACAATAGCAATGTTTTCCCCAGAAAGAACTAGGAGAGCATGCACTGGTGTTTCCATATTTCCTAGACACACGGCTCTCACGATTATGGACACATTTGGTCCATTGTGCTGACAAAAAAATCGCGAAGTGAACGAAAGGCATTTTCACTCGAATGCCCATTTTCGTAAAAGGCTTGGGCAGTCAATTGTGCACATCTCCATGGTTAAATTCCTCAAACACTGAAACAATGAAATATCAAATTATGTTGCTCAAAAAACTTGCCGTTTGGGTGTGACTCCTAATTAACATCGTGCATCGTGCAACCTATATGCTTTTGCCACGCTCAGATCAACAATCTTTAAATGCTAACTAAGTTTATTTATACCAAATTTGTATCAATACTTGTTGGTTTGTTGATTTGAGCTAAGCAAACATAACAGCAGGTAAAGTAAATTTTGTGAAAACAGCGGACGTCTGCTGACGTGCTAGAGGTGGATATTTACCTGACATCATATTCCATTATAAATGACCATAATTCTATTCTTATATTGGTATGAATAAAACAGAATTTGTCAAAAAAAAAATTGGTTTTTAAGCCAATTTATTTCCTAACCTCAAATTTGTATTGCTCAATGGCCTATGCTACTGCATCAATGTGAATAACTATTCTATCCTGCTTGATATGACTGTTTGATTAGTTGCCCTCTTTTATATCGACTTCTCTTTCTAGGCCCTGGAAGTCTTACCTGATATGCCTGGCAGGGGAATGGTGGGAAGGTCTAGTCGATAGCATCCAAGCAGATATTGCATCGACAACGCATCTTATATTGTTGAATATTTTTCCATTGCCTATGGCTAACACTTGCGAACCACAGTGGAGCCCATAGGTGACCACAGACCGGCCTATTACATTGCATATGGTCTACAAGGTTTCATTCTTTATTAAGTCATCCTGTCAACTTAACCGGATCCAACCTAAACTAGTGTTTCGCTAAAGAGCAAACAGGCTTAATGAGTGACTTCTTTTGAACTCCGTTATTCAAAGGCTGTTTTTAATGCATTGTTTCATTAAAACTCAGCTAAGCTAGTTCGCTCGTTCTTGCAGTGCAGTGAGATGTTATCGGACGTCTGCGATAACGAGATCCTTGGTGTTTGTACTACAGTGCTGGCTTTGTAATCTCGTTGTTGGATCTCAATATGTGTCATACCAATGCAAATATTTTTTCAGGATGTCATATTGAATTGATTGTTGTTTTGTAGTATTAAACTGTACAATTTAGTTAATGGTGTTTGGCCGGAAGTTTCTATAATTAAAGATTTCCTACCGACCTGTATTGTTTCTAGATAAGCCCCAGTATTGGCTTAATGTATTGACTAAATGCACGTGTCGTACACCTGTGTTTTAACATGGCTGAATAAGACAATAGACATTCACACTTCCCTTAACGGATACATGGCACCTATGTCTTCATTTACGCCGCTATTCTAAGTGATTGTAGCAGAATAATTGTACATCTTTTAAGGTGTTATAACTGAAAGTGTGGCAGGAGGTATTTATGGTATAATTTTTGTTAGTTTTATCTTGCTGAAGCACGTGTGCAGTCCGACTTTGAGAACACCTGTATGCAGTGTTAAAAATTATATGATAACAAGTATATATCATCAGCCTAATCAAATCATTGAATCTTTCTTAGCTGGTAATAAAACACAACACCAGCATACTCACACGTCTATTATAATTGGCTGAGATGCTTGCCCTCTTTAATAGCTCAATTAGGACACAGTGGCTATCATATTCTGTATGGTGTACATACATTCACTTTTTCACCACCGACTTCATTTGATGAACCTAAAACAATGATCATACAATAGTTTTTCTGATCGAATTAAACAATTTTTAGAAAACACTCCTCTAGTATAGATCTCATGAATAGAGCAATCGAAAAATTACATAAAAACATAGAAACAGAAGTCATCAGTTTAATTTTAAGCATACCTCTTTTGAATTTTATTCTTACAAAAAACTAATTAATTTTTTAGTACTTTAGCACTTTAGGTGCTCAGATGGAGGTTTGTCTTTGATATTTTTCCCTCTACATTATCTACATTACAAGAACTTGTATTATTTCAAACACTTTCTTTACTCAGAAACGACTTTGAATATATGCTATGTGGTATTCTAAAGCACTTGGTTGGTTGATTGAAATGGAAAGAACACTAAAAATACAGTCATATCTCCGCAGTCACACACCTTGGCCTGACTTCGGCCTGTTGTGCGCTCGCTATACAAATCTACAAAGAACTTGATTTGAAAAAAGAAAAAACTATCTGCTGTCTGCATATTCAATTCAGCAAAACTGTGTACCAGATAAACTCTTTTGTACATTTTCTTTACAATTCTTTTACAGGATATACCTTAAATTCGTTTTCTAAAATATTATTTAATTTGAAATAATTTTTTGTTGTGTTATGGATCATAGAGGTTAATTTAGAGGTGGAATTTTCCATGCTTATTCGACACATTATTAGACAGGTTAATTCTCTGTGATTTGTTTTATATTATATATACATATTTTTTCTTGCTACTTCGTATTGAGTGCAAAGTTTTTTAAGTTGAAAAAAATTTTCAGTTGAAACAAATTTTTGTGGCATGTGGTAATGACTAACATATGAACAACGCTTGCAAGTCAGTGAATTTTGTTCGTATTGTGTAAAAATTACGTCCATTTTATAGTCGTCATAATCACTTTTGGCTAAATGGCCAACAAACAGAATTGCCGAAATATCTGTAAAGAGCAGCCAGAGGCAATTCAAAAGCTGCCAATGCTCCCTGAAAGATGCACCTGTTTGGTGAGAGTGGTGAAATTGTTGAGTATATCAAAATTGAGGCTCAACGATGGATCACCAACGACGTTGCCGCGGACATTTATATTATTACGTTTTTACCCTTTTAAAAACGTGTTTTTATAAGTTCGAAGATTGTAGTTAAAATAAAATAAATTTGCGTTTGGTTTTAATTAAAAAAATCTTTTATTCAAAACAGTTTTGTGTACCACTGCTTGTAATCTTTTTACAGGCAATAACAATTTTTATTATTAATTACTCTGACTGTTTACAACTTTGTAAACAACAACGGTTACTCGACAGATCTTTCTTCCTAAAGAACTTCCAACCCGATCGTAGCTATAACTTAGGTTCGATCACAATCTTTTCAACTGAGGTTATCCACACTTAACTCTCTTCACTGAGTTAGCTCACGAGATTACTCCTTATGAACTCTCTTCACACACTGCACTTTCTGAGTTTAATTTACTTAAACTGCAACAATGCATCGAAGTGCTTTTTATATGGCTGAGTAAAAAATACGTCGAAAGTTCTCGAACTTCGCGATGTTTCAGGTAAATTCCATTTCTTTCTTGTAATTTCTTTTTAGTTCTTTTGTAGCCATGCGTATGTAAACATCTACCTCTTTCAGCTTTTAGTATTTGTTGTTGCTTGTTTATTGTCTGTTACTTGTTTTATTTGCTGTTAGTTTGTTGTAGTTGTTGCTGTGTTATTTTATTTACTTTATCTCTGCTAATAATGCTTGTCGTTGTCGATTCTGGCTATTTGTAAACATCATGTATAGTTGTTCTTGCAGCTTTTGTTTATTTATTTTAGCGAAGTAATAAACGCAGAAGTTTCCAATATTGTTTTCGTAACAATATGAAATAATCTTCAAAAAGTAAGTGGTAAGACTTCATTATCGACCAAAAGAAATATTTCACTTACCGCAAGACCGTAAACTACTAAAATCGCTTAGAAGATTTCCCCAAGAATCTATGGGTCTAAATTAAAACCTAGCATTTAAGTTGTAGTTTTTCATTTCTCATAATCAAACCTTTAATAAAACGCAAGTTAGTAGTACAAATTTTAACAAAATTTAATCAGATTTTTAAATCTAATAAGATACACTTTAAATACAACGTAAACTAATAATCTTATTTATAAAAATTAATGTATGTTTGTATGTTTGGATATTAGTATGTTTGTGTGAAGACAGCTAAACGGTTGAGCCTTGAAATTTTTCCAGTATATATCTGTACGTCAGAAAGAAACTACAGGCTATATAAACTTAAAAATGATCAAGCTGGACAGTGCCACATGCATACGCGCATACAAATTAAATATTTTTGTCTGTATCTTCAAAATGGTAACAGTAAGAATATCTAAATTTAGTCCTAATTACTTCATAGTCAATACATATCATTAATGAAAAAGTGGGCGGAATCAGATGGGCATGGTACCTCACGTATAATGTTAATACTGATTTTCGTCTATTTTGAGAGCGTTTAGAATTGAAGTTTCTGAATTTGGTCCAATTGACTTCATAGTCAATACAAATTACGAATCAAAAAGTGGGCATGTTACCTCTCGTGCAAAGTAAATATTAATTTTTGTCTATCTTGCGAGCGGTTAAAGTTAAAGTTAAAGTTTACATTGTTAATACAAATCATCATTGATGAAATGAGAGGAATTGGATAAGTAGGCGTAGTATGGCCTACACATAGTAAATATTAATTTTTGTATACCCTGAGAACGCTAGATATTTATAAATTTGGTTCAAGCAAGGTTGTGGACAATATACATCATCAGTCAATAAAAGCGTAAAAGGGTTTACAAAATTATAACGAAAATTGTAGTTAAAATAGTAATTAAGATAGTGGTAGTGAAGCACTTCGGGCTTTAGTTTGTTTATTATATCTGGTGTTTTTTAGACCTTCATAACTTTGAGTTGGCAACACTGCTTTATTTGAAAACAGATTTAACAACTGATAGTAGCTTTTGTTTCGCTCGGTTTAAGATTTCACTATGGATAGACGTACACCGTGGCGAATTCGGCGAATGGTTTTAAGCACATTTTGATAATAATTTTGAACTTCCATTCAAAAGTTTGATGTCGGTTGAAGCCTATTTTTGTTTGAGCTGAAACTTAAATAAGAAGAGCTGTCGTATTTGGAGTGAGGATAATCCACAAGCTCTTGTTAAAACACTATTACATCCACAGAAAATTACTGGTTGGTGCGCTTTATGGGCTGGCGGAGTCATTAGTCCGAATGTTACTGTCAATGGTGAACGATATGAATAAAAATTTTTTCGTATCTCCATTTGCTGACATTAAAAATTTTGCTGACATGCGGTTTCAAAAAGACTGCATCTCATGCCACAAAGCGTACACTACAATTGATTTACTCAAAGAAACTTTTGATGAAAGTGCAATATAACGTAATGTTCCAATTAATCGGCCACCAAGATTGTGTAAGTTAACGCCACTGGATTATTTTCTTTGGTCAATTATCCACGTCGATAAACCAGAGACAATTGCATATCTCGAAATCAACAATCGAAGAGCTATTGGCGAAATACGATCTCATTAATATCACAATATTATCCATCCAACAAATCTAGTTTCATACATATTAAAAATATACTTCTCTGATTTATAATGACTTAAATTTGTTTAACTGTAAAAAAAAACAGCCGATATTTGTTTTAGTGATAGATAACATGTTGCTTTAAAACTTTATGTTTCTCCGCGGTAGCTAGGTTGTAATTTTAGACCACATTTCTTTTTATGTAATTTTCTTAGAATTTTGTATAGATTTTGATTTTGTCATACGACTGTAGCATTTTTCTCACCCGAACAAATTGACACACATTAATAGGTATATACATACAGTGGTGGAATAAATAATAGGGACATTCAATTAATTCATCATTACAAAAATCAAATAAAGTAGGCATTATAATTGAGAGAAGTTCGTACATACGATTTTCCGTCCGACTCAAATAAACAAGTCTTCGCTTTTTCTATTACATTGCTAAAAAGAATAACAAAAGTAACAAGAAAAACTATACGTGCCGGTTACCAATAACCAAATCGACAACACCAAACATTAGCAGAGATTAAGTAAATAAAAATAAAACGGTAACAATAAAAACTAACAGAAAAGAAAACAAGTATCAGACAATAACGAACAACAACAAATACTAAGAGCTGAAAGTAGGAGATGCTTACATTCTCATGGCTAAATAAGAACTAAAAAGAAAGTACGGGAAAGAAATGGAATCTAACTGGAATATCAAGAGCTTCGAGAGCTTTCGAAGTGTTGGTTACTCAGCCATATAAAAAGCACATCGGTGCGAACAACAATCAGTTTATGTGTTGTAAACTCAGCGTAAGAGTTATTGGTTTCAGTTTAGTATGGTTAAACTCTGGTTGAAGAGGCTGTAATTTAATCTAACTAGTAACTACGATGGTGTTGCATTATCTCTAAGTAGAAAGATTTATCGAGTAATTGTTGTTCTTTGCAAAGTTGTAAACAGAAAGTGTAATTAAATATAAAAATTGTTATTGCATATGAAAAGATTACAAGAGGTGGTGCACAAAACTCTCAAATATTTAACCTTCCAAAACCTTCTTAAAAACGTGTATTTATGAGATCGAAGATTATGGTTCGAATTAAGTAAATCTTGATCTTATGTTTATACTATCAGATCCGGGCAAACATTGTTTTGGCTTCGAATTTTATTTTCAATGTAAGTTGGCTGATTGATATTTAGAAGAAGAATGAAAGGTGCACTAAACCGACATCCGATCCGCGTTGTTGGCCCCAAATGTTTCTTTTATGTTGAACTGTTTCTTTTCAATAATTTTGTTATAAAACTAACATTCGATTCCTGGCTAGTTCGTTGTCTTATGTGTGCTCCTCTTGTATCTGCTGTAAGAGCAGCACACTCATATAATTTGTGTGTCGTGTACGGCGACACGTGAGCGTAGCATTTTGTACTGCAATATATGTACGTTTCCTATGATATTTTTTTTTTGTTATTGTTGGTGTAAAAAGGCTGCCCTTTATTGTCTCACCTGTTGCTTATTTACTTTTTTCAATAGCTTTCAATAATACAATTAATTTACTTTCACTAACACCTTGGGTTAATTTATTAAAATGTATGTAATATTTAATTTAAATAAATTAATCTTCAATTTAATAAGTTCTTTTTTTCGTTTGACACCCACAAACTTTTCACGAAAAGAGGATATGTATGAGTCGGTGTCGGGATACTTAACGCCGCTACACGGCGCCACACGCCGATCAAGCACCTAAAGCCTTCAGCAAAACATACAATAGGCTTACTGCGCAAATAGAGTTGTTTTAATATATTTTTTTCACAAAAAGATATTAGGTCTCAGTCGGTATCAGGCAAATTAACGCCACTGCACGCTGATGTACGAACCAACGCCTTCAACGAAACACAGCCTAGTGCAGTAGTTCTTGAGTTACGGTGCAAAAATACAAAAAACAATAAATATTTCGCCATCTGTCGGACGAACTTCAAACTACACAGAAACACTCCTCACGCTCCATAGAGCATGTATATAAAGCTTGGTCAAAATCGGTGCAGTAGTTCTTGAGTTACGGTGCAAGAACATAAAAAACTAAATATTGCGCCATCTGTCGGACGAACTTCAAACTACAAAGAAACACTCCTCACGCCCCATAGAGCATGTATATAAATTTTGGTCATAATCGGTGCAGTAGTTCTTGAGTTACGGTTCAAGAACATAAAAAAATAAATATTGCGCCATCTGTCGGACGAACTTTAAACTACACAGAAACACTCCACACGCCCCATAGAACATGTACATTAAGTTTGTTCAAAGTCGTTCCAGTAGTTTTTGAGTTTAGCTATCACGAAAGTACACGTCACTTTTATATATATATATATATATATATATATATATATATATATATATAAGCGTGTCAGTCATTTTAACAACAGCCTTTGTTTTTTCACACTTTTAGCAGCTATGATATCTTTTTCATTTTTGATACGATTTTTAACAATTTTTTTCCTTCTAGTTTTTCTAAAGTTTCATATTTTTAGGCTTATGCATAAATGTACTTAAAAAAATAAAATGTATTTGAAATATATTTTAAAATAATTTTGTATGAAAAATTTGCAATCAAATACATTTCAAACTCATTTAAAATTTTATAAATATTGGAGTTAATAATCTGACGTCTCATCACACACTATTCTCTTTCTTTTGCTCTGGGTCATAATTAAACCACGCCGCAGTTTCCAGTTGATCGATGTTATTTGTATGCCTTATAATGCCACGTGAGGTAAATTTTATTCGTATTTATAACATTTAAGCGAACAAAATGACAACAATAATGGAAATAAAATATAAGAATGAAATTAACGACAAAAAATTAATCAGAAAATTTTAACCGGTCAGGAAAGTCTATACAATAGCCTACATGCAGTAATAGCTAAAGTGTACAAAGTATTTTATGAGTCCCCCACATATACCGTAATAAATACGTGTTACGTAGAAATGGAATATTAACAAAAATTCTCGTTTGAAAATGTAATTTTGTACAACACATTTGAGAGGATAATTAATGTTAGCAAACAAAAAACTTTGATTAAAAAAGAAAAAAAAGTGTGTCATTTCAATTGAAAAGTTATTAGGTTTGATCGTTTTTGCCCGATGTTAACGTTCCCGACATCCAAATTTGAAAAAAGCTCTCTATTGCACTTTCTTTAACTGAATTTACGTATGTATATACCTGTGGCCCAAATTTTAACACAATCGATTTATTCGTTTACGTGCAATAAACTCATAAACAACAAGAATTATTACTCATATAACTTAATTTTAAAAAATACACCCTATAACGGTTTCATGGTTCCAAATTTCATGAAATTCAGAATGTGAGAAAATCAAGCACTTTTTGTTAAAAGGAATAAAAAAAAAAAAAAAAAATTTTTGAAGAAAAGTCAATTATTTTCCCGTTTTCCCATGATTTAAAACTCTCATGGGCCCAATTTTGTAAAATTTGTACTTTCATTAGCTAGATCTGTCTGTGTTTCAAATTGCAACAAAATTTGTAATGTTAAAAACATTTTAATAAGGTATTAAAAAGTATGTCAAGCTCATATGACCAGATGGGTACTGGGCCAGATGGAACACAGGTAGACCAATAACACCACTTGTTGAGTATCCAGAATGCTTTGGTCTTCACTTTCTGTGGAAAGAACTAAGTCTCTTCGTAGGTTTGATAGGCCGTCGATCGGGCTTCTTGCGGGCATAATTACCGGGCATTGCATGATAGGTCACATGTAAGAGTGCTTGGGACGTCCTGATCAAGGCCACTGTAGGAACTGTCAGGATGAGGAGAAAGTAGAATTAGTACAACACCTTCTCTGAAACTGTTTCACTATATGATAGCTTAGCCTAAGGCAGTTGGGTGCATGGCAGTTCCACAATATGGACTGTCTTATGGATGTGTCAGTATCGAAGTTGATTGACTTCGTTAAGGGTACCAGTTGGCTCACTTGAGGAACTGAAATTTTTGGGTATTTTGGTGGCACTCTTCATTGTCCGGCCTCTTTTTTATGTCTGTTATGTAAAGGCAACGGGCCATAGACCTCCGTGTGAACTCATAATAAGCGACCCACTTAACCTAAACTTGCTTATAAATTTTGACAATTGATGGCAACCGTATTGACACACTGCCTGTTATTTTTTACGATTTTTTCACCGTATTACCATGAGTGGATATAGAATCCAAAAAAACATGTAAATTAAAATTAAAAGTGTATCGTCCGTTCGGTCAGAGTACCACCAACTTCGACCATTTAACGGTTACTAACCGGTTCACTTACTTAGTGAATAATAAACTAGTGGATAATTCAATAAAAAAACGCAAGACCTATCGATAACATCTCCGATATCACTGAAAATGTGCAGAGAATGTTCGGAAATTCCGCGTCGCTTAGAAGAATGGATCCTGAAGCAGTTGGTAACTAAACTCTAATTTTCAACAAAAAATCTTTTACAGCGATGTGGTCCTTTTTCAGATGAGTATGAAAGTCAACAGATCGAAGAACATTCAATACATCCCAAAAAAGTCGTATGATAGCGGTCTTAATTATAATACTGGTGGAAGAACTAACTCAACAAATGTCAAAATTACATATAAAATGGCAAAACAAGTGTTTAAATATCCATTTTTCGGTTTCAAAAGTAAAGTTGAATAACACACGTAAGGCTCAGATTTCGATAAAACTTTTATTTCATTATAATGCTTGGACCTTGTCATTAGGTATAAAATTATATGGCGTTGAAGGAACCGCTTTTAAATTGGTTGCGGTAGACGATCCTTTTGATTTAGGTCTCAACCACTTTTTGCATAATTTGATCTTGCGTGCTTGATCTTTGTGGCTAACTGACGTCACCAAATCAATAAATTTCACGATTGTGAAATTTATCTTCTAATAAGGCCAAAATTGGTCAAGCTGAGTGGATTGGTCGTGTTGCAGGTCAAAAAAATGTCAGTTATTATACGGCCATAGAGCTCTGAATTGACGCTAAAGGTTTTCCAGTGACATTTTCGAAAAAATCTGTCCAATGAAAATTCCAATCAATAATGTATACCCAACGGAAACTTCTTCCGAATGCAATAGTTTTTCCAGAATCAGTTATAGGTTCTTTGAGCCCCACATGCGACAATTTTGCTTTTAATGAGCTGCATCGCTGAACAAAATTTTGTTGAAAATATCGTGAAATTAAAAATCTAGTTTATGCTAATAAAACGGCAGCAATTGATACCTTGCAGATCATCATTATTCCTGTCATTTTTTGATATACGGTCGGTCCAATTTTGAAAACAAACTTAGACTCTAACACTTTCATTAGCTAGATTTATTTAAATTTAAATTTGAAGAAATCTGCTCTATCGTTTACAAGTGATTGAATGACAAACAAACAAATAAATATAAGCAACTGAGCTGCCAAAAACAGTGTTGCCAAAATAAAGTTGCTAGAAAATCACAGGAATAGACGACTTTTAAAAATATGCTAATATAGTCGTTATTCTTTGTTATAGGGTACACTCGTAATAAACAAAAAGGTATGATAAAAATGTGTAACATATTTTTAAACAGATATCAAAAATTGTAACAATAGCTCAGTGTGGCAAAAAAAAAAAAAAATAAAATTGAAAAGAGAAACACTGTAAAATAACGAACATATTTTTAATATTTATCATATCGTATTATTCCATGTATTAATGTCACTTAAACAAAATGGAAGAAAAATATCACAATGAAATAAAATGAATGAATGAAGTATTAAAATAAATCTATAATTTTTTGAATATTTATAGAAATTTTTTTCGTTAAAGCATTTATTTGTTGTTAATACAGGAAAACAAAGTTATGAACTTAAATTCTAGGAATAAATATTTTTTAAAGTATAAGTAAATTAAGGCTGCAATGTTGAATCAAACTGTGCATTGTAGCAAGAAAACATTTAAGTAGATTTTTCCCTCTGATAATTATAAAAATGAATGAATTTAATAATAACCATACGTAGAGTAGATCTCCATGTAACAATTTGTTTAATGATATAGTTATAAACACATTCAAGGCAACCGACCATCGACCACACAACTACAAAAGAGGCTGGCTACAAAAGTAGCCAAGTATCAAGCTATCTAATTATTTAAAAGACTACGGCTACAAAATAAACATCTAATTTGGCACATTGAATATAAAGTAAACAAAACATAACATTTTTTTAAATAAATCGATTAAAGTTTTTTTAATAAATACATTAAAGTATTAAATAAATTAAAAATGAAATAAAAATTGAAAGAAATAAATGAAATATTTACTACATAAAACTAAACGAATAATGTAAACAAATAGACATATGATTAGCCTATTTCAGTGGTGCCACGCGTTTTTAATTAATATATTTCATATATTACGTTTTTAAAACCCTAATGCATCTTATTATATTGACAGTACTAAACTGTTTGTTGTCGCTAAGAAAAATATAAATTGGTATAAGTTGGCTACGGGCTACAACTGTAGTCAGTAGTTAGTAGTCAGTAGTCAGTAGTCAGTAGTCAGTAGTCAGTAGTCAGTAGTCAGTAGTCAGTAGTCAGTAGTCAGTAGTCAGTAGTCAGTAGTCAGTAGTCAGTAGTCAGTAGTCAGTAGTCAGTAGTCAGTAGTCAGTAGTCAGTAGTCAGTAGTCAGTAGTCAGTAGTCAGTAGTCAGTAGTCAGTAGTCAGTAGTCAGTAGTCAGTAGTCAGTAGTCAGTAGTCAGTAGTCAGTAGTCAGTAGTCAGTAGTCAGTAGTCAGTAGTCAGTAGTCAGTAGTCAGTAGTCAGTAGTCAGTAGTCAGTAGTCAGTAGTCAGTAGTCAGTAGTCAGTAGTCAGTAGTCAGTAGTCAGTAGTCAGTAGTCAGTAGTCAGTAGTCAGTAGTCAGTAGTCAGTAGTCAGTAGTCAGTAGTCAGTAGTCAGTAGTCAGTAGTCAGTAGTCAGTAGTCAGTAGTCAGTAGTCAGTAGTCAGTAGTCAGTAGTCAGTAGTCAGTAGTCAGTAGTCAGTAGTCAGTAGTCAGTAGTCAGTAGTCAGTAGTCAGTAGTCAGTAGTCAGTAGTCAGTAGTCAGTAGTCAGTAGTCAGTAGTCAGTAGTCAGTAGTCAGTAGTCAGTAGTCAGTAGTCAGTAGTCAGTAGTCAGTAGTCAGTAGTCAGTAGTCAGTAGTCAGTAGTCAGTAGTCAGTAGTCAGTAGTCAGTAGTCAGTAGTCAGTAGTCAGTAGTCAGTAGTCAGTAGTCAGTAGTCAGTAGTCAGTAGTCAGTAGTCAGTAGTCAGTAGTCAGTAGTCAGTAGTCAGTAGTCAGTAGTCAGTAGCCAGTAGTCAGTAGCCAGTAGTCAGTAGTCAGTAGCCAGTAGTCAGTAGCCAGTAGTCAGTAGTCAGTGGTCAGTAGTCAGTAGTCAGTAGTCAGTAGTCAGTAGTCAGTAGTCAGTAGTCAGTAGTCAGTAGTCAGTAGTCAGTAGTAAGTAGTCGGTATTCGGTAGTCGGTACTCGTGTTGTCGCTGAAATATTTATTCTCATATGCACACACGTGTTCTATTTTTGACAGCGTGTAGTCGATGGTCAGTAGCCTTGAATGTGTTTATAGCATAATACTTTAAAAGTGAAAAATTTAGAAAATCTAGTTTTTTTCACTAAAAGAAATTTTTACAGGAAACCCAAAATGTTTAAACAAATGTACAAGCAGACTCATCTTGCTCCTAATATGGACAGTTTTTACAGAATTCATGTCGATCAGCCCACCTTATCATTCAATGACACTAATCAACAACATCGTACAATTTTAGCGGACTTTTTGTTACCGTCCTCGCATTATAATTTACAGCCTACACTAAAGAAAAAATAACTATTTTTTTGCAACTTAAGCCTTGGTGTGCTCATCATTTTATCAGTATACAATTCATTCCTTTGGTAACTTACAGCGGCACAACTCATTTAGTTACAATAAATGGGTCCCGTTGTAGTACCATAAGCCTACATTTTGCTAAAGTAATAATTCCCACAGACGATTGTATCCTATCGATCATTGCTCTAAAATTAATTGCCAATAGTGCAGGGTCTCCGCCGGGAAGGTATACTACTTTGTTTATTTACAATTTTTTATTATATGAAAGAAAAGTATCTTATATTGTTCTTATTTGATGTCGGCAATTATATCTGGAATACAACTTCAGTTAAATGCCCGCCTCTGTTAGCCTCACAAATACGAGCCCATTTCAGCACATTTTTCAATACATTCTCCTACATTTCACGCGGTATTTCATTAATTTCATCACGAATATTTTGTTTAAGTTGCTCCACCGTTTCTGGTTTGTTTGCATAAACCTTGCTTTTCAGATATCCCCACAAAAGGAAACCCGAAACAGTCAAATCAGGCGATCGAGGAGGCCAATCAACATCACCATTCCTTGAAATAATTTGTTGTTGAAAGAGGTCTCGCAGTAATTCCATTGTAATCCTGGCTGTATGCGATGTGGCACCGCCTTGTTGAAACCACGTATTAGTCAAGCCCAAAGCATGATTAAAAAGTTTTCAATTATATCACTATATGGCTCCCTATTGACCATAAGGGAAACTATGCCGTTTTTAGTTTCAAAAAAGTAAGGTCCATTGACTCCTCCTGACCAAATTGCACATCAGACTGTCACTGCAGAGGTAACTGATGATTAATTTGAGGGTTTTCCATTGCCCAGAACCGACTATTCTGTTTATTCACATAACCATTCAAATGGCGGTTATGGCTCGATGCTTCTGTCTTGTAATATGATTTTAAGTTCTTAAGCTTGAATATTGGCTTCTAATGCTTCAAGAGTTGCTTGTTTGTCTTCATAAACCAATGACGTAACACAGCCCCTTAAAAAGTAATCCACATCCAGAACCACTTCTGGAAAGAGAGTTTTAACCGTTATGTTTGAAAACAAAATGTGATTGTTAATACTTGAAAACAAATATATTGTTAGCATGGCTCGATAGCACGTGCCACTCGCCATAACGGCAGCTCCTTGCTTACTTTGAAAGGAATAAAGTCCTATTATGCCGCCAATATGTAAACCGCACCGCACAGTCAATTCTAATCGATGTAGTGAAGATTCGTTTAAGGCATGAGAATTTTTAAGCTTCAACTTTTCTTATTGACGTAGACATATATCCAGCAGTCATTACTGTGCTCTATGATATATACTCTACGAACATCGCGAACAGATTTATTTTGTTAAAGTAAATTTCCACAATTTGGAAAGGTTGTTCTAGTAAAACAAATTAACATACTTTTCTGGCAAAACATAGTTATCGATATCGATAGTTCTCAGCAAAAGGTGTTGAATTTAAAGTTACAATTATTTTTCTACAGATATGTTCAGAAGTGTAAAAATATTTCGAACGCGGTGGAAAAAATAAGGCTTAATGTATTAAGGTTTATTACTTGGCTGGTATTAACACATTGTTTTTAAAGAAGGGAATGTCAGTTAAGGGCCTATAAAATCCGAAAGTTGTTCTAGCATACTTATTTGCTACAATATGCCGGCGGACTTAACAGTGTATATGAAGGAAAAGTTATCAATTTTAGTGAATTAAGCAACAAAACTTGAATAAAATTGTATTTGAAGAAAAGAACCGGTTAATCGGTTTTTTATTTTATTTTTAAACGAAAACCACTTTATCAAAATTTGTTCTCCATAGCTTAGAAGTTTTTCTCCGTCACTCCTCTAGGGGGCATATTGGCTTTCCACAGAGCATCCATTGCTTTCTTTCAGTTTCCTTAATCAATTTGATCTTTCAAGTTAAGTAGATGATTAATCCACTGTAGCTTCCTCAATATAATTTTGCGTAGTGGTGAATATACTTGCTAATTGGTCGTGGTCTTTACTTTGGCATTGTAATTTTTTCGCAGTATGTGGCGTGTTTTTCCTGATCATTCATCTACTGTTTGTCATCATCACCAGAGGTATGCGGAAAGGTCAGGGGGGCTTCTTTATTTCTTTTTTTAGATGCAGTTGCCTGGAGGGAAGTTGAAGCCTCTTTATTGAACATTCGAAAACACAATTATGTTTTTCTTCGTCATATCCTCTTTTGGAGCTCGAACCTGGATCGCTTGTGTTGTTATGCGTGCGCTCTAACCACTACAAAACGCTACCACCCTCCCCCTAGGATATTATGATTAACTAAATCATATCATTATTATAAAAAAATCTACATGAACCAACGGAAAAACTGGCTTGATTAGTTGCAATAAGCGACTTTACATTTTTTTTATTATAAAATTACTCTAAAATCCTGTTTCAAACTAGTTTTCTTAAAATATCTTAAAACAAAATTTAACCCATGACTCGTATTAAAGTTCTGCACTAAAAAGCCACGTACATTCGCAATCCACAATCGTTATAAAGTCAGTCAAATTGTATTTAATGTGACAAGAACGACAACGATATTTCATTAAATGCTGTCACAATAAAAGCAGTCTCTGAATACCATATAAAATTATACATAAATGAATGAATGTATATACATACATATGTACGAGTATGTATATATATATATATATATATATATACTCGATTATATATTTTACATACCAGACTTGACTTAAAACTTTGACTTTAATTTTTTTGTTATACTATTGTCGCCGATTTCTATAGGAAAACGTGAAAATGTATGTTTCTAGCGAATAAATGAATGAACCGAATGAATGGGTGTATGAATGAATGAAACGAATGAATATAATCGTTGGTATGTCATGGTTCTTAAATTTAAAATATTTTTTTCTTTTTTTATATTTTAAATGAAAAGAAAGAAAACAACAAAGTTTTCTACAAGTATAATAACTTGAAAATTTAATAAAAAAAAACTCGAGAAAACTGAGAAATCCCACTCACATACGCGCGTAAAAGATCAAAAACAATGTGCTTTTGTGGTTGGAGCCTGCAGAAGTTTTCTGCTAAATTGTATTTTATTCTTAAACAAAAAATTGTTAAAACTTTATAACTCTTTAAATTGTACTACGAAAATAAAAGAATTGAATAAAATGAAGAAAATAAAGTAGAATAATGAGTCGTAGTCTTATAAAATTTAAAGGTATGAGATTAAAGGAATATACATCATTTAATTGTAGAATTAAGCCTAGAAAAAAATTAATAAAATTAGAGGCTGCTTTTTTTAAGGTTAATTATCAAACGAACCGTCTAATCAGTATGCACAAGTAAATCATTATGAATAGATTGACGCTGCAGCAACACTACCAAATGGTTAGGATATGATTTTAACAGGATTGCGTTACGTTTTATATGGCGTCCGCAACCATTGACTCATATATAGCAATTTGGTGATAAGTTAATTTTGAGAAATTGTGTACGAGTACAAACACATGTCCTACAATAGCAAAGGACATTTAGTATTAATATGGCGCATAATGCGAGGGTTTAATAGGCAGACAGAGTAGTTGGCAAGTTGAGTTGTGGTTTTTTTCGATACACAAAAATCAAATTATCAACTCATCACGGATTATGATCAAATATGTATATATTTTGAAACCTAAACTATCTGCTGTATATAGAATCACACGACTGTCGTAATGCACTAAAAATTAGTGTTTTTTGTATGCCAATCGTGTGATTATACAATATATTGGCACATACGGCAACTCACAATATCATTGTGCTTATTTATCCCAATAAAATGCAACCTTGGTTCGACAATCGTGTGAAAGCTTTATCGGCAATCATGCCAATGTAAATTCCAAAAATACACCAAAATTTATTGTATTCTTGTGTTGCAATTAAAGAAGACAATAAACACCGATTTTTATTTATTAATTGATTTTTTCTGAAAAAAGGCCTATTTATACGGTATTTATAATTATCAACCCTTAAAATATGCATTTTTAAATTATTTATGTCGGGTCCGCCATCTCACGTTTTTTTTTTCAACTTATGTCGTGAATGGTAACACTTATCTCATGTCTGATTTGACAGATAATTAGTTTTATCGTTCCGCTGAACGAATATGGTTGTGTATACACTTGAACAACGGTGGGAAATATTGCGACATTACTTTGAAAATCATGGTAATGTTGCAGAATGTGTGCGATGTGTTCAAATGAAGCTCATTTTGATCTTGGCGGGTATGTAAACAAGCAAAATTGTCGCATTTGGGGCACAGAAAACCCGCACGCATACACTGAAAAGCCGATACACTCAATACGAATCACTACTTGGTGCGGATTTTGGTCCAGAGGCATAATTGCACCATTTTTCTTCGGAAATGAGCAAGGAGTGGCCGTTACGGTTAATGGCGATCGTTATCGGGTTATGTTGAACGAATTTTTGTTCACAAAAATTGAAGAGGAGGATATTAGCAACATTTGGTTTCAACAGGACGGCGCTACGTGCTACACAGCCGAAGCTACACTCGATGTTTGGCGCCCTGTTTTTGAAGATCTCATTATCAGCCGCAGTGCTGATGTCGTTTGGCCACCTCGGAACTGCCATTTGACACCGTTGGACTATTATTTGTGGGGTGCCGTCAAAGATAAGTGTTACGCAAACAAGCCAGAGACAATTGACGCTTTAAAGGACAATACTCGTGAAGACATTGGTGAAATACAGCTGCACACAATCGACAATGTGCTTAAAAATTGGACCTATCGTGTAGGCTACTGCATGGCCAGCCGAGGCAGCCATTTGAATGTAATTATCTTCCATTATTAACCGGAAGGATTATACTTTGAAATAAAAAAAGAAATTTGAGAAAATATTCAGTAGTTTTTTTTATAGCAATTTCAACAAAAAAAAAAATGTTTGGCGGATAGTTTATGTAAATTACATCACAGACTTCCACCAATTCTTTTTTCATTATTTTTACTTTTTTTTATCAAGCGGATGCCAATGCATTTTTTATTATTTAGAAAATAAATCATCTTTACTTTAGAGAAATAAATATAATTTGTAATTATATTCCAATTTAAATATATTAGTATTATAGTGAATTAATTTTTTTTAACTCATTGAAATGTTTTCTTATACGCACCATCAATAGCCCTTCTTGTGAGTCAATTCCTGACCCATATATAACATATGTAAATCAGGAGAACGCTAGTTTCTTTCCTAAAGATCGAGCCCATGATGCAATTATAAGATGGTCTTGTTTTATCAAGACAATTACAGCTGATACAAAACTGTCCGTACTCTAAAGGTACATTGATACCTTGGCAAGCATTTGTTTGCAAACATCGCAAATAGCCAATCGCATACATGGATAACTTACTTTTCCTTGAATGCGATTGGCTATTTGTGATGTTTTCAAGCAAATGTTTGCCAATGTATCGCCCCTTTAAAGTCAAAAAGTTGTTTTTTTTCTTTTCGTTTGACGTTTATAACAATTTGAATGTGATTACATTAGAACACATTTACCACAGCATTGCATTTTTATGACAGCAGAGTAAAGCGTTGATGCTGTGTTGTGTTCCAAATTAAAATGAGTCCACTTCTTTATTGCATCATGATAGAACCATTTTGAACACAAAAAAAAAATTTTTAATTTACCACAACAGCAGATTTACAGAGTTGCCCTAAACCAGAACGATCGTGAGACAGCGTTGGAACAATTATTGCCAATACATCGTTTCGCGCCATTTTGTGACAATAAATTTTGTATAAAACAAATCTGGCCGCATAAAGTCCGTTATCATTCTGCGATAGCGAACACTTTTCACGGTAAATGGCTGGTCGACCTCATTTTCGAAGAAGTATGAACAACAGCAATGTTTTCCGCAGGACGCACTGGCCCAGCATGCATAAGTGTTTCCACATTTCCTACAGACCCGGTTTGCTGAAGTGTGCTAACAATTCTCTCAATTGTGGACGAAAAAATCGCAAAGCCCATTTTCGTATAAGGCTTCAACGATCTTAACGAGCTGCTCAATTGTGTATCTCTCCGTGGTTGAATTTGTCAAATACTGAAACAATGAATTGTCAAATTAAGTTGGGTATAAAACTTGATGTTAAGGCGTGACTCGGAATTAACATCATGCATTATGGTTGGAACACCCTTTATTTCAAATACCATAAATAAATTTTACAGTAACAAATTTTTACACAGTTCTTGGAATATAAAGATCTGGATTAAGTTCAATGATAAAGAAATTCTTGAATTCTTAAGCTGACATAATAAAAAATTTTCCGGTTTACTCTTGGATAGAAAATTTTATTTACAATTAGTAGTGATTATTTTGTAAAAACCGGTGTAAATTTTGCTGAGATGCTATAAAACTTATCATATTGTTACGAAAATAAATAAAAAAATCCAACAGTGCCTTTAAAACTGTATTGTGGGATTTTGGTCTATTGGCTTGTGCCAAGGTTATCAATGTTTTACTCTGCTAATGCCGTACTTATTTGTGTATTTGGGAGCATTGCCAATTCGACCACCTTTGGATAACACATTTTTAAAATTATCGGACGAATAAGAAGATTTGTGAAATTTCTAAACTGTAAGCATTTATGTCTATAAGGGACTGCTTTGCCAGTGAGTTCAGTTATTGTTTGACAGTCATTGTGTAAAGTTGTATTAAACTAAAGCCGTGTTTAGTCGAAAATAAAAGTGGATTAATTTGTGCATTTAGCGGAACTCTCTGTATCAAGTAAAAGTGTACAAGTAAATAGAACTGTATAAAACAACAAAATCGTATTATGTATTGTATTTAAAGCAATTTGAAAGAACTCAAAAGTTTTAAAGAGATTAAAACGTAACAATAATAGGCTTGGATCACAGGTATTTGCAATGCACCAATTATTGGTACGGCAAATGTGTGACGGCTTGGTAGGCAATAATGTGGCAACAAAAATTTCGAAAATATGTCAATATTTACTGTACAATTGCAGTGTATCAATTTCCCAATTCGCAAAGTCTTCCAACCAGTCCTATTTTCTATATATACCACGTGAATTTTTTGCAACTTCCATTTGATTACACTGTTTCTGGCAGCTTAGCTGTTTTCGTGTAACATACTACCGTCGCACATGTTCAGTTTGGTCTATAATTTAATTGTGGGTCGACTTACAAACGAACAACGAATTTTATTATAGAAACACATGTTTTTTATCGGAAAATTGTGTTCAGCGACAAAGTTAATTTCTGGTTGAATGGATACAGGAACCAGCAAAATTGCCGTATTTGGTGTGAATAGGAGCCAGATGCATTGCCTGAACTGCTAATGCATCCCGAAAAATGCACTGTTTGGTGTGGATTATGGGCCGGTGGCATCATTGGACCTTGATTTTTCAAAGACCTCAAGGCATGAACGTTACTATGAATGGCGAGCGCTACCGGGCGATGGCTTAAATTTATTATTATTTATTTATTTTTTTGCCCAAATTACAGAGTTGAACTTAGCTCACATGTGGTTTCAACAAGACGGAGTCACATGGCACATAGCGTGCGAAAAAATGGCCCAATTGAAAAGCGAGTTCGATGAACAGTTTATTTTACGTTTGAGGCCAGTCAATTGGCCGCCTAGATCGTATACTTTAACGCCTTTAGACAACTTTTTGTGTGGCTATGCTAAAGCATATGTCTATAGGGATAAGTGTGCAACAGATAACGCACAGGACGAACATATTGAAGAGTTTATTCATGAGATACCGGCCGATATCTTTGCGAAGGTATGCCAAGATTTGACCTAGCGTATGAACCATTTGAGGTGTAGCTGCAGTCAACATTTAAATAAAATCATCTTTAAACATTGAATTATATAGATCGTTCTATCGACTTAAATACAGATTTCATACATTTTTCTAAATTTTTTGTGTTTTTTATCAATTCCAAAAGCTCTTAAAGAATCATCCAGTATATTTTGAGTCGTTGTCTTGCTGGAATATGTGATCATTTTTAATTATAAAACGTCTTAGTAAACTCTATGATCCATTGCCAATGGTATAAACTCCACCTTACCTCCGTTTTTGCTTGACACAGAGCCCCATACTATCACATCTCTATTATTAAAATCAGCTATTGGTTTAAAGTTGTTGACAATAAGCGATTTCAAGGTGACATCGACTTATGCCAAAAATACAGTACTTGAATTTGTCTTTCAATATATATAAGCTTTTTACACAACTCTGGAAGTTTATATTTCCTCAGCGAAAGCAACTCGCTTTTGTCTATTGACTTGTTACTCTAGTGTCTTCTTTCGTGCATTATAGCGTGACGCTGCCAATCTAAGGTATTTCTTCACTAAATGCATTAAATTTCTTCCCAAAACTAAGCTTTGAGGTTAAAAATACCTTCATCTACGTGACCGATTTCGCTTTTTTTTTTGTTTCCATAAATGTACTTTATTTTATTTTTCGTTCCGCAATATAAATTCCTTTTCTGGTCGCCTTTTCTTATTTCACTTTGAACCAAAAATCTTCTAAAATCCGCTATTGTTTTTACTTCAAAAAATAAAAATATATATGTACATAAATGGGTATGTTCTGTAATCCGAAAACGAGTAAATTTTCAAAGACAAATAAAACTTAAATGCGCCGGTTGTTTCAACTTTTGATAATCAAAAAAATTGTTTCAAAGTTCATTAAGTTAATATTTCAGAAAAGACAACAAAATCTTGTCTGATTTGAAAATTAGAGCAGTTTGAAGTTTCACTCGATATCAGTTATACTTTGGGTTACAGAAAATACCCGATAATTTATTTCATAGTGCCTTTTTTATTCGAACATAACGCAACAAATTGTATGTTATATACATAAATGATATAATATATTGTAATGACACTGTGTTGCAATTTGACAATTTTTTCCAACCAGCAGGATACCCACCGGACATAATTGACTCGAGTACGCTGAATTCAGTGTTGCTTACCGTTTTTTTTACGTTAGCTCTCGTTTTCGAAATATACCATTTTTACGAAATTGGAGGAGGTTGCTTAAAGTTACACAAGGTTGCACGGTTTAGTTTATTAAAAAAACTAAGAAACACAAAAAAATTACCTTTAAGTAAAACTACAACTTTTTTAACCTGTGCAGTCGTTTTAGAAATATATATTTTGTTTTGCAAAAGAACAGTGGGATCACATTACTACGGAAGTTCGTACGTATGAGTCATATGGTATTAATGAAACAGATATATCACTTATACGTATGAACTTAAGTACTATGTAATTTGACCCACTGCTCGTTTGTTAGACAAAAATTATGTATATTTCTAAACTGACTGCGATAAAACGCAACTTGCTGTGAGTATCACACACTGTGCGAATATTCTATTTCCTTCTGATCAGCTCAAAGGGGTAGGAGTAAACCTCACCACAGTTATATTAAGCAAATTGGGTGAAATACTTACTTTGGAAACAGTAATTGAAATAGCGAAATTGGAAGTTAAAATCTAAATTGTTTAAAACTGCAAAATCTGTAAAATTTAAAGAAAAATTAAAAAAAAATCATAACTGCTCAGCGCTTTAACAACTGCAAAACACAATTAAGATATACAGGGTGTCCGCCGGGAAGGTATACTCTTTTGTTTGTTTATAATTTTTGATTTTATTTATTGTCGGCAAGTATGTATGGAATACAACATCAGATAAATGCCCGCCTCTGTTAGCTTCACAAATACGAGCCCTTTTGAGCAAATTTTTCATTACATTCATTTCAATATTTTGTTTGAGTTGCTCTAGCGTTTCTGGTTTGTTTGTATAAACCTTGCTTTTCAGATATCCCCACAAAAAGAAGGAGCAGTCCGGAGCAGTCAAATCAGGCGACCGTGGAGACAAATCATCATCACCATTCCTTGAAACAATTTGTGGTGTAAGGAGGTTTCACAGTAATTCCATTGTAGACCTGGCTGTATGCGATGCGGCACCATCTTGTAGAAACAACATGTTAGTCAAGCCCAAAGCATATAGTTATGGCGTTAAAAAGTTTTCAATCATATCACGATATCGCTCCCCATTGACAGTTACCGTTACGCCCTTTTCAGTTTCAAAGAAGTAAAGACCAATGATTCCTCCTGACCAAATTGTACACCAGACAGTCACTTTTAATGGATGCAAAGTTGACTAAATAATCAATGCGGCCTAGTATATACTTTTTTTATTAGTTAAAAAAAATATATATTTTTGACATTAAAATTTGATCAATATTTATTGCATGACAATACGACGTACTGTCCACAACAGTGCTATTTGCCCTTAAATAGTGCTTTTCAATTCAGGACTTTAAAGGTCTTTCTAAATGAGCTAGATATTTCAATTACACTGGTCTACAAAAAACAAAAATTTTTCGGCCCATTCTGAAATTCAAATTAGTTTTTATTTTTTTTTTTCGCATCGCGCACAAATTGTTTTTATGGGTGTTGCAAATTTTTCGATCAAAATATAATAGTTTTGCCATTATATTTAATCATAAATTGAAAACGACTTAACCAATCTTATTCCAACTACCTGTAGATATTTATTTATTCATTCTTTGTATTTCCAACAGTTTCGGAATTATTCATAATTAAGTTGCGAAAACAATTATTCGAACAAAATTAGAGCAATTTTTTTTTAATCACAAAAAATTGTTTCCGAATGAAAATTTTACATTTTTAACATTTAGATTAGATCTCAAAATGTCGGTAATAAAATAAGCTATAAATCATGAAGATCGGTTGGCTGCTGTTAATTTTATTCAAAATTAAATGCAGGTACCCAACTTTGATCAAAATTAGCGGAAAATGTGTTTCTTATAAAATTTGTGGCATGCGCTAATGGAACCGATGAATATATATGTCCATTGCCAAGTAGAATTGCTTTTAAGCTACTCTTTGATGAATCAATAAAGAGTCGCTATTCCTCAGATTTTTCAGGAAAACCCAGCTTCCATATAGATTTATTTAAAAGCTTTTTTTTTGCTGTAGACCAGTGTTGTTTAAACCATTTTTGTAAAATAAATTGGGCCAATTTTGATATATTCTGTTAATAAAAAATAATTGATATTTTGTTATATTGATGTATTTACTACAATTCAAATTAAAAATAAAAAAATTATTTTTTATATTCGCAGAAATATTTTTTGTATAGTCTTGAATACCTTAAGTTTTGAATAATGAATTTTTTCATCACTTTAAGCCAATAAGTAATACTGATTTAAAGCATTATGCCGTTTAAATATTTCGTTATAAACCGCATATTTATTGATTAATAAATGATGAGCTTTTAACATTTTTGATTGTAATTCCAATAACATTTAGAATGTAAATGTTAAGAGTGTTTCTTTTTTCATTTTTACTCAAATACCTAATAATACAGCACAAATAAGAAGCATATCAAAACGTTAATAATGTATATTAAACGATATGTTTAGAGAACAAAAGTATAAATGCGGATACGGATATAAGTAAATGTAACAATGATAATGGAAATTTGTTATTACAAAGTACAAGTGTATGTGATATTATATTTTATTTTATTTCATTTAGCACATTATCACAACACACGTACATATGTACACACACACAATTACTTTCACTTCAGTAGAACGATGATGAAGAATGTCATGTATGTGATTTGTCAACTGGTATTATTATGGTGTTGCTGCTGCTTTGTTGATGTTGATGATGTTGACAATGATGCTTTTGCAACAATCACTCATAACATTTCATTACCAAAAATATTATATTGTTTGGTTTATTATAATTGTTGTTCTTGTTATTGTATAATTTTTACGTATTTCAATGTTTTGTATGATTTAATAATTTCCTTTGTTATACTGCCAACATATCATCAACAGATTTTTTTTTGCTCCTCAAAATAAGAGTGTTAAATAAAAATGAATTTTAATATGCGAGCTTTGTTTGCTAATTTCGTGATTTTTTACATTTTCAGCACAGTAACTATTAAACCAACATAGCTGGCTTTAACCCATTTTCGCCCAACCAAGTGTGCAGAATTTGAAGTTTACGGATGGACACAGCATCGGGCAATATTCAACATACACAAGATAATATTTAAAGAATAAATGAGAGACATTCATTTATCGCCTAAAATAAATATTTCATTCACTTTTGCAAATTAACTGTGTTTGGTTTCAATTTTCAAAACCCAAACAGTTAAAAAATCATGCCATGTCTGCAGAACTCTTTTAAAGGATGAAAATTAACAAACCGAAGATTCATTAATTCTACATGGCCAAGGTTTCTGCTAATAAACAATAAAAGTTATACAGAAATAGAATGAATGAAGCTGTCCGATAAATGGCAAAATGTCACCGGTAATATTGGTAAATATGTACTCGTACTTGAATAAAATTGATGTTCAATAAAGAAAATTCTATATAAGAAATTTATGAAAAAATGGCATATAATTTCTATATGACCCAATATTCTAAAGAGATAGAAAATAAGAATTTCAAAACAAATCTCATTTACTCACAAAGTCTTTCAGTCATCAAACTGAAATCATATGTATGCATTCAAGTGAGAGTGTTATGTGTAAGTGTTGATTTATAAATGTTTTAACAATGGGTTACATGCATTAAAATAATAATCACAATTTAATGTTTCTTTATTTAATTTTTACACATGTATCTCTCTCTCTCTCTCTCTCTCTCTCTCTTTCTATCTCACTGTACACATGTATTTATGTGTCGGTTTGTGTGTAAATGAGTGTGATTTTGATAGATATGATCCTGTCATTATTATTTATATATATTTTTATTGTTGTTTATTATTATTATTATTTTTATTTTCTTTTGTATACAACATTTTTGTTTTTGTTGCTGTTGTTGTTACCTTAATATTGTAAGTATGAAATTTGACAAGTGTTAAGATTGTATACGTCTGGGTATTATGAATGTATGAATGGAATTAAAGTCTTACAAATAAAAGAGCAAAAACTGTAAAGGATAACAACAAAGATTAGAAAACAAATAAAATCTGGTTGTAAATTGTAAGGAAAACAAACGTAAGGATATAATTCTTTATATACTAAGGTAATTGTAATATTAAGGTAATAGTATTTCAATATGCTGTAGTTATATAACGGAAACTACTGATGTTTTGAAATCAAAGACGAATGACCCCGATTTCGAAGAACTGATTATGAAGTGGAGTTTGTACTATACAATGGGTAAGTCGCAACTTTTCAACCACTATGTTATAAGTACGTATTGTAGTTATATGCTGATCTTGCATCATGAGGCCGAACGTTGTTATGATGAAATAATGCGGCCAATGTTCGCTATAGGTGCCCTGGAATCGTACGAGTATGAGTCAATTTCAGATAGAAATACATGTGACACATCTGCTCCCACCAAATAAAAAGTATTAATTCGACGCCATGAATATTCGGCCTTGGCATTACTTAATTAATACGGGTGGTTATATTGGATACATTTTTTATCACCAGCAATAATTCGATGGACAAAGACAACTTTTGAAAAACAAAACATTGTTCATCACCGTCTCTCGGTTTCGAAGAGTGTAATATCAAATTTATTTGCTTATAAGCTAATAACTTAGCTAAATGCAATTTTGAGTTTCGTTTCGGATTTGGAAAAAAGAGAAGCAAACCTTTTAAAGGATATATATGCTGCCTAAGTAGCCTTTAAGAATCTGGTTGTATTTCTCAAGCAGACACTTTGTTCATCCACTCATTTTTTTCACATTTTTCAAGTTTAGATGCGTTTTTGCGCACTATTTTATATAGAAACCGTACTATTGATGAACTAGTTAAGGAATCATATTAAATTATGAATAAAATGAGACTTAAGGTTTAAAAATCCGCTGTAAATTGACGGAGATATTAAGCTTTTTCGTAATAAAACTAATGAAAATTTCATAAAATTTTCAGCAAACTGGTGTTTTTTTGTTACTTTGAAACCGTATTTGTAAAAAAAAGTTAAAAGTTCAAAAGTTTGTACTAAAAGTACGATTTTTTCATGAGTTGCTTTATTAAAGAATTTAATAACAGAACATTGCATGAAATAAAAATTGCAATTTTAGATTTTAAATTGGCCAATTTAAAAACAAGTACAAGCAATTTTGAATCAAAGTTGCCTCCACTTTGATTTTGTTTCACGTTGAACCTTGTTAAATGTACGATTTTCCACCTTGGGTAGATTTCATAGTAGTTTTTTGTTGATTTAAGGTTGTTTTTGTTGAGTTTCTGTTGTTGTTTCTCTGGGTGTGAAAGTAACAACTTCAATGATTCGATTTTTTAAAGTTCATATATATCTTTAAATTTTCTATATTTATATTATTATTACAGTACATAACTATGTAATGTGTTGATTTAATTAATTCAAATTGTTTGCTCTATATACCAAGAACAGAAATATATACATATGGTAGAATCATATATGGCATAAAACAAAACAAAACTGTTTCATTTCCCTGGGCGATCATTTTATGAAGATTATCCCTAATAAATTCAATATAATCAAGTGCACACAGTTAAAAATGTCTAATTAATTGATTTATGTGCGACAAACTATAGCAGATGCTCTGGTGTCTTTTTTCTTCCCAAGCCATTCACATACACACTCAAACATTTAGTACTCGTATGCGACCGTTTCAGCGTACATATGTAGGAGTATAAGAGTAATAAAAATGTGTTGCCTAACGTTTCAATGTAGGTGTAGAGTAGGTCTGTGGTAGTGTTTGTTTATTTATTAAGGATAACACCAGGCACTACCAACATCAACCATCTCTTTATCAACACGACTAACACTGGACTACCAATAATCAACAGCTACCACACATAACCACCAACAATTTATATCAAGAGTCTGTGATGCTGCTCTGTACACCCAATCAACCCAATACAACATGTACTCGTAGACACAATTACCAGTGACTACAACCAGCAGTATGTGTAGCGTTGTTGTAAATTATAAAAATGTTGTGGAAAAAACAACAATAATGGCAACAAAAACAACAACATTTGGCATATTTAGATAGCAAGACTGAAGAGTAAGAATTTATTGTGGGGGAAATTAAATTAAACGACAATTATTATTTCAAATGTTGATTTATTAAGACAACAGAGAATAATTTATAGAAGAGGTCTATTGTAATAGGGAGTAACATTTTCTTTTCTAATATTTTTAAAGTAATTGGCAAATAGGCTTTCAACTGAAAATATGCAAATTTGTCATAAAAAATTGTCAGACCATCAAGGCTATTTTAAAAAACCTTTACATTTCTGCTAAAAAATAAAACAATAACTTAAATTTTATTTTAAACCTTCACACATATGTAGTATGTCAGCATAATTTTAAAATAGCTCCCCGGCTTTGGCACAAAGCCTAAAGCTACGGTCAGATGTGTCAAATATTTTACAAAAAAACTTAGCCACTATTTTATAGAAAAAATTTTTTTTTGAAACATTTCCTTTTGTGTTAGCGTTACTTAAAAAATTATTTAAAAACGAATAATTAGGGGGACCATTTAAAGGTTTAGATATAAAAATGCAATTTTATTGCAAACAAAACGCTTTGAAATTCTGCCAATTTTTTTTTTTTTTTTTTTGAAGTACAATTGTTCCGGCTAAATGAATTATTATTATTTCATTCATATGGCTGCCGCGACTGTTCTCACAATACGATGGGACCCACTTTCGATTACTCTTTCAAGTTTATGGGGTCGTATCTCGGCAATGGACCAGGAGGAGATAAATTAAGGAAAAGTCGTAAAAATATAATAACTAAGATACAGTTAAGGCAGTACTTAAGATAAGGGTAACAAAGCACGCAGGGTCTTAGCTATGATATATACATATATATAGGGGTCATATTTCGGCAATTCCACCACTAATGCTCAATTGTCTCTGGTTTGTCGGCATAGCATTTGCCTTTGACGGCGCCACACAGATAACAGTCCAATGGTGTCGCAGCTTCCTGGCGGCCAATTAACATCACCATTTCGGCTAATTAAACGGCCATCAAATGCTTGACGCAATAAATCGATAGTAGCATGAGATGTGTGGTAAGTTGCACCATCCTGTTGAAACCAAGCATCGTTCACATCAATACCATGAAGAGCAGGCACAAGAAAATGGAGTATCATTGCGCGATAGGTGTTTCTATCGACCGGAATGTTTGCGCCGTTCTCATTTTTAAAGAATATGAGCCAATGATGCTTTAGCTCCACAATACGTACCAAACAGTTATTCGTAATGGGTGCATTGGCTTCTGTAAGATCACGTTTGGGTTTTGTGAGGCCTAAATACAGTAATTTGGCTTATTAATTTACCCACCGAGATGAAAATGAGCTTCTGCCGAAGAGATAATTTTTTTAATTTTTTTATATTATTTTCTTTTTGATTTCTTTTCCGATTAATTGTCGGAAGTAAATTTCCAATAAATCCCAACGTTGCCCAAACATAAATCGATTCATTTCTTTCAGTGGAGATAATATACTAAATTTTGTGACAGAATAGAATGATATAAGTATTGCCAGATTCGAAATAGCTGCTGGTTCAAATTTAAACCGATAGATGGCCATTCACTAGTACCAGAATTTGTCCAACATTCTGTGACAAGATTTTGCTATTGTCCAACATTCTGTGACAAATTCTGGTACTAGTAGCTTAAATTTTTAATTTTTAATGGATTGATTTAAGCGAAATAAAGTGGATTTTAAGCTTTGTTTTTTTTTAACTCTTGATGAAACATGGATCCATCACTATATATCAGAGTCAAAAGAACAATCCAAACAATAGACTGAAGCTGCTGGAAATGCAAAAATAGTAAATCGGCTGGTAAGGCCATTGCAACAATTTTATATTTACACGTACAGAAGTAAGTTTTTTATAATTTTTACTAACATTTAAGTTGTTAGTATAGATGTATGTAGTCATATTTATAATACAGGGTGGGCAGATTTGAGGTTAGGAAGTAAATTGGCTGTCAAATTATGAAATGTCAAGAATTGAGCTGTCGACCTTTGACACTTATTCAACAAGAAATTGGGAAATTTTAACTATGGAACGCTACACTCTGGAACAAAGAATTTTAATTGTGAAAATTGGCTGTTTGAAAAACTGAAAGAAAACAACGCATTTTTCAACAAAATTATGTTTAGTGATGAGGTCCATTTTCAAATGGGCGGTTATGTAAACAAACAAAATTGTCGCATATATGGCTCATAAAATCTACATCCACTCTTCGAAAAACCATGATATCCAAAAAGAAGTGACCGTATAGTGCGGTTTGTGGTTAGGCGACATCATCGTCCCGTAATTTTTCGAAAATGAGCTAGGAAACGCCGTCACCGTGAATCCTCTGCGCTACCAAACCACGATAATCAATTTTTTGCGGCCACAATTGGCTAATGTTGACATCAGTGACCTTTGGTGAACGGCGCCACAAGCCACACAGCCAGCCAAACAATTTAGTTATTGCAAGAGAAATTTTGAAGTCGCGTAATAGCTCGTTCTGGCGATGTCAATTGGCCGCCTCGTTCTTGTGATTTAAAGCCGCTGGATTATTTTCTCTGGCGCCATTTGAAAGACTGGATTCATATGAACGAGCCACAAACAACTGCCACTATTAAAGATGAAATTCGGCACTGCATTGACGAGATAAGCGAAGCGAAATGTGTTTAAAAATTTTGTGAAAAAAGCGCACGTCTGCCGACGTGCTAGAGGTGGACATTAGCCCGACATCATTAACAATTGAATAACTCCCATATTTCAATTTTATATTGATATGAATAAAAGTGAATTTGTCAAAAAAATGTGTTTTAAGCCCATTTACTTCCTAATCTCAAATTTGTCCACCCTTTAAATATATTATATTAAAAATAACTACACAAATGTTAGAAATAATACTTAAGACCTCGTACACTAGGGTCTTTGTGTTCAGATTAAGGATATATTCATACTACTTGTTTATTTGTAGTGAAATATTTATGATTTTTTTATAAGTAAACAAAAGAAAAAGTAAAAAAGGGAGGTATTTTACAAGATTTTGCTATTGTCTTCATGTCAAAGCTTTAAAAAACAAAAGGAACTTTATGTTCTTCTATTTTCGTTTATCATTTAATTTTAGTAGATATCAGTTATCATAACTTTAAATAGTGAATTTAATTCAAGTGTCAAACACATTACTAAAAGCAATCAGCTATTCTACAGAAATTATCTGTCTTTACGTAAATATATACGATTCAAAGATTTGTTCCCTCACCTTCATTTAAATGCGGAGATCATATAAAGCTGATTGTGTAGTAAATTGTCATTCAAAATATTCTTTCTCCTCTTGTCATAACTATGAATTTAAAATGAAAAGCAAACAACAAAAACCGAAAAATCATAAAGTGGAAAATAAACGCGAATATCATTTAACTTGACTATGTGTGGTAACAGATGGTCATTACCAAGTAAATGTGTTCACATGTGCAAACTGAATAGCAGCTCTACTCTATATGTCAGGAGAAAGAAAATTATCATCACATCGTCGTTATAGTAATAGTTAGCAAAATATAAACAGACAACAGATGGATGTCAAAACATTTTGTTAATTTTTTATTTTGATGTCACAGAAAACAAAATTCATAGTTTGTTAATTTAAAGCTTTTTTTTGGTCTAAAAAAATTAAAAAAATTTTCAATCTATCTTTTATCATTGAAAAAAATTCCCTTTCTAAAGACCGTCTTGGCAAATTTAGTAATTTTGGAGAAAGAAAAGAGCAAGATAAGAACTTACTTTGAATTAAATATTTTGAGCTTAATAAAGACTATTCCGTTTAGACGAAAATAAAACTTTTTTAGTATCCGGGTTTTCGCGGGATGTGCCAAATTCGTATCCAAATCGTTACAAAAATATCCTTTTTAATTGTGTCTGAACAAAGTATTTAAGGTAAGTTCTGTAGGCCACTGTTGACCAACCTTTGAATGGAGTTGACAAACTTAAACTGCTGCGTTTCACAACGACTCGTAACCATACAATATCGGAAATTTTATAGATGCATAGAACTTTGAAATGGAATAAAACAAAGATGAATTTTTTAAATTGACGTGAAATTTACTTTATTCGAAGGATAACCTTCTGGCATTATAATTTAAATATGACTTCTGGCATATAAACGCCACGGCTGGCTCAGACGTAGTCTAATCTGGAGACCTAACTTTCGATGACATTTTTCAACATACGTGGCTGTATATCGGCAATAACGCGGCTAATGTTGTCGGTCATTTCCCCACAGAAAATAGTCTAGCGGCGTTAAGTCGAACGATCTTGGAGGCCAATTCACGGATCCGAAACATAAAACTATGCGTGCCCCTAATGTTTTAATAAATCAATTTCGACACTAGCTGTGCAACACGTTGCGCCGTCTTGTTGAAACTAGAGCTCCTGCACATCATGGCTGTTCAATTGATGAACGAATAAATCAGTAATCATGGCTCTATAGCCATTATCATTGACTGTGACGTTCGAACCAGCATCATTTTTTAAGAAATACGGACCAAAGATTCCACCAGCCCATAAAGCACACCAAACAGTCAGATTTCCTGGATGTAACGGTGTCTCAACAGACACTTGAGGATTATTACAAATACGGCAGTTTTGTTTATTGACGTATCCATTCAAACAAAAGTAAGCTTCATCGCTAAAAAAAATTCGCTTTTGAAAATTTGGATCAACGGCATTCTTATTTTCGGCCCATTTGGAAGCGTTGTTCAGGCGTCAGTCTATTCATGTTGAAGTGCCAAGCCAAATTAAACATAAATCACTTGACAGCTGACAAAATAGCAACCAGTTAAAAAAGTGTTGCCAACTTAAAGTTTTATACCTCTATAAAAAACACCCGGTACAAACGAGTTAAAGCTGTTAATGACACAGGTTTAAGTTGGCTAAAGGCTTAGCTACTCATGTACACACCGATGTAACCGGGTAATTTCGATACTTTTAACTAAAGTTCATGTTGAAACTTTTCTAGATTTTCAAAGTTTTCAAAAACTTTACTGCTTGTGGACCAAAAATGTAAACCTAACAAGGTATAACAAGGTTTTAGACTTTACACGGCCATAGGTCCAATTTTCGCTCTTGTGTAGTAAAAAGCTGTGCACACCGTGGTTCATTTCTCCATTTTGAATAAAATCGATTATGCAATACTTATACAGAATTTCAACAGAACTTTTAGGTTAAGAAGGCTATGGTCGACGAGTGGATGATATTTCAGTCTTCATAAGAAAGGTAGTGGGCATCCTTCTGAAGACTGTTCCGAGTAGTGTCTCCGGACCTAGCGGACAGTCATCCGCCCATGGTTATTGACTCCACGAGTCTTTTTTCTGAGTGGGTATCACTTATTGTGGCCTGCCAATTTTTCATAAAAGTTGATAGCAAGTCTTTTCTCAGAGTGGTTCGCAAACTAGATTTTTTTCTTTAGGTTACAGAGCCATGTCTGTTTGGGCCTCTCCGTTCCCTATAATAATAACAATAATAGACGAGTGCGTTACGAACTTTAACCTTCACAATCTTAATCTTCACTGATGGTCCGCAGACCAAATTTGAATGTACCTTTAGGATTTGAATACCCACGAAAGACTAGACACGATAATCGCAAACTTCACTGACGATTCGAGGACAAAAACTATCAAGGGCTGGGATTTTACGCTGATCAACGGGCGGATCAGTTCGACTAACAATATTTACGTAGACAGTTCATTAACGCTTTCAACTCCAACGTAATAAAATCAAAATATTATATCTCAATTGTATTACTTCACTGGACCAAGTTAGAAAATACGGTTTAAAACTGGATCATCGGGTGGAATTAGATATCTAGCCAGTATTAAACTAATCATGCCAATTATTTAGGTAGAAATCCTCTTTCCTTTGATTTCAATATTAAATTTGATAAAAGGCATTATTCCGTCAGTGTAGAACCTCTAGGTCTTCTGAGCAAAAAACAGATCCAAATGCGTTTTGCAGGCCTCAATGAAAACTAAATTTACCCCATTAAGAGAGCTCTGCAGATTCAAAGAAATGATAAGGCTAAAGTTGCAAAGCCCAGTCTATATGGTAAATGCATCATAACTTCCCAGCCAAACTCCACCACTTTCTGCCGGGTCATCAAAAATGTGTGTCATGATGCAACACAAAAGCTTTTGTGTTGAACAATTCTGACCGTTTTAATTGTATTGTTGGCTTCAATCTCTTAGTTGCTGACATTAGAGATCAGAATCAGATTGACCAGATTGTAGAAGCTCATAATGGACAGAGTTCATTCGATTCACCAGACTCACAGCATTATCTTTATTGATGATCTTTCTCGAACATTATTTTCTTGCGTAATCAACTTTTCATCGCCCGTAACCACTCGCTTCAGAAATGGGTCGATTTTCTTCCGTTTTAGCTATGAAACGCATATGGAAATTCGGTCCATTCAATTTTTCATTGTTAATCCATGTGACACCTAACATCTGCTTTCTTTAAATGGTTGATTATTGTTTTGTACTCAATGACTAGTTCCCTAGCAAAGTCTAGGGCGCTTATGTGCCGGTTTTTCTTAGTTTGTCTCATGATTTCATCCACTTTAATATTAAAATTATCAGATCGAAAACGAATAAATCCTTCCACTGCTGTTTTTCTAGTTACAGCATCGTTCCCGTAAACTTCGTACATTTTTTTCACCAGCCTGCGATGCATAGTTCCCATAAAGCAAACGAACAAAAATAGAAGGTGTGTTCGTAGATAAATTAAATTTCGTGCAGACATTTACTAGGGCTAAATATAGATATAAGCGAAATTTTGACAAAATAGAACAACGAACATGCCCACTGCCTACAAATACTTTAAACAATAAAAAAAGCCTATTCTAAGATTTTATTTAAATTTTTTAATAAAAAAGATAAATAAATATATATATTGAAATTAACAACAAGTTTTTAGCGCATACTATATCTGGTTTAATATATCATATGCAGACAGAAAAATTTCATAGTAAAATCAAATAAAGCAAGATTGATTCAATATTTTTTAATAACAATTTTGCTTCATTATTGTTTCATGTAAAAACAACTTGAAATCATGTTAAATTAATATAGTAGTACTAGTTAAATCAATGTCATAATCATGTTGAAATAATATGAAATCCTTATTGAATCAACATTGTAAAAACTTAAAATGACAAGGGTTTCATGTTGAATTAATACAAAATTAATGTTGAATTAACTATGAAATCGCTTAAAACTAATACGATGGCCATAGTAAAATACCGTGAAAACATGTTAAAACAACAGAAATGTTATGTTAATTTGTAATTATTTCTACATTCCTACATTTATGCTAAAAGTGTTGTATATAGACCATATCTATATAATAATTTAAGGATATATGGACATATATGCATATACAATATATGAATATTTATGTTCGATACATACACGTTCTTATTTCCCCAATTTTCTGGTATGGCTAATATGATTCACATACACATACAGTGTGTCAATAATGAGTTTACAGATTGAAAATAATTAAGTACTTACAACTTCATCACTAAAAAATGAGACGTTTTGCATCCTAACACTAATTTTTTTAACTTATTATAAGAATATATATACTCGTACCTTCTTAAATCTTAATTAAAAAAAAAAAAAAAAATAGAACAAATTCAGTTCAAATAACAAAAGAAATTTACCAAAAATAAATTTTAATCACATTCCGTATTGTCAACTAACTCTTTACACAAAAATTAGAAAATATGTTTCATTATATTTAGCGGATAATAAAATTATTTTTCAGACTTTTAATATTTGGTATGACCTTCTTTTGCATGTTTTACACATTTGCCGTTATATTTGATCACTCTTCTATTACAGCAGTTTCAGTGCTGTAATGTTCTTTGATCGCCGTTTAGTTACTTTTCTTTTCAAAAAACCAAAAATTTTTAATAGGATTCAAGTCTAGGGTTTGTGCAGAAGAGTCTATAACTTTTCTGCAGTTATAAAGAAGCCACATCCGCACTATATGCGAATTATTTTTACAATCGTTATCCCGTCAAAATTTAAATTATGGTTTGTTGTCACTGTGGAACCCGAATTTCCTAGTGCTACTTATCAGATAGGTCCTTAAGATGTCTTAGTATTGCGTGCTTCCAATGTTGATTCTATAAAAGCAAACTCTTCTATGCTTTCTCTTGAGACACACCCATAAACCAATATTGACATTTTTCTAGAGATGTTGTTGGTTTTCGCCACACGCTTGTGTGCCCGTCGTTGTAATTCTACAGCATTTTTATTTCAGCACAAAACATAACATTATCCCAATAGTCAGACGTTTGTTAAACGTTCATAATGGCGATGAAAAAACGATGCTCTATGTTATTATTTATATTTTAAAATTGCCTCCCAAACCGATTAATGACAATCGACAACACCACACTCCTCTTCAAGCCTTTTCACAGGTGTTCCTGTGAAAATTTGAGGGTTTTAAGCTATTGTTGTAATAATAACACGCACTGCTTATTTACTTATTATGGTTTTAGAGCCAGTTCCCCTCTTTAACTTCAAACGATTTTGTATATTGAATTTGACTGAAAGCATTTGGGATAAGTCGACTACACCTATTTACAAATGATCATTATAGTAAATAAATCAGCTGAATAACGTTGTAGGATAACTTTTTTCGTGGCATCTTTTAAATCGTGTAATATTGAACTACATGAGATTTGTATTTGAAAAAATGTTCACCAACTTATTTACAAAATTGCAGAAAACAATAACGAACTCCAAATATAAATGCTAAACTGAGTATAAAAAAAACAATAGATGTGTAAAGAATTATTTGACACTAAAAAAAATTGAGTAATATTTGTTTTTGTTGCGTTTTTCTATAAATTTGCAATAAACTGGAATATATTTAGTCCATAATCCATTAAAGATACTGCATAAAATATCTACAACAAAAAAATATGTATTTTATAACAAATCCTGACATTTTATTGTCAATTAAATTTAAAAAAGCTTATTATTTTTATATGTGTAAACTCATTCTTGACATACTGTAACTCTTTAAATGGGGCGCTGTTTCGTTAAAAATCAATATATATATATATATATATATATATATATATATATATATATATATATATATATATATATATTTATTTTTTTTTATTGTTTTCAAAATTTTTAAAACAAAAATATCGAAATATTGAAAGTAAATAAGCATACATACATATGTACATACAAAAAATTTAAGGCATACTTCGACGATAGAATATTAAACAAAATATTATTATATTTGTTGTACGCAAACAATGTAAAATTAGCATTGAATCATTTTATTTTTACTTCGGAAAAGGTTAAAATTAATAAGATTATATTAAAACGACATGTACAAATATTAATTTAATATGAAACAACTTTTTTTTAATCTAAAAAAAAAAAAAATAAAATTAAAATTTTTTCATATTGATTTTACTTTGGGTTTTTTTCTGTATGTATAAATTGATAATTCAAATTATTTCTAATTTCTTATTTGCTTCGAACTATTTAAAATTAGTAAAATTTCTGAAATATTCTCAAAATTAAAAACTTTTTAAATGTAGATTTGGTCTAATTTTTTTCTTTCATTTAGTAAAACATATTTTATTGTTTCAAAAATATAAATAAAAAAACTATCTAGTTTTTAATACTCCTGCAAAGTTTGGAAAAATTTAGCTTCTTATTGAAAAAATTGCGTTTTTCAAAGTAGAAAAAATAAAAAAAAAATTTTTTTAATTTTAGTTCTGCTTTGTTTGCAATAATGTACTCGTAGAGTAATTAAAAAACCAAACCTTTACAAATTTCTCAAATAAATATAGTTTTTATAGCTATTTTTCTGGAGCACCTAAAATCCAACTTTTTTCATAGCATTTTTTATGATAAATTTACTGAATTTAGCGCCCTTTTGCGACAATAGATAAGTAATCGAAAAATATAGTTCAGTATTATATTCAACCCGATAATTAGTTTTCAAAAAATATATGTTTTATTAAAATCCGTGATGAGTGATTATTTGATTTTTGTCAATGTGATAACGCACTGTGCGACGCATTCTTACCTTTTCTATAACACACAAGGAAAATATGTTGATAATGTTGCGAATTTTCGCACATTTCTAAAACATAGATAACTTTTTTACAAAATAATGCGATTATAGTACGATCTTCTAACAATGTGAAGCTTAAAATGTCACCTTTCAAACAAGCTACAGTGTTGCCTGATGCAATTAATATGACCAGATATATAAAATCTGAGAGCCATCTACCGTCAATTTGTAAACGAGCAGTTTCAAACATCAATTATATATAATTTATGATTTTTTTTTAATTTCATTCATTTAAAGGAACGACACAAGGACACAACGAACAATACTATTAAGTTACAACTTAGTTTTCGGTTTTTGTTTTTAATAAATTAAAATAAAATAAATAAAATGAAGCACTTAAGAAATAACCCTTTATACAATAAACCACCTACTGAAAATAACCCTTTACACAATAAACCACCTACTGAGAATAATAAATTTAGCTCTTATTATTGCTGTTGTAGATGTTTTTTTATAAAGTCCGGTGCTCCTTTAAAGTCCTTTTATATTCTACTTTAATTCTATTGTTTTTACAAGTTGTTGTTTTTGATTTGCCCTTTGTTCATGTATATTTTTCTTATCTTCTATCGCAAATTGTTATCATAAACTGTCTAAATAGAAATTTACTTTTAAATTCAAATCAGTAAATGCAAAACGATTTAAATTTGAAACAAAAAGCGAAACGTTTCTTTAACATGTAAATTGAGTAATCGTGTAGAAAGGAAATCAAATGATGGCCAGTAAATACAAAAGGCAAAAAAAGGCTAAAATAGCTATGAAATCTTAAAGGGCAAATTATTGCTAAGTGGTTTGCTCTTTTGTGGTTTCACAAATGATTGTAAGAAAATTAGCATAAAAGTTAATATTCAATTTGAGTTTTTATACTCTTTCCTATTCTATTTTACAGCTAAAGAAAACAAGGAAGAGGTGAAAATTAAAGTACCTTTTTAGAGTTGAATAAAAGGCTTTAATTTTCAATCAATAGTGTGTTACAATAAATAAAACCTTTATTTGTATCATGGCTTAAGACCTTAAACATTTGCTAATTTAATTATTAAGTTTACTCAAGTCACCACTTTAAACTTTAAATCCAATTTATTTTTATTTTTTTGGCAATTGGCTCATTTATTCCCATATTTTATATATTCGTTTTGCCAAAAACAATACTAAAAGTAAAATATTAGATTTCTTTTTCTCCTAAAACAAATAAATTTAATTTTTTTTGTTTTAAAAATATGTTCTATTTGAAAAACTTTGATTACTGCATTATGGCATAATATGCTTTTAGAAAAATATAGAAATTATAGACACAATGCTTAACAATGAATAAAAGTTTGTGTTTTTATGCTTTACTTTTACTTGTTTCTACAACGAAAGTTTTATCCTTTCTTTTATATTCTTTCTCTTTTCGCTCTAAAACAAAACTTTTAAATAAAGAAAAATTAAATGAATTTCTTTATATCCTACTTTGTACTGCAGTTCAACTCCTTTATTGTATTTTAACAAAGTTTGTCTATAAATAAACACAAAAGGAAATAATATTCTTTGAAAAAAAAAACAAAATAAAGAAAAATTGGACTACAGAAGCGGAAGAAAAAAAACAAAAATGTGACATTTTAAAAATAAAACTGCAGAAAAATTTATTTTTATTAAATATGTATATATGTATGAATAGGGTCCGCCATCTAACGTTTTTTTTTTAACTAGTGCTTATTTCGTGAATGGTAACACTTAGCTCATGTCTGGTTTGACAGATAATTAGTTTTATACTTCCGCTGAACGAATATGTCTGTGTATATGCTTTTTTCGCTTCGCTAAGTGGGCCTGCGATCGACTTACAGAAGATGCCGATTTTTCCAAAAAAATCATCTTTTCAGATGAAGCTCATTTTGATCTTAGCGGGTATGTAAACAAGCAAAATTGTCGCATTTGGAGCACAGAAAACCCACACGCATACATTGAAAAGCCGATACACCCAAGTCGAGTCACTGTTTGGTGCGGATTTTAGTCCAGAGGCATAATTTGGCCATTTTTCTTCGAAAATCGGGACATGTTGAACGAATTTTTGTTCATATAGCAACATTTGGTTTCAACAGGACGGCGTTATGTACCACACAGCCGAAGCTACATTCGATGTTTTGAAGATCGCATTATCAGCCGCAGAGCTGATGTCATTTGGCCACCCCGGAGCTGCGATTTGACACCGTTGAACTGCTATTTGTGGGGTGCCGTCATAGATAAGTGTTACGCCAACAAGTCAGAGACAGTTGACGCTTTAAAGGACAATATTCGTGAAGCCATTGGTGAAATACAGCTGCACACTATCGATAATGTTCTTAAAAATTGGACCGATCGTGTAGGCTACTGCATGGCCAGCCGAGGCAGCAATTAGAATGAAATTATTTTCCATTATTAACCGGAAGGATTGTACTTTCAAATAAAAAAATTAATTTGAAGAAATATTCAGTACTTTCTTTTATAGCATTTTCAAAAAAAAAGAAAAAATTTATTTGGCGGACCCTTTATATTTTTTTCTACGGCACTCTTCTAGGCAATGATGGGCAAGTTGATGCGATCGTACTTTATATGATAAACAAAAAATACCGTAGTACCCCTCTTACAGATTAGATACTCTCACAAGTAAAGGGAGGGCAAATATGAGGTTAGGAAGTAAATTGGCTTAACATTTATTTTTAGACAAATTCTGTTTTATTCATACCAATATAAAATAGAAATATGGGAATTAATAATGGAGTATGACTTCGGAGAAATGTCCACATCTAGCACGTCGACAGACGTCCGCTCTTTTCACAAAGTTATTTTTAGGCCAATTTACTTCCTAAACTCAAATTTGCCCACCATAAATTTCCATATATTATTTATTTGCAACAGTTTTTAGCATTTTCCGGTTTTTAGTTATTTTTAGTACTGATTGCAACCCGATTACACTATGCGGCAAAGTTTATGAACGTATGAGCTATAGACCTCTGTCAAAAAAGTTAAAATAGTATATTTGTATAGAACGAATTACATAAAAAACATTTTAACGTGTTGGCGGCAGAAAGTTGGTTAATTTGCAATTTTTGAACGCGTTGTGTATTTTGACTTTTATTAGCTGACAATAAAAAAATATTATACGAATATGCATAATTTTTTTGTGTAGCTTGCAATTTTTGTGGGGCTTAAATTTTAACACGTATTATATACTTCTATGTTTAGGTATTTGAGGTAGGCGCTATCGAGTACATGAGGAATCTGGTGGCTAATTCTGGCATACGTCAACGAACGAGTTGTTGACTATTTGGAATTCTATTCCTCGATTACGAATAAAATGAATTAAAATTTCTAATGATGACTTTCGATATCGAACAGCAATCCGAACGTAAGCAAGGAAATTAGCTTAAAAAAAGATTAGTTTTTATTTAGTAAAATTAATATATATACGAGTATTCAACCATTTTGGGTTCAAAGTACAAAAAATAATTCAATGCAAAAGAAAATACTTACAGACTTAGCAAAATATTTAATGCCAAATAGTTCCCAAGGAAAGGCAAGTTTTTACCAATTTTAGGACAGACGTACCCTTAAATTTAAAGCCTATGGTCAACCATCAAAGTTGTGGCGTAAGGTGACATAAAAAGAACATTTTTTTTCTTATTTGAAGCAATTATTTTTTAATAGATGTACGCTGACCAAGAATAAAACTAGGGGGTGAACTGAATGAAGCTCAAGTTTTTGCAAGTAGGAATAAAATGTTGACTGAGACAGTCTTAGAAGTCCCTGGCGAAAGTCTAAAAGCTTTTAAAAGTTTTCGATCGCTTTTGCCAACAAAAACAATGGAAGATTTATCTCAACATAATTTAAAAAATTCCAAAAAAAGAAAAAAAATTGTTTAAACCATCGTGAGGTTTGAACCTGTGCTGTTCGTATTCTGTTCAAACACAATAACTACACTACATCACTTACTTACTTTTTGACTTTATTTAGTTTCTGTTTACAATCAATTCGTAATTTTAAAAATATTTTATTTAATGCTGTAAAATAAACTTTTTTAAGCCTTTTATAACACTTAAGCAATAATTCTATTCATGGTCAATTTAACAGGTAGCCTGCCTCATAACTACAACATACAAAAACAGCAGGAATTTTATTGTTGTACGTGTACGCTAAAATGTCAAAATTAACCTTTTTTTTAAGAAAGCAACGAAACGTTTAAAAAAAATTAAAAACTGAACGCAAATAAAAATATTAAATTTATTTATTTATTTTTTTTTTTCACAGAAAAACACAAAGTGATTGTTTATAAGCAGATATAAACGTAAACAAATTTGACGTTTCAGCGGGACAACAAAACAAAGCTAAATAAAACCAGCCTGGCTTGTGAGGCTACCTGACATTCTTGTACCATGATTCTATTCGTTTTGTAAAGAATAGCATCATTAGAAAATTGTACGATATTGAAATATTTTCGATTCGAGATTCATTTCGATCACGAGTGCCAGAAATAGGCACCTGTTTTTAAAATATTCGAAAAAACTTTAACTTTTGAGTTATAAGTAAAAAACGGTTTTGCATACCTTCTTGCACTTATAAAGCGTGTTTTTTATAGAGGTATAGAACTTTAAGTTGGCATTACTTTTCAAGATGGCGACCGATTTAACAGCTGTCAAGTGATTTATTCTCAGTTTGACTTGGCAATTCATCATGAATAGACTCACGCCTGAACAGCACTTGCAAAGAGTGCAATTTTCATTTATCATAAGTGAATTTTTTTTCAATTTTCAATTTTTTCAAATTTCATAAGCGACTTTTGTTTAGCGATGAGTCGCACCTCTGGTTGAATGGCTACGTCGACAAACAAAACTGCCGCATTTGGAGTGAAGGTAATCCTCAAGAGTATGTGGAAACACCGTTACATCCAGAAAAACTGACTGGCTGTTGCGCTTTATGGGCTGCTGGAATCATTGGTCCGTACTTTTTCAAAAACGATGGTGGCCAGAACGTTACAGTCAATGGTGATCGGTATAGAGCCATGATTACTAACTTTTTCATTCCTGAATTGAATAACCATGATGTCCAGGAGATGTGGTTTCAACAAGACGGTGCAACATGTCACACAGCTCGTGCCACAATAGATTTATTGAAAGACACGTTTGGTGACCGCCTAATTTCACGTTTTGGACCTGTGAGTTGGCCTCCAAGATCTTGTGATTTAACACCTCTAGACTACTTTCTGTGGGGCTATATAAAGTCATTGGCCTATGCGGTAAAGCCACAAGCGCTTGACCATTTGGAAGACAACATTCACCGTATTATTGCCGATATACGGCCACAAATGTTGGAAAAAGTAATCGAAAATTGGACGTCCAGTTTGGACTACATCCGCGCCAGCCGTGGCGGTCATATGCCAGAAATCATATTTAAAATGTAATGCCACAAGATTATCTTTCGGATAAAGAAAATTCATGTCAATCGAATAATCCATCGTTATTTTATTGCAACTTAAAGTTCTATACCTCTATAAAAAACACCCTATATAAGCTAATAACTTAGCTCAATATTAACCGATTTAAGTTTCTGATGTCGAAAAAAAGAGCACCAAAAATAAAGCAGCGCAGCTTGCCCGGTATTACTCGATATTCTGAGCGATATCTTAGTTTAACATATAATATAAAAATAATAAGAATGTGCACAGCATGTCTAGAATTTTTCATGAATGTCGGGTGTATCATGGACATGAGGTTCATGGACCTGAGGATTTTCAAGGTAATTTCATGGCGGATGAACTCGAGTAGGGAGGTACCCCAATGACCTTGGCTTTGAATATCCATCGGAAATTGCGTTTAATTTTTTAGTAAAGCAACTCATGAAAAAATCTTATTATTTTATAAAATTTGTTACAAAGCATTCATTGCTTTGTTTCAGTTTCATCAATCAAGTTATTTTTTTAAGCTTAGTAGATGACTAATTCACTGTAGCTCTCCTACATATTATATGTATAGTTGTGAAGATCGTTGCTAAGTGGTTAAGTCAGTGTTTAACGTAGGTATTTGCCGTGCTGGAATACCACAAGTTGCTGGAGGCACAGGGGAATTATAAGTCCACCAGCGCTTCCCACCTAAGATGAAAATCATTAGTAGTTATGTGGTTCGAAAAAGTGTTGTAGATAAAGTGGTGGAGACCATCTAAACTCCTGCCATGATACGGGTCACGGCACCCGGTTGAGAGTGCAACACCACACCGAGCTCACACTCTGCCTGCGACTTAGGCTTAAAACAAAGCTCACACAAGGTGGTCTACCCATTAGTCAGGCAGGGACTGAAATCTCTGTGGCTCCTGACTCCCGTGGCACCAGAGTACCTCTGGTCAGGCTCAGTATCATAAATTCTACCTCTAGTTTCAGTCCCAAGCGACTCCGGATTGGTGGCCGAGACCTTGGAAAGTGGTGGTGGTGATCTTTACTTAGCATTGTAACATTTTTCCAAGTAGATGGCGTTTTTCTCCTGATCGTTCGTCTGATGGTTGTCACACTCGCCAGAGGTAAGCTGGAAGGTCATGAATATAAACAATATAAGCTGCTGAATTCCATGACACATTCAAGGAACTAAACGATGTGTGCAACTTCTTACCACTTATTCACGATGGGTTATAGTGAAGAATAGAGATAATGTTATGACAGTGACCATATAAAGACGCACCAGGTTACCACGAATGAAGAGTAAGAACGATTTAAGAACTAATTTTACTCTCTTGCACTAAGAGAGCTTCTGTTTTATTTGTTTCATTTGTTTCAAATACATGTCTAGCAGTCTTTCTTACATTGTATTCAGCAAATTATTTTGTTTGCATTCATTACATGAAATATTAAGCTTAAAAGAAAAATACAATTTCCGAACTCACAAGGTTCGTAATCGTTGTAACATATGTTGAATAAACCCTTCAAGAAATAAAGCGTTAATTGTCGAAAAATGAGCTAGTACGGGTAAAGCTGGCACTAGTACAAACGGGAATAGGGTTTTTATAGAAAAACACGAGTACTAGTATAAGTTCACATAAGCCACTTGTAAACTTATATAATTTTTGTGTAAACAAACATTGTCATTTCAATTGTCTTAAAATAATTATTTAAATTAAATTCATACATCAGTTAACCAAAAAAATTATTGGGTATAGAAGTTAAGAATGTCGATTTTATAGCTTGAAAACTTCATTTATTATAATAACAAGATGAATTGATACATCATTCAAAGTATTGTCCATCGTTAGCCACTACTTTTTCCCATCTTTCTGATAGCGTATGGATTCCGGGTCAAAAGAACTGCTCCGGTTTTGAAGTAAAGAATGAATCAAGCCAATTCCTGATACCCTGTTCTGAAGTGAAGCGTATTCCAGTAAGGGCGTTCTGCATCGATCGAAATAAATAGTAGTCAGAAGGGGCAAGGTCTGGGCTATAAGCCAAAACTTTCCATCCACTGTTTTCCAAATTATTTTTGACCGGTCTTGCAATATGTGGCCGAGCGTTGCCATGATGTACAATTATGACCTCGTGTCCGGTCAAATATTCTGTTCGTTTTTCATTGATTATTCTATTAAAACGAATCAATTGTGTTCGGTACAGGTTTCCTGTGATCGTCTGATCTGATTTCAACAGCTCACAAGATTTAGAAAACACCCTTCTGATCCCACCAAATTTTTCATCACCAGTAATAATCCTATGTAAAAATGACTTCTTTTTCAAGCATCGTTCGTTCAAGGTCGCTCGGCTTCAATTCATATGGGACCCTTGCTTTTGAATAAATCACAATACTTTTAAACGTATGGAAATGGCTTGTTGTGTTAGTCCCAATGATAATGCAGGTTCTTCTTGCGATTGACAACAATATTCGTTAAGTAATGCTTCCAATTTCTCATCTTTAAGCTTTTTCGATTGACCAGGCCTATCCTTGTCTTCTGTGTCGAAACCACCACTTTTGAATCGTGCAACCCATCGTCTACAGGATTTTGGAGCTGGTGCATGTTGACCGTAACCACAAAGTGATGTTTAGTTTATTTTGACGCAATTAAAAAGATTTCAAACATTTTGAAAAAGGTTAAAGCCTAGCAATATATGTGTATGTATATGTAAACGAAAGTAAAATTCTTTCGGATGATCTTACGGTAACAATACGTGTGTTTTCAAATTTTATTTCTACAGAATACAAAACAAATTCTCTGTTATGTAAAATATAAAAAACTTATTTATTTAATATATATTATATCGCATTGCTGCGAGAGAGCATTTAATTTTATTTACAGATATTTTTCTTTAATTTTTACACAGCTTTGCATCTAATTGCCCCTGTTTTGTTCCTTTTATAATCACATAATAAAATCAAATTTATTTTTTTATTTTTTTTCTCTCTCCATTTTTTAATAAAAGATTAACTAATTTGACTTTTACAGACATGTAGTTACTTTACATATAAATATTTCCCAAAGCGCCTCTGTTGAATCTGAACATGCTTTTGATGTTGTTTTTTTTTTTTTTTAAATTTATAATTTAAGTTTGCATGTTATTTCCGCTTTTTATTCTATTTTAAGGTTAATGTTCATTTAACTGACTTTCATAAAAGAAATGAGAAAAAAGAATCCGTAAAAAAAATAAATAAACGAAAATCATAAAATAAACACAACGTACCTGACAGCACTTTGATCAGTAATGAACAACATTGGGAAAAATGTTTTGCACTGAAAAATCTACTCTTTAACCGACACAAAAACAAATCCTTACTTTGTGCTCTTGTTGGAGTATTTGTGTAGTTAAGTTGTGAATTTAATACACCATCCTACAAAAAATAGAAAACAAAAAGCAGGACAAAAGCTTATTTACCAGAGTTTACAGGCAAAGGAATGAAAGTAAAAGCATGAGTAGGGGAGTGCTAAAAAGGTGGGTCTGTTTATGTATTTGTTTGCAGTTGATTGTATTTGTTGCTGCTCTTTTTGTCTGTATTGGTGTATTGTTAAACACTTGCCACACAAAAGGACTCATACACTCACTCGCATACACTTTCTCATAAAGAAAATGAAAGTAAATTACCAGGACGAGCACGTCTGGTCATTAAGCCAAATAAAAACCAAAATAAGATTTATTTTTCCAAGCACGAGCTTGTAAAAGTATTTTTCTTGTACTTTCCGCAGCTTTTTCTTTTTTGTTTATTTTATTTTTGTTTATTTTAATAGCTAACAGGTGTAAATTTGTGGCGTATAAGTTGAGTTAAGTCGTTCTGTTTGTAATACAATACGGATCTAAAAGATGAAAACTATTATAAACATAATGATTATGACATTGAAAAATTAAACAAAAAACACTATAGAAAAATTTTAAAATTCTTTATTTGTATTCTGGAATTCATAGTATTTAAGGGATTTATAGGTGGAATTAAAGGTAATTTTTTAAGTGTGACCCAGCTTCAAATTTGTATAATTACCATATATCGAAATATAGTTTGTAATCAGTCCAAGCTAACTACAGAATTAATCAGCCAATTTATTGCATCGCCTGCAGTTTAATTTTCGTCAACGTCCATGTTAGCCAAATATTTAACTGAACGCTAGGGATAATTTTGTTGGATAATTTGGTTGTTTATTCGAACAGGTGGGCACGACTTTCTACGCAGTGTAAAAGTTACGTGAGTACATTTTTCTTCATTGAACTCAACTTTCCATTGCTTTAACCAGGCTCAAATCGGAACGATGATACCGCCACACGGGTTTATTCCGGAAACTTTTTGATCAAGGTAGTATTACGCTCCCACGACAGCTTCTTATCCAATATTAGCCTCGCTATGTTCGAGCCTCACATTATTATAGTGTTGCGTTTTTACTTTTTAAAAACTTTTGATTTAATGAGTTCGTTGATTGCAGTTAAAATTATTTAACACAGTTTTGTGTTTCACTGCTCGTAATCTTTTTACAAACAGTAACAAATACTCTTTAAATTTTTGCTGTTTACTTTTTCTGTAAAACAATAAGAGCTAATACACAAATTTTACTGCCTAAAAATCTTCACACCTGACCGTTGTCACAATTTAGGTTCGATCACATCCTTTTCAACTAAAGGTTATATACACTAAACTCTCTTCACACTTAGCTTATATCAAATAATCGTATATCCAACTAAACTGGTCTTTACAAATTGACTTCGATCAAGACTCACTTCACGAGTTTACTCCTTATAAACTCTCTTCAAGCTGAGTTCAAATATTGAGTTTACTTCACCTAAAATTTGTTCGCTCAGTTTACATCAAATAAACTGATTGCTATCAGCATCGGTATACTTTTTATATAGGTGAGGGAATAATACTTTTAGAGCTCTCGAACGTCTCGATGTTTCAGGTAGATTCGTTTTATTTATATTTCTTTCCATTTAGTTCTTTTGAAGTCAAGCGAATATAAATATCTACTTCTTTCAGTTCTTATTGTTTTGTTGTTGTTTGTTATTTGTTTTGTTTTTCTGCCTCTTTCTTTGTTGTCGTTGTCGTTTATTTTTGTTAATTTCATTTTTACTTGCGTTGCTGTTGTCGATTTGATTACTTGTGAACATTATGTAGTTGTTTTTTCTATCTTTTCTCTATTTTTTAGCGACAAACAACAAACGAGAGGGTTGCCAAAACTGATTTTCGTAACAATAGCATAGGTCCTAAGATACTACTTCGAGGTATGAATCTACATTTGTGTGATCCTTTCCAGGTTTCAGGAGCATACAGATAAGCGATACTCCATGCTCATGAATAATATTCCAGGTGCTAAAAGCATTGAATATGAAGAGAATTAATCTTTTGGTCAAGACGATCTTTTGAGGTATGGTATGGAAACTTTTCCGGCTCTCTGGCGTTAAGTAGGGTATTATGTTATCAGACCGTACCCACTATTTGCTATATATTTCACCTGTTTTATTATTAATTTTATTTTGTTTTGCATGAAACATTGCCATCTTATTAGGGTGAAAGTAAAATACGGAAAATGAAAGTTGTTTTTTTTCTTTTTCTGATTTCTTTTAACCACAGGTTTTTACTTTGTGTGATTATTAATTTTGTGTCTGTTATTGTTTTTGCCAAGTTTTATTCCGCTTGTGTAATTAGACTACAAGCATACATAAACAGCAAAAAAATCCTTGGTTCGATGTGGACAGTAAAAGTAGCAGCTCTAATATACCTGTTATCTTACTGTGGGCAAATGAAAGTGATTATAAGACTCTATTGTTTATGTTGTTTTGCAAAACATCCTTTCTTTATTTCAGACAAATACACTCCAGCACAGCTAAATACCACAGAATATTTAATTTATATTTCCTTATATATTTATATTCAATATGCTGTGCGTCTCTATGTGTACCTATACGTTTAAGTTTTTATAAAAAATAAGAAAAACAATTGGTAGGACATACAATACTTAATATCAGTTAAAGGATAATAGAATATAAAATAGGATACACAGATATATACAGAAATATACAAAATAAAAGTTAAAGAACTTTCTTTAAGACATTTTTGTGAAAATAAAATAAATTATTTTATGTTTGTTTGTATTGTTCGTATCCTTTGTTTTTTTATTTATTTGGCTAATTAAGTTATTTTATTACTATAAGTTAAACATAACAACAATAAGAACATACAGTAAAAGATAAATAGTTAAATTACATGTAAGTCCTAAGAACAGAATACGTAATTAATATTAAAACTCAATAAATAAAATTAAAGAAATGAACGAACTGAATTTATTTTTTTAAAAATTGCACAAAGCAGTGTCGCATGTAATATTATGTTCATACATAAGCTTTAATTTTCAGTTAAGGGATTTTACGAAATTAAGGCCTTAATTGAGCTCAATTTAGCATACAGTAGTACAGTTATTAAATTGCTCAGTTAGTACATAAATGCACAATAAATTGAGTCGAATTTAAAATGCAACCCTGTGTAAAGTATGCAGAATGAGAAGTGGCAACTCAGTATGAAGTATGTTCAGTGAGAAGTCACAAACATATACAGTATGCAAAATCCAAATGGCATTGTTATAAATCATTCATTTTTAACAAAATAATATTTCGAAAATAATACTTTTTGTACGATATTGAATAATGAGTTTTTATTACTTAAAACAAATATAAAACGGTACCTGAACTTTATTTTTATAGAAAAATAAGGAAATTTAAATGTTTGGGGTTGTATGAATCCGGTTTTACACACTGTGCAATATCATAAAAAAATATATATTTTCAAAATTAAAAAGCAAACAAAAATCTTTTTATTGAATTTGATTTTTTTCTTTAAAGTATTATTTATTTTATTACTTGATTTTACATTTCCTAATTCAAGTTCTCCCGAAGAAATTCTGTTTTAGCATTTTATGCTTTAAAATGCTAATTCAACAATATTAGTTGCGCTATATGTGAACACCAAACTTCAAAGCTCAATTTACTTTAAACCTTAATTGACTCAATTAAAATGTATGTCTGAACGTGTTATAAGTGTTCTCAACGAAATTAACTTTAATATTATTTTATTTCGAAATTAAAGTGTTTACAACTGAATATTCTCTATTTAATATTTAATTTGATATGTTGAGATAGAGATTTCAGCTGTTCTAAAAATTTACACACCACAAAAGAAAAGAGTGCCTTTTTAATCGTTTGTGTTCTGAAAATTAAAAAAAAAATTTGCTAAATTGAATGACATATTTCTTTCTTTCTACGCAGCAATCCTTTACAGGATATAAGTGATCACGTACACTTGTTTTCGTTTCCAAAATTACAATATATTTTTACAATACAATTATAAAATTTTCAATTCCATTTCATACAATTTGCTTAATTCAATTGGAATATTCCTCTCTATTTGCTGTTAGATGGATCAGTTCATTCGCTGTTCTTAATACAGTTCAAGACATTTTTTGCATTCAATTCCCCTTCGACCTTCGAGTTTACCTTTAACAATGAGCTTCAGTATTTGACATTTGGGACCCCTTATAATGTGACCAAAATAAGCAGCTTTTCGTCTTTTAACTGTCTGAAGAAATTTTCTGTCTGTCTGCAAGCGATATAAAACTTCATTATTTGTTATGTGTCTACTAAGTGATTTTTAAAAGTCTCCTACTTTCAGTGTCCATGTTTGACAGCCATATGTTTGACATCATACGTAATCCTAAATTAATGTCCAAATCTCGATTGGCAAGAATCTTCTTCATCTTGTTAAAGCAACATCGCGCTGTTTCAATACGACACTTTATTTCTTTGTCAGGTGTCCAATTATCAGTTAACCAACCATCTAAATACTTGAAATTTGAGACTCTTTCAATAGCAGTGTTTTCAGTAGTTATTGAGGCACCTTCATATCATGAATTTTGTTTTCGAGGTGTTGATTTTTAAGTTAAAATTTTTGCTGGACTTCGATATTGTCAGAAATTAGATTGGTGTCATCTACGTATCGTATGTTGTTAATGTATTTACCGTTAACCTTTACACCTTTTTCAAATAAATCAATTGCTTCCGAAAATATTGTTTCAGCATAGATATTCAAAAGCAAGGGAGATAAAATGCAACCCTCTTAACACATTTTATGTCAATATTGCGGATCATTACATACTTATTTTTCACATGGGCATCTTCTCTTCTATGTTCAGGCGGGTTAGTACTTCCATTGACTTATCGTGTTGCACCTTGTCAAATGCCTTTTCATAGTCAATGAAACACATGCATGTATCTTTGCAGACATATCTACAGTTTTGGACTAAGACCTGAATGCCGAACAATACTTTTTGAATTCCGGTTCTTTCTTTAAATCAAAAATGTGTATTTTCCAAATTTTTCACTGGTGCTATACATACGAATGTGAAGAATTTTCAAGACAATTTTCAGTGCATGGCTTATTAGACTTATAAGTCTGTGATCGTTACACGCTTTTGCGCCTACTTTCTTTTGAATAGCACTAAAACTAGATATTAAGCATTCATCGAGATATATACCAGTATCCAGAATTCGATTAAAAAGTCTCTCTCAGATCGTCAGGTTTTCGTCATTAATTAATTTAATGATTTCGGCAGGAATTTCATCTGGGATAGCGGCTATATTGTCTTTTGATATCATTTCGGGTTTTGTGATGGCACACTTGTTAGATGAATGTTGGCTGACCGACCTGTTATTGTCAGCAAAAAAGGATTCGATATAAAGCATTTGAGCCGATTTTTTGTTTGTTTCTATTTTTTTTTTTAAAGTGGAGCAAGTGCAGTTTTCTTGTTTCGAGATATTTTGAGGTTTGCATTGCATTAAATTTAAAAATATTGGAAAGTCTTAAAAGATAGATTTTTAATATTTTGTGGTCTTAGAGAATGTAATTTTATAACTTAATAGAGTTTGCAGTGCTGATTAAAAGAGGAAGAGCTTTTTCATAACTAAATGGACTTGCCTCACTTTCAAAATTAACAGATTATGTTATTGTTCATTTAAGTTTTGTAATATTTTTTTTTTTTATCAGAATTTTTAGTATAAAAACAATATATTACGCGATGCGTACTTGTATGATAGATGCTAGCGAGTACAACAAGAATCTGTTTTTGAAATTTTCTAAACGCTACCAAAATCTTGAGTTGCGGGTAAGAAACTGGTTTTTCGTACCTTCATGCAATTATAAGCTAATAACATAGCTAAATATTAACGAATTTTAAGTTAGATTAGCCAGATATTTAATTGACAAAAAAGTTCATTGGCCTTAAAAATTCATTAAATAAAATAAAATAAAATAAAATAAAATGAAATTAATACATGAAGGGATATAAAAATGCGCTCATTTGCAGTAGTAATTCTACCGAATGCTTAGCCAGAGTATTACCGTACGGTTACATCTCTTCAATAAAGATTTAAAACAGAAAATTGTGCTAAAAATAAGATGTTTTAATAATATATGTATATAAATATAAAAAATAAACAATAAAAAAATATTTCTATTAAATTGTGGCTACGCTTTTTCTGTCTAATATTTTCCTCAATGTAACCGTAACATAAATAAAATTTTGAGATTTTTTAATAACAATTTTATTTTTATTAAAAACGTCAAATGCAAAAAACAAAAAATTACAAAAAGAAGTATAAAAAGCTAAAAAAAATTACTTTATTGTACTTTTGTAGGTGTTATGCAGAAAGCAGTACCTCGACTAAAAAAGTATTCGTACTGCTGAAAAAACTACGTCGGGCAAACTTATTTTAGGCTGATTTGGAAATTAGAAAAACATACCTTTTAAATGATATATATCATTCGAGTGTGTGCCGCTGTGGTATGGTAGGTAAGACAACCGCCTACCAACCAGAGAAAAATAAAGAAACAAGTTTTTCGACTGCGGTATCACCTCATAACATTAGCTAGTAACTGGTTATGAGTATAAATACTATTGAAAACTTATTTAAATGCATTTGCCGTTCGGAGCCGGCGTTAAACTGTATGTCCCTTTCAATGAGTTTAAAAATAGAATCGGGTGCAGCTCACTGACTGAGAGAAGTCCCAATGTTTCTTCCTGCAATGTTATGAGAATTAACATACATATCATTCAATTTATCTTAGGAAATCTATGTGTTTTTATAAAGGGTGTCCAAGATTGAGGTATTATTATAATTTTAATAAAAACTACTTTTTTCAGATATTAAAAATAGTTTTATTTCAGTTTATTACAAGTATGTTCCAGTTAAAAATGAAATATTATGTCGGTCAAGTGACTCCCCATACTGGCTTGGCAGGCTCCCAATCTTGTGCAAAGATTACGAATCATGTTTTTCAATAAACTGTTGTCAATGGCTGATATCTGCTCGATAATGTTGGTGTTGAGCTCTTGAACTGCTACGGGATTATTGTTGTACACTTTCAATTTCAAAAAATCCACAAAAATAATCTAGAGGTGTCACATCGCACGATCTTGGTGGTCAATTCACTTCTCCTCTACGAGAAATAATGGAATTATCGAACTTTTCTTTCAAAAGACCTTCTGTTACTCTTGCTATGTGACATGTGGCGCCACCCTGTTGAAACCACATATTCTCTACATCTAAATAATGGATTTTTCGCCACTAAAAGCTTCGGATCACCTCCGTGTAGCTTTTATCTCTGACAGTAATCGCATTTACATTTTCGTTATCAAAATAAAATGTGGTCCAATGATTTCTCCGGACCACAAACAATACCAAACCGTAACTTTCTGTAGATATAGTGGTTGCTGTAAGATAAGATAACTCTTGGATTCTCTTCACCCCAAATGCGATAATTATGCTTGTCGACGTAACTATTGAGCTGGAAATGGGTTTAGTCGCTGAAGATTATTTTGTTAAGAGACTCTTATTTTCTTCTTGTTTCTTGATGGCCCAAGAAACGAATTGCCGACGTAATGTAAGATCAATTGGCTTTAATTCTGGAGTAAGCTGGATCTTATAAACCTTAAAATATGGATGACGATGTAAAATGCTTAATAATATGGGTCGTTTCTAAAAACTAATTGACAACATTGACGAGAATATGCGAACAATATGAGTAAGGAATTGCTATGCTAAAAATATAGAGGAATGGAGAAGAGTTATGGAGAAAGCCAAAACCCACCCCAAGTTGTAAAGCTGAATGATGATGATGATCTGATTTTTAATAGTAAATATGAAGAAGCAACTCTTTTTTACGATTTTACCAAAGAATTTGAATTTTTTGCAGTCTATGCAATTTGTTCTGCCAAAATTGCCCTTAAAGTAAAATATATCAAGAAAACTAAATGTAAACTGCTGCCTGAAGTTAATACTGAAACAAAATTAATCAAAACAGAAAGAAAATAAACCCAACAGACCATTTCACAAGCAAAATGTAAATAAATTGTAGAATAAGCTTATCATTAGAGATTTCCTACAACTTTTTGTAAGCATATTTATTATAAACTTATGTAAATACAAAAAAAACTTTTCAAATACTTTTTTAAAAATGCTTCACATGACAACACTTTTTACGATAAAACTTGCTGTACGCTTAGTTTAGATAACAATTCAACAAATCTGATCGCATATGTCTTATTCTCGCTATAGTTTTGTAAGTGGTTTTAAAAAAAAATTTTTTTTGAAAATTTTCAAAAAATATATTTATCACATATTTTATTTTTTATTTTTTGTCAAACAGGTCGCAATTGGAACAGGTTTAGAACTTTATGCTGTTCCATCAATCGCAAAAATACGTGGTTGTGACAGCCATTCTTTACATACATATATTTAAATATATTACAAAGCTTATAAAAATATTATGAACTTAAGCTTTTTATAAGCATACTTAGAAAACTATTTTCTGTAAGCTTATTCTGCAAATTGTCTTCTAAGCTTTCTGCTTATTATATACAAGCAATATTATCGCAAGGTTTCAGATTTCATTATTAAATATTTTTGAATAAGCCTTTTACAATAGTATTCACAATACTTTTCTAAGCTTAAGGCTTGTGTTAGTAAGCTTGTTACAAGTTATTTCTAAATTGTTTTGGTTTGTTGGGAAATATATACCGGCATATATATGTATGTATATTGAGTTTATTTATTTGGAAATGAACTTAAGTGATAGAAATTTGTGCAAAATAAAAAACGGAGTATGTACTAAGAAAAAGGGAAAAATAATTTTTTTTCTTTGTGCTTCACAACAATCCTTAAAGATATTGAGCGAAAATGATACTGTTTTACCATTGAGTATAAATGTTGGGTAATTTTATGCAAGATTACATGCAATTCTTTATTACAGCATCTTGAATATCTTGCAAGATATACTTGAATATTTACATACTATTGTATACATAAAATCTTTTTATTTTGTGGAAATATTTATTTTTATTTTTGAGCACAACACTGCAATTCACACAAGTGGAGAAGATATCTACGAAAAAATTTTTTAAGTGAAAAGTTATTTTTTCCACTTGTTGTATCCATGTTTTAGCAGTTCTATTCGAAATGCCTGAAAGTGTTTGTGGATTACTTTTTTGATGAAATGTTGAAATTAATCTTTTGTATAATAAACTGTAACTATTATATACGGGTCTTGGAGAGTACCAAAACTGAAATTTGTCTTCTTTATTTTTTCTTAAATTTCTAAACGATAATGAAAATCTTGAGTTCAGATTTTCTTTTACACATTTTTCTTCAATTTAGTGTTGCATGTTCTTGCTATATCTGCATGTTACAGAGCTTTTTTAATATATTTTTTTCTGTGTTTAATTTAGAAAAGTAATGAAAGGATACGTACATTATGTGTGAAAGGGATAAAATTGAAAACGCCAACCCAAATTTTTTTAAAAAGAAATATTTCAAATTTAAGAAATATGAAATCTCAATTTTGATATTAGATATTCGTCGGGTGAGGATGTATTTAAAATATATCGTATTGTTACGAAAATAAAAATACAACACTACACTATGGGATTTTGGTATATTTTTTTTGTCACCCTATCAATTTGGCAGCACTGCCACATCGACCATCTTTACGTGACATTTGAATTAACAGATAGGGAAACTGAAAATGGTCGATATTTCCTGAACCCTCCCAGTTGTAGGCAATTAGGTATATAAAGGGCTGCTTTACCTACACGTCAGTTAGTTATTGTTTGGCTGTCAATAAACAAAGTTGTGTTGAAGCGAAAATAAAAGTGTTGTATAAATGAATGTTGTGTTGTATTAAGGCAAACAGTATAAAAGTTATAGTGAAGTAAATACAAAAACTGTAACAACAAAAAAGTGGATTAATTTTATTTTATCGCAATTTAAGCGAACTCAAACGTTTTAAAAAGGTTAAAACTAAACAGTATATTGATTACATAACAAAATTAGAAACGAAAACTCTTATTCTACGAAAAACATTTGTGGCTTCCCAAAAAAATAAAGTTTATACTATTCTGAGTTCAATTAGAAAAGTTATTGTGTATCAAATTGAGGTGGCGAAAAAAAAAAAAACGTTAAAAATTCTAAAATTTTCATATAGTACGTCAATAGGGATACGCATTTAAAATTACTTTTTCAATAAGTCTTACTAATATTTACACTAATTGATAGTTAATGAAATTAATTTTGAAATGCTTATATTTAAAAAATAAAAAAACATGTTCAAAAATATTTTCACTTTCATAAAAAACAAGTGCTCTGTGGAATCGCTAGTTTTTCACGTATTTCACAAAAGTGTAAGAATGTATTGAAAAATAGACTTCCTTTTTTGGGCATTATCGGGTTAATAATATCAACTGTAGAATTGATTAGAAGAATCGTATTTAAAGAAGGCGAAAACAGTATCATTTGCAGACGAGCTCACGGCGATAATTTTTTTGTTTTTTTTTTTTTTTTGTGTTGTGTTTGGACAATTTTTGTTGATAATATTCGAACAGAAAAAAGCAAACAATGGTGAGAATTATGCTAACGTATTGCAGTGTGTAAGTGATGAAATTAATCTATTAATGCCTGACCAAAGATACGCATGTACGACTTAAACCAAATTTTTGGGCATACCTGGTGGCTCGTAAAAGTTGCTTGAGTATTAAAATACCGAACAGACTTTAATGTGATATTTAATTTTTTTTTTATTTCAGCTTAAATATATCATTAATATCTATATTGATTTCTATATAAAACGTGTTCGTTATAACAGGTTACACTAGACCTTGCCACGAATACCATCTTATTTATTAAACCCATACCTGGCCAAATAAGCAATTAAGTGCTTGAGAATGGTATACTCCGCATAAGAAAACTGTCTACTGAACAAAAAGGAAAATTTTCAACAGATAATAACAAATAAACAAAAATTTCATTTAGTTGTGTGATAAGTTTGGCTGAAAGCAGACGTATGTCGCTTGGCGTATTTATTTTACACGGTGCGACGAAATAAAATACTTAGCAAATCATACTATTTTTCTTATAGACGCTGCCGATCAGAACAAGGATCTATTTTTGAAAAAAACCGTAATGCCACTCATGAAAAAATTTAAAAATCTTCAACAGACTGGTGTATTTTTATTACTTTAAAATTTTATAATATAAGTATAAGTTTTTCATGAGTTACTTTATTAAAAAATTTAATAACTCCATCAATTTCCAGCGAATTTCTAAACCATAGGTATCATTTTATTCATCACTTATTATAATTACGAAATTAATTCATAAATAGTATGGTTCTTATATAAAATAGAGCGCAAAAACGCATCTAAACTTCAAAAATGGGGAAAAAATTGGATGAAAAATGTGTTGGCTTCTGAAACATATTCTTCAAGGCTACTTAAACGACATATATAACATTTAAAAGGCCCATTTCTTTTCTTTCTAAATCTAAAAAAAAAACTTAAAATCGCGTAATATAGTATTCAGCTAAGTTATTAGCTTATTAGTGCATGAAAGTCCGAAAAATCGGTAACCGTAACCCTGGATTCTGGAAGTGTTTCGCAAATTTCAGAAACAGATCCTACTTCAGCTCGACAGCGTTTATAAGAGAAACAGTATCACTTGCCAGGTAGTTTTTTTATCGCACTGTGTAATTTTCTGAAAATTAAAATAAAAAAAGAAATACGAATTAATGACTTTAGACACCCTTAAACCCAATTTTAACACCAAAATTTTAATAAAAAATTGGACCTAACACTACATACAACATTAAACGTTCTTTACTTCTGCCCTAGATAACACGAACACTGCATTGACGACGACAACATACGGTTGTAAGGAAGCTATTTGCAATCGTCGAAAATACCTTTGATAAATAATATATCTGATGATGACAGAAAAAGATAATTCACTCTCTGACTGCAAATAATTTTCCGTGAAATTATAATTGCACAAAAATAAAAAAAAAAATTCTAACCTATAGACAGTCTTAAACCTTAATATTTACAACTTAAATATTAACAACAAAATTTGGTAAAAAGCTTGACGCTTTAAACTGATACGTTAAATAAAACAAGCACTGCATTGCCTACAACATGCAATTGTAAGGAAAATATTTGCAACTGTCAAAAACATCTTTGCTAGATAATATAAATACATATATGATGATAATAGAAAAAGAGGTTTACAAATATTACTTGTTTTAATATAAAGGGCACGTTGTTTGTAAATTATTTATGTGCTTATTTTCTTGAAATATTTTTAACTGTTAAAAGCTGACAGCACTTTACACTATATATTAAATGACTGTATTACCATGTTTTATTAAATAAAGACTGCATAGCCGACAACAGGCAGTAGTGAGGAAGTTATTTATAAGGGACTTTTGAAATAACCTTTTGAAAATAACATATACTATGATGATGGTTATATGACAGCATACTTCGTTTAAAAAGAATTACTTATTTTACTGTAAAAAACACGTAGTTTATACTGCATTTAGGTTTGACATCACTTGACACTATAATAGAAACAACCCCGCATTGAAGACCTGACGAAACAGACGCTGCATAACCAACTACAATATTACCAGGAATAGTTTTTGCAACAACAAAATATGTTATGTTAAACTGTAATATAGAAAATTATAAACCTTAAGGCTTTATAATGTATTTTGTTTAACGAAAATATTAACCTCAAACTTCTTAGCATTTTCCTTCATTAGAGTAATATATTATCTTTAAAATTCATCATTAATTTTTAAGCAGTAATACGGAAGATATTTGCAACCAACAAAAATGTACCTTTGAGAAATAATACCGTATACAGTATGTGGGAAAAGAAAGTTGTCAATGCAAACCTTTTTTTCAATTATCTCAGAATCTTTCTTTGTTCTCTTTTACTTATTTACGTTTTTTAAGTATCGTAATCAAAAGTGGAATTGGTACTACATTCTATTGATATAGTTGCGGGTGTGGCGTTGCAAAGAGAAGTTGTCAGTTAAGTTTTCAATCTGTTGTTATATGAAAAACTTAACTCAAATATAAAATATTTTGTGGACAGATTTAATTAAGTAAAAACAGTCAGTTATTTTATAAAAAAATATCGCCTTGATATTTAGACAGTTGAAAGGCAAAGAGCTAGCTGTTATTACTAATTTACATAAAAACGATAAAATGATGAAACATATAGAAAAAAACTTGTATAAAAATCAAACGATAATCTGGAAGGTAATCCCAAAGTACACTAAAGAACATGGGATTCATAAAATAGCCTCTGAAAAAATGAATGTGCAAATTTTATTAATTTTCAATGCTGGCCTATTCGAATCAGTGCCAAAGTTTTGGGAGAAGTTATTAAATGAGGGCAAAAAGGTACCTTAGATCAATATGTTTTCAATTGTGCCAAATCTATAAGTATGGGCAAACAAACAGAAAAATGAATATTTTATAAGGAACAAATATTAAACTCTAAATTTTTGGCATAGAGTGCTTGAAACAGATCATCTATGATAAGACTTAAATATTCTTGCGGTACGGTGTTTGTATGTGGTAACCCTAGCGAACAGACTACATGCAAGTGTACTCTACAAGCTTTAGAGTCACTAGAAATTGCTCGAATTATTTAGGGCAAATAATAGCAACTGTCTCCTTAAACTTTATAGAGCAGGCTGCAACTTGTCAACCTGTACAGAACAACGAACCAATCAACACTGCAAAGATTATTTGAGAAGAGAAAATATAAATGCTAGAAAGTAGAATCCACAGAGCACATATCTGTCTACCATAAAAAATGCTTTTGGAAGTTTAAGAATCAAAATTTTTAATGGCTCAAAAACTAGAAGATATGAAAGATTGTATCTTTTGAAATTCGATAGTTTCTTGCGGAATAAGTGTTTTAAGTTCGTGGATTCTGTAAAACACAGACTGGGCAAAGTCGTCACTCAAACCTTTGAATTTGTTCAACATGAATTTCGATTGTATAGTTTTGTTTTTTTTTTTTTTTTTTTTTAACTTAAATAAGATTTGTTTCTGTTATAAAAAGTATTACATACTACTTTTTTTGACACAAATTAAAAAAAAAAATTAAAAATTTAACAGTAAAATAAAATTTACTGTGCACCTTTAGTGAAATATTGGTCTTGACAACTTACTTTTTCCAGCCACTATATATATGACTTATAAAAAATCCATAATAATCAAAATTGGCTTTTATTTTTCAGATATGTTACTATTTTATATTTGAAATGAATTGTGAAAATATTTGAAGTGAGGTTTTATTTTCAGCAACATTATCATATTAGTTACGAACTTCAACTTTCAATTGTCGTCTAGTGTATCAAAGATATGCGCAAGTTTATGACTTTTAACATTGACCCGTACTTTTTTCAAAAATATTAAAAACCTCCATATTACCTAGAAAAAAACCTAAATTGAAGCAATAATCTATAATATGGCATTCGCTCGAACCATTGTTCCTATGTCCAAAATCAATGAATTACATTTTGAATTGCTTTGTCAGGCAGACTTAGTTCCCTCTGATTATTTTCTGTTTCAAATCTTTAAAAAAAAAAAAAAAATTATCTGAAAAGATTTGTCTATATTGGAGAGGTGAAGTCTGAGGTTGTATTTTTAGTACAAACAGTGTATCGAAAGTATTGAATATTGCTGGGAAAAATGCAACCACCTAAATACGTTCAGAAATACAAGAAAACTGTTCCTGTATTTCCTGTATTTGTATACAAGAAAACTGTTCCTGTATTCCTTGCATTTTCTTTGTTAAGTCGGCTAACTTTGGAATCACCCTCGTGTAATAAGCACTACTCACAAAAAAAAAATAAAATCCTGCACCTCTCTTTTTGTAGTCCTATATCTTAACTAAATGGCTTTAAAGTAATGCTTCAAAAATATATTTTCATAGTCTTATAATAGTCGAAAGAAAAGTCTATTCAAATCGTACACTAATCGTTAAAAAACAAAATTGAGATTATAAAGGCAGTGTATAAATGTGTGTGTGTGTGTACATAAGCGTGTATGAATATATTAACAAAAGATGAAAAATAATATCCTGCAAAGAGTATTAGAGTCAAGTGCAATTTTACGTTTAAATTAATTTTAAATTATGCATGAAACGTACAGCAAATGATGACTCTATCTCTCTCACTCTCTCTTTCTCTATAACGAAAGCATCTTTTTGTGTATAGGATTACAATCGTTTTGTCAGTGTATTGAATTCAAAAACAAAGTAGCATTAGATGTGTTCGCTACGGTCTTAGTTTCAACACTGTTTGCTTTGAATTTTCTAAAATACCAACCAGGACATTGGATATGAACTTCCTTCTTTTACTTCTATTTCTACTTTAACTTACTTTGGCACTTCCATTGCCAATATCATTGTCAAACACCACAATGACTTATACCCAAAAAAGAAAACTCGATTTTTATTTTTGTTAACCAGACAATGCTGTGCTTAAAACGTTGGAATTTTACTTAACAATTCACCTTTTGAGCGTCGCAAGAAGAACTTTACCACACACTATTTGCCACAACGACACAACTGTTCTTGACTACAATTCTCTAGAGTCGCGACCTCTAAAACAACAAAAACAATCACAGTAACTACTATAAGAAGAAGTATAACATTAAGTATAGCAATTACATACAGTAATACAAATACTTATTGGAACAGTCAAGGCAAGTGATATAAGGGTCATTCCATATCAAGAAGAGATATAACAAAAAAAAAAAAAAATAATAATAATAATAATAATAAAATTACAGACACACTTTATAAAAAAAAATTAAATAAAAAATAGAAAAATTTAAATAAATTTATTAATATTTTTTATATTAATATCATTGTGAAATGACCCTTAAGTTTTTCTTTATTTTGTTTAATTCTTTGAAAATTGTGCCCGATTTTTTTCATTTCTTTTTCATAATTTCAAATTGTTGAATTTCTTATTAAAGGAAATTTAAAAAGTAATAGAGCAGAAATATTAAATCGATAAAGAAAATTAAAGAAAATTAAAGAATTCAAAAGCAGAATTTAAGTTTGATTGACTCACTATTTAACTATTTACTAAATGTCAAGCTTTAAACCTAACCATACTGACATCATTTACACACGTAGACTCCTGACAAGGCTACCTAGGTATCAATTCGTATTTGTATCAGATATTGCAGTTTTAAAGTTAAAACCTTGGAGATTTCGTCTGATTTCTGTGGCAGAACTTGATGCGTTTATTGGAATTTTATAAGTAATGGGTATAAATGGTACCAGCCATTATTATCCTTTAGATCTTTGGATAAATTGCAGTCCTCCATTATAAAAGGCGTCGTTAAGTTGCTGTTAATATCAGCAAATATTTTACTACACGTAATGTAGGGTGATCCAACCAAAGCGCACGATGTTACTCGTAATTGTAAATTAAACAAATAACTCAGAGTATCTTAATATATCTTATTATGATAGAAGAATCTATGACAATTATGTTTAAACAAAATATCGGTCAAAAGCTCGCCACGGCTTTTATAGCATACCTCTTTCGCTCGGTCAATATTTTCAATAACTCTGAGACATAATTGAGGTTAATGTGCCGAATTATCTCATACTTTAGCTCTTGAACTGTTCTAGGTGTATTATGTATTATGTTTACTTTTGCTTCTAAATACTCCCAAGGAAAGAAGTCCAACGGTGTTAAGTCACATGATCATTGCCAAGACTTGAGACAACACGGCCATTGAATTACCCGCAAAAAAGAGCCATTGTTTAGTTGGCTGAGGGGAATCACAAATCGTGCAAGTCCATATCCTCAATTTCTGGCCACAAGTAGTCCGTTATCATCTCACGACAGCCAACACCGTTCACGGTGACTGCTTTCCCAAACTAATTTTTGAAGAAGTACGTCCCGATGACACCACCAGCCTATAAGGTACACCAAATATTCAAATATTCACTTTTTTCACTTTTCACTTTTTGAATTTGAATTCACTGCGGTAAAAGTAAGCCTCGTTGCTGAAGATAATTTTCTTTGTAAGGTCACCATTCACTTCTGCCTGTTCAACTAACCATTCGGTGGATTGACGATGCTCGAAATAATCAGTAGACTTCAGCTCTTGAGTCAGTTGATTATATATAATAATTATGATATAATAATTCCGATACTTGAAATATGTATGTCGATAAAAATCTATAGGCTATTATCCACATGAAAATGTGACAGTGGTGGAAGAGCCAATAGCTGTATTTTGAACGAAATCATTTACCGGTAGTAAGCGACAGGTAAATGTAGGTGTAAACATTGTTAATTTTGGCAGGAAATATGGAATGAATGTGATAACAGATAACTTTAGATTAGAGGAATAACTCACGTCTGCACTCTTAGACAAAACAAGGCATATATTTCAAAAGAGCTACTGCCAAACTTAACGGAAGGTGTAGATACACCCCGATATGGTTTCACTAAAAACGGAACTCTTTTGTCTGTCATGACCAAGAAGACAAAAATTGTGTACTTACTGACCGCAATCAATTGTACTCGAGAGGAGCCAGTTTTCATAACAAAAAGGAGGATATAAAGGCGGAGTAGGTGTTATCCAAATACAGCACCAAATACAAATCAAATATATAGTCATTGACGTGGCAGCATTAGGCGCATTTTTTGTATACTTTAGACTTATTCCAAGTACAAAAAAATTGATGCACTTTTTGAGGATTCTTTACATAATTTAGCTGGAATTGAAAACTAAACAATTTAATGAAAAATCCAAACATAATCAAATAGCACGATACGCTGACATCCGGGCAACTTAAGAGCTTAAGAAAAATAAAACCATCCCTAATAAAGCTTGCCAAGATGCTACAGGCCCAACAAATACCTGCAGGTACCAAGATGCAAAACGCCTAGCAAAATAATTCCTTCTCCAAAAAATATACTCTTTTTACTTTTTTCATACAAAATATATTAACTTATTTACGGGTACCCTTATTAAGAGGGTAAGGATTATTGACCTTAGGTGGCTAAACACCCAATCCAAGCAAACCAGGAGAGCTAAAGATGGCAGAAAACTAAAGAAACTTACGAAATCTTAAATCTGTATTTTGTTTTTTAAATAGATAGGGTTTAACGCTGACTCCTGTCTGGAAGGTTAGGTTTAGCTGTCTCCGCTGATTTCCTAAAAGTAGGACATATTCCGCCACATTTACTCATTTACGCCTTCCAGTTTAAAGTAGCATTTTAATATTCGCCTCCATTTAGTAATACAGATTTTGCGCTAAAATTAAATAGTTAAAGATTTTTCCTTCTCGACATATAGTTTGATTTCCAGACAGAGTTCAAAAGGCCAATTTAATCTATTATTTCGTTATTAATACGGAGCGTTTCTTTATTTTTTGTGTTAAGGCGTAAAATCTTGGGTTTCTGGATACTTATTTACAGGCCTACACAGGATGCTATTTTCTGAACTAAGCTCAGTTTAAGTTGCATATCGACATTGAAACGATTTTTATTTCGTATTTCTCGCTCTCATCTCACATTTTCTTAATACTCAATAGCAATGTATTCATTGTGTATGTTTTAAGTATTTCTTAAAAGATTTTCCTTTTGCCTACATCTGATAACACTGATATTTAAAAGCATATTGTTTTTGCATAAACTTTATCAATATTTGTTCAAGATATGTTCAGTTTCACAATTTTAATGCTATAAGCACATAGACGACGGCAAGCTACAATTGTCGTTAGCAGCATTTGTAGTGGTGTAGTCAGCTAATGAAGCTAAAATAGTTATCGTCTTCCACAAATACAAAATTCAATTTTTAGTATTAATGGAGGTGCTACGCCTACATATTCAATCTCGCCCAGTTACTGACTGATGACGTGTATTGTTCCCGATGTTGCTTAAACCTAATCTAGAAACTTTTGCTATCACCTTTCCCAAGACATACTCTGTATGTCCAATTCTGTCTTTCTGACTGATGATTTGTATTGACTTTGATGTCAATGAGACCAAATTCTGAAACTTTTAACCTTTAACCGTTCTTTAGTTATACTAAAATCGATATTCACTTTGTATAGGCGGGGCACCACCCAGTTGGAATTTTTGAACTTTATATAGCCTTAAGCTCATTCCAGGCATACAGAGAGATACTGTAAAAATTTAAAGAAAGATCGGCCATTTAGCCTAATAAACAAACAAACATACATACACACGTTCATTTTTATATATAAGACTATACAATAACTTTTTAACACTTTGATTATCAATACAAACAAAGTATAAATAAGACCAAGTTGGCTACAGCAGCAAAAGTAGTCATGTAGCCGTGTAGCGGTGTTGCTAGCAAAATAATCGTATTTATATAAACGTGTGTATTTTATTTTTTGTAGTTTGTAGTCGGTAGTGTGCCGTTGTCTATGTGTTTATAGCATAAATGTTAGTATGCTCTTGTATAAGTGAACACATAAATTTCAGTAGAGTTGTCTCTTAACTATCGAGTGTTTATTGTTCTCTTTTCATAGTTATGCATCTACATTGAATAGAAACGAAATGAATAAGAAATAATTATGAAAATTTCATGATCATCATTATTAAGTTTCATGCAATGCTATCGTTTAGTAAGTTTTCGCAGAGTACCCGAGACATAGCGTTGGTTGCATTATGCTCACAGATGTGTAATTTACAAAATAAAAAACAACGGCAAAAAGTTTTCTATTTTTCGACATATTCTCCTTAAAGAACTTCAGAAACTAGGTTAGATTCCTTAAGTAACTGTACGCAGTATAGCTCATTTGGAGCCAATATGTAGATCCCATTAAAGTACCATCATTTTGTTGCATATTTTGTCCAAAATCCAATCCAATCAATATTATAAAGACATAGATCTTGCGTTTCTGAAAAGTCTGCCTGATATCCAGACACTGGCAAGGAATATGGTGTAGAAGTAAGTAATTTTACAAAATAACCTGCCTTTAAGTATGTTGTTATTAAGATTCGGATGCGCGCAAGACCCAATATTTCTTTTGTGATTGTGGGTAGTGTAGATATTGAAGAATCAGGTGATTTTAATTTTCTGGGAATGAGAATTCACTGTGACATTCGGTAGAACGATTATATTTTCCGAGTGTAGAATAGAGCATTCAAGTGCCTCGATTTTTTAAGACGGTTCAAGAAACATTTCACTTCATCTGACATTTTTAATATTTACAAAATGGAATACATCTGTAATGTTTGGGATGGTACTTCAAAGTCTATTTTGGAACTTCTCGTCCGCATACAGAAGAGGGTCGAGGTGCTTATTATAATGATGGTAGGCTAGCCAATTCCATCGATTCGTTATAGCATCGCCGGTACTTTAACGGAATATGTTCTGAGAAAATAAAGGAATTGATTTCTAATAATCACATATCATCAAGGAATACTTATTTTTCCCATAAAACTCATCGCTTTGTAGTTGATTGTCCAATGAATCGCACAAAGCATTGTTGAAAGAATTCGTTCTTCGGTCACACCTTTCGCTTTCTTATAGCGAAAGTTTTTTCTGTCACATACGATATAGATAAGTTCACATCGAACATCCATAAACACTACTCGCTCTATCCTCCTTCCCACAAAATATTTTTCTGGTACCAGCACAATGCACTGCATGAGTAGGGGCCATACCCTGAATGCTGGTGTTAAGATAAAAAAATCTACAGCAAGGCTTACCCAATCTATCTCCATTTATTTCGCATAAGTTCCTTGATATTTGAACTTAATGTGATCTTTGTTATAAGAAATGTTTAGATATTGTGCATGGTCGATATATTATTAAAATGCGCGATAGACAGCAGTTGATGCTGAATGGAATTGACATCCTTAACTGCTGCATTCGTCGACTCCTAGACATACAAAAGTTTAAACTTTACACACGAGTTAAAGATGTTAATTTTGTTATTGAAAGATATGTATAGAGATCGCCATATGATGTTTAGTTGGCCAAAAACAGCCAGCATAGGTTCAATCTATTTTGGAGGACATCAATGGATTCTCTTGACATAAGAATACTGCCAAGATAGAAAAAATAAGAGTTCTTACAATCTATAGTAGTAGTACTTTTTTGCCTCTGTCTGTACAGAATCTAGCTTTCCCCGCATGTCACTAACTAATAACTAGCTCTTCTTAAAGAACTTTACAGCCATCACTGTCATCTCTTTTTGTCCAATTAGTGTATATATTAGGAGTGTTCAGAGGAGAAGAACACCATTTTAATATTATGATCAATCTGCTATGTCCGTCCAGGACTAGATCAGCAGTTCAAGTTAAGTCTGCAGTTATATGTATTTATATATATATATATATATATATATATATATATATATATATATATATATATATATATATATATATATATATATATATATATACCAATGAGTGAACGGTTCATACAACCTATATTTTCAAGGGTGACAGCGAATATGAATGAGAAAAATTCTTCACAAAAGAAAGACATACACGAACATGGACTTTTTGAATGTTTTTCTTTTTCTACATTTTAGTCTTCTGTCATGCATCTTAGCGTCACTTTCAAAGACCCATTACGTAAGGGCTTAATATGTACTTCTTTCCATTTACCGTTTATTTTTTATAGATTTTTTTATTTATTTTTTCTCTGCTTTTCAATTCATTTCTAACGTTTTTTTTTGTATTGCTCTTATTTTTTGCATTTATGCATACTCTGCAGATATCAATACATGTACCCATAAACGTACACATGAATATTATTATGATGAGACATACACAAACTTAAATGAAGAATGTATGTAACCTTTTTATACCCTACACCATCAGGGATGATAATTAAAAAATTTAAGAAAATAAAGAACCAATTACTTTATAGCTTGGCTTAGTACTTTAAAGGCAGGGAGGGGTCATTTGACCCATGTTTATATTTGACTGCAGATTTCTTTTCTTTAAAGTATTTTTTCAACTGATATATCCTGACTCTGATTAAAATTGGATTAAATTTAATTTAAAAGCACTTCCATTTTATTGAAGTGTTCCAAATGCAAATAAATAGCATAACTACCTAGAAAGACGGTTTATATATTTTCCATTTGTAATGGCAAGTTACAATTTCAATCCTAATATAAACATAATAATAAAATTTAATATGGATCACATTAACAAAACTACCTATTAACAATACAACAAATACAAAAACATATTAACAACCAGGAGGTACGGAGATAGAGATCAGCAACGTTTATATCCCACCAGTCAATAGCATTGGAGCTCATTACCACCCGAGCATCCCACACCTTCTGCAGGATGGGGATAAAATAATTCTGGAGGACTTCAGTGCTCATCATTGGACCTAGCACTCTGAACTACCAGCTCCCTCTCGTGGACTACAATTTTCAAAGGAGAAGACTAGGATTTTGCTGCCATCAATGAAGACTCCCCGACATAAGTTACGGCAAGACGTTTTAGTTCACCTGATATGACTATTGTGTGCTCCTCGTTGCTTCCTTATACCAGTTGTCTTCAATTCTGACTTCATTGAAGCAGAAAACCGCTCATTTTTCAATTATAACAAGGCAGACTGGAAAGGATTTTCGAGATCCATTGAAATTCTCCTTTGTCAAACTCTAATACCTGCCTGCGTCAGGAAAGGGGAGAGAATATTTAAAGAGGCATTCCTTTTAGCAGCTAGGCGCTTCATTCGGCAGGAAGAATAGCCAATATCCGACCTCATTTTCCATCTAGTGCAGCATCTAGTGGCACAGTTAATGCATCAACTCCGCGCCAGCAACCCCGCTGATGAACGTATAGAATGGCTAACGGCAGATATTGACAACCTTGTCAACGAACACCGTCCAAGTTTATGGATGCAACATCTCGACCACTGCTACATGAACTCCAAAAAGCCCTGTTCCACCGTAAAGAATATATCTGGATCCAAGAGCTGCAGTGACCTAACAACCATATTGTTTAATGACGTCCAACACTCAGTAAATGCGCAACACGCTATTTTACCGGCAATTTCTCGAACACTTCGCCACAAAAGTAAATAAAAATTAGTTGAGTTATTTAACCGATCTCTATACGTCTTTCTAGCTATAGTATATCAACTTTCCCGTCTTTCTAGTGTGAATCCACACAATATTCAACTTTACGTTAACATTTTACCTTAATTTCTCGGAGAAAACATTGAAACCAACCCCCATCAAGGTATTACCACAAAAGCTGCATAAAAATGTAGGCTAACGCATAGTTGGCTTAACTGCTTATAACTTTCTTATTTGTTCCTGCTTATGTATGACTATAAACCTATGCATATGTGTTTGTGTATGTGGGCCTTGCACCATTACAGTCCCTTTTAATGCATCCATTTAACTTTTTGATGACGTCTTTTTATGTCCTTTTACTGAGATTTTATTCCCAGTTTTTTTTTTTTTTGCCTGTGTTCACAGTACAATACCATAGATTTTTTTCATTGCATTTTATTTTCACTTGTATCGAAGACATAGACGTATACGGTATATTCACGACAGGAACAACAACAACAACGAAAATTCAATACAACAACAATCAAACTAGAAAAAAACAAATGAAAAAAGTGCATATAATGCTTTTATGAACAGTAAAAAGTAAGTACTTTCTTTGTATATTACATTGCGAAGATTCAATTATAACCGCCTTCAGTGAAGTAAAAAAGCCTTTTGTGAAATGATACCGGCTGCTGTGCCATTTTATAACATATACTGTTAAACAAACACCATAACACACTCAATCCATCTATTTTACTTAGTCATCAGCCATCTCAATCACTTATAGATCGCAGCAAAGAAATTCAATTTCGTGTGAAATTTTTGTCTTGATACAAAAAAAAAAAACGCTTAAAAGGTATTGATTTTGTTTTATAGAAAAGAAATTTAAATTAATTATTAAACTTTTTTTAGTTAACGGAATATGACATTAAACTCTTTAGATATTAGTAAAGTTATTGTTTTTTAAATCATTTAAAAGTCACAGGGCAGTCATTAACCAAAAGAGTATTAAGCTAAGACTACTTTGTGATAAAATTGGTGTTTTGAGTTAAAAAAATGAGAAACATTTTTAAGTCGTACGGCCATATGCAAAAAAAAAAACAAAGCTTGTTAAGTCTTTGTTAAGCAAAATTCTTTAATGTTGTATGCAAAAAAGACTATTAGTTTAAAATCCCTTTGTATTGTACGTTAAATTCAAAAATTTTAGAGTAGGAAGCTACCCACTTTAAGAGTACTTTAAAGTGACATTTATGTCATGAATATCCATATATATAAAAGAGGACTATAAAATACGTTGTAATACGATGTTCTCCGAAATGAGCCAACCGATTTTATTTTGTAAGTACCAAGGTTTTTATATATATGCGGTTTCTCTTGGCCAATTGGTTCGCAAGTTATAGTGAACCCATACGTATCGCTGAGTTTTACTTGAAAACTAAATTTGTTACAATATTTAAACTCTGTGCAAGTCAGAAAATTTGTATTTATATGTCTATATCCCTGAAATGGTAATAGTTAGAGTCTCTAAATTTAGTCCAAATAACTTTGTGGTCAACACAAATCATTAGTCAAAAATGTAGCCGAATTAGATAAGTATATATTGATTTTTGTATATTTTTAGATCGGTAATAATGGAAGGTTCTGAATTTGATCTCAACAACTTAGTATCTGGTACACATCATCAGTTGAAATATGGGCGAAATTGTATAAGTAGGTGTGGCATCTCACATACAAAATAAATAATGATTTTTATATATCTTTGTATGTGTAGAGAACGGTAAAAGTTAAAGCTTTATCTTTATCTTTCCACATCAGCCAAAAAGCAGATACAACACAAAGGCTCCCAGCAACGCGAGAGGGATTATTGGTTTGTTTGTGGCTTCTGGACAGCTAAACAGCTGAACAGATTTTCTTCAAATTTTTACAGTATCTCTCTGTATGTCTGGAATGAAATGTAGGCTATATAAATTTCAGAAATTTCAACTACGCCCATACAAATTGTACATTTATTTGTCGATATCTTCAAGATGGTTACAGCAAGATTATCTAATTGGACCCAAATTGATTGCATTCGTTAATGCAAATCATCAGTCGAAAAGTTGGCGTGGCACCTCCCATACAAAGTATATATTTATTTTAGAATATCTCGAAAACGGTTAAAACAAAAGCTTCTGAATTTGGTCTGAATGACTGCGTAGTCAAAACAAATCATCAGGCGAAAAGTTGGTGAAATAAGACAAGTAGGCATGGTACCTCCTATACATACTAAGTATTGATGTTTATATATGGTATCTTGAGAACTGGAATAGTAGAAGTTTCTAGGTTCAGACAACGTCGTGAACAATACACATCATCAGCCAGTAGCTGAGCGAGATTGGATAAGTGGGCGTGACTTCTTCCATTCATACCTAATATTGAGTTTTGTATATGTTGAGAACGATAATTATTAAAACGTCGTTGTCTATCCAAATCAGCCAAACAGCGGGATTTGCAGAAAGGACATTTGATGAAATCTATTTATATACTCGTACGTATACTATATAAAAATGAATGTGTGTGAAGAGTGTATGGACTTTGACTGAAATGGGACCAAATGGAAAAAAGGCTAAAAAGTGTATCTAAGATAGCATATAAGTTATTAATTAAAAAGGGTGCATCGAAGCACGGCGGGTTTTAGCTAGTTTAATATAAAAGTAAAAATGGTGTAGAAAATATTTTGGAGACATGAAGCCTTACGCAAAAATTAAAGTCATCTTTTGGTGACATGGTGATCCAATCCGAACCGCTAAAATTGTCACAGAATGGCTGTAGCAACAGAATTTTTAGGTAAATTAGCGATCAAGTCTACTTTTAGATATTTTGTTTTTTTTTTTCGCATAAAGCCGTTAAAGTTTAATATTTTTTTTCGGTGTTTTCTTTATACTTACACAAGTTTAAATCAAAACAAAACAAATAAATTTACTTTTATCATCAAAGAAACTGGTGTTGTAGGATAGAAAATTTTATGACATTAATGTTTAAATATGATTTCGGCTATGTGGCGTAGCCATATTTTCAATGACTCTGAGACATATGAGAATCAATGTCGTTAATATGCCGAATTATCCCATCCTTTAGATATTGAATTGTTCTTGGCCTAATGACGCACACTTTTTTCTTTTAATATCCCCAAAGCAAGAAGTCAAACGTTGTCAAATCACATGGTGGTGGCGGCCACGCCATGAGAAACACGGCCATTGAATTACTCGCGCAAAAGACCCTTGTGTCTTGGCTGTGTGGTAAGTGGAACTATTCTGTTTTAACCACATATTTTCCAGGTCCACATCCTCAATTTCTGGTCACAAGAAGTCTGTTACCATCTCGCGAAAGCAAACATCATTCACGGTAACTGCTCGACCGACTTAATTTTCGAAAAAGTATGGCCCGATGACGACGCATCTTTGTAAACGCAATGTCTTTTCAACAATCACTCGTGGATATTCAATTGCCAAATTGCAGAAATTCTGTTTGCTAACGAATCCACTGTGTGCCTCGTCGCTAAAGATGATTTTCTTTATAAAGTCACCATGTCTGATTAACTATCCATTCTGCGTATTGACGACGCTTGAAATGGTCAGCAGACCTTAGATCTTGAGTTAATTGAACCTTGTAGTCGAGTAAATTCAAATCTTTATTAAAAAATCGCGTCGGTGATGTTCGTGAAATGTTCAATTGTTAGACACGACGACGAGTCGAATTTTACTGCTCTTCTGATACATTATCTCGAACAAGATCAACGTTTTTGGCAGAACGAACTGTGCGAGCGAATTAAGAAGAAACTTTTCGAGTGAATATGACATAACAGATGTATTAACGCAAAGAAAAAGTTAAAAGATTTCTTTGCAAAACTGCTCATGGAAGCATATTTGCTTGTTTTAGTTTTTGTGTAATCGATTTGTTTTTTGGTTTCTACGGCCTACTGTAGCAGGTCTATGAAGGATGATGGCGTTAGCCTTTCTGTGGTGTTTATATGTAATACTTTTTACTTCGGGTGAGGAGGGGAGGTCGAAATAACGTCGAAAATTTTTCTTGCCTTCGCAAGGATTCGCTGATCTATGCAATCTTTTTAAGCAATACACTACGCCATCTCTTTTATTGAAGGTATTATATTATACATTAGGTGCTCACTGCTTAAAACTTTTTAAATTATTTTTTCGTAATTTTGTATAGAAACAAGCTAAAACACGGCATACTTCGCGTAATTATTATTTAAGCTTAACTATTACCTTACCTTTAGATTCAAATCCAAACATAAGATAGTCTTTAAATTCTTCCATAAATACTCTGTAGAATCTACTTTTTAGCTGTTTTTAGCCTTTAAAAAACACACATTACAATACCCGCTTATACTATCTCTTCCGCTTATTGATGTGGATAGATAAATGGACTTTAATTGTTGTTCTCCACATACTAATAATTCTATATTTAGTTTGGTTGGAAGATGCCACACCTACTTATCCAATATCGCCCAGTTATTGACTGTTTAAACCAAATTCAGAAATTTCTACTAATACTACTTTCCAGTACCATATTCGACCGGGGTATGTGGCCGTATCTCGCTAATGGCATCATGAATGTTGGCCTTCAAATGTTCAATTGTCTCTGATTTGTCGCCATAACACATGTCTTTAACGGCGACTCACAGAAAATAGTCCAACGGTGTCAAATCGCAGCTTCCTGGCGGCCAACTGACATCACCATTTTGACTAATTAAATGGCCATCAAGCGTTTGACGCAATAAATCGATTGTGGCATGAAATGTGTGGCAAGTTGCACCATCCGGCTGAAACCAAACATCACTCACATCAATACCATGAAGAGCGGACACAAAAAATTGGTTATCATGGTGCGAAGGGTGTCTCCATTAACCGTAATGGTTGCTCTTTCCTCATTTTTAAAGAAATATGCGCCAATAATGCCCTCGCTTCACAAGCCGCACCAAACAGTCACTCGTAATGGTTGCAATGGCTTCTCTAAGACCACGTTTGGGTTTTCTGAGCCCCAAATACGGCAATTTTGCTTATTAACGTAACCACCAATATGATAATGAGCATCATCCGAAAAGATAATTTTAAATGATGATAAATTTCTAATAAACCCCAACGTTACTCAAGCGTAAATCGATTCATTTCGGAAAGTGGAGATAATATACTGAATTTTGTGACTGGAGAAAATTTAAACTTTTAAATTGGACACCCTATATAAAAAACTAGTCATATTTGAAATACACAAATAAAGTCGAAAATTATATATTCGCTTTAAAATACTTCTCCTTACTTTGATGAATATTTTCTTAAAGCCCTTAAAAGTGTCTTTAAAAGTGGTGTCAATCTTATACGAATATAAAATAAATGAATAATTCAAAGTTTTTATGGCCCACTGAAATGCTATGATATCTGCTAAAAATCTTTGGATTATTAATTTTTATTTGTTTAGACGGGGCAACATAAATTCATAAAACTTAAGAAAAATCTTTATTTTAAAACATTAGCACTTAATAAAATTCATTTTTCGTTGTGTTTTTTTAAAATCATTTTCATTTGTTAAGGATTTTTATTTTCTTCATAAGCACGTGTTTGTTACAGTTTTTTGTTGACTTTTTTATATACTTTATTTCACTCTGAATACTTTATTGTATAATTTTTTCATTTCTTACGTCTTATTTACATTTTAATTTCTATTTATTTTAGGAACTTTTTCTTTAGTATAACAAATAAATAAATAAATTATTTTTCGCCGGAAAAAGAGCAGCAAATTACATGGAAATATTTAGTTTGGTTGAAAAGTCAGGGGGATGGTTGCCTAGAGACAGTTTGAGAGTGAACTCACACAGCAATAAATATCAAAGAGTAATCAAATATTAATAAAACAGCGATTAAAAGCAAAAGCAACCCTCCCCTACCACCTTTTTTTCAACCTTTGGGTGATCCTTAAAGAATAAACATTAAGTGGGGATGCCAAAGAAAAATATATCAAAACCCACCCCTGTTTCTATAAAAATTTCAATCAGAAATTCTCTTGAATTTATACGCTTAAAAGGGAACCAAACCTCTGCTATGCTACTATACTACTCAACCATACGTTCATATTCATATACCATACTCAGTATATAATTCCCTTTTACTTAAACATTTATTGTTATTTCTCTTTTATTTGATGTTGTTGTTGTTATATTTTAGGTTTTTATTTTCACTAACTTGTTGTACTTCTGGGTGGATTTCCTTTTTTTTTTGCTGAAGTTGGTTGGTTTTGGGATTTCGAAAATAATTTCAAATTCAATTTTCAACAATGGCACGCAAAGGACCCACTTAAGATTTTGGTTTTCTATAAGAAAATACAACAAAAAAACATAAAATACTCACACACGCATAAAATCCAAAATAAATACTACAACAAACAACAACAATATTACAATAAACACTAAAATTTAAACCTTAAAGAGGTCTTTTGGTAACAAGACAATTTTGTGGCTTTTCGTAGTATGCCTTTCATGAAATGCTAAGGATGTCTCCTAACAAGTGTTGAAGTTGGTATTACTTAAGAAAACTTTCTTAGCCATACACATACACATGGTTTTCGATGTTTGTAATTGCGTCCCCTTTGTTGGGAATATTTGGTATGTGAAGTCTAGAGGACTTTATCACAATTCCTTTGTACCGTTGCACCCGTATGTATAAGATTAGTTGGTTGAATTTCTCATTTTTATTTCAAAAGACACTTTATTGTAGAATTTTTGTTAATAAAACTTTTGAAAATCTTTTGCACCTACAAAGATTAGTTTTTATTTTGGGGTGACCATTTTACGAAAAGCTTTAAATAATTTTATAAAAACTGGATTATGATCCAAACAAAATTTTGTACTTAACTATTCGAACATATGTAAGTACCCTGTGGCGTATTTGAACAATTTTTTCACTGATATTTTCATCCAGGTTTTTTTTTCTTCGTCACTCCACTAGGAAGCATATTGGCTTTCCACAAAGCATCTATTGCCTTGTTTTACTTTCTTTAATCAATCTGATATTTCAAGCTAAGTGGATGATTAATCCGCTGTAGCTTCCTTCATATGATTTTTGTGTATAGTGGTGAAGATCCTTGCTAATTGGTGGTGATCTTTACTTTATCATTGTAATTTTTTTCCCAGTAGGTGGCGTGTCTTTCCTGATCATTCGTTTGATGTTTGTCATCATCGCCAGAGATATGCAAGAAGGGTCAAGGGGGCCTTTTTCTTTATTTTTTTAGATGGAGTTGTCTGGAGGGAAGTTGAAGCCTTTTTTATTATTAAACATTCGAAATCAGAATTAAATTTTTCTTCGTCATGTTCTCTGCTGGGGCTCGAACCTGGGTCGTTTGTGTTGTTGTGTGTGCGCTCTAACCACTACACCATGCCACCCCCTCAGGCTCAAAAAGATAAAAAAACAAAAAAAAAATTTGAAACAATCTTTCTTTAGACTTCACTTCTGTGTCTGTCAATGTAAATTGATATAAATTGAAATCCAATATAGATAAACTCTGCATCCCTTCTCCTCCTCCCTTAAGATTTTTAACATTTAAAATGTAATACAATACCTTAAGTTAGAACATCTCTTGGCCAATTTTCTTCCGTTACAAGATGGACCTTAAGTCCTGAAATGAAAGGCTGTATAAAAAATGCTCACTTAAGCACTTCTAATCTCATCATTGCGGATGCTAGAAAAAGCATTATCTGAAACCTTCAGTCTTTGGTAGCCATATTATATTCTTCGTAGTTTTAATATTGACCTTGTTTTTTAGCAATTTAAATTAGGATAAACCTTACTGATTGCGTAACAGCTCAGTTCGTTTACCCATAGTTCATTTGCTTTAAAATGCAGTTCCTTCGATATCACTTGCGTATTTTTTTTTTTTTTGTAATTCCATAATGAAGTAAAGTGGTAACCACTCGTGCACGGTAAGTTTGTTAGCATGTCTTGAAACCCACTTAAGGCTTATATCCGAATGTTCTACATACATGTACAATTTTCGATACTCTAGGTATATATCCGCCCACATAATAAGTCTCAATGCACGTTAGTCTGATAACTTTCGAGACAGTCTATCACTAAATTACTTTAAAAAGCTTCACAGCCATCATCACTAGATATTTTTGGCCTTTTAGTGTATACATCAAAATCGAGATAGGAAAAAATTTAGATTATACGTTCTATCTGTTGTGTCGGTCAGGTCACTTGGCTCAAATTATGCTGTAATGTTAGGATTACAATCGACTAGGTTCAAGCTCGTCCGTACGTTCACAAGCTCTGCTATTTAGTGATATTTAACTTAACTTTTTGCTACTACGTACTCTGATATGTCATTTGACAAGCAGACTGCTTATCCTTATAATATTGTTTATAAGTATACGTTTTTTGGCAATTGGTACTGAGACAGTTGTATTAAACATAAGATCATTGCAGAATTCACGTTATCCTGTTTCTGACGGATTAATTAATTGTACCCCAAAAACTGTTCTAATCTTCTTTGTGGTCCTCTGACTGTGGTTTTCAAAAAGTGGCTTTAGATAGGTTACTTACCTTCATTTATAACAGCCTTATTTAAAACTGGAAGCAAATTTGAAGTTCCGTATTATCGAGCAATCGCTAAGTTTAATGCAATACCAAAAATTGTAAAAAAGATTTTAAACGAGAGTTTATATCATCAAGTTTCATCTCTTTTATCTTCATGTCAACATGGATTTCGAAAATAATGAACTACTTCTACTAACATAAAGGGTCCGCCAAATTTGAAAATGCTATAAAAAAACTACTGAATATTTTCTAAAATTTCTTTTTTTATTTGAAAGTACAATCCTTCCGGTTAATAATGGAGAATAATTTCATTCAAATGGCTGCCTCCGCTTGCCATGCAGTAGCCTACACGATCGGTCCAATTTTTAAGCACATTATCAATTGTGAGCAGCTGTATTTCACCAATGGTTTCACGAATATTGTCTTGTTGGCGTAACACTTATCTTTGACGGCACCCCACAAATAATAGTCCAACGGTGTCAAATCGCAGCTCCGAGGTAGCCAAACGTCATCAGCTCTGCGGCTGATAAAGCGATCTTCAAAAACAGGGCGCAAAACATCGAGTGTAGCTTCGGCTGTGTGGCACATAGCGCCGTCCTGTTGAAACTAAATGTTGCTAATATCCTCCTCTTCAATTTTTTTCAACAAAAATTCGTTCATCATGGCCCGATAACGATCGCCATTGACTGTAACGGCCACTCCTTGCTCATTTTCGAAAAAAAAAATGGCCCAATTATGCCTCTGGACCAAAATCCGCACCAAACAGTGACTCGTCTTGGGTGTATCAGCTCTTCAATGTATGCGTGCGGGTTTTCTGTGCCCCAAATGCGATAATTTTGCTTGTTTACATACCCGCCAAGATCAAAATGAGCTTCATCTGCAACATTACCATGATTTTCAATGTAATGTCGCGATATTTCCCAGCGTTTTTCAAGCGTATACACAACCATATTCGTTCAGCGGAAGGATAAAACTAATTATCTGTCAAATCAGACATGAGCTAAGTGCTACCATTCACGAAATAAGCACTAGTTGAAAAAAAAACGTTAGATGGCGGACCCTTTATATTGCAACTAACAACTACAATAAATGATAGTTTTTTTCATTTCAAGCAAACTGATGCTATCTATACCGATTTAGTAAGGCAGTTGTTGATAAAGTTAACCATGACATTTTAAGTTTCAAATTTTCATGCATGGGACTTAGTAACAATTCAATTCGCTGGCTTAATTCGTATCTTTGTGGAAGAACTTAACAAGTAAAATTTAAAATGCTGCTCCTAAAGTCATTGATATTCCCTCTGGAGTACCACAGGACAGTCAATTGGGTCCTGCATTGTTTATATCATTTATTAACGAATTTCCTTCTATTATTTGTAATTCAAATGTTCTAATGTATGCGACGACGTTAATATTTTTAATTCCTTTAATGATATTTCTAAACATTGAATATTTATCTCAAACCTGTGATATCAATTCATTGGACTTGAATATTATAGAACGTAAACATATGTCATTTTACCATTCACATAAGCTTGATACTTCATGTTATTTTAAAGAAAGAACTCTGGAAACGGTGTTTATTAGAAATTATCTTAAAATTCTGCTGGATTATAAACTAACTTTTTATGATCATATATAAATGATGCGTTGGTCAAAGGAATCTTTTGAGCCATACATTACATCTTTAGTTCGATCAAGCCTTGATCTTTTATTTGAAATTCTTACTATCAAAATTAATCCAACATTATTGAATCTGTCTGTGCAGATGCTGTTTATTCTATTTTGTTTGAGAGGACTTGGATGGAACTCTTATGGACTTCCTTCATATCAGAGCAGACTTGCTCTAATTAGGTTACCTACGTTAAAAAGCCGGAGAATAATGCTGTTTTATTTGTATTATATTTAATACGTGGTATAGTTGATTTCGAATTCTTTCTAAACAGAATTGTTTTTTTTTTGTTCCAGTAAGACCTTTCAACTAAAAAATCTAAGATACCATAGATGTGTTTATGCCAATAACGATTTTATTAATAATATTTATCATTTATTGATTTTTCTAATAGTAATGAAATTTTCAAAGGAAAATTTAAATTAATAATTATCATTCTGTAATAATTTTACTTTAGTCTGTTTTTGCGTAGACCAATTAAATAAGTCAACCTTAGTGCCATATGTGCTGCTAAAGCTTTGCCAGAATACCTAAAGGAAGCCAAGTCAAAATATTAAACAGTGCTTTTGATGAAATACTTACATTCATTCTTAAAAATATTTTTAACTTAAAAATTTTTTTTAACGGGGTTGGCAAAAACCCGGCTTTATAAATACCCAACCCACCGGGTTTTATTGATTTTTTTTTCAATTCTATTTGGTTTTATAACTGCTCCCAAATTCGGTTCATTTCGAATTTTTTTTTCTTTTTTAGTACAAATACGTTGTTTTTATATTTATAATGTAATTTTGGACTCTTAGTGTGATCAAGGCAGGATTGTGTACTATGCGTTGCTAAAACTTGTAATCGAAGCAGAATCATGCATTATGAGAAAAACGGCCGAAATATAAAGGCAGACGGACAACTCTTTTACATGATAACGCTCGGTCTTATGCTATAAACATATAGACGTCGGCAGGATACACGACTGCACGACTACACGACTACAAATGCTGCTAACGGCAGTGGTAGTCGTGCAATTAGCTACTTAAATATATTGGAAACGACATCATAATAAACAGCTGATCCAAAAGAAGACGTTTCGATAATTAATATTTAAAATTACAATTGCAGCAATATCTTTTAAAACGCATTCCTTTCTTAATATTTTTATTAGCTAAAGCCCGGCGTGCTTTGCTGCCCTTATCTTTTTTATTTTCTTTAGCTATTATCTTAGTTTTAACTCTTTTTCCCCATTTTGCACCATCCATTTGAAGTTCAAGCATTTAAGATAGCCTGTAATAACTTACACAAAGGCACGGTAAACTTTTTACGATAATCGGTTCTGCTTTTTTAGTGTTTAAACTAACACACATTCAGTTTTTTATACAAAATATATGTGTATGTATACAGCTTTTGCTCGGCGTGCTTTCTGAAATACGCGCATTTTGGTTAATCTGATAACGAAGATTAAATGGTGGTCTTTTTCCACATATATAAAATTTAAAATTTAGTATGAATGAAAGGTGCCACACCAATTTATCCAATCGCGCCCAGTTACTGCCTGATGATGGGTATTGTTCACGATGTTGTTTAAGCCCAATTTAGAAACTTTTACCATTACCGTTCATAAGATATACAAAAATTAATATTTACTTTATATTGGACTTTTCAACTGGTGATTTTTATTGACTATGAAACAATTTTGGCCATATTTGGAAACTTTTTCTGTTTCCATTTTGAAGATATAGACAAATAAATATTAATTTTAAATGGGCGTAGCACTGCACAGTGGGAGTTTTTGAAACTTTTATAGCCAACAAATCATTCCAGACATACAGAAAGATACTGTGAATATTTCGAAAAACGGTTTAGCCGTTTAGATCCCTATAAGGCACAAACAAACATACACACTTTCATTTTTATATATAAGACTACTATAACTCGAGAACAAATACATTATTTTTTCATCATTTTTTGATTATTAATACTTTTTAGCATTTTAATTTTATACATTTTAAAATGTTTTAAATTTTGTAAGTAAACAAATTAGAACCTAGCCAACTTAGGCAGCAACAAAAGTAGTCGGGTAGCCCTGTAGCTATGTTGCTGCCAAAATAATCGTATTCATATAAGCATGTGTATTATATTTTTTGTAGTTTATAGTCACAAAAGTTGCCAAACTATTACTCGTATTATAAAGGATCAAATGACGCACCCAACGATGCTCCTTCTAACTGTTGGCTATTTCGGTGGATACATTATCTTTTGGCATGTTACCGAATCACTTCATTTGAAGAAATATAAAATCAGCTTCGAAGTAGATCGCCTTAAAAGAAAAGTTTTTCTTGGACGAAACTCTTCAGATATTGGCTCAAAGGTAAGGAAAAGATATAAGCAGTGTTAATTTTTATTTTGACATAAAAAACGGACCGAATTAATTTGTACTCCCAAAACGTAAATTTTTATTAGTTTTGTTGTAAATAAATTACGAAAACATTTAAACAGAAAAACCACCAGGAATTTTGTTTAACATAAAAACCAATAAAATCCGGGTAGACTTAGTTGTGTTACCCAGTGGGTTGCCAAACCTGTTTTGTAAAGTTATCAGCATATTAAACACTAAACTAATTTTTATTTCTAATATGGCCTTCCTATTATACCCACACATGCTTTAGACTGCTTGCTTGCATTTCCTTATAGACAAAAATATTCTTAAAAAAAACTAAAAACTTTTAAGAATATTTTTTTTTTCTATTTTAAACAAATATTCTCTCTTTTGCATGTTTGCATAGAATTTTATTACTTTGAAATAAAAAAAGCAAGAGCTGGGCATTGACCTCCAATGTCAGGCCAGCTGTTATAAGCATCAATTATGTAAAAAGAATTTAGTTTTATGCCAAAGATTAAAAAAAACTGACTTTTATTGTAAAAATATAAATAAAAATAAATTATATCTTATAAAAAAGAAATCTATAGGATTAATTAAGAAAAAATAAAAAAAATTAAGGGCAAGAATTTTCAGATATTAAAAGATTATCACCTTTTGTATACAAATACATGTGTATAAAATTACATAAAGCTAATATTCACTAGCAAATATTTGGAAATAAATTTAAGAAGTAATATTGTACAAAATCATATTTGGAGTAATTTTTTATTTGTGTTTTGTTATGTGGCCATAGGAAAATATTCTTGTCATGTGGAAAATGCTGAAACAAAATAGTACCAAAAAGAGTACGATCGTAACAACCCTACCATCACTAACTTTGATTCATTTTTCATTAAACTTCAATTTGTTCAGTACATCACCAACAATCGAATAAGTATTGCCCGATATACGTTCCGATTCAACAGGATAGAACCACCTTATTATGTATTTTTTTAAGTAAACAATAAGTCAAAATTTTTTTTCAGACGAATAGTAGATACTTTAAATGATGAATTAAACTCAGAAATGTGTATTGTATTGGTACTTTTTTTTCTTTCTAGTCGAATACAAAATTTTTAATTAATTTTTGGGTTCAACACAATAGAATCTTCTCGGAATTGGCAAAAATTTATGTTTACCACTATAAAGGACATTTTCATCGGAAAATCGCTAAAAAAAATCAGATAAACCATTATATAGTAATGAATTATCTAAAAGATCGTGAAACATATAAAAAAAAATTCCAAAATAGTACATATACAGCTTTAACTGCACAGGACACACTAATAATTATGTCAAATTTAACTCACTTAATCTCTAAAATGACGCATTTAGCTGGGGTAAATGCAAGTAAATCAGCATTTCGGCGTAAGATTTTAATTAGTGGACCAATTTTTTATTTTTCTGTCACTAAAAAAAAACTTGTTTGTAATTTGTTTAGATTTATAAACACTAAGATTTACAAGAAAAAATATATTGGGTATAGAATTTAATAATGTCGAATTGGATTTAATGTCAACTGGTTTGTGTTAATAGTAACAAATATGGTATATTGGGGGGGCACACATCTGTCTTTATAATTCAGTATTCGATAGATGCCAAAGTGTAAACACACATTTTTGTCAATAGCTATAATAATGTCGAATTTTGTGCCTAAAAAAGATGTTTTGCGGGGAAGTTTGATAACCTTCTGTCATTTGAAAAAACAGCTGCTGAAAGTTATTGAATGTTGGTAGGAGCTTACGGTCAACATGCATCAACTCAAAGAAATTTTGAACGATGGTTTGCGCGATTCAAAAGTTGTGATTTCGGCACAGAAGATAAGGAGAGGCTCTAGGGAGCATATTAGATTTCCACCAAGCACCTATTGCTTTGTCTCAGTTTCGTTAATCAAGTTGATTTTTCAAGCTAAGTAGATCATTAATCCACCGTATCTCCCCCCCATATATTGTCTAGTGGTGAAGATCCTTGCTAAGTGGTGGTGGTATTTCAGTAGTTTGCGTTTTTTTCCTGATCATTCATCTAATGTTTATCATCATTGCCAGAAATACTCGTAAGCTGAAACGTCGGGGGAGCTTCTTCTTCTCTTTTATTTTTTAGATGGAGTTGACTGAAGGGTAGCTGAAGCTTCTTTATTAGACACCCAAAACCATGCTGGAGCATGAGCCTTGGCCGCTTGTGTTGTTATGCGTGCACTCTAACTATTGCACTCGCGCCATCTACAATTACGAAAACTGAAGAAAAAACCAAAACTGATTACAATTCCACTTAAACATGATGTGCTCCTATTACATTACAATGTATAAGTACGTGCTTTGTTTTTTTTTTTTTATATTTCGATCAAATTTCTTTGTCAACATTAGTCTTTACAGACAACAATATAACTTATCTTCCGCTGTTATTCAAACATCACAATACGGTATCGTCTTGTGCTCTGTAGTGCAAATTTATCTCTCAACTTCTTGTTCAATACTAAATAATAAGTAAAGGGCCTTAGAAAATTCAAGCATGAAATTCGTTCCTTATTAACTTTGAAATTAAATTGCATCAAATTTAATTTAAAAGCATTCCTATTTCTTTAAAGTGTTCTAAATGCAAATTAGTAGCACAACTGGCTAAAAAACCGATAAGGGTAATTTGACCCATTTGAATATTTGGTCGCCAGAATTTCTTTCATCAGTTTCTCTTCTGAATTCTTCTTCTTCTTCTTCGTGACAAATATTGTCAAATTGATAATAAATAGTCATATATGCCAGCTGTGTTTGTAAGCGTGTATCATGTTCAAAATATCCTTGCTCTGACGTCATATTATATTTATTATTGTTATGTTCTAGAACTTACTAGAACTGGCTGGTTTTACGCAGCAGTTGAATATGTTTATTTTAGTCCATTTTGCGATAGCATTCAATCAACACAAAACATTATATCGTCGCTAAAACCACCATGTTAGACTGCTGCCAAGGTAGAGAAATAACTAGACTTCTCGAACTCGATATTTACTATCACTACTGCTGGTGTTCACTCGAAAGGCAGCAGATCTGCTGAACAAACTATAGATCGAAAGGGGCACAATAGATCCCATGGGTCACAGTGTTTAAGTTTAGCAGACATGTAACGATGGCTGTTCGCCAAAATCCATACTTCCAAGTGTTGGTTAACTTCCCATCTTATGCCTTTGCTGACTGGTAGTATCATTGCAAACGATAACATCAAAAACTCTTCTATAAAAGCGAGGATAATATTCATCCCTGGTGATGTGTGGAGAGAAGAGCTAATTACATTTCCATGATAGAAACGAAAAAAAAATTCTTGAAAAACAATAGATGAAGCTATACTTTACGCATCACCATTAAGCTCAAAAAGATTTAACTTTCTTTTATGGCATTTAGACTCCTTTTATAGAAATCCTTTAATCAAAAATAGCAAAACCTCTTCTAGTCAAAATATTTTTCACAAATTTTTCTTTTATAATATCCTCACAGATACTATTTTTTCCTGAATAAAACAGAATTTATATAAAACAACAAAATAATGTTCATTTAACATAATTTTGGCGTTGTGGTATGGTAGGTCAGACACTCACCTACCTACCAAGAGATCCTCGTTACAAACCCTGGCCAGACCACCTGACAATTTTGCAACAGCAGTATCACCAACATTGCTAGCGACTGGTTTTGTACTTACTAATGCATCTGCCAACAACGCTTGCAGATTATTGAATTTTATTACGAAAATTAATGCTCGGTTAAGGACGTTTTTGTTGGAAGATTTTGTTCAGCGCAAAGCTTATCTCTGTTGGAATGAATAAGTGTACAAGCAAAATTGCTGTATTTGGTGTGAAGAGCAGCCAGAAGCACTGCAAGAACTGCCAAAGCATCCCGAAAAATTTACTTTTTGATGTTTTGATTATGGGCCAGTGGGATCGTTGGACCATACTTTTTCAAGACAACGAAGGCAGACACGTTACTTACAAATGTTTTTTGCCCAACATGGAAGAGCTGGACTTGGCTGACATGTAGTTTCAGCAAGACATTTCCACATGCCACACAGCACGCAAAACAATGGCCTGATTGAAAGGCGAGTTCGACGAACAGGTTATTTCAATTTTGGGGCCGGTCAATTGACCGCCAAGATCGTGCGATTTAACGCCTTTAGACAATTTTTTTTTGGGCTATGTTAAGGGTTATGTCTATTTGGACAAGCCAGCAACGGCTGACTCACTGGAAGCCAATATTGAAGAATTAATTCGTGAGCTACCGGCCGATGTGTTGGAGAGAGTATTACAAAATTGAACCCAGCGTATGAACAATTTGTGGCTTAGCCTCGGTCCACATTTACATGAATCATCCTTAATTATTAATTATTAATTTCATACATTTCTCTAGATATCATGTGTTTGTTAAATCAAATCAAAAAGCTCTTAAAAAATCACCCGAAATAAAATACATATTTTTCTACAAATTTTGCCCTTTTTCAACGCAAAAGTTTTATTCAAACTTAAACTCAAACTCGAACAACACCTTTCTTGGCATTTTCAGCTGTCAAATTCTAATTGAGTGAACTCAATTGCGCTATGTGTGAATACCCAATTCGATAGCTTAATTTAAAAATTAATTGATTCAAAAGCATAGTATTACAAAATTGTTAAACTGCTTTTATTGACTTTTAATAGCTCCGAGATTTAGATGTGTTTGCTTAATTTCTTAAAATGATGTTTACTTATAGTGACAGATGGCTACAGAGATGATTGGGTAGGGTAGTAATCTAAAATAATTTTTTTCACATAATACAAACAATAACTTAAACGTGATATACTCGTATCCACTCTATCTTTAAGTTAGATCACACGATTGTCGTAATGCACCAATAATCAGTGTTTTTTATATTCCAATCGTGTGATTATACAATTTATTGGCTTATACGGCAACTCAGAGAATTATTGTGATTATTTGTTCCAATAAAATGCAACCCTGGTGCGACAATCATATGAAAGTCTTATCAGCAATCATGCACCAATGGAAATTTCAAAAATACACCAATATTTATTGTGTTGTTGTGTGGCAATTGAAGAAGACAAAAATCACCGATTTTTATTTTGTAATTGATTTTTTTATGAAAAAACACATATTTATACGGTATTTATAATTGTCATCCCTGTATACGTAAATTGCGACACAAACTTCCACCATTTTTTTTTTCATTATTTTTACTTTTTTTATCAAGTGGACGGACACCTGATAATCAAAGCCGATGCAATTTTTATTTTTTAGAGAACAAATCATCTTTAATTTAGAGAATTAAATATATTTTGTAATTATATTCCAATTTAAATACATAGACAAATATTTTAGTGTATTTTTTTTTTAAATTTATTGAAATGTTTTCAAATATGCATCACCAATGGCCCTTCTTGTGAACTAATCTCTACACTAATCCCACACACTTTTTCTTTTCTTTTTTTGTATTTCTTTTTATTTATTTGTTAACTAAATGAGCTCAACATAAGTAAATAGGACACTATTTTTTTTCAAAGAGCGAACCATTTTGAACAAAAAAATAAACAAATAAATAAATAATGAATTTATTTTACCACAACAGCTGATTTACAGTGTTGCCGGAAACTAGAAAAATCGTATGATAGCGTTGGGACAATTATTGGCAATACATCGTTTCGCGCCATCTTGTGATAATAAATTTTGTATAAGACAACCGTGTGAATACAGAATTTTTAATTGGGACAATTTTAATGTTTTGTCTAATTTGTCACAATAAAATTTGTATCAGATTGGTGTATTTGAGACAATCGTTTGATCCCAGCTTTAGATGTTAAACTACGTTAATACTTCAAATAAATAGAAGTTGCATTTCTGGTGCTTATTTGAATTATATTTTCTGTAATATATAAATTAATTTTGTTTATATTAATTGAGACTAAAAAAATTAATACTTTTATGGTCTTTGTTTTCATATTTACTTAAGCTGATAGAACATTACAGCCGATATAAATAATGAGAAGATTAATGAAATGCGCAATCATAGTTACATATTTTTTCACAGTCACACTTATGTCATTAATAAAGGGTGGAAAATTAAAGTCAACAAATAATTACTTAGACAATCGTTTGGCCAGACAGACGGACGCACAGGCAGAGAAACAAATGTACAGATCGGTGTGTAGACGCCCACATGATTAAATGCAACAAATATTGTAGAAGTGCAAACAGAAGGAGACACAGTCAGCTACCTATTGTCTGTATATTTACCACCATTTCACATCGCTAAAGACAATAAAGGCTGTATGCTCATATCATACATATTTGTTGTCTATTGTTCCTGTCTAAGCCGGGTATTAAGAAGAGATATTGGTTTAAGGTTTGCATGAATTTGTCCGCATTTTCCCTTTACTTTTTGGTTTGTAATATAATTGATGAGAAAATTATAAAGTAAATAACACCCTGTTAAATGAAGCAGTGTTGCCAACTGAAAGTTAAAAATACCTAAGTCTGTAAAGAAATATTATCCACATACATACATATTAAAATAAATAAAATTAAAGTTTTCTTGTTAAGATTAGTGCCGATAGCATGGTGCGACAAAAAAGAACGAAATTGAAATACCTGGGAAAATGATACTACTTTTCTGTTAGGCGTTACCGAGTGGAACAAGGATCCATTTTTGGAATTTTCGAAACACCTCCAAAATCTCGAGTTACGGATAAAAAACCGATTTTTCTGGCTTTCATGCACATATAAGCTAATAATATTGCTTGAATATTGCCCGATTTAAAATTTCTTTTTTTATATGGAAAGAAGATAAACAGGCCTTTAAAGTGATATACGAGTATATGTATGTCGTTTAATTAGAATTTGAGTTTATTTCTTAAGCAAACACATTTTGCACTAAATTTTGTTCACATTTTTAAAGTTTAGAGTCGTTTTTGCGTTTTATTTTATATAGAAACAGTACTATTTATGAATTAATTAAGGAATTACATTAAGTTGTGAACAAAATGAGACTTACGCTTTAGAAAACCGTTGGAAATTGACAGAGTTATTAAATTTTTAACTAAAGCAACTCATGAAAAATAAGTAATGGTAAGTAGACATCGTGTACTTTAAATTATCGTTATTTATCACACGTAGCGACATTATTGGGTAGATGCTGGAATTATATTCCTTATTCTCAAGATATACAGAATAAGTATTTAGATTGTAGTGGAGGTACAACCCCCACTTGTCTAATTCCGCCCACTTTTTGCTGATGCTTTATATTGACTATGAAGTCAATCAAATCAAATTATGAAACTTCAGTTTAAATCAAGATTTACTAAGATCAATATTTAGTTTGTATAGGAGGTACACGCCATTTTCTCTAATACCGTCCACTTTTTGACTGATGTTTTGCATCAACCCTTTTCCATTGACCCTAATGGTTGCGAAATATGTAATATGGACTAATGATGCCTCCACTCCACGAGCCGCACTAAGCAGTCACTCATAGTTGGATTATTGGCTTCTGCAAGACCACGTTTGGGTTTTCTGAGCCACAAATATGACAATTTTGCTTACTAACGTACCCACCAAGATGAAAATGAGCTTCATCTGAAAAGATGATTTTAAATTATGATAAATTTCCTATAAACCCCAACGTTGCTCAAGCATAAATCAATTAATTTCGGTAAGTATTTGTGACAGAATAGAATGACATAAGTACTGCCATACTTAAAATAACCACTGGTTCAAATTAAAACTTTAAAATTGCCCACCCTATACACTGCCTTACAGTGTTACATATTATTGTTCAATATGAATAATTTTAAATAAAAATTTTGTAGGAAAACGAAATCAATACAATATGTTGCAGAGAAATAAATAACTTGCATTTCAAGCAGAATTTTTCGCTTTCTGTTTCACTATTTCCTTACGTGTATGCGTTCAATAAAATCCGATTTGAGAGGGAAAATAAAGCACCAATACAATATCTGCACAAAAGATACCACAATAACAATAGCAAAGTAAATATATATGTATATATTTAAATGTGTGCAAATATGTTTATATTGTACATTGCATGTATGTATATATGTATGTGTGCATTAAGGATTATTATCTTAATATAATATGAGCTGTTTACTCTCTGGTTAAAGTATCAACCCCTTAAAAAATAACAAAATAACACACCAATGGACAGAGTAGCGTTAGAGGCGAGAAGCGTCCATTATAAGGATATACTGACTGTCTGTGTTTGTTTGTCCATTTCTTTACTGTGTGTATGTGCGTCTATTTCCTTGCTTTTTATTGTTGTTGTTATTTAATGCTGCTGTTGTCAGAGATTCACCCTTGACCTCTACATAATGTTATACAATTTTTCCTCTTTTTTGTTTTTGTTCTTTTGCCTTTTGTTTTGTCATGACGCTTTTGTCAATAAATATTTATTCAATAATTGTTTTTTGTCCCTCCCCTTCAGTTTTATTTGAAGATTATGGTTTAAATGTTGTTTTTTTTCTGGTTTTTATAGTCGTCTTTCTGCATTTTGAGTATTTAAATCCAGCAATTAAACAATATGTGAATATTTTAATGCAATAATATTACGGGATGAGTAATTAAATTTTATTTTTATGACAAGTCATAAAAGAATAGAAGTAGGTAGGGGAGGTACGTTAGTAACCAACTATTAAATAATACCCAGTCTTTGGTGGGTCCAATAGGATAGAGGTACTTTCTTACACCTTGGATTTCATCTACTCTGTAATATAGACGATAGCTTTCCATGGATAGTATGATGCTCGCATTAAAAGGTAACAGCGCTTGGGTTTAACTATTTTTAAGGAACTTCTTCGTGTGCCGCAGTACTTTGGCGTGAAAAAGCTCTTTATGACCAAGGACTTACAAACCTGGCTGGAAGAGCAAACCTGTTGGCTCAATTATTCGCAGTTAATTCTTGTTTGGCGAAGAGTGTTGAATCACTGCCCGTACTCGAATGTGTATGATAATACAGTTTATACTTTCGAGCCAGTGGTGTAAAATGGGTTTTTGCAAATCCCAAAGTTAGGAATTCTTCTAGGCCGGATGGCGCCCATTAGCCAACGTTTTCTGTGTGTATCGTGCCAGTATTTTTTTTTCTTGCTGAAAGGCTGCTAATGTAACGCCAATCCCTAAAAAGGGTGAGGCTAGCAACCCTGAAAACTACCGCGCAATAGCATCTTGTGAAATATTTTGAGTCCAAGATTTTGTTTTCTCCATTCATGGTTTTGGCGCGAAAAAAGTTGTGGATCTGATTATTTCCAAGGCCCTTGATAGATTTTGGCGTTCGTGTCGAAAATGATTGCGTTTGGTGTGTTCAGGATAAATTCAGGGGTACAGCAAGGCACTGTTCTTTCTCCCACTCTATTTCTAATATTTCTTAATGACTTTCTTCTTCTCACTTTCAATCCTATCGACTATTTCGCAGATGACAGCAACATTTGTCATTCATATTCTTTTGATCGCAGGCCAAGCCTTTTGGAGATTTGGGCAAAAAGACTAATTAATATAAGTGAAAAGGCGGCATATGAATGACACACTCACAAACGAATTGGAAAAAATCTCTAAGTGGTGTCGTTCGAATTGAGTGGATTTTAATGTTGTTTTCTGACACACAGACGTGGTGATGGGGTGTCATCTGAGGCCATCTTTAATGTAGATATTGCGGTGTCTGATATTATAGGCATGAGAATTCACTGTGACGTATAGTGGAACGATCACATTTTTCAAACATATAATGTAAGCAAATAAAAACCGGCTCGCGGTTTATTCCCTGTGCAGCAAGACCTAAACGAACCTTGGTCGAATGTAGCAAAACGCATAATTAAGGAAGAAGAAAAAAATGTGCTAAATACGAAAATATGGAACAAAAAAGATAAGTCGTTGATATTTCATGAACGACACCAAAGCCTTTATTGACGGCAAAAAAATTACCATCTGATACAAACTGTTGAAATAACAAATTCTCTTTCCTGCTTTGTACAACTTGACCGTTGGAAGGCAGCAATGAAGTAGGATAGCATGCCTTTGGAAATATATAAGGCTGATCGTGATCTTAGTGCCAAAATTCTTCTTTCTTTGATATCCGATGCATGGATGCTTCCCGAGCGGATGGAACGATAGTATAACTGCGTATTACTCGCAATATCTAAAATACAATAATTCAGCGCTGGTCGGTTTTCGCAATGAATTCTTCTGTGCGGATCAAATAAACACCATCCAGTTGATAATTGACCAGAATAGTTGAATACAACTCAAATCTTCAACTATTTACTGATTTTGAAAAAGCGATCGATAACCGCGACTGCTACCGAAATGTTACATTATGCATAGAGGCAGGTTATCGCAACCATTCCGGGTATTAAGTGAGAGACGTCGAGAATGCTATCTAATCACCTTCTCTGTTCTTGCTCATTATAAAGAGCACAATACCATCAGCCTATAACGGATTGCTTATATTTTTTGAAGCTACTTCGCTTATGCAGTCGATATATGACTTTTGAGTTGTATGGTACGTTGTTGGCGACTGCAACTCAATCAAATTTAGGTCAAAATACACGCCACGAATTGCAAGGGAATGAACATCAGCGACAGCGTCCGCCATCTATTGTTGTAACCACAATTACAGCATGGTTTCGGCCGATGATGGAACCAAGATTGATGCGGCAAATACGATCAATAAAGCTAGAGAAGCATTTGAAATGTTATATTCGATTTAGTTTAACAGTATAATAAACGTGCTCACTAAGGTATGAATATTTAACTCCAACGTAAAATCGGTTTTATTGAATGACTGTTTAATATGGAAGATTACCGTTGTCATAACCAGAGGCTTAAGAGCCTTCACAAGCTATTGTTAAAGATGAATACTGTGTATTTTTTGGCCACGGGTAATATCGAATGTGGAATTGTTATGTACGATGAGTTAAATAGAAGTGGCAACTGAAATACGCAAATATAAATGGCACTTGATTTGCCACGTTAATCCTTGCTCTTCGCGGGAATGCCTTTCACCGGGCGGAAAGAAGAGCTAAGCTGCCGTGACTAATATATAGGGTATTTTTTAGAGATCCATAGCTTTGAAATGTCAACACTGCTTATTTGATAATAGATTTAACAGCTGATAGTTGCTTTTTGTATAGTTTGGATTGACAATTCATTATAGATAGACTTATACCACCGCCAATTTGGCGAATGGGTTGAAGGACAAATTTATATTAAATTTCCATTTAAAATATTGTTCTGCGATGAAGCCCTCTTAAGATTGAATGGGTATGTTAATGAGCTGAATTGTAGCATTTTGAGTGAGGATAATCTACAAGCTTTTGTCGAAACACCATTGCATATTCAGAAAATTACGGTTTGGTGTGCTTTATGGGCTGGCGGAGTCATTGGTCCGTATTTCTTCAAAGACGATGTTCAGAATTTTACTGTCAATAGTAAACGCTATAGGGACATGATTCGATTTTTCGTACCTCAATTAGCTGGCATTAATCCTGCTGATATGTGTTTCCTACAGGACGGAGCCATATGCCTGACAGCATGCTATACAATTGACTTACACCAACAAACTTTTAATAAAAGAATAATTTTACGTTTTGGTCCAGTTAAGTGGCCACCAAGATCGTGTGACTTAACCCCATTGGATTATTTTCTTTCGTGTTATTTAAAGTCACTTGTTTACGTCGAGAAACCAGAAATAATTGAACTTCTAGAAATCAACTTTCGAAGAGTTATTGACAAACTACGGTCGGATATGTTGCGAAAATTTTGTGCAAACTAGTGTTCCAGATTACGTCTTGTACGCGCCTGCTCTGGCGGCCAGATGGCTGAAATTATATTTAAACATTAATGCAATGATATTTTTGATCCAACAAAGCCTGTTTCATTGATATTAAAATTGCGGCCTACATGAATGTCACTAAAAGGCAAAATTGTGCATTCACTTTAAAATTATTCATTGTTGTAATCTCATTCATATTTTTTGTGTGTTGAAAAGTTCTGAATGCTTCAGATTTCATAGTTCTCTGTATTCAGTAATTTGCGTTTAAATGATTACTGAGTTAAAACAGCAGTGAATACTTCACAGTACACAATATGCATTCATTGCGTTGTAATGATTTATTATTATTATTATTTTTTTTTTAACCAAAACAAAAAGCAAAAAACCTAAGAAAGCCATGCAAAAAATACAAATAAAATGTATGTGTCTTAAAGATATACAATAAAATTTTATTCCAGGGTCTTTTAAGAGGGTGTTTTCTATCATTTATGTGTTTAATGCTTGAAATGACAAAGAAAAGAAGAATGAGTGCAGTTGTTTTTTTAATGAATGCATGGTTTTGATTTACTCTACACTGTCTTGAGATTATTGCTATGCTGTGTAGTGAACAGTAGGAGTGCTTAAGAGAATGAAATATTGTTGAATAAAAGTTTTCTCTCTTTCACTGAATTCGTGTATTTTGGGTATGTTGTGCACTAAATATCATTACAGTATTAAGCTGCATTCACTGTGGTTGAAAGAACTGAATGCAGGCCTGTATACTAAAAATATATTTCTTTGTTTGATTATAATTTAAACTTGTATAACTGTAAAAAACACCCGATATAAAAATGCGAACAAAATCTCTCCATTATTTCTGCCCAAAAGTTGTTATAATCAAAAGTTTATTTACAAAAATTTTGTTTTATTCGTCAATAACTACTTAGTATTTTCAGTCCTTGTACCTTTGATTAGATTTTTTAGTTTCTTTTAACGACGATTCTATTTCGAAAATAAGAAAATATTAGAGATGTGCCTGAGACACGATTGTGCTGTTCTCAGTCACAAGCAAAGATCAGTGAGCAGATGGTGCAAAATCTAAGATTGCTAGCGCAGAACTCTAATTTTTAAGATGGTAGACAATTTAGGTTGAAATAATATGATAATTAGCCCAAATTACTTTTTCAGAAACAAAAATTTTTTTTCAATAATAATATTAATTCCTTTACTTGGACCACTCAAAATTGAGAAAAAATCTCGCCAGATTAAAATGACTCTTAGCCCAAATAAGTATGAATTGAACTATAACTTAAACGTGGGTTTTTAATTTGGTAGCCATCTGAGCTGTGTTTCCAAAACAAAACATCCCTTTAGCCTAAATGTTATAATAATAGACTTTACCTTCCTAAGGCTAACAAAATTATTTAATTTCTCTCCTCAAATTTTTCACTTCACCTTAATATCCCATAATAAACGCAATTATTTTGTACAATTTTAGTACAACAAAGTTATGTTTTTCATAATTAAACATTTAAAAAGTTTTTCCATGTACACTTTCGTATGTAATTATTTTAATAACTATTCGGCTAAAAACCAAAACATTAATCGAAAACTTTTTTATTTTCAGCAACAACAAAGGCTTATAAAATTAATAGAATTTGTGTCTGGCAATAAAACAACTAACAAAAATTGTTCTACTATTTTAAGTGAAGCATAATATTTAAACTTTTAATATGAATATCATAACACTATGCTAGCATACAGAGGGGTCTATACGTAGACTAAAACTAGCAAAAAAAAAAAACACATAGAAAAAAATTACTATATGGAAATAAGTAGGAGTTCTATGGAAAGATATGTCCTTAGCTGGTTGGTTGGTTAAAACGATGTATTTAGCAGAAGTGAACAACAGTTGGCACCAAAAAATAATTCAAACAAAGAAAGTTCTATGGAAGATGAACAGACTTAGTAACTTAATGTATTACTTAGCAAATAGCTCCTTGCTTAAAACTTGAGGACAAGCTTAACATTTCCTACATAGCCTCCATATGTGCTACTCGAGAAGCCTTACTTTATTACCATTTAAAAAACGCAAATTCCTTACCTTCTTATTCTTTCTTTGTTTACATATTATCTTAAAAGAATTTAACGGTTCTATATATAATTGCATTCCTGTCATTCTAGTAATTTATTATTCTTTAACTTACTCCTTTATGCTCGATACTTTCAGTCTAGAATTTTTCTAGTTCTGTTTTTAACCCTTAAACACTGTTACGAACAAAAATGCCTGAAAAGAAAATACACCACCACATTAGGGACTGTACGGTGTAGCTATAAACTTTATTGGTTTGTGTCAAGGCTCATTATCCGTTACTGGCATAATTGTCAGTGCTACAAAAAGAGCTACCACATGTTTAACAGTGTAGACAGTTCGATTCCTTTTTGTGTAAAATTATTATTATTTTACATATTTTGAATTTAACGTAAATAAATAAAAATTTGTATTTACTAGAAGAAATGATAATCGATTGCTATAAAATTTGACGAATTTAGTTTTGTGAGTTGGTTATCGTTCTCTAGTCATAAAGTAAAGGCGCGCTTAGGTGTAAAAAAAGTGTTATATAAACGAATATTAAGTGCAATGTAAATACGTTGTTGTATTAAAATAAAGTGTGATTGTGCAGAAAGTGTTCAAAGTAAAAAGGAACTGTATAAAGAAAAAATTCGCTGCATTATTTTATTTCTTGCAGTTTAAAAGAACTCAAAAGTTTTAAAAAGGTTAAAACGTACTTAAGACCAGCTAAAGACATTCATTAGAAAAAACAGGCTTAAACAACTAAAACGCAATCAATATAGTAGTTTTGGCAGAAATTTACCTTCTTTTCAGAACTTTTGTCATGATAAGACGCACTGAATTGAAGAGCAGTGTTTCAAGATCAGTGCTGGAATGCCATCTGGCCCAGAAGACTTATATACGTTGAGTTTTTTTTACTGCAAGGGCTCGAACGAATATAAGGGGTGTTTTTTATAGAGGTAAGAGACATTTAAATGAAGTAAAACAAAGACAAATTTTTTAAATTGACATTAAATTTACTTTATTCGACAGATAATGTTCTGGCATTATAACTTAAACATGATTTTTGCCATATGCCAGGCACAGCTTGCTCGAACGTAGTCTTATCTTTAGGCCCAACTTTAAAGGTCTTTTCCCAATATTTGCAACCGTACATCAATAGTGTTGTCCTCCAAGTAGTCAATCGTTTCTGGCTTATCAGCGTAGATTAGCGTTAAGTCGCATGATCTTGGAGGCCAATTCACTGATCCGAAACGTGAAACTATGTGGTTACCAAGCTTTTCATTCAATAAATCAATTGTGGCACGAGCTGTGTAACATGTTGCGTCGTCTTGTTAAACCACAGCTCTTGGACATCATGGTTGTTAAATTGATGAACAAAAATGTCAGTATTCATGGCCATGTAGCGGCCAACATCGTTTTTAAAGAAATATGGACCAATGATTCTACCAGCCCATAAAACACACCAATCAGTCATTTTTTATAAATGTAACGATGTTTTAACATACACTTGAGGATGATCATCACTCCAAATTCGACAGTTTTATTTATCCATTCAAATAAAAGTGAACTTCATCGCTAAGCAAAATTCGCTTATGAAGAGAATCATGATTTTCAAAATAAATTTTCATGATGATTCATGAATAGATTTGATTTTCAAAATAAATTTGGAAGCGTTGTTCATGCGTCAGTCTATTTATAATGAAATACTAAGCTAAACTAAACATAAATCACTTGACAGCTTACAAAATGGCCGGCAGCTAAAAAAGTGTTCCCAACTTAAATTTTATACCTCTATAAAAAACAGCCGGTACTAGCCATAGTCACTGATACTTTTTCGAGTTCAAGCAGTGGTTAAACGTTGTGTGGCAAGTTTGAATTACTTGCAAGCATTTCAGCCAGAAGGCTTGCCCTTCTAACGGGGTTTGTGGTAGCTTGATTATTCTTTATAAAGACTGGAAATCGAACTATCCATTTTAATAAATGACTTGTCCCAGAAAAAGCAGTTCGAATAAGTCCTTTTCGCATGTAAAGATTGCGGCACATGAAGATGTCGTCTTCTTGCATAGTGGATTGGATATGGATTTAACTAACAGCTTGCACGTCTAATTAAATCAAGTTATATTCCTTGGTTTAATCGAAAGCTTTTTAAATGCGATAAAAACTAACCATTTCGGCATTGACATCGACGTAAGGGAGCAAAGTTTCCAATTAAATTAAATGCCTATAGAAATTGTTGAGCTTAGCCTAAATACGTTCTCATAATTAAATTGGTAGCTGTCGGTGAAACGTCATGAGGAGTAGGGAACGAAAAAGAGGCAGAAATGGTACACTGAGCAAAATTACCGACAGTTGCAAGAACCTCAACAGCACACTTTTATATGTGCTGTATAGTGAAGAAAAGGTCAGTCCGTTGATGTCTATCGAAGCACGATTTATGTGTAGGTTCATAAGCTAATTGTGCAAAGTGATTGTGCATGACAAATAGCTGAATGTATTGACCTTCGGGAGTTGTGTGGTCCAAATGATGAAGTCGAGATCAATCTTGGACATTGAAATCACCAGCAGCAACAATTTGCCAGTTACAGTAAGTCGCAAGAATATTCGATATGGCGTCGGAAAAGGAATCAAAACCAAATAACTTCTCTTTTTGCGTGTGGGCTTCTATACAAAAACCCAAAGAACAAAACGATGTACCCTGATTATGATTAACCTTAATTTCGCATCATGCATGCCAAGAAGTTGCTGCATAGAGCGGTCCTTTAAAATCCGGCCATTTCCAACGCATTTTCAAATTAAGTAGCATTTCATTCAAAATTAAACGCATTGCTTTAATAAATCATAAAATTGGACGGTTCTTATATAAAATAGCGTGCAAAAAGGTCTCTACACTTTGAAAATTTGAATGAATTGGAAATTTAAATTTTTACTTAAGTAAAGTATACACCATTTAATATGCCTGTGCCTCTTCTTTCCATAACCGAAACTTAAACTCGGTTAAAATTTAGCTTAGTGATCAGGCTATAAGTGCATGAAGATACGAAAAACCGCATGAAAGTAGAAAAACCGGTTTTTTACCCCTAACTGAACATTTTTGAGGTTTTACGCCATTCTTTTTTGTAGCATAGTTTTCTTTTTGTACAATTTTTTTGGCGCGTAAAAAATATATTACCTTTCGTTTTTGTTGTATAACTTTCTTTTTTGTAGGAATTTTTGGTTTGTTTTTCAGAATTTTCTAAAGCTTTAAATAGAGTTTTAAAGAAGTATAAAATATTTAAATATATCGTATTTTAAGAGACTGAAATAAGGACTAAATTCTAGAGAATAAGGTTTTACACTTTATTTTGACGCAGTTGACAATATATAAGTTGTCTAATAAGCAATAAAGTTGTAATATATAATAATCCTGCAACTTACTACCCAAGATTGCTCTACTCGGCAATAAAAAATTGCCAGTAATATTTCTGTTTTCTAATGAAAATATTTTATAATATTTTAAGCAATAACATATTTCTGTTCCTACATCTTCTTCCTCAAGCACTCGACTTTTTAAAAAAGTACACACCATTTGTGTGTGAATATTTAAAAGCAGGAAAAAAAACTGGCAAACATTGGCGTCTCTAAGCGATTAGTTTAACTCCCTCGATGGACTGTTGCTACTACAATAACAATAAGAAAAACTACAACAATTATTACTATTATAGTTGGCGGCAAATGAAAAGTTTTATTTTTTTTGTTGCCTCTCTTATGCAATTGCTTATTGTTGTGGGTCTTGTTGTAACTTTAGTTGTTAGTTCAGTTTAGTATTTATTTAAAAGGCTGATAAAAATATTTATATATGGAGAGCAAGCAATATTATTATCATGCAAACTCATTGCACTTTACTAAAAAGCATTTTGTAATTACAACAAAACTAAATATATTATTTTTAAAAAACAGTATATGGCTATTAAAATATCTGGTGAAATGTAAAAATTATAACAGGCTATGGGAAATGAATGAAAAAAAATAAAAATAAAAGAAATATTGGAAAGAATATAACACCTTAAATATACACTCATTCACACGGACATAGAGTTTTACGCCAAGCCAAGTAAAACAAATAATTTATAAAATAACCGAAATAAAATAGAGAAATAAGTTAAAAGCAATACACGGTTGCAGTGGGACTAAAAAAAATTAATTGAGAAAACAGATGCTTTAGAATTCGTATACGAAATCGAATAAGTCCTCCCTCCTCAGGGAGCACATCGGCTTTCCTCAAAGTATTCAGTTTCATTTATGAAGTTGATTTTTTCAAGCGAAGTAGATGATTAATCCACTGTAGTCCCCTCTATATGATTATGTAGTGGTGAATATCCTTGATAATTGGTGGAGATCTTTACTTTAGCATTGTATATTTTTCCCAGTAGGTGGCGTTATTTCTCCATCATTCGTTTGATGTTTGTCATCATCGCTTCTTCTTTATTTTTTAGATGGAGTTGTCTGCAGGGTAGTTGAAGCATCTTCATTAATTATTCGAAACTGGGGCACCAGAACCTTAGTCATTTGTGTTGTTATGAGTTCTCTCTAACCACTATACCGAGCCATCCTAAGTGAGGTATTATTATATATATTTTTTTTCATTTAAAGTCAGCCCTCTGAAGATGACACCTACCACTTTCCATAATGCATTGTGAGATTCACTGGACAATCAACTACAAAGGAAAAATATATAATTATTATGAATCAATTCTTTTATTTCTTTAAAACACATTCCGCTATAATATCGATACAACAATGAAACACACGCAACATTGCGATGACAGTCAAACGAATCGATAGATTTGTCTACTGTATCGTATGTGATCGATAAGCTTCTAAAAAAACTTTGAATAATCGGCCTATACATGAGAGCTGTAGTTCATTTTAGGTCGGATATAGGTTTTGTCAATATTAAAAGGCCAGATGGAGAAAAGTATTTCTTACACCGTTTTAAAAAATCGAGACACATGAATGTTTCTTTCGATAATAGAAAAATGTCTTCGTATTACCAAACGTCGCAATGAATTTTAATGCTCAGAACAGCAAGAGAATCAGACTTCTCAATATCTACATTACCCATACTCACAGTTGACACCACTCTTCCATGTCTATGTGTCAAAAAACAACATTGGGTCTGACGCGCACTAAAATCAATCCTGTTCACACGACCTCACTCAGATATATAAATAAATATCTCAGATATATAAATAAATAAATAAATATTAGAAATAGTGTGGGAGAAAAAACAGAGCTTTGTTCTGTTTCTGAATTTATTCTGAACACATCAGATGAGATCCCATCTACGACCACTATTGTAGATTAATTTCTAAAAAAGCTCGGTATAAATCGAGAGAAGTGACTACCGAAACCAAAAGCATGCGAAACTCTATCAAAGGCCTTGAAAGTATTCTGAGACACAACTTTGCTTTCCCCAAAACCAAGAATAGATTTGTTCCAAATCTCGGAGGGCATGGTTAGCAGGTTGCCAGCGGAGCTACCCTGCGTGGACCATACTGAGAATCGCTTAGCAAACTGTAAGACTCCAAATGCTTTACTAGATGATGATTAATCATACTCTCGATAACTTTTAAGAGTGCGGAAAAACTGGTATTGGGCGGTAGTTTCCTTTTGGGTGATTGGCAATATATTAACACCATTCCAGCAAGATGACTTGTTGACGTAGATATTTGCAAGGCATAGTCACAAATACTCTTTCGAGAGCGGGTAGTGGTTGAATGCTTTGCAGCAAGTATGAATTAAGTGCAAATAATCCATCCAAAATGCATTCAAACGAGTTAGTAAATGCTTATTTATTCTTTATAGGACCTGGAATCGAACTAGCGCTGCTCCTAAACAATTTAATGAATATCCAAAAGCTCTTACCTCGTGGAAGACTGTTCGTATAAAACGTTTTCGTGTTGTAAAGACCAGGGTTAGCAAAAACTCAGCCCACCGGGTTTTATTGGATAATTTTATGGGTTTCTTTTTGGTTTTATAACTGTTTCCATATATATATTTTATTTGTTTGTAAATTTACGCTGTTTTAGATTAACAATGCAATTTTTCTGCTAAAGGTAACTGCAATACAAAGAATAGAAAGACGTGATTAAAAAGTTGTAAAACCATTGTCAGAAACGTCCAAATGCCGCATACACAGCATTCTGCGCACATTGATTTCTCTGACTAATGGTTGTCTAACAGATAAAATATCTTTTACCATTTCACTTCTTTTCAAGGAATGTGATATCGGCTTCAAAGTTGGATCGCCACAAAAGTAATGTTTTTCTGAAACGGGATTCGGAAATAGGCTCAGAGATGGGAAAAGGATGTAAACAGTTATATGACAAAATTTTTATTTTGATTAATTTGTTACTTCATTATTATATTTGAGCTAAAAATAACGGGTCAAATTAATTTGCACTCCCAATACTTAAATTATACTTATTTTTGTTGTAAATAGACTACGAAAACATTTAAGTAAACCCACCCGGGTTTTTTTTAAATATAATACCCAATAAAACCCGCGTGGGTTTCAACCCTGGTAAAGACTGAGGCATACGAAAATCTTGTCTGGTCCTTCATTCTATGAACTGGAATCGAATTAGAGCTATTCCTCACTCTTTTAGCGAATGACAAAAGCACTTACTTCTTCGAGGAAAAGTAAATACTTTAACAGAAAGACGCTGATCGTAGAAATTCTTACCGAGTTTGGATAACCAATCAGTACATTCGCACCAATTGCTGCGTCATTTTTGATTACTATTTATTTATTATTTAAACTACAATATATACAACATATATTTACATTATGATTTTAACGAGCGGAGTGATGAGCACAATGTGCTCAGTATAGACCAGAGTCTCTTTGGTGGGAATTGAAGCCATAACCCTCGAATGTGGCACCTATCTTAGTTTATAAAAAATTTTGGATTTCTGATTGTCTTTAATCCTTCGCGGTCGTATGTCTATCTCAGCCACCAAAGCTTTTACCCGTTCCAGGCCTACATCTGCTCTCATCCAACCCAACAAAGAGCCCTACTGAATTATATCTGTAAAAGAGGTGATACATTGGCAAATATTTGTTTGCAAACATCGCAAATTGTCAATCGCTAACATGAGTAACTTACTTTTCCTTGAATGTGATTGGCTATTTGCGATGTTTGCAAACAAATATTTGCCAATGTATCACCCCATTAAGTTGTTAATATGTATGTTGTTAATGTATTGGTATACACAATAGCCATAAATATAGATAAGTACTTATGCATAGTTTGTTTGTGAGTTGTTATTGTCATTCTCTGATTTACAGATTCGAAAAGATAAAAATTATCTTTATTGCATTCCTGTCCACCTTACTCAATATCAATTAAATCAACTTTTTACCACTGTACTGCTCTACAACTATATTACAATAGTCCCATAAAATTCATTTTATAACAACGAAAGAGCAACAATTATACACCAATTCGTTTTCTCTCTTTTTTTTTTTTTTTTGTTCAAATAAATAATTTTTTAGCAAAAGTTTTAAAACAAATACGAAAATAACAAATGAAAAACAAACGAAAGAAACCTTTTAATTCATCAATTTTGTTCTGTTATTATTTCTTTATTTTTGCATTTCCCTTTCTACGTTTCACTTTTTAAAACCAATTTCATTTCATTTGAGTTAAGAATTAAGTTGATTTTTTGCCGAAATGGCTTTTTTACATGCAAATAACATACACTCTATACCCTTCTTCCTAATTTTGTCCCTACATCATATTTTAGTTCACGTTCTATACGTTCAACAGAAAATAATATGTCATGGCATAGATAGAAGGTGAGTCGAATATTATTTTGCTTATTTAAAAAATAAAATAAAAATAGAAGAAAAAGATAATCTAGATTCAAGTAAAATTTTATATTAATAAGTATAGAACGAGCTTATTAGGCTTTTTATTCTTGCAATAATTGCACATATAAGAATATATAATATATGGGCTGCAAAGGCCCGGGCTTAACAGAGAAAGCACTTTCTTTGTTGTTTAAAATTAGATTTCTTCATCACCGAAATCTCCATCAAGGGCAATGCAAATATTCCAGGTCCTCTCTAACATTTCCCTACCACTTTTGTAAAACGATTTAACTTTTGTCTCAAAAGAGGTCTCACTTTCAGCGATAAAATTGGTTTAAATAACTTGACAATCAATACAAACCTTCATTTAAAAAAATATGAAATTTGTCACGTGTAGAGAACGGTAACAGTTAAGGCTTTCTTTATCTATCCTCATCAGTCAAAAAGCAGGTACAACACAAATGCTCCCAGCAACGCGGGAGAAATTACGTACTCTCGCACATCTATAAAGGTTTTCATAATTTTGTTGCAATAATTTGTCCAGAAGTCGCTTTGTTGCTTAGAAAAAATTAACTACTGCTAAGCTATCCATTTCTAATTTACCATTGAGCATTATATCAGTTTCGGCAATATAAAAGAGAGTATGAAACAAAACCTTACGGAACGGTTAACTCAGAACAGCAACATATTGAACACAAATACAACAACCATGATAAGGGTCATTGTTAAACGCCTTTTTCACGTTCAAAGAACTTTGCAAAGTATTTTGACCAACGCTTTAACATTTTTAACTTTTAAACTTTGTTTCGCTTCTGCACGTTTAAATTTTCCTTTGACAAATTTTGTTTTCTTTCATCGGGTCGTTGTGCAGTTTTTGACAGTTGTGACAGTTTTTTTCACTGTGCGGAATAAAAAATAAAAGAAAATGTCAAATAAAACATGTAACCAACCAAATATAACTATTTAGAGGGTCACCAAATAATTTTACTTTTTTTGAAAATGCTATTAAAAAAACCACTGAATATTTTCCTCTTTTTTTATTTGAAAATAAAATCCTTCCGGTTAATAATGGAAAATAACTTCATTCAAATGGCTGCCTCGGCTGGCTATGCAGTAGCCTACACGATCGTTTGTGTGCAGCTGTATTTCACCAATGGCTTCACGAATATTGTCCTTTAAATCGTCAATTGTCTCTGGCTTGTTGGCGTAACACTTATCTTTGACGGCACCCCACAAATAATAGTCCAACGGCGTCAAATCGCAGCTCCGAGGTGGCCAATTGACATCAGTTCTGCGGCTGATAATCCGATCTTTAAAAACAGGGCGCAAAACATCGAGTGTAGCTTCGGCTGTGTGACACGTAGCACCGTCCTGTTGTAACCAAATTTTGCTAATATCCTCCTCTTCAATTTTTGTGAACAAAAATTCGTTCAACATGGCCCGATAACGATCGCCATTGACTGTAACGGCCACTTCTTGCTCATTTTCGAAGAAAGATGGCCCAATTATGCCGCTGGACCAAAATCCGCACCAAACAGTGACTCGCCTTGGGTGTATCGGCTTCTCAATGTATGCGTGCGGGTTTTCTGTGCCCCAAATGCGACAATTTTGCTTGTTTACATACACGCCAAGATCAAACTGAGCTTGATCTGAACACATCGCACACATTCTGCAACATTACCATGAGTTTTAAAGTAATGTCGCAATATTTCCCAGCGTTGCTCAAGCGTATACACAACCATATTTGTTCAGCGGAAGGATTAAACTAATTATCTGTCCAATCAGACATGAGCTAAGTGTTACCCTTCACGAAATAAGCACTAGTTGAAAAAAAAAAACTTAAATGGCGGACCATTTAGAAGAAACATAATCATATAAAGGTCATGTCTTAGACAACGAAAAATGCAAATAAATTTTCCTACATGATAAAGTAAAAAGTAAGAAATGAACACAACATTCTTTTACAAAAGGTGCTTTATACTCCCCACAGTAGTAGTGTTAAGCTGTGTATTACTCTAGACAATACCATTATTTCAATATGCCTTTATTTAACATAATAGGACAAAAGGAGAAGCAATAAGCCCCTTTGTGAGAGCTGTGCTGGTCAGAATCGAAATAGGGCATTTATATTGATGAACTCATTCTTTCTTTTGTTCTTTGTATTCTTATTGCCGGGTCACACCATGTTGCTAGTTGATTCTGTACACAGAACAATAGATTCTTTTATCAAAAAAAAGAACCATTTGGTGTCCTCCGAAATAGGTACCTTTAATACGAAGTTCAATGACAATTTCAAGAATTTATGAAACTTGATATATAAAATTCGACGAGTTCCGAAATTATTCTCTTAAATATATATAAACCACATAATAATAAAATAAAATTAAGCAGATTAAAGTCTGCGCACCTCGAGAAAGCTACACCTTATAAAAACTACATTATGGCTACTTCGAAAATAGTGAAACGCAGACGACCAGGACCAGAACTTCATTGTTGAAAAATGGCGGCACTTGAATATTAAAGGAATTGGACCACAACAGCTTCACAAAGAAAAGCTAAAAACTTCAGATGAAAAATACAGAGACCTATGTAAACTATGTGAGAAAGTTATTATTCGGGAGCGATAATGGGTATATGCAAATGAACTGCAGAAAATATGTTCAAGGCTGAAACTGACAGTGAAGATTGTTCCACAAACGAACAGTGCGATCAAAGAACGAATTCTCCCTATAATGCGTTGTGTGATTCACTGGACAATCAACTACAAAGGGATGTGCTCTACGAGAAATACAAGTACTACGTAAAAATATATGATAAACCAATACGTATTGAATGTTTTTTATAGCTCCACAGATACTTCACTGGATCTTTCAAAGAGAATACAACAATACAATACAATTTTATAAGCTGAAATTATTTTGAAATAAAAATCAGTACAAAAAGGAAAAAAATATTACAATTACGGCAGCGTTCGGCAAACTAATATTAATGCATTTTACAATGTGGTAGTAATTTGAGTGTTTCTCATTTACGATACTTTGCACTGAATTTTTCTACTTGTTTTCTCTACTTCTCTTTGTTTATTTTTTGCTTATTTTTGTCTATGAGTACGTACGGTTGAAAACACAAGATAAGATCAGCTCTTTGACCAAATCTGATTTACAGACACTTTTTTTACGTTTTTGTATTGATCTTTAAAAAGGGTGATACATTCAACAAATTTTTTTCAAGCATCGCAAATAACCAATCGCATTTAAGGAAAAGTAAGTTATCCGTATACGCCATTGGCTGTTTGCGATATTGACAAACATTTATTTGCCAATGTATCACCCCCTTTAGAGAGAGTAAAGGTTATGCTTTAAAAAAAAATCAACATGCATCCGCCGCACATATGCACTTGGCGCTATTTCAGCGACACCTAAAAGCAAATGCGAAAGAAACTTTTTTATTATTTGTTTGTGCCGTAAAAAAATTGTCGTACATTTACAATATATGTGTATTTGTCACTGTCTCTTTGACGACTAAAAGCAAGAGCATAAGAATACGTTTGAGTTGATCGGGACAAAAGTCCCATTAGAAGCTCATGACTGGTATAAAACATCGTTATGGCTTTGTCAGCTTTTACCATATACAGAGCTGCGTCTGTCACTAATATCAACATTCGGTTTTTATTTAATGTTACATTGTCTCTAACGAAGCGTGTAAAATTTATACTATTTAATATGTTTTGTGTTTGAAAGTTCGGTTTGATGCAATAAATTTCAAACAACATACATACATATAATTCAGAAAAGTTCTGACTTGGTCAGAATTTAAAGAAAAAATTTTTATTCACTGTAAAAATATTTTACTGCAAAATATGCCCTAAAAAGGTTTAAAATGCTCCTTAAGTACGAAAATATGTCGTAATCATGCTCTCAAAACTGAATATTGCAAAATTCAGATCGAAATAACAGATCGATGTCAAAATTCATAAAAATTACTTAAATGGATAAATTCACATGATTGGATGCATGAGAAAAAACATGCAGTTGCATAATTCTGGTTTCCCTGGTTATACTATTTATCTTTACCATATTTTAATAGTTAGGCAACTATACCATCTTTACCACTGTTTTTATAATTCTTCATTGTTCGTAACACTAATATCCGTTCAAAAAGTGGATCACATAAGACAATAAAGTGAAAGAAGATCATCGACGAAGCAAGGTGAAGCTTCTCAGACGGTGGCAAAGCCAGAAGTGATGCAAAGAAAAGTAATGCTGTGTGCCTGGTGACAAGCTGTAAAATTTCTTATAAATCAAGCGAAACCAAGGACATCTGGTAAGCATATTCTCAGATATTGAGAGTTAGTCTTTGCATAAATGTTTTAACAGTGTTCGCTGGAACCCTTTATACGTATATCTCAGCAAATCTCTCTGACTTTAATTGTTTTAAAATTAAACTATTCCGTTATCGTTTCAACTTTAAGTTCTTAAACTCAAATTTAAATTCACATCCATTTAATATTCATACCATTACCAGCAAATCAAAAAATAATACCAAGTCTAAGGTAAGAAAATATAAAAAATAAATCCTAGACTTACAGCATGTTCGTTGGTTGGCATTTTGGAAAACTGTGCGTAAATATCAACTTCCCCATGTATAACATGACATGTCGGTTTTTGTTTCTCTCCGGTTGCTTCTTATATTTTGTAGAAAATTGAAAAACAATTGCAAAAACAAAATAAAGGTGTCTTATCATTTATGTTTTACAAAAACCATGAAAAAAGGCAAGAAAGCAGTAACAACGTTGGATAAAAAAAGTTCAGAGTTGACATCTAGCAAGTTATAGGAAATCATAAATTTAAAAAATAAAAATAAAAATAAAAATAAAAATAAAAGTAAAAGAAAATCATAAATCCCATATTATATTTTGCTTCCTTTTCAGGTGATATGATTTGTTTCTATATTTTCTTGCTCTTTACTTAAGAGCATTGTCAAGTATCCTGTCACGTGCGTTACTTATTATTTTATACTTTTTCTTTTTGTCGTAAGCTATACCGTGATAAGCTTTTTTAAAGAGAAAAAAAAATAAATTTAACACGAGTGGTACATTAAAATAAAATCTTAGCTTTATGAAGAGCATAATAAATATTGCTTATCATTATTTAATTAAATAATGCCTAAGAGTACTGTCAACTTTTGACAAATACGAGTAGTACGAGTACAGGCATAAGTAATTTAAAAATCTTCAAATATTTTCAGTTTCCGGAAATGTTTTTATGAGATCTTAATTGTGGCCTTTTTTGTTTTCCTAAAATATTTTTGATGTTTTTCCTGAGATACGAAGAGATTTGAATTTAATTTATTTTAAAGTAATTAGATCGTTTCTTAGAACAGAGAAAAATAATAAAAACAAAACAGTTTAAGGCTTTAACTGAAATAAAAAGAAAACTGTAATGTATCATAGCAGGGTCTTAAAATAATTAAACTTTAGAGGTAAAAGCATTTTTGAAAAGGAATAACGGCCATTAAGCGTAGACTCCACTTCTTGCTGCTAAATCTTTTACCACTTAGCCAGTTTTGAATACTTGGAAACAGACAGCAATCCCAGAGATTTAAATTGGAAGAAAACGAAGCATGATGAAACAATTTGGAATTTAAGTCTCTGATTTTGGTCATCGCAATATGGGATGTATCGACTGGTGAATTTACTTGATGAAACAACATACTCTTTTTCACCAAATGCGACAGTCTTTTTTCTTAACTTGACCACTTAAACACTGCAATTATTTATATGTATTTATTTTCTCCATCACTCCTCTTGCGAGCATATTGGGTTTTCTACAAAGCATTCATTACACCCATACCTCTTTATACGGCCTAGTTAGGTTCTAAAATTGTAGGCCGTAAATCAAAATGCCATAAAATGAATAGCCTTTGCTAGCCTTACATATTTTCTTTAAATGTGAATCCCAGAGTTTTTAGCCGTTTAACGAGTTAAATTGTGCCGTTGAGCGGAGATGTTCCACAATTCAGGCAGGCCGTAAGAAGAAAGGCCGTATAAAGAGTTTGGAGTGTACTTTATTTCTGTTTCAGTAATCAAGTTTACTTGCAAGCTAAGCAGATAATTAATACACTGTAGCCACATTCACATAATTGTGTAGTGGTGAGGATTCCTGCTAAGTGGTGGTGACGATCTTTACTGAGCATTGTGATTTTTCTTTTTGCCAGTAGTTAGCGACTTTACGTGATCACGCAGATGTAAGCTGGAAGTCAGAGAACTTCTTCTTTATTGTTTAGATGAAGTTGTCTAGAGAGAAGTTGAAGCCTCTATATTAAGCATTCGAAACTACTACTAAATTTTTTTCTCGTCATGTCCTCTGCTGGGAATCGAGCCTGGTTCGTTTGTGTTATAATGCATGCGCTTTAACCACTTCACCACGCCACCCCAAACGCTGTAATAAGTAATGCTCAATATTAATTGTGAGTCACACCTTAACGTAAAATTTTTTGTCCAACTTAATTCGATATTTCTTTGTTTCAGTGTTTGAACAATATCATCATGTAGACGTACACAATTGAGCAGCTTGTTAAGATGTTGAAGCCTTATGCAAAAATGGACGTTCAAACCAATATGTATTTCGTGAGCTTTGTGATTTTTTTTTTTCGGTAAGCATAACCGACCAAATGTGACCACAATCGGAAGAATTGTACTCTGGAAATGAGGAAACACCTCTTCATGCTCGCACGGTTCGTTCTGCTCGTTCGTTGTTTGTGATATTATACCAGAAGAGCCATTAACCTCGAGTCATCGTCGTGCCCAACAAACGTACATCTCACGAATATCACTGTTGCAAGTTTTGCCGCCTTTGGGCAAATAAAAATCCATGAGTGATTGTTGAAAAGCCGATGCATCTGCAAAGATTAACTGTTTGGTGCGGCTTATGGGCTAGCGACGCCATCTTTCGTAAAACCTTCCATAAAGTGAAAGGACTCAACCCAAATTTTTGAGCACGGCGACGAATTGATTGATTTGGATCTTCATAAATGCCTATAGAGGCTACAACTTCTTCAGTGCGCACTGTTCGGCTTTCCAAGGAATGTTTACTCTTAACATGATCTATTGTTGTTTAAATTAGCCGCTCCAAAGGACTATTATGGACTTCATAAAATGGACGAAGTGCACGATAAGTTTGATGAACCATTATTGTGATAAAAATATATCAACAATTTGTAACCGTTGCTCTATCCCTAATGAAATCAAACCAAACTAAATAAAAAGCAACTACAGCTGTTAAATCGGTTGTCAAATAAAGCAGCGTTGCTAGCTCAACGTTATGAACATCTAAAAAACACCGATATATCCCAATAAATATATGAACGGGAGACGTCAAGAGTCGTCTTATAATTTTCTTTATAAAGATAGATAATTCAAGTAAAATAAATAACACGTAGTAGTTATTTTATTTTAGTCTGTTTATTTACGAACCAACTTTATACAGTTACTTATTTGTACAGTATCCAACTTGTTTATCTTGCACTTAATACACAAATTTACTCAACACTTTATTTTACGTCTTAGCACGACTTTACTTAATCAATTAAGCATAAGGCGCTGCCTTTTATATAGAAATGAAACTTATTTCGAATGTTGTTGTATTTACTGCGAATTTCTATTCATCTGCGTTAATTCAAATGTTATACCCAAAATCGGTACTTAGTAACACAAATTAAGTATGGCATTACCAGGGTTCAACATTGGCAGCGTTGACAAAAACCAACAGACTAGAATTACACAATACAGTTTTAAATGCATTGATGTTTTTGTATTTTTTTTTTTTTTTTGGCATTGTTTGTTTTCGTAACAATATATAGATTTCCGCTTAACGACGGAGGGGTAAAGCTAGTATATAAAATGACATCAATTAAAACCCAGTATTTCCCTAAATCGCTACTTGTTTAGAAGTTTTCTAGGACTTAAGACACTTTACAGGAGTAGGTTTGTATTCTAGTTGTACTAAATGAGAGATTATAACAACGAAATATTATTACGTTTTTACTTTTTAAAAATGTTTATTAATAAGTTTGTAGATTGCAGTTAAAATAAAAGTAAATTTGTGTTTGGTTTTAAGTCTATAAATATTTATTAACAAAGTTTTTTGTTTCAGTGCCTATAACCTCTCTGTTTACATCTTTTAAAGCAACAGGAATTACAAGACAGATCTTACTGCCTAAAGATCCTCAAACCTGATTGTTTTCACAATTCGATTTCGACCTTTTACTTTTTCTTTAGTTCTTATGCAGCGATCTGATTAAACATCTTGTTTGTTTAAGTGCTTATTGTGCTGCTGTTGTTTTTTGTTTGTTTCGTTGTCTACTTGCTTTGTTGTTGTACTTTATTTTTATTCGTAAACAAGCATGTAGTTGTTTTGTGGCTTTTGTTTCTTTTTTAGTAATGTAACACGCGACAGTGGTTTTCAAACTTGATTTTTGTAACATTGTGATAGTTTTTGTTTTTTCACCATAAACATATTTAGAAAGTATAACTGATTCATCTAAGAGTCAAAGCCATGATGTTGCAGCATATAACAATATAGAAAAATCATTTTTTGAATTCTCGAGTGTGCTTTGTCTGCACTTACTTAAAAATCTTAAAAAAAAAAACGTTTACCATTTTCTATTTAAAAAATTTTAAACATCTTGTTTACTGATTTAAAAGATAAAATTCAAATAAAATGGATAAAGTTAAAGTAAAACAATTTCAAAATTTTGTTTCATCTTTCGACTGCATTTAATAAAGAGAAAGAGCAAAACAATTTAAAATTAAGCGATGGGGGAGAAGTTGCAGACTAATTGGATTTTTAACTTTTTTGTTTTGGTGCTTCTATTTTTTTCTATTATATTTATACTCTTTTTGCTTAGAACAATACAATAGAAATAACAAAGTCAAAAATTCGAATAAAACTTTATTCTACCCATCCTATGCCTCGCTCTTTATTCTTCTTTTTTTTTACCAAAAAGGCCTTTTTTGGAAATAATTTTTGAAAAAACAAAGTTAAAAAATGTAATGAAACAGAAGAACAAAAAAGTTAAATTATTTGTTTAGTCTATTTAATAAAAGGCAAAATGAAAATGGAAAAAATTAAAAACAAAACATATTTAAACAAGAGAGAAACTTTTTTCTTGTTGCTGTTGGCTTATGTGTTTGGTTAATGGAAAACATAGTTCTCTTTTTTCCTTTTCTGTTAATTTTTTTTTTTTTTTTTTTTTTTGTATTTGCTTTTATTGGTGTTGTTCCATTTTTAAAGTTAGAGCAGCCTTAACCCATAAATAGGAAAAACAGCATAATATAAAAAAAATTTGTATATAAAGTACTAAGTTTATCCATCCGGTGTTGCCCGAAAATCTACATATACTTATGTATATTATAAATGGTACATAGATAAATTCCATTTTTTGATCCTATTCGTTTTTTGTCACTTGTTCGTCTTTATGAAGAAAGTGTTAAGACGACTTTTGAAGCCTGCCGCTGATATAAGTATTAAGATGTATTAAGATGTACGATAACAAATATTATTTTTTATGGGAAATGACATGTCCACTCTTCTTGTGAAGTTAATACAGATAACAGAATAGCATGCGGAAGGCTAAAGGCACTATTTTATAGTTCTCAAGATATGCAGTAATAACTACGTGTATCGTAGAAATGGACTATGAACCAAAAATTCCACTTTTACTCCTTATTAGCCTCTTCAAGTGCATTTTTTGAAAGCATAATTTTGTACAATACCTTTTAGAGGATGATGAATGTAAGCAAGAAAAATTTGTTCCCCTTAGAAGAAAGTAAAATTTTTAATTTTGATCCCGGTTACTGCGATTTTAAAACATGGGCTAACAAAGGAAACACTTTTGTTTTGGACAAAATTAGCTTTGTTCTTCAACGTAATCTCCATCAAGAGCAATACAATCATTCCAACGCCGTTCTAACATTTCAATACCACTTTTGTAGAACGATTTATCTTTTGCCTCAAAACATACCTCAGTTTCAGCGAAACCTCTTCATTAGTGCGAAATTTCTTACCGGCGGGCATATCTTTGATGTCTGTGAATAGTCAGTAGTCGCTGGGAGCCAAATTTAGTGCATACAGTGGATGTGGGAGCAATTCGAAGTTCAATTCTTTTAGTTTTGCCATTAGTTCAGAATCATCAATTCGTTCTTGTTTTTGGTCTGTAAAAACAAAGTCATTCAATTATCAATAAATTATTTACCCTTATTCCAGTTATCGGCGTCAATGCCGCCGTCATTTTTGAGACAATATCACTTTGTTTCAACGCCGATAGTCATTTATTATTCTATAAGAAAATGACGGTGACCTTGACTATTAATCGATTATGTCAACAAATCAAATACACTTCTCTAAATATTTTAATCAGCTGTGTGGATTGATTGTTATAAAAAAAATGTTTAAAACTTAAAAATGTTTTTTGTTTGTGAAATAAATTCAGACACTTTATGTGCGTAGGTGTGTATGCGTGTGTTGTGTTTAAGTATTTCACGTGACTACTCTTTTTTTGGTTCTCTTAAGTCGGGTTGGTGTAATTGTTGTTTTGGTCATTTTCATATCTTCATTCCTCCCTTACAAGGTGTTAAAGAGGAACTGTTCCTGGATGATGGATGTGATGGATGTTAAATCTTCATTAATTTCCATAGAGCGCACAATTTCAAGGTTTTCTATTTGCGTAGAAGGCACATTTTGAGGTATTTCCATTTCTACCTCCAAATTAATTATTAGGAACATTTTTTATCGGACCTCCCAGAACATCTCCCTCAGGGTATAATTGTTTTTGAAATTTCAGCATATTTGCTACAGCTTTCTCTAACGGGATAAAACTGAACTGCTTAAATATCCCTCCGCCCGTTGCATGATACTCAGTTATGTTGACGACCATTTTCTTCTTAACTTTAAACTTCAAGTCTCGCCAAACCTATTAAAAAATTTAATTTTTTATATAACTATTTAAGACTATTATTTCATACCTTTTGCCATCCATCTCCAGATCTTATCGGAGGCCCAAGTGAATTTAATGATTTGCCAACATCTTCCCACTGTTCTTTAAAATTACTGGGACCAGTGCTTCGTCAAAATCCCACTGCAAGAGAAGGATTCTTCTACAATTCCTCCACTAATTTTTCAAACTGGGTTGTAGTTGTTATTTTAAATTTCTCAGTTTTTTTCATTTTTTGCTTTATATCAACCGAAGTCGTTACCAAAAATGTTGACGACAAAATCAAAGTCGTTTAAGCACAATAACGTCGTCACATATTCTTGTAGAATGCAAAATATATTTTAACAGTCATCGATAATAGTCGATAACGATAACAAGAATTACAGTATGAAGTAAACAACTCAAAATCATGTCGTTTTGTTTCGACGCCGACAATTGGAATAAGGGTGATCATTTCTTTGTTTTAGAATAATTTACCAGCTCAATCAAGGAGCTGCTTTAATGTTTGAAATTTTTCTACCTTTATTATACAAATGTTTCGGCTTATATATTAAATATGAGCTGACTTGGCAACCCTAAATCAATCATTTAAATTTACTTATTTTTTATTAGTTTGTGTGTCAACATTCAGTTAACATTAACCTATATTAACGGCAATGCGATTCCTGCACCTAAGTCAGCATAAACGCAAACGTGCCGACGCAACAACAACAATATGTAATGACCAGAGAAATATTTATGAAATGTGCCATTAATGCGGCGGTTAACAACCTTGATACTTGATATTTTGTTTTCAAATATCGTACTATATATTGTGCGGCTATTATACCCTACGTCATAAAAGTCGTAATATGCTACAGGTCAACAGTGTGCAAGCGCGGCACCCACTTTGAACAGAGCTTTCTCATAGCAAATCTTCATACAATATAAAGCCAACACGTTCTTTTGATAGCTTTACGATGTCAGCTAACTTACTCAACTTCACTTTTCGGTCATTCAAAATTTTGTAAATTTTTTGATGTTTTCTTGTGTTACCGCATCTACGACTCCGTTTAAAGTCAGCAAAACAACGTTTTATTGTTGTTTTTGATGAAGCGGAGTCCCGCTTGAATGGTATTTTTTTCTCATCAAGAACCAAAACTGTATGAAATATACTAATTTCGCTGCGCTGAATTCAAGTCCGTTTTCATTTTTTTCCATCGGGCTCAAATTTTTTTATGGGCGTAGCAAAATTTTCGTCAAAAATATGGTAGTTATTATTACATATTTCATCATAACTTGAAAACGACTCGACCGATTTCAGTGCCAACAAATGCTTAGGAACAAAATTTTCTACATATCACCTTAATAACATTTTCTTTTTAATTTTCAACAGTTTTGGTGTTATTCATAGCTCAGTTGCGAAAAAAAATTTTTCGCGCAAAATTAGCAAAAAAATTATTTTTTTAAGTCGTAAACAATTTTTTAGAAAGAACATTTTACATTTGAGGCATTTAAAGTAAAGCTTAAAATGTTGAGAATAAATTAAGCTGTAAATTAAGATAATCGTTTGGCTATTGCTGATTTTATTCAAAATTTAATGCAGGTACCAAAATTAGCGAACAAATTATTTTCTTGCAAAATTAGGGGAATTTTTTTTTTAGTTTTCCAAAAAGTTATAAAAGAATTCCTAAAACATAAATTTTACATTTTAAGTATTAAAATGAATTGCTTATCTTGCTTATCAAAAAATTGTGTGATCGAAAATCACAAATGTGTCTACAATTTCAAATCTCTGTCGCATGTTTGATAGGTCCGAATGATTACGGACGACGTAAGTGGATCAAGTATGACAATAATGTCCAAAAAAGATCACAGACGTATAAGGTGAAGCTTCGCGGATGGTAACATAGCCAACACCAAGGAAGGTAATGATGCTGTGTGTGGCATTAACCACAATGAATACGTTTTTCGTTAATTTTGTGTTTGGGAGTAGTGAAAAACAGCAGTTAAATAAATTCTTAAGACTTCTTCTGTTTAAAAAAATGGACAACTGAACAGTATTAAAGGATTTTATTGGTATTTTTTCTCTCAAAGTAAATAAAGGAGTAGAAAATAACAAGAAAGGAATTGGCTTTGAATTGGTTGTATGAGAGCACTAAAATTAAATTTATAAATTATTAAACTTGTCAAAAAATATTAGGACAGTAGGCTAATATATATAAAGAATAAAACTTTTAGATATTCTCTTAAGAATATACATCAAAAATTGTCCAAAAAAATGAGACGAACATAACGATCAAAAACAATTTGGTTTCAAATGAGCTATGGGCCCTCGAGAAGCTTTGTTTTCCATGCAGGCTATTGTTCAAAACATCCGCGACGTTAAAAAGGATGTCTTTTTGTGCTTTATTGACTAGGAATAAGCATTCAAAATTGATTGAAATATTTGGACTTTTAAACATTGGTGATAAGGATATAAGAGAGCTAATTTTCAGCCCGTTTTTCTATAAATTAAGCAGCCATGGTAGAAAGATGGCAGCCCCTTTTAGTATAAATTAAGCAGCCAAAGGAGTAAGATGGGATTTAGTTTTGGTATATATTAAGCAGTCATAAGCAGTATACATTAAGTAAATAGCCATAATAAAAATATGAGAGCCCGTTTTATTTCATTTTATTTATTTTTTTTTTCTCTTGAGACCAGCACTCAAGGGAAAACCCCTGCTTATGCAGTGCATTGTGCTGGTACTAGGAAAATAGTTTATGGGAAGGAGGATAGATAGAGTAGATCCTGTGGACGCTTGATTTAAATTTGCTCATATCGTAAGTGGCGGGGAAGATATTCGCAGGAATAATGTTCCACAAATGAACAGTGTGACCAATAATGCGTTGTGCGATTCACTGGACCATCAAGTAACGACTTTCTTCTTCTCACTTCTAATCCTATCTACTCCTTTGCGGATGACAGGAACATTTGTCATTCATATTCTTTTGATCGTAGTCCGAGCCTTTTGGTGGTTGGAGCAAGAAGGATGAATATGAACATCACACTCTGAGTGGGGTCGTGCGAACAGGGTCGATTTTAATGCACGTAAGACTCAATGTTGTTTTTTTAACACACAGACGTGGTGGTGTGCTGTCATCTGTGTCAATGGGTAATGTGGATATTGAGGAATCGGATACTCTTGATGTTCTGGACATGAGAATTCACTGTGACTTTTGTTGGAATTATCACATATTTCAAGTGTCGAAAGCATTGAAGTGCCTTGGTTTTTTGAAATGGTGCAAGAAATACTTCACTCAATCTGATCTTCTTAACATTTACAAGACCTATATCCGACTCAAAATGGAATACAACGCCGCTGCTTTAAAGTCTATTTTGGAGCTTCGCGACCACGTACAGGAGAGGGCGAAGGTTCTTATTAATGACGGTTGGGTAGCCAACTCTATCGATTCATTGAAGCTCCGTCGCAATGTGGCGTACGCTTCATTGTTCTATCGGTACGATAACGAAATTAAGGAATTAATTCCTAAAAATCATATATTTCTACATAGTACTCGTATTTCTCGTAGAGCGCATTATATTACCCATAGATACAGATAACAACACACCACTCTGCGTGTCAGAAAACAAAATTGGGCTTTGCGCATGACCTTACTCAGAGATTTGCGGCAGCTCGTTTGTAAGTGAGTCGTTCGTATTCCGCCTTTTCGCTCCAATCTCCAAAAGGCTGTGCTTACGATCAAAAGAATATGAATGACAAATGTTGTTTTCATCTGCAAAAGAGTAGATAGGATTAGAACTGAGGAAAAAATCGTTAAGAAATATTAGAAATAGAGTTGGAGAAAGAACAGAGTCTTGCGGTACCCCTGAATTTATCCTGAACTTGTCGGATGAGATCCCATCTATAACCACTCTTATAGTGCGATACCGACACCGAAGGTAATAAGTTTGGATATGAGAGCCTCGTATCAGACTTTATCAAACGCCTTGGATATATCCAGGGCCACAACCTTACTCTCACAAAATCCATGAATGAACCTGTTCCACCTTTCAGAGAATAACCGCAGCAGATCAGCAGTAGAGCGACCTTTACGGAAACCATATTGGTGATCGCTCAGCAAATTGTTGGACTCTAAATATTTCACAAGGTGGTGATTAATCATGCTCTCCATAAACTTTGGAGTGTGCCGAACAAACTGCAATTGGGCGGTAGTTTTCAGGGTTACTAGCCTTACCCTTTTTAGGGATTGGCGCAACATTGGCAACCTTCCAGCAGGATGGAAAAACACCCGCACGATAAGACGCACTAAAGAGATTAGCCAATGGACGCGCAAGCGTCAAGGAACACTGTTTCAGGACCAGTGCTGGAATGCCATCCAGCCCAGAAGATTTGCCAGATTTTAGTATAAATGAAGCAGACATAAGCAGCCATAGTATCGATCAAAATTACACATATTTGGTTTAATAAAGCTCGTTTCAAATATATATATAAGAAAAAGGTGTTTAATTTTTGATCAGTTTTGTAAAAGAACTTTTTCCAACACCTATTATGTATAAAAATTATTTAGATAAACTAAGCTAGAAAACAAACTCAATGAAAACTAAAGTGTTTAATACCTTTTTACTTAGTGTAAGAAAAACTTCAAAAAATGGGTTTTAGAAAATCTTGAAGAACCATAATTATTCTTGATTCTTGACAAGCTGTAAAAGTTCTTGTAAATCAATCTGACAACCTTATTCTCAAGTATGACAGGTCGGACTTGAAACTTCTGACGGATTTTCTTACGAGCCATTTTAAACTGAAAGCACTTCAAAAAAGCAAAGCGGAACCAGATGTGAATGCTTATAGGCTGTGTTCGCAGGATCAGAGGTGGCGGAACACAAATTGTAATGGAAATATAAGGGGAGACATAGTGTCTAATTAAGAGATATATCCACCATAAGGGTTACAAATCTGCTCAACAAACTGCAGACCGGAAGGGACACAATAGCTCTTTCAATAGTACCCAGTCAGAATGATAATGATAATTATAATGCCACGTTACATTTCGTTGGAAATGCCCATATATATGTGTATGTATAAATTAAAGTCAAGCCGAAAGAAAAATTGTTTTTTCTGTTTCTGATTATTTTTAGGCATTTCTACAAAAAGAAAATCCTGTTCAAGATTTGCGTTGCTTTTTCTTAGCAAATTCCAATTATTTATTAAGAAACGCCTACTCTTTCTTCTTGCCTTGCAACTTTTTGGTGTGGCAGCAGCAATTAACAAAAATTGCCTCAAATTGAAAATGAGTCGAAAGAAATATCAACAAAATCAGAGATTGAAAAGAAAAGTAAAAAAAAAATAATCGAAAAAATTTTCTTTTCTTTTCGGTTTTGTTTTTCTCTTATTTTCATAAAAGTTTTTTATCGTGATAAGTGTTAATTGTTAAGTGTTGTTTGTCTGTTTGTTGTCTATTTCTTTACCATTCTTTCATCACGATTAAACGTTTAATCAACAGCTAATTTTAATTTAATTGCTTAGTTTATGTGTCTTCCCATAGATTTTTTTTTTTTGGTGATTTAAGGGAAAATTAATTTTTGTTGTTTAAGACAATTGAATTAGAAAACTTGTTTTCTGTTTTCTGCTATTCTTTCTTACTCTTTTATTGTGAGTCTTTATATATTCAAAGTGATTTATTAAAATAATCAAGCTTAGCAAGATAGCCTTGACCTTTGCTTTAAATAAATGGAAAAAAAACGATGAAAGTAAATGTCAAACGTTTTGTTTTTTTTTTTTTTTTTTTGGTTAAAAATCTTTTTTCGTAATAAATTTTATAAAAATTTATTTATATGCACAATGAAGCAGGTTAAGCTGGATTCAGGTTGAGTTAGAATTAAAAAAAAAAAAATAATTGGGATAATATCCTTCTCTTCAAAGATTCAAAGACAACCTCAAAATTGTCTATGTCTGAAGTGAAGCATATACCAGTAAGAGTGTTTCGCATCATTCGAAGCAACTGTTAGTCGGACGAAACAAAGTAAAAATGTTAAGGAAAGTGCTTCAAAACTTTCCAACCGCTATTTTCTAAGTAGTTGTAATATTGGTAAATTCGGTGCTGGGTTAAGTTGAGTTAAAAATTTTACCACAAATAGAACACCAATGGCATATAACATTTTGATCAATAACACTGGTCTACAGCAAAAAAAGCCTTTAAAAAAACTAAATGAATTGTAATGATTTATTCTTAAAATATATTTTACCTACTATAGCCATAACAAATGAACCCTTTAGTCTTGTCAAAGTTCGGTACCTGCCTTTATGGATTATTTTAATTTCAACATATCTGTCTTTCATTTAATTCCTTAAATGTAAAACGTATCAAATAAATCTATGAAATGAAATGAGATGATATGCTTAGAGCGTTCCCATTATCGTAGCATCTTGCGTAATTTTTTTCGACTCATATAGGACAAAATTACGATACTTATCGGCGCAATACGGTCACACATTCCTGTACTATCCTGTAAATAAAATCACATGTTTCTTCCTGTTTATTCTTACTTAGAAAAGAACTGAAATAAATTTTAATTCAAAAAAAATTGCTAAAGCCGTTTTAAAACACAGCAAACGAATCGTTTTGGTAAGACAGTGATAAGAAAGAAGAAGTGAATATGAACATGAGAGTACTTCACATGAATATCGTGAAGACAATAATTAAAACCATATGAAGCTGGGATCAAACGTTGCCACAAATGCATCAATATGTAAATATATTTGCTTACTCGCATAGTGTGAACGTCCTCTTGTTATTGTTGAGAGGACTACCAATGTGTTTTCTTAAGTTTTTGTATCTCACGCTTTCAAGTTCTTTTGCTTTTTGTTAACAATTATTTTGTAAACCTCCAAGTGTACGGTACGTACTGCATTTGTTTAAAGAAAAGGACCAACCCAATTTAATAAGGATTAATTTACTTGCTATAAATTCGAACTAACCCGTTTATTTTAGTTTTCTATCTCCCATAATTTCGGAGAAAATATTTCAAGGAAAGCCATTTGGAGATTATTGTAGTATGTCAGCGATTAGCTTGTACCCTTCGAAAGTATTTAGGCAGTGATTACAGCTGCAACAGCCACTCAGCTATTTTTATCTTTCTCCAAAAGCAATATCAAAATTCAATCCAAAAGTTTTGGATGCAATTTTTGCAGTACTCAAAGGCACCTAAAGGTATAGTATGTAAATACTTATATATACATACATAACATATATACACGTTTTATAATTTATTAAAGGGGATTTCACAGCATAGTGATACCGAGTACACATTTTTATATATAAGTTCGGTCGTCTTTTTGTTTTTTATAGGAGGTTTAGGAGGAATTTTATTATCAAATTAAAAACAGTTTCTTCTACGGATTCCATTTTAATATTATCTAAAGTAATTGATGATATATATACTACATTATGTGTATATTAATACAGTATATTTATTTACCTTCATCAACATTTATTATGCACTATTTTTTAAATAATATATTGTCACATTTATCGGAGCTGTTTGTCGTTTTTGATCGGGGTATAAGTGGCCGACAAAAATTGGTACAAAATCCGTACATTGTGCTAATTAGTGTTCACATTATCGGTTCATAAAAGTTGATCTTAAGTGTAAATAATCGGTACAATATCGGCGCAGATTATTGTAATTTTAAGAATTGTGTGAGTTTACATTATCGGTAATATGAAAATCGGTACAATGCACCGATAGTGGGATCTTACTTTAAGAATTTTTGTATAACTTTTTTTAAATAAAATAAAAAAATTTTCACTAATTTGGCAAGAAAAAATTTTTAGGCTTATTTGGTCAAAGTTAGGTGCCTGCATTTAATTTTGTATAAAGTTAGCAATAGCTAACCGATTTTCATGATTTATATCTTTTTTTAATCTCAATATTTTTAGCTTTACTTAAAATGCTTAAAACGTTAAGTTTTCATTCTAAAATATTTGTTATAAATTAAAAAAAAAAATTGCTCTTATTTCGCGCGATTTTTTTTAACTATATTATGAATAACTCTGAAACTGTTACAAGTAAAAAAGTATGTTATTCAAGTGATTTATAGAAAATTGTGTTGGTAAACATCTGCAGGTACCCGCATTAAAATCGGTCAAGTAGTTTTCAATTAATGATGAAATATATGGTAGTTATGTCTACTAGCATATTTTGGGCGAAAAATTTGTAACGCCCATAAAAAAAATTTGTGCCCGATGGAAAAAACTGAAAACGGATTTGAATTCAGCGTATCAATTTCATTATATTCCATATATTTTTATTTAAAGGTCAGACAATTTTGGTTTTTTGTAAACCAGTGTAATCTTTCACCATTTCCGGTGAATTATTCCATCAGCGTCCATTGTTCCATCAGCGTAGAATTTCTGGGTTTTCTGAGCGAAGAACGATCCAATTACTTCTGCTGACCTCTATGGAATTTACATTTACACCATTAAGGGGGTTCATCACAGACCTTATTAAAGACATATACACATTTTAACATTTTAACGTATTTCAAATAATAAATGAGATCGTTATACTACTTTATTTCAAATTGAAGTCGATTTTGATTTTTATTGGCATTAATGCAGGTCTCTATTGTATATACCCCATAATTGAACAGATAAGCTCTTTTGTGTCTTATCTGGCTGAGAATTATTTAAAGCGTATATGTATACCACCGAACGGAAATGAGCAGATAATAACATAATAATAAATAACATAAAAATAAATAAATATTATTTAGTTGTGGAATGGATGTCGACGTGAGCAGACGTATGTTGCTTTGCTTTCAAAAATTGTTTGTATTGCTGTTTACCTTTTTCGTTTTTCTCTTCACCGCACACAGCAAAAATTCACTAACACTAGTACACCACTAATTTCTCTTCTTGGTCATTCCTGAGTCGAGGCCGGTGCGTTTTCCTTATAATGAATTCATAGAAATGAAAAACTTATTAGGCGTAATGAATTGAATCCTTATAAAAACTAAAATCCCAACTGTTAAATTACACATAAAACCGTTGCATTCAGAATTCAAAATAATATTTAAAATTATCACTGATTCATTGTATTATTTTAGAAATACAGACCAAAAAACGTACTCAAAGTGCAATTTAGTTTAATATCGTTATTATTATGAGAAATGAATTTTAATTAGAGTTTAGCGATTATTTTTTCATAATTTTTTTTGCTTTTGAAAGCGCAAAACTGTAAAACGTTTATTGGTTATCATTTATAAGCGTACAAAGGAGCTTAAAACATACAAATGTATGTCAGACAATTTGTAATTCATATTCAAGCAGCCATATATAAAAATAATATAAAAGCGCTTAAAACAGTAGATTTTAATTCAAAGAAAGAGATGAACTCTGTAGGAATTTGTATATAATGAATGAAATCGGCTAACAATGGTTTGGGGCAGTAAAACGTAGTACAAATATTTTTATTGAAAATATTTTCAATAATAAAATCTCCGCTTACACTACATACGTACATACATATATAACTCCCAACAAACCACTTCACAACAAAATATAAATGAATTATAGAATAAGCTTATCATAAGAGATTCCCAACAAATTTTTGTAACTATACTTATTATAAGCTTATTAAAACACAAGAAGTAAAGAGTTTTCAAATACTGTTTTAAAAACGCTTCACATGCCAATACCTTTTACAATAACACTTGCTATATACTTAGTTTAGATAACAATTTAACAATTATTATTGCATATGATTTATTCTTGCTAAAGTTTTGTAAGTGTTTAAAAAAAAAAAAATTTACATTTGTATGTATGTATTTGTTTTTTTTTAAGAAATTCGGTTCGATTTGTATTATATTTGTTCCCGTAGTTCTAATCGTCATATACTTTACATACACATATTACTCAGCTTACAAAGGCTTTACAAATGTAAGCTTATTATAACCATGATTATAAAACTATTTTTCAGTAAGCTTATTCCATAATTAGTCTTCTAAGCTTACTGTATATTATAGACAAGCAATCTTATCGCAAGGGCTAAGTTTTCATTATTAAAAAATGTTTAATAACCCTTTTACAATAGTATTAACAATACTTTTCTAAGCTTAAGGTTTATGTTAGTAAGCTTTTTCAAGTTATTGCTAAATCGTTTTGGTTTGTTGGGATGGCAAAAGAAAAAGAAAAAAACATTTTTTTAATGTATAAACTCATAAACGAGTTGGTATTTTCATTTGTATTCCTCTCTCTGTATATGGATGCACCTACCATAAGCAGCATGTTTGTAGATATGTATTAAAAGCAATAAGCCATATCCGATTTTACGTCTCATTTGCTAAAGTCAATGAACAAAGTAATGAAGTTTTAATAATAAAAGTGAAAAACAATTGTATTCACTCGGAGTAGTTTTCCATTTTTAAATGGCTGTCTGTTTGAATTTTCATTCTGGTACAATAATATTTTGTTGGATTTATAAAAATCATCATCGCTATTCCTGTTGCCACACGAAAATAATCTCTGCTTCATAACACCATTTCCATTGTCTTTTGGGAGAAAAATTAAAGCAAAAAATAAGCAATTTTTAAATTGCGTACAGGAAAACACAAAAAATTATTTAAAATTAAGGAAAGTTTCGAAAAAAACAAATTGAAGTGAAACTATTTTCAAGGTAATTTAATCATAATAATAAATTTTGGATTGTATTCGAAAGCGAAATTGGTAGAAACTATGAAAATTTTAATAGAAAACAAATTATGTTATTAGTACACAAGCTACAAACAAAAAGTTGTTAAGAGGCATTTTATCTGCAAAAGTGGGAGGCAAAGAAACATATCAAAAGATATGATTCGTTTCGATATTAACCCTACATATATAACGTACGTCTATCAGACGTAAACCTTCTTAATTTTTTCCTACATGTTGCTAAGCTCATTATTCACAGTTATTATCAGTAGCTCGCTAGTGTGGAATAAGTTGATTTTATTTCGAATAAATAACACAACCATACGTCTTGGAGGCGTATAGTGTTTAAAAAATGTATTATAATAATGGCATGTGAGTGAGAATGCAATGAGCAAATTGCTGCCTTGAAACTGTAAATGCATAAGATAATGAAATATTGAATGATAATGTTCAAAATGACGTGGAAAACGAAAATATCCAAATTGACAAGGTTATTGAAAATATAAGCCCATTCAAGTTATTACGACATTTGACCCCATAACAGAAATTGACAAGGTTAAAATGCCTATTCAAGCTACTATGACTTTTAACAGCATAAGTACAGTTCCTTCAAACTACTTTGAGAAGTAAATGTAGGCACTGCTGGATTACATCAAAGTGCTGATAAGATTTCAGTAACAAATATACGGTGCGACAAACATGAACGAAGATGAAATACCTGATAATTGATACTGATTTTCTGATAGGCGCTGTCGAGTAGAACATGGATCTGTTTTTGTAATTTTCGAAACACCTCCAAACTCTCGAGTTACGCGTAAAAATCGGTCTTTCAGACCTTTATGTACTTATAAGCTAATAATTTAGCTGAACATTACTCGATTTTAAGTTTATTTTTTATTTGGAAAGGAGATATACAGGCCTTTTAAATGATATATATATATATATATATATATATATATATATATATATATATATATATATATATATATCGGTTAAGTAGCTTTAAAGAATCTGGATATATATCTCGAGCAAACACATTTGTCATCAAATTTGTTCAACATTTTTCAAGTTTAGATGCGTTTTTGCACATTATTTTATATGTGAACCATACTATTGATGACTCCATTAAAGAATTATGTTAAGTCATTAATAAAATGAGACTGAGGGTTTAGAAATTGTCGGGGTAATTAAGCTTTTTCATAAGGCTCAAAACTCCCGCTTTGTTCAATTCATTGCGTGACAACATTTAAAATTTAGTAGTCTATACGGCCAAAAATGAATTAGATAACAATGAAACTGTAAAGGAAGAAGTTACTAAATTTGATGTAAATGTCAATACAAATCGTTAGTTTTAAAGTGGGTGGAATTAAATGAATGAGTGTGGCATCTCCCATATATATGGGTGATTTTTTCGCAGTAGGTGGCGTGTTTTTCTGATCATTCGTCTGATGTTTGTCATCTTCGCCATAGGTATGCGGGAAGGTCATTGGGGCTTATTCTTTATTTTTTTTAGATGAGTTGTCCCTCATAATTAAATTTTTCTTTGTCATTTCCTATGCTGGTGCTCGAGAAAAAATTTCTGTTGGAACAGCCATTCTTTGAAAATCACCATGTCACTAAAAGATGACTTTTTCTTTTGGGTAAGGTTTTATGCCTCCAAAAGATCTTCCTTGGCACCAAAAAATGCTTTTTTTATTTTTATATTAAATATTCATAACATAAATGTCAATTTAAGGTACTCTTAAAGTAGGTAGCTTCCTACTTTAATATTTTTCTAATTAACGTAGTCTTAACAAAGGGATATTAGGCTAATAATCGTTTTTGCGTACAACATTAAGGTATTTTGCTTAACAAATTTCTCTTCTTCCGTTAGGGGTGGCATGGTATAGTGGTTATAGCGCACGCATAACAACACAAGTGACCCAGGTTCGAGCCCCAGCAGAGGACATGACGAAAAAAAAATTTAATTGTGGTTTCGAGTGTTTAATAAACAGTCTTCAACGACTTTCCTCCAGACAACTCCATCTCTAAAAAATAAAGAAGAAGCCTCCCTAACTTTCCAGTTTACCTTACCTCTGGCGATGATGACAAATATCAGACGAATGATCAGGAAAAAAACGCCACCTACTGGGAAACAAAATTAAAATATTATAGTAAAGATCACCACCAATTAGCAAAGACATTCACCTAAGGAAACTGAAGCAAGCCAATGGATGCTTTATGGGAAGCCAACATGCTCCCTAGATGAGTGGAGGAGAAATAAAAAATACTTGATTTGGGTTTTTGATGTACATAAAAGCACTATAAAAAAAAGTAAATACATTTTTATTTACCTTTTGAATTACCTATCGAAAATCAATACTGTAAAATACACTTCACTTTAATCAGTAGGTAAAGTCAAAATAATGAAAAATTTGTTACACAAAAGATATGTATCTATGCACAGCTAGATATCCATTTGTTGAAATTACAGGCATAAAATCCACACAAAAAAAAACTAAAATAAAATAAAATTCTTTTTAAAGTGCATTTAAAAAAATCTCTTTTTTCAAACTTTAATAAACATGTTCAGCCGAAAATGGAACAAAAATACCATTTGATTAATTTTTCAATTTTTTTTTTTCATTTAAAGTCTGTCTAATTTTGCACTATAAGCTTTAATGTGCAAAATTGTAAAATAAATGGAATAATAATATTTAAAATTATACAAATTAAAGCCCTCAAAGGCTTTAAGTTAAAACTAAAAAAAGTTTTCATTTTTCAAATTATTAATTAATTTTTTCTTTTAAATAATACTTTAATTTGAATTCATAATCGCCTTAATCAAACTGCACACAAATTCATATGTCAAAGGCTTTTCCGCTTATTAAAATTGTAATTTTTAATGTATTAAATATCCTTTTTTTCAGTTGGATTTATTTTAATTATTTCAAACAAGAAATGCTATTATTACACATTGAAATATGATAACCAATTACATTTTATTTTAATTTTTTTTTTATTTTTTGTAAATATTATTTTGTAAATATTATTTAGTAAAAATATGTTTTTAAAACTTTGTAGAGGAAGAGGAAACATGGATATGAACAAAAAATAATAATTAATTAATTAAATTCTACGAAAAATAACAAATGTAACAAAAAAAAAAAAAAAAATTGTGACACTTTTTGAAACAATTGTTTAAAATTTACATACGTATGTACGCTATTATGCTGCTGATGAACAAAAAACCTACATATGTTCATTGTCATATACAGAGGTATTGTTTTAATTTTTTAAATGAAATGGGTAATTCCATAATATATTATCAAATCGTTAACCTAATTATAGCAATAAAATAGTTTAATCTTATGGATACATTTTAGTACAGTATATTCAGATAAAAAAATTTCAATGCTATGTAAGAATCACAATCAGACATAGCAAGCATCTTCACCACTACACAGTCACATGGAGGCGAGATACAGCCTACACGGTTTACCGCTCCTGTTTGATTGTTCTGTCTTAGTTCCTAGATAATTTTGTGTCTCCGGGTGTTTCTAAGCCGACAAAGATATCTTGAGTTTTGAGAATTCCACTGGAATAGTGTGACCGATCCACTGCCATTTTCCTTATGCACTTCATTATGGGTTTCTAATAATTCATGCTGCACAGTTCTTTGCTATTTATAGTGATAGGCCAGAATATTGTGCAATTGATTCTAAGGCACCTTTTGTTGATGAATACCTTGAGCGTTTGCGTGATGTTATTCGATACAAGCCTGGTTTCACTAAAATACTGCAGACTTAGCAGTTTTGTTCGTTAGAATTAGGTTTGGCAGATGGTTTACAAGAAATTTTAAAGCTTTTCAAAAATCAAGAAAAAACATGGTCTGTCAAGATCTTTTTAAAACACATTTTTTTAAAGTTAATTATTTACAGTCGAGTACAGAATCAATCGTTTGACCAGGCTCATAATGAAAATTCCCTTTCAATTTCACCAGGCACACAGTATTACCTTTGCTGGTGTCAATCCTGGCTGTGACGCTATCTGCGAAGCTTCACTTTGCTTCGGTCATGATCTTTTTAGTACATGATTCACTTTTCATCGCCAGTTATCATTCCGACTTTTCAAGCAAGCTATAGTTTTGCCTGATGCAATTAATAAAGGGGGGGGGCAAATATGAGGTTAGGAAGTAAATTGGCTTAAAAACATTTTTTTTTTTTTGACAAATTCTGTTTTATTCATACCAATATAAAATAGAAATATTGGAATTAATAATGGAATATGATGTCGCGCAAATGACCACCTCTAGCTCTTTTCACAAAATTTTGAACCACAATTTTGTAACAAAGCTTCGCTTATCTTGTCAATGCAGCGCCAAATTTCATCTTTCAGAGTGTCAGTTGTTTGTGGTTTGTTCACGTAAACCCGGTCTTTCAAATGGCCTCAGAGAAAATAATCCAGCGACGTTAAGTCACAAGAACGGGGCGGCCAATTGATATCACCAAATGAGAAATTACGCGACCGGGAAATTTATCATGCAATAACTGAATTGCTTGGCTGACTTTGTGGGTTGTGCCGCTGTCCTGCTGAAACCAACGGGCTCACTGATATCAACATTAGCCAATTGTGGCCTCAAAAAATTTGTTATTATAGTTTTGTAGCGCAGTGAATTCACGGTGATGGCGTTTTCTTGCTCATTTTTGAAAATATACGGGCCAATGATGCCGCCTAACCACAAACCGCACCATACGGTCACTTTCTTTGGCTGTAATGGTTTTTTCTTTGTGGATTTTCTACCTCATAACTAAAGATGATATTGTTGAAAAATATTGGTTAAAAATTTTGTGGAAAGAGCGGCGTCTGCCGACGTGCAGAGGTGGACATTTGCCCGACATCATAATAAATTCCAATCGATCCTAAAAGGAGAATAGAGCCTCAATAATTTCCATGAACATTTCTCTGTTTTGTGCTAGCGCCTTCACCATATATGTGCTGAGCGTCCTCTTCTTCTGCTCCTCTGTGGATTTTAATCTATGCCAATTCTACTAATATCAATTGAGTGTCTTCTAACAGCCGCCATTTGTGCTCAATCGATAATGCCCGACATTATTTCATTATTAATTCTAATATTTTTATTTTATATTGGTATGAACGAAATTGAATTTAACAAAAAAAAGTGTTTTTAAGCCAATTTACTTCCCAACCGCAAATTTGCCAACCATTTATTACCAGAGATATTACATTTTAGAGCCATCTACCGAGAAATTGTAACCGAAGCTTTTTAAACACCAATATTTTTGTCTGTCAAGATTTATTTTATAAATGTCAAGAATTTTGCAATGTTGAATCTATAACCCTTGTCTGGATTTACGAATACATATATATGTGAGCTTCTCCTTACATCATTATTGAGCTTGTTGTCTACATCTGCTTCAGCGCCGCCGTTTATATTCATTGTATGGGTCCGCCATCTAACGTTTTTTCTTCAACTAGTGCTGATTTCGTGAATGGTAACACTTAGCTCATGTCTGATTTGACAGATAATTAGTTTTATCCTTCCGCTCAACGAATATGGTTGTGTATACGCTTGAACAACGCTGGGAAATATTGCAACATTACTTTGATCGATCGACTTACAGAAGATGCCGATTTTGCCAAAAAAAAGTCATCTTTTCAGATGAAGTTCATTTTGATTTTGGCGGGTATGTAAACAAGCAAAATTGTCGCATTTGGGGCACAGAAAACTCGTACGCAAACATTGAAAAGCCGATACACCCAAGACGAGTCACTGTTTGGTGCGGATTTTGGTCCAGAGGCATAATTGGGCCATTTTTCTTCGAAAATGAGCAAGGAGTGGCCGTTTCAGTCAATAGCGATCGTTATCGGGCCATGTTGAACGAATTTTTGTTCACAAAAATTGAAGAGGAGGATATTAACAACATTTAGTTTCAACAGGACGGCGCTACGTGCCACACAGCCGAAGCTACTCTCGATGTTTTGCGCCCTGTTTTTGAAGATCGCATTATCAGCCGCAAAGCTGATGTCGTTTGGCCACCTCGGAGCTGCGATTTGACACCGTTGGACTATTATTTGTGGGGTGCCGTCAAAGATAAGTGTTACGCCAACAAGCCAGAGACAATTGACGTTTTAAAGGACAATATTCGTGAAGCCATTGCTGAAATACAGCTGCACACAATCGATAAGGTGCTTAAAAATTGGACCGATCGTGTAGGCTACTGCATGGCTAGCCGAGGCTGCCATTTGAATGAAATTATTTTCTGTTATTAACCTGAAGAATTTTACTTTCAAATAAAAAAGAAATTTGAGAAAATATTCAGTAGTTTTTTTTATAACAAAAAAATTATTTGGCGGAATTTATTTAGCAGAAATGCTTTCCGTACTAGTATTTTTTATCCTCATGGCCTTGGATTTTTTGATATTTATCTCCAAGTCCAACATTGCGAGCAAATCTTTCTACCTCTTCTAGTTTCGATTGCATTTGGAGATTTTATGCGTGAGTGGACAAATATCATCTGCATAGTCCAAATATTCTAGTTAGAGTGAGAGACTCCACGTTATTCCTCATTCTTTGAACAGAATTCGATCATTATGTCAAATTCTGCATTCTCGTACATCGTTCTAATTATTCGAATTATTTTTTGAAGTACTTCTTTTGTTCTCAGCGCTTTCCATATTGCAGATTTTCTGATGGTATCAAATGCTTTCTTGAAATGGATGAATAGTAGATACTGGGGTACGCCATTATTCTATAGATTGTTGTATGATATTTCGTAGAGGCTACGTAGCTTTTATTTGAAGCCTGCTTGTTTGTCTCGCTATATCTTGTCTATTTTGCTTTGGAGCCTTCCCTGTATTTTGACTGCAATTATCTTATATATGGTGTTAAGCAGAGTAATTCTTTTTCAGTTATTGCAATCCTTCAAGTTGGTACTTTTCGGTAACTTCATAATGACACCCTTCTTCCGCGTTAGTAGCAGGCCCTCTTCCACCCTTACTGATGTGACGTTAGGCAGGAGAAGTTTAGCCGTTGTTTGGTTGTCATCCTGTGAAGCTTTCCGCAGTCGCAATCTAATTACAATCTTTTTCATTATTGACCCTTCTGAACAACTCATCAGCAAATCATCAAAATCACATTTTGAAATATTTGTAAGATTTGCGTTTGAAATAGTTCCTACGATCAATCTGTAATTGTGATTCGATGATATGAAACTAATATTTTCTTTACTTTATGTCAGATTTGGATTATGTAGTGAGATTTATCGTTGCCATTAAAAGTAAAGTTTATTAATGGGAACATTAACCAACAACAACAACAACTTGCTGCAAGTTGCTATGCTATCGATTTCATAAATATTTTCAAAGCAGCAGCAGAAATAAAATTAGGTTTCATTGTCGTCTGTTTTATTTGTCATAAAAATATTTTTCATTGGTGAAGCTCAAGCTTTTCAAATCCACCAAAATAAAATTTCTTTTTCAAAATATTACTTAAAAATATAAAAATTAATGAAATTGTGTTTTTAAAACTTTATAATTATTAACATAAATATTGTTTGATATAATATTTCAATTTTATACTGATGTTTTCTGATAATTAAAAAAAAAACTACTTTTGCGATTTGTTGTTTAAAATTTTATATTGTATGGGTATCAGTAATTTTTGTTTTGCTGCTAAAATAAATTGAAACTATTTTATGCTTAGCAGCAGCAGTAAGGTTTGTTGTCTAAGCTTTTGCTGTGCTGCCCTTAAAATAATTGTTTTCATATAAACCCTGTATTCTAATTTTGACATTTTGTTGTCTGCTGCTTGCTGTCGGTTATGTGTTTAATGCTTTATTCATAACTTTAGCAAGATTTTATTTATTATTTTTATTTATTAAATGAGTTGGAAATGTATATTATTTCTAATTTACCCTATAAATTTTTTTTTTTTTCAAATACATTTAATATGTTTTATGAATATAAGTCTTAATATCGGCTGTTTGTTTTTAGAGGATAAAAGTTTTGAGTTGGCAACACTGCTTTATTTAATAACCAATTTAAGAGCTGTTAGTTGTTTCTTGTTAAGTTTGATTTGACATTTGATTGTGGACAGACTTACACCGCCACCAATTCGGCGAATAGACTAAAGCACAAATTGATACTGAATTTTTGTTCAAAATTTTGTTTTCCGATGTTGCCCTTTTCTTATTGAATAAGGACGTAAATAAGCAGAATTGCCGCATTTGGAGTGAGGATAATCCTCATGCCGATATTTATATTATTACATTCTGTGGAATATCTCATATCTCTATTTATAAATTTTATAATTAAAATCTCCATTAATTAAAACAGATAAATTTACACTTTTGATTTTTTATTTTTATTGTTTTAATAAATACAAAAAGGCTTCAGGGTTTTTACTTTGAATCATTGCTTTTGTTGATTTAAGTTTTGTGCAAAATTTATGTATAAAATTGTAATGGATAATATTGTAAATAAAAAAAAATATCTTTGGTGACATTCGATATCTGAGGAATGTTTTTTTGTTATGGTCCACGTCAAGATATCTTTTAAATCATATAAGCATCTACGTTTTCGAATTTGACTTGATAGAGTTTTTGTTTACTATTATTTTATTTGTTATTATTCATTAAATCTACGAAATTATTCATTTTTTAATGCAATAATTTGATTAGTAATCAAGAAGCAAAATGTGGTGGTTCAATACAGTATACACTCTTTGGGATGGATGACTATATTTGAGTAAGTGGAACGAAAATACTACTCTTCGGAAGAAGAAACGATTCCATCGATCGAGTTAGAATTACTAATTTTAATTTTGTAAGTATTATACTGTTGTATTCATATAGATCAGGACTTATGTATGCTGCTGATATTAAATTATTTTATACTTCGTATGATAATGTGCAAACTCTTTGCGGGTGATATGGATTCTGGGTTTTTACTACGAACCACGAATTTAAGTATTCCTGTCAGGTATTCCCGAAATTATCGTAATCTTGTATTGGAATTTTACAGGACGAATTATACGAATTCGTTTCCATTCCATAGGTTGTGCAATGGTTTTAACTTATACTGTTAGTTTCTTGCCTTTAGCTGTGACGTCTATAACGTTATGCTATGTTCGCAGAAATAGGATTACTTCGTTCTCTGTTTGTGTTACCTAATTGGATACTACCGTTGACACGACACCCTTTAACAGCTAGCATATGAAGTCAATGCAGCGAGCGGCCATTGTTTTGTTCGTTGTCTTTATTTGGTTTATTTTATTTTTTGTACTTGAGAGCATACTTTAGGGTGGTCAATCTAATAGACTTGCAATGTTAAATCTGTAATTAACACATTTCGATTAAGAGCTATAAGGTAGGCCAACCTATTTTAATCTAAGTTTAAAAAAGAATAGAAATGACACTAATTTTGTAGTATTACAAAGGGAAATAGATGTAGAATTACTTACAATTTAACTAATTCTCCCTTAAATTGTGCATAGAAATTTATGTCACTAATTTCGTAATCGGGGCTTGAAATATAAATGAGCGAAACAAAAAAAAAAAAAAAAAGGCGTAAAAAAGTGAATCTTAATAAAATTTTTCTATCAATATTATTACTATTATTAATATTCATTAATAACTATTGAAACCAACATATCATACCTTTCGACTGATTTATAAATCATGCAATGACAACAATTATGATTAACCTTGCGCGACAATGAACACATTAACACTTTCCGTTGAAATTACAAGACCTGAAAAGGACAATTCAATGATTTTTTGCAATTTTTATGAAATTAAATTAAATATTTCATTACATTTCACAACACGAATACGAATGTTATAGATGACACAACGATTGCATATTATACATATATAGCAGCAAATAAATAATATATTTTAATATGGTAAACGAATTTTCTTAAATCCGCTAACAGTCATACAGAAATAAAAGTCATTAAAGCAAAAACAAATATACATATGAACTCGTATGTATAAAATTATTAAAAGGTTTATAGGCTACATACAGCTGAGTGTAGTGACGGAAGTGGTCTGATATATCGGTGATAAATTAATACAGATTTTATTACACTATTAACATATGGATAAATATGAATTATTAAGGCCTATAAAAAATGTCGTTGTTCCTTTTGCCAGTTCTTATTTATATGCAATAATTCTCACCAGGGCTTTAAGACAAATAAGCTTTTTTTGAGCTAAAATCAAACAATAATGTTTATCAAACCCTACGTTTGTTTCACATATTGGAGTAGAGTGGTGTAGTGGTTAGAGTGCCCGCATACAATACACGTGGCTTAAGTTCGAAACCACAGCTTTCCTTTGGCGCTAATGACAAACATTACACGAATAATCAGAAGAAAACGCTACCTACTGGGGAAAAACGGCAATGCTCAGTAAGTATCACCACCATGACTTAACACGTATCTTTATTTATTTATTTATTCAATTATATATTCTCACTCCCTGTACAACAAGACTATGTCTTACATTTAGAGTACAAAGACTTATCACGTTACAATAATTAAACCATGATATACAAACTTTAAATTAATTAATCTTTTTTTTTATATAAGACCAGCACCCAGGGGAGTAGTGTTTATGGACGTTAGATTTAAATTTACTCATGTCGTAAGAGGCAGGAAATACTTTCGCTGGAATATTATTCCACAACCTAACAGTGCGACCAAAGAACGAATTCTCCCTATAATGCGTTGTGCGATTTACTGGACAATCAACTACAAAGGGATGCGCTCTACGAGAAATACGACTACTACGTAAAAATATATGATTTTTGGGAATTAATTCTCTAATTTCGTTAGAACACATTCCGTTATAGTACCGATAGAACAATGAAACACACGACACATTTTGACGGTGCTCCAATGAATCGATAGAGTTGGCTACCCTACCATCATTGATGAGCATCTTCGGCCTCTCCTGTACGCGGTCGAGAAGCCCCAAAGTAGACTTTGAAGCACCGGCCCATACATGAGAGTTGTATTCAATTTTGGGTCGGATATAGGTCTTGTAAATATTAAGAAGGTCAGATGGAGTGAAGTATTTCTTGCTCAGTCTCAAAAAACCAAGGCACTTGAATGCTTCATTCCACACTTGAAATATGTGATCATTCCAACGAACGTCACAGTGAATTCTCATGCCCAGAACATCAAGAGCATCTGATTCCTCAATATTCACATTACCCATTGACACAGATGACAGCACACCAACACGCCTGTGTGTTAAAAAACAACATTGAGTCTTACGTGCATTAAAATCGACCCTGTTCGCACGACCCCACTTGGAGACCTTCACCAGGTCACTTGTAAGAGTATCGTTCATATTCATCCTTTTTATCCCAACCTCTAAAAGGCTCGGTTCGGCTGTCATCCGCAAAAGAGTAGATAGGATTAGAAGTGAGAAGAAGAAAGTCGTTAAGAAATATTAGAAATAGAGTAGGAGAGAGAACAGAGCCTTGCGGTACCTCTGAGTTTACCCTGAACTCATCTATAACCGCTCTTAGAGAGCAATCTCTGAGAAAACTCGATATAAATCGAGAGAAGTGACTACCGACACCAAAAGCATTAAGTTTTGAAATGAGAGCCTCGTGTCAAGCTCTATCAAACGCCTTTGAGATATCCAGAGCCACAACCTTACTCTCGCCAAAAACATGAATGGACTTCTTCCACTTCTCCGGGAGCAACGCCAGCAGGTCACCACTAGAACGGCCCTTTCGGAAACCGTACTGATGATCGCTAAGTAAATCGTTGGACTCCAGATATCCCACAAGGTGATGATTAATCATACTCTCCATAACCTTGGAGAGTGCGGAAAAAACTGCTATCGAACGGTAATTCTCATTGTTACTAGCCTCGCCCTTTTTGGGAATTGGCGTTATATTAGCAACCTTCCAGCAAGATGGAAAAATACCGGCGCGATATGACGCACTGAAAAGGTGAGCTAATGGACGCGCAAGCGTCGAAGAGCACTGCTTCAGGACCAGTGCTGGTATGCCACCCGGCCCAGAAGACTTGTTAACGTTGAGATTTGCAAGGACCCTTTTTACAGCACTAGCTCGAAAGAATATACTAGGCATAGTTACTGATACTCTTCGAAGTTCGGGTTGAACGCTCTCCGGCAAGTGAGAATTACTTGCAAATATTCGGCCAAAAGGTTTGCCTTTTCAACCGGGTTCGTGAATGTGTGGTCATTCTTTATAAGATCAGGAATCGAACTAGCGTTGTTCCTCAGCCTATTAACGAATGACCGAAAGTTTTTACTTCCCCGCGGAAAAGTAAGAAATTTAGCACGAAGGCGCTGCTCGTATAAAACTTTTTCGCGTCTGAGTACTGCGACACATAAAGATCTCGCCTGTTTGCGAAGCAAATCAGTATGGGCACATTTGTTATTGCGCCAATTCCTGAATGCTTCCTCTCTGGATCTGACTTCCAATTTACATGTCAGATTGAACCAAGATTTGTTTCTGGGTTTAATCGAAAGCTTTTTGGATGGGATGTAAATATTCATCCCTATCCTTACTACATTCACCATCATTTCTGCCATGGCATCGATGTCTGAGTCAAAGGAACAAAGTTCCTAATTAAAAGACAGATATGTTTTGAAACTATTAGCATTGCTATTACGTTGCTGACTTAGTGGAAGATTATTCCAAGGACGTGCCGCATGTACCTAAAACTGCCATTCTGACACTAAGCAGTTATGGCGAGTTCTTATGATATTTCGACTCCGTGGCGATTGAAAAAATTGTAGACTCGCAAATAAATACTCCGTAGTTCTGCTATGAAATAAAATAAGAGTACGAATTTTCAGCAGATTTTCAAAGGTGACCATATACATATTTTATAATGTTGTTCCCTTGCTAACCGAATCACAGCTCGAAAATAATTCACATCCATATAATGAGGAAGCAATGAGGTACGTTTTTTCAAGCAGAATCCCAATTTTTAAAGTCGAAAGTTTTGCATATGTTCGCCCAACTAAAGACATGACATGATAATTCTAAGTCAAACTGTTATTGAAGATTGTTCCAAAATTGTTCACTCTGTTAACAATTGCAATCTCCACATCATTTGAAATTATGTCCCGAGAAATAGCGGGAGTCAGCGTTCTTCTAGATATAGTTATGCACTATGATTTGGCCGGATTCAAACAGCAACCAGTTGCACTAGCCCAAGGTAAATCCGATGCAAATCATCATTCACATCTCGTATGGCCGAATAAATATTTTGGACTGAATTGCTCAAGGTAAGTTGCATTGTATCATAAGCATAATGATGAATCCTATATTTTGAGAGATGCTCTTGCAGATCATTCACATATAACGAAAACAAAACCGGTCCCAAAATAGAACCTTGAGGCACTCCCCTTAAAAGTGGTAAACTATGTGATCATGCATTATTTAAAAATACCGATTGTGTTCGATTCGATAAATATGACAATAAAAGCCTAGCCGAAGTGTCCGAAAACCTGAACAAGTGTTTCAATTTTTTAATTAGCATATCATGATCTACCGTATCAAACGCTTAAGAATGGCCCAGTAGGACCAAGGAATTAATATTATCACTCTCCAAGCCTCCTCATATATTTTCGCTAACATCTAAAAGAGCCTTGATACAACTATGACTGTGACGAAAATCTGATTGTACACTGGTAAGTAAATTATGCTCCTCGATGATAGCATACATTTGTCTGTATAAAACTTTCTCAAAAACTTTTGAAAGAAAACACAATATGGCTATGGGTCTGAAATTTCCGTTCGACTTTGGCAAAGGAACAATTTTCACATGTTTGCAGTTAAGCGGATATGTGCTCAATACTATAATCGTATTAAATAAGTGAGTGACGTATGGAAGAAATAAGGGCAAAAGTAGTCTCATAAATTTCGGATGCAATTGATCACTTCCAACTGCATTTGACTTTTATCAATCCGCACATTGACAACACTGTTTCACGATATCGAGCGAAGGCGTTGTTTCACCTCCTAGGCGAAAGAATTCTTCCTTTTTTGTTAACACTATTTCGAAGTTGTTGTCTACAATAATACCACAAACGCCAAAATCAGTCACTACCTGTTCTGTTTTCCCATTAAATACATTTTTAAATTAATTTATCAAGAGACAAAACATTCTAATAATTTTATTTAAAACTGAAAACCGATGGGTAAGTCAAAATAAAACAATATCTTTAAAACTTGATAATAAAAATAACTTTTCATTTACACACATACATACACATATTGGTCAAAATAAAGTACAAGTTAACTTTATTGTATTTTCTCAGAGTTAAACTAAATATTATTGTTAAAAAAATAATTTCATTTATTAACTTCGTTTACATTTGAGTGTAAAAAATACAAAAACTTTTATGTTTTAATTAAACTTTTTCAGCAAAGCAACAAAGATTAAAAGCTGCTTGTCTACGGTTGGACATAGTAAAGAGCAAATGTAAGCTATTGGATGATAACCGCAGAAATATGAAGAGATATTGTAATAATCAGAACTTAGTAGCTCTTCCTTTATTAAATATCATCTCACAGTCTTTTAGGAATACTGGAAAATATGCTAAATTTTTCAAATTTTTTGTAGGAACCTCTGTCAATTTGACACAGACTTCTTTAGAAAATGGTTAATATTAGTTCGATAATGGAATATTGTTATCTAGTTTGGTCGACCGGTCTTCTATGGCCTTCAGATGGGTGCTCTGAGATTTTGTATGGAAATTTATGTAATTAATTTCATAATCGGGGGTGGTATTATGAATGAGAGAGCGAATGACGAGAAAACGGTGTCGTGCGAACGTAGCACATGATTTGGCGAATCACCGTGAATCGTTTAACGCCAGAATAACGGTTCAAAATTCAGGAAACTAACTTTAAAAAAAATCTGTTCGGGAATAAATCTTATTTCTTTCGAAATATGCAAGAAGATGCCATTACGTTGAATGGCGAGTACTAAAAAACACCGTATTATTACTATTAATTTAAAATTTAAGTTGCCTTTTGTTTTTATAAAATAAGCTTTGTATACTGATACATATACAGATTTAATTTGGCTTTTACAAAAACTGTTTTAAAAGTTTTTTCTTTTAGTGAATCATTTTGTTTGAAGGGTTTGGAACCAATTCGCTTCTTTTCTATGTACTTCATGTCTTTTTTTACTTTTTTTTCTGGAAAGTACTTACAGTCTAAAAACAGAATTAGGTTTAGTTATTAAAAATTAAAGTCAGCCTGTCATGCATATGTTGACAATAGTAAGACAAGAAAAGTGATCCAACTAATTTTAAATTAGTCTTAGTAACGAAAGATTAAAATTGTAAAATTAAAATTTGTTCATTCGGTTTAAAAATATCACAAAAATTTATGAAATTTATAAGCTGACGAACTTTTCTCCATCAGTGAACGGCAACTGATTTCATTTTTAGACTCATTGGAAGGCTCCCGTAGTTTAGCATTGGATGCGAACGGCAGATGCATTAAATTGAGTAGTTTTTCAAATCGTAGATACTCATAATCAGTCGCTAGCAATGTTATGAAGTAATACCACCGATGAAAATTCTCAGACGATCTGGCCTGGGTTTGGTTTATTAAAGTAAAAATATTATATCTGAGGATATTATAGAAACACAAATTCCTTCAACTCATACAGTCGCCCACAGCCTGTTTGATGCAGTTCGAAATTCTTGCAAAAAAATTTGCAAAAAATATCGAAATGTCAAAATTTATTACATTTAAAAACCTTTGCTTAATTATGACAATTAAGAAAAAACAACAACAACAAATGATACTCTTAAAGATATACCAACAAAGTAAATAAGGTTTGCATACAAATTTGCTCACAGCTTAAATGATTCTACAAACAGTTATACAAAAGTAAAATAATGAGCCAATTTTACATATTTTTGGTATAGATAAGCAGAAAACAACATTAAAGCCTCATTTCAAAAGAGAGATTTGATTTCGAAGTATTTTGTAGTAATTTTTTAAAATATAAAAGCAAACTTCAATTGAAAGAGTGAGGTTGTCATTCGGCATTTCCAGGAGGGAAAAAGCCAATGAAAAATAGTTGAGACTATCGCATTGAGTCCTTTAACAGTTCAGAACATCATAGGAAAGTTTTTCAATGAATATAGAATTGAAAATAAGTGTAAAGTAACACCAAATAAGATATTTAATCATACCGATAGGCGGTGGATTAAACAACAAGTTGAGGAAAAATTCGTTCTTAGTGCTCCAAAGTTGGGAGTTGAAGCAGAAAAATTTTTTTCAGAAACTATTCGAAGAGTTTTACGAGAGGCAAATATCCATTGCAAAATTGTGTGTTTTCTTTCTTCTATAAGTAATATTGGAGACAAATTGAAATTTTTCTTCAATCCCATCAAACTGCATCAAATAAGCTGTGACTGTATATTACTTAGAACAAATTATTTAAAATATTAGCATTCGTTTTAGCAATTTAAATTTTTTAAAATTGATAGACAACGTGCAAAACTAGTGATTTATTTTCGAAAATAATATTTTTTTCTCCCAAAGCTAAGTCATTTTTGATTGTTATATTATTAATATCTAATCTAATAAAGGGTAAAAATGGAAAACTTTGAGTTCATAGTCCATTCCTGCGATTTAATTAAGGACCTATACAAGATAGAGGCTTCAAATATTTCACATGGTGTTTTGTTATTGAGGTGCAAATGATATCATATCCACACAAGCTTTAATTACTAATTTATTGATTTAACGCAATTAAGGCCTTAATTGAGCTCCATTACCCACACAATAGTAAACACCCTGTGTAAAGTATGTAGAACGAGGAGTGACAACTTCGTATGACAACCATATACAGTATGCAAAATTCTTATTAAAAAAATTCTTGTCATTTTTATAAATCATTAATGCTTAACAAAATAATAATTAAAAAATAATATTTTTTATACGATTTTAAACAATGAGATTTTATTACTTAAAATATATAAAAACAAACACAAACAAACTAACAAATTATATTTTTACAGAAAACTAATGAATTTTTTTTTTTTTTTTGGTTGTATAAATGATGATTTTGCACACTGTAAAATATCATATGAAATATATACTGTCATACTGTTAAACAGAAAAAATTAAACAAAAATCTAGTGTATTGAATTTGAGTTTCTTTCCTTATATTTTACACTCTTTTTAAAGTTAAAGTTTATTTATTTATTTTACTGCTTTGCTTCAAATACCCAAATACCCTATTGGCCATCATCAGTAATGATTCGGTAAAAAAAAAAATAACTATACCTAATTTCCTTGCCTTTGTATGAACGCTGTGTTTGACAACAATCCGCATGAAATCTTATCTCTAGATTATCATTTTTGATATTTTTTTGTTGACTTCCGTGTCTTTGGCTTCTGTGTCAAAATCACTACTTCTGTACCGCAGAAATCATTTCCCATATGTTGAATTCAATGGAACATATTCAGGATAAGTTTCGTTGAGCGATTAATGAGTTGCAAGACTTTCCAATAACGATGTTTTGTTGGCATAAAAATTGACATTTTTGAAGCAAAAAACGTCTGTTTTTCACAATATCGTACAATGGACTAAATGAGAATAAAAGAGATATATTAGCCCTCCACAATATTATTTAAGTTAGTAAAACTACATATAAAAAGCTTTGCAATTGTTGTGAATCCGACATTTTTAAGGCATACACCCAATATTTTTAAGTTCGGTTCTACGTACTGAGTGTTTCTTGTCACAATTACAACGTCGTCTGCATATGTAATAGTCAGACCAGATAGCTACCCATTCTTAGTGTAGCAAATAACTAAAAACTATGGTTTTGCTCTACAAGTCTTATGAGTTCTGAAGAGATTCGAATTTATTTTGTCATGAATTTTAAATTGTTTGCAATAATATAATCGAAAAGAAAAAGAATATTACACACAGGATTATATTTTTTTAAATTCTTTAATATTGTCTGCTTCAAATTGTTATTGTTCTTGTGAAAAATTTCTATTTGACATGAAAGAGCATAAAATATAAGAAAATATTTCATATTTTTGTCAGTTTTGGCCACAAATTCCTTTCTTTTTTTGGACTGTATCTTTGTATTTCGTTTCCCTGAGGCTCTATCATGGGTACTGTAATTAAAGTTAATTACTAAAAGTTTTTGGTACTCTTTGTAATAAAATACAAACATATTCTCCTATTTTTTTTAGTATTTTACTTGTTTTTATACAGTTTCTCTTCATAATTTTCAACATACTTAAAATGAAAGGAACATCAGTAGCAGAAGCAACAGCAGTAATAGTATCAGTGGCAGTACAAGTACCAGTAATAGTAACAAGAGTTCCTTAAAGCAGCCACAAATTTTTCATACTCCATATAATACCAAACATGCGTTTATGCATTATTTTGTAACAAAATGAGATTTAATTTGATTTTTTTACCAGAAGCGTATGTGTTTTGCGTGGTTTTTAACCATCATATCATTTCTTTCCCTCTTTAAAGTTATTCCATTTTATAATAAGCAAAAGTTTTTCAAGTGCCGTACTTAGAACAAAGTTAATTTGGCAGAGGTCTTAAACTATTCAAGCTTGAAGAAATTAATGTAACCATCTTTTCTTTGTACTACAAATATATGGTTAAGAGTCACCTCGCTTCATTACGGTTTGTATTCGAGTAGTGTCAGCCAAAATGAAGGGAAGTAAATGTAATGAAAATGTTTAAAAAAGTGGAAGCAATTGCCAAGTTTTGAAAATTAAAAAAAGATATAATTTTAATATAACTTTTAGTAAAAAGAATATTTTTAATTGTGCTAATGTATGTAAAGTAATTAATATTAGCCAAATAAAAAAAACATCTCTTATAAAAACCTAGTCATGAGAGTAATAAAAAGATTGATTTTTCAGTGTGGTTAATGGCAGGATTTATGTTTTCGAAATAACCGTCAAGAGCGCTTTCAAAATAACGATATTTAAGGAATTTTTATGGCTTGATTGTTATACGTATCAAAACGAAAAAGTTTTAAATAAACTGTGCTAAGTGTACGCCAACAAGCTAAAAATTTGCCATGAACTTTGGAAGCCCAAATAACCTCGATTTTTAAGAGCATCCAAAATTAAGTCCATATTTAAAAGAATCTTATGAATTTTTCTGTTTGGTGCGATATTCAATGATATTCGTATTTTTTAACCAAATCTTACTTAGTGTAATCTAATCTAATCTAATCTAATCTAATCTAATCTAATCTAATCTAATCTAATCTAATCTAATCTAATCTAATCTAATCTAATCTAATCTAATCTAATCTAATCTAATCTAATCTAATCTAATCTAATCTAATCTAATCTAATCTAATCTAATCTAATCTAATCTAATCTAATCTAATCTAATCTAATCTAATCTAATCTAATCTAATCTAATCTAATCTAATCTAATCTAATCTAATCTAATCTAATCTAATCTAATCTAATCTAATCTAATCTAATCTAATCTAATCTAATCTAATCTAATCTAATCTAATCTAATCTAATCTAATCTAATCTAATCTAATCTAATCTAATCTAATCTAATCTAATCTAATCTAATCTAATCTAATCTAATCTAATCTAATCTAATCTAATCTAATCTAATCTAATCTAATCTAATCTAATCTAATCTAATCTAATCTAATCTAATCTAATCTAATCTAATCTAATCTAATCTAATCTAATCTAATCTAATCTAATCTAATCTAATCTAATCTAATCTAATCTAATCTAATCTAATCTAATCTAATCTAATCTAATCTAATCTAATCTAATCTAATCTAATCTAATCTAATCTAATCTAATCTAATCTAATCTAATCTAATCTAATCTAATCTAATCTAATCTAATCTAATCTAATCTAATCTAATCTAATCTAATCTAATCTAATCTAATCTAATCTAATCTAATCTAATCTAATCTAATCTAATCTAATCTAATCTAATCTAATCTAATCTAATCTAATCTAATCTAATCTAATCTAATCTAATCTAATCTAATCTAATCTAATCTAATCTAATCTAATCTAATCTAATCTAATCTAATCTAATCTAATCTAATCTAATCTAATCTAATCTAATCTAATCTAATCTAATCTAATCTAATCTAATCTAATCTAATCTAATCTAATCTAATCTAATCTAATCTAATCTAATCTAATCTAATCTAATCTAATCTAATCTAATCTAATCTAATCTAATCTAATCTAATCTAATCTAATCTAATCTAATCTAATCTAATCTAATCTAATCTAATCTAATCTAATCTAATCTAATCTAATCTAATCTAATCTAATCTAATCTAATCTAATCTAATCTAATCTAATCTAATCTAATCTAATCTAATCTAATCTAATCTAATCTAATCTAATCTAATCTAATCTAATCTAATCTAATCTAATCTAATCTAATCTAATCTAATCTAATCTAATCTAATCTAATCTAATCTAATCTAATCTAATCTAATCTAATCTAATCTAATCTAATCTAATCTAATCTAATCTAATCTAATCTAATCTAATCTAATCTAATCTAATCTAATCTAATCTAATCTAATCTAATCTAATCTAATCTAATCTAATCTAATCTAATCTAATCTAATCTAATCTAATCTAATCTAATCTAATCTAATCTAATCTAATCTAATCTAATCTAATCTAATCTAATCTAATCTAATCTAATCTAATCTAATCTAATCTAATCTAATCTAATCTAATCTAATCTAATCTAATCTAATCTAATCTAATCTAATCTAATCTAATCTAATCTAATCTAATCTAATCTAATCTAATCTAATCTAATCTAATCTAATCTAATCTAATCTAATCTAATCTAATCTAATCTAATCTAATCTAATCTAATCTAATCTAATCTAATCTAATCTAATCTAATCTAATCTAATCTAATCTAATCTAATCTAATCTAATCTAATCTAATCTAATCTAATCTAATCTAATCTAATCTAATCTAATCTAATCTAATCTAATCTAATCTAATCTAATCTAATCTAATCTAATCTAATCTAATCTAATCTAATCTAATCTAATCTAATCTAATCTAATCTAATCTAATCTAATCTAATCTAATCTAATCTAATCTAATCTAATCTAATCTAATCTAATCTAATCTAATCTAATCTAATCTAATCTAATCTAATCTAATCTAATCTAATCTAATCTAATCTAATCTAATCTAATCTAATCTAATCTAATCTAATCTAATCTAATCTAATCTAATCTAATCTAATCTAATCTAATCTAATCTAATCTAATCTAATCTAATCTAATCTAATCTAATCTAATCTAATCTAATCTAATCTAATCTAATCTAATCTAATCTAATCTAATCTAATCTAATCTAATCTAATCTAATCTAATCTAATCTAATCTAATCTAATCTAATCTAATCTAATCTAATCTAATCTAATCTAATCTAATCTAATCTAATCTAATCTAATCTAATCTAATCTAATCTAATCTAATCTAATCTAATCTAATCTAATCTAATCTAATCTAATCTAATCTAATCTAATCTAATCTAATCTAATCTAATCTAATCTAATCTAATCTAATCTAATCTAATCTAATCTAATCTAATCTAATCTAATCTAATCTAATCTAATCTAATCTAATCTAATCTAATCTAATCTAATCTAATCTAATCTAATCTAATCTAATCTAATCTAATCTAATCTAATCTAATCTAATCTAATCTAATCTAATCTAATCTAATCTAATCTAATCTAATCTAATCTAATCTAATCTAATCTAATCTAATCTAATCTAATCTAATCTAATCTAATCTAATCTAATCTAATCTAATCTAATCTAATCTAATCTAATCTAATCTAATCTAATCTAATCTAATCTAATCTAATCTAATCTAATGTATATTCACAGGTGGAACCAAAGAAGCTACTCTTTTGAATGAACAGATTTAATTTACTGAGTATCCATTTGCGTAGACTGTTGTTGCTTGGTTTTGAAAATATTTTTTAAACATCCAGTATCAACTAAAGAACGTGTCGAATCTCGATCAATTTTATTCGATATCGTAAGCGGTGGTTGGACCTCAGATGCATTGCGTGAAATAACGCTATTACTTAAAATGGCTTTTCAATTATTCGATGGCTTCGTAAGAAATATGAGATGTAGAGTAAAGTAGACTCAAAGCTTGGAACAAAGGAAGCTGTCTTTTAAAGTGGGGGATCGTGCGTAGACAAAATAAATAGTCTACGTATTATCATTCAGTAGGTGGTTGAAATGTGCACTATATCATATTCGTAGATTATGAAAAAAGTTCGATTCATTACACTGGAATGAATTTGGATGGAACTGTCAAATCTTGAAGATATACAAAAGGTCACATCACGTATGAGAATTTCCAGTATTCCTTGCTAAAGAGAGAAGAATGTGTGAGCCATTTAAGACGTTATCTGGTGTACGACAATGATGACTTTAATTATCAGTGCTATTCCTTGTTATTGATGTGGTATCAAAAGAATGCCGACTAAAAAAAAACCACGAATGACAGTGTGGATCAATGAGGCAAATGTACATCTTGAATAGCTGAGCAATGCGGATGACAAGTGCAGACTCTAACACAGATTATGCTTTTTTGACGTTTAAATGATATACTACTTTCCAGAGTAACATACTTATTCCGGACTGTGTCTCACTGTAGATGCGGAAAACTGTTACTTCTCAATAGGAACGGAGATAGAGTACTAAAAGGTGGTCCACGATGTTAATTGTAAATAAAACAAACAGTTTTCAGAGAAATATATTAATATTTTTATTATGAGGGAAAATCTATGACAATTATGTGTGACTCAAAATATCGGCTAAAGACTCGCCACGGCTTCGGTGGTATACCTCTATACGACCGTCCATATTTTCAATGACTCTTAGACATAATTTATGTTTAACGTCGTTAATGAGCCGATTTATCTCATCCTTTAGCTCTCGAGTTGTTGATAACACGTCTATTGAATTTCTCGCACCAAAGAGCCATTATTTCCTTCGCTGTGTGACAAGTGGCACCGTCCTATTGGCACCACATATCGTCCAGGTCCATATCCTCAAATTCTGCCAACAAGAAGTCTGTTATCATCTCGCGCTAGCGAACACCATTCACGGTAACTGCTTGGCCGATCTCGTTTTCGAAGAACTATGGCTCGATGACGCTGCCAGAACATGAACCTCACCAAACAATCACTCTTTGTGGATGCATCGGCTTTTCAACAATCACTCGTGGATTCTCATTTGCCCAAATGTGGCAACTCTGCTTGTTAACGAAGCCACTGATGTGAAAGTGTGCTTCGTCGCTGAAAAGATGATTTTCGTTCTAAAGTCACCATTCTCTTCTGTCTGTTCAACTAACTATTGACGACGGTCTGTAGGCTTTAGCTTCTGAGTCAATTGAACCTTGTAAACGTGTAAAATCAAATCTTTATTCAAAGTTCGTATCAATGATGTTCAAGAGATGTTCAATTGTTGAGCATGACGACGAGTTGGGGTTGACGGCTCTTCTGCTACATAACAGCAATTTTTCTGCATTTTGATTTGAATGCCAATTTTCGTAAAATGTTTCAACAATCTAATGCGCTGTTCAATTGTGTACCTCTCTGATGCAAAGAAATGGTAAATTAACTTGGGTATCATTTATTTACCGGGCACTGCGGCCATACCATCAGCATCTTTTTGACAAATGTTGAAACCAATAGGCGTAGTTTCTGCTCGACTTTTGGCAAGATATCCCAACATTTATTTTATAAGTGTCCAGTTATATAGCTTAGAGTTTTAAACTCCAAGATCGCACCGACTAAAGAGAACAGCCTTTATCTTTAAAGGAATCCTCTTTTTGTATTACTAATGCTTAACCAACTTCGACTTTAACTTGTTTGCTCTTCATAACATTCTAAAAGTAGAACCCGCCCGTGCAAATAAAGTTTTTTTTTTTAATTTTAAGACCATGCCTTTTAATTTAATAATTCACTTTATTTTCATCTTTTTTAGTTTTGTTTGCATATTAAATTGATTATTTATAATATTGATTTAAGTTTAGTTAGTATAGAACGTTTTGTTTTTTCTTTTTTAATTTAAATTTGCTAGATTTTCATATAGAAAAGAAAAAAATTAAAAATTATTCTTTTTATCGCTGATTTATCATTGTTAGATTAGTAATTAGCATTTCCGATTGGAAAACAAAATATTAAAACTAAATATGTATCATATGGTTATTGACAAAAGTATTTGTAAGGCTTTTAAGCACTTGAAAAATATTTAAAAATATTGATTGGCTTATTGTTGGTCCCACACGGAAAAGAAAATTCAACGGAAAGAAATATCGATCGGTATTCTTATTGCAATTATTCATAAAGTAAACCTTTCCGTGAAATCAATTTAATTTTGTGTCAACTTCTTGGTAATAAAAAATTTCAAAAAGTTTATAAAAATTTTTAAAATAAAAAAGTTGTTCTATAAGTGAAAGTTATGTAAAAACATGGACACAAATACACATTTCGAGGATGGTAGTGATGATTTTTTATACGTTTAGGTAAAAATAGACTTACGCTCTAGACCTTAAGATGTGTTGCAGATGAACGAATAGAATAAAGAAATTTAGATACACGTTTAAGGTGTGTAATTTAATGAGCTGAAAAGTCCCGGATCTAGCACAGAAAGCACTTTTTGTTGTCGTTCAAACTTACCATTATTCATCAACGTAATCTCTATTAAGAGCAATGCAATCATTGAACAGTATTTTTTCCAGTGTTCCATTGTAAAAATAAGAAAAGTAGTGTCACTCTTAGCACAATAACTCACAATCTAATTAATAGAATATCATATAATTTTAACAGGTTAGCACTAACTGAAAAAGAGGTCAATGCAATAAAATAAGCCCTAAAAATGTGTTATGTCCGAGACTTTTCTTTCTATGTGTTAATTGTACAGCTTTTTAAAAAACTTTCGTATATATAAGGCTTAGTTGTTACGTTTTTACCTTTTTAAAAACGTTTAACAATTACTCGACTTATCTTTCTACTTAAGGATATTCCAAACCGATCGTAGTTACAACTTATGTTCGATCACAACTTCTTCAACCAGAGGTTAACCACACTCTCTTTACATTGAGTTCAAACCAATAATTCGTACGCTGAGTTTACACCAAATAAACTGTTGTTCGCAACGATGTGTTTTTTATATGGCTGAGTAAACAACAACTCGAAAGCTCTCGATATATCAGGGATATTCAGCGTTGCCTAACGTGCCGATATATCTGTATTTTGCACTTTCCTTTATAAAGGGTCCGCCAAATAATTCTTTTTTTTTAACAGGGCACAAAACATCGAGTGTAGCTTCGTCCTGTTGAAACCAAATGTTGCTAATATCCTCCTCTTCAATTTTTGTGAACAATAATTCGTTCAACATGGCACGACAACGATCGCCATTGACTGTAACGGCCACTCCTTGCTCATTTTCGAAGAAAAATGGCCCAATTATACAAAATCCGCACCAAACAGTTACTCGTCTTGGGTGTATCGGCTTTAAGTCTTGCAGACTTATGGTCATGCGGTACATGTTGGGCAGGACACAGCTACGATGATGAACCCACGTTCTCTATATTGAGGCAAATCTAGCCCCTATATGATGGGGCTCGCTCAGAGTCTGTCATAGAGATGCCGCAACTTAGGCTGCGAACTCTTGTGGCTGTGATTACTGTGCACTGGGTGGCTGGTGCGCATGCTAGGAGATTGGTGCTGCCGTTCAATGACTACTGTAGGGGTTGTCAGAATGAGGAGGAAGAGGAGACTGTCGAACACTTCTTGTGCCAGTGCCCGAGTCTATCGGACATTAAGACTACTTTCCTTAGTAGTCCGTTTCTGAATGCCTTGTTGTTAATTTTCTGGATTCCTGATGGGTATCACAGTGGGATCAATATTGGACCCAGGTGAGCTCGACGTGTCTGGCTACTCGTCGTAACTAACGAACTTACTTAACATAAATTCCAATATTTAATCTGAAAGCTATGAAATATTAGAAAAACAATATTTTTACTTAAATTTAAAATCTTAAACGTTTAAATATCATTAAAAAAATTAAATTCAGTTTAAATGAATTTCTTAAAACTTAAAAGTAAAAGTTGAAACTTAAAGAGCAATAAAATGTCATGCCGCTAACAATGGAAGCCTTCTAAGTATAAGTGTTTCAAAGAAAAATCTGTAGAAATTTCATGAACTAGTTTTGAGTTTCTTTAGTAGTTTAAGTTTAAAAATGTCGACGATGTTAAAGATGGCTATGACGACGATGAGTGTGTTTTGTGTTATATTTTTTTAACAATAAAATGCACAATAAATGCGGAAAAGAAATCATACAGTCAGTTTCACCGTATTACCAAATATATTCTTCGTTTTTTATTCAAATTTGCAGAGAAAAACTGAATTTTAACCGAAGTTTATTGTGTGACAAATATTTTATAAAATAAAGTCAGGCAGACAGCAGTTTACAAATTGAAGAAAATAAATGAAAAACTTTTATTTAAATTTTTTTAATACAAGTACAGATATATTTTTGATTTTTATACAAATTTAAGCAAAAATAAGGCGTTGTGACAGGTTGAATGAGTTCATTTAAGAGTTTTGTTATTGTACATATAAAAATGGTAACAGAAAAATGCTCCAAATTTTGCGCAAATAGGTTTATAGTCAAGACAAATTATCAGTCAAGAATTTGGCGGGATTTGACTAATGGGCGTGGTGTCTCCCATACAAAGTAGATACTGATTTCATAATATCTTGAGAACAGTTAAAGCTATATTTTCAGTATTTAGTCTGAGTGGCTCCGTATTCAATTAAAGTCAACAGGCATAAAGGAGGTGGAATAGCACAGGTGGGTGTGGTACTTCCATAGAAACTAAATTTTGATTTTTTTATATCTTGAGAACGGTTGAAGCTAAAGTTTCAGAATTTGGTCTGATTAGCTTCATAGTCAACACAAATCATCAGTCACGAATTGGGCAGAATTGAAAAAGAGAGTGTGGTATCTCCCATGCAAAGTAAATAATGATTTCTGTATATCTTGAGATCGGCAATGGTAGAAGTTTTTAAATTAGGTTCAAACAACGTCGTGAAAAATAATCAGTCAATAATTGGGAGAGATGGGTTTCGTGGGCGTAGCACCTTGCATTCAAACTTAATATTGGATTTTGGACCGACAACTATTAAAGCTTCGGTATCTATTCACATCAGCCAAAAAAACAGGAATTGCAGAAAAAGTACTTGATAAAATCTGTCTACATATATACATATACTTTGTAAAAATGAATGTGTGTTTGTTTGAACACTGTATACAGCTAAAAAGCAGAATATACAGTGTCTTTTTGGAAGATAAAATTGATTGGATTTTGTACGGAAGGGAACAAAGTGGAGAAAATGGGTACAAAATGCAATTAAGATAGCATTTAAGACAATAATTAAGATGGGGGTAGCGAAGCACACCGGGTTTTAGATTTAAAATAAAATTTGATTTTACGATTTTCGTAATTATGAAAATCGACGTTAGGATCATTTTATCATTATGCCTTGTCCAAAGTTACAAGGTACCATAAGAACTTATTCGTTTTGTAACTGAACATCGCCACAATCTATTATAAAGTCGTAGTACTCTCTGCGCATAGAGGTCATTCGTTTCTAACTATCCAATGTATCTCTCTATAGCTTACGTGGAATATTCGACATAATAGGGTCTATTGGAATTATGAATTTTAATATGACGAAAGATTTTTTTGACTGATTATTTCATGCAAATGTTGTCAGCGGCTCCACCGCAGCTGGTTTCTCCATGGGGTTTAATGTTGGTATACTTTTTTCGGTATTTCGGCTGGTATCTCACCAATGGTACCGGTGATGTTGACTTCCAGAGCTGAAATTGTGGTTAGCTTTTCCCAGTATACGAGACACTTTTCGTATACTCACAAGAAGTCAAATTGCATGATATTTGTGGTCAATTGACTGCTCTAAAAAAGTTATTTTAATTGCTCACCAACTCGCCTATAAATAGGTTAATGGTTACGCGACCCGTGTTGCATTGGTACCGTCTTTTTGAAGTCACATCTCAACCAAGTCCACTTCTTTTATTTTGTGCAGCCTTACCTTACTGACTGATTTCCATCGACCTTAAAGGATTACGTTCCAATAATGCCCCCGGTTCACAAATCCAACCAAACACTGAACCTTCCAGGACGTATTGGCAGCTCCTGAACTACTTCTGGCTGCTCTCAGCACCAAAGAAGGCAAATTTGTTTGTTAACGTATCTATCGAGCCAAAAATAGGCTTCATCGCTGAAGATAATTTTTCGTTAGGAAAATAGTTTTTCATCCAACTTTTCTAAGGTTCATTCACCAAAGAAACGGCATTGTGGTACGTCACATCTCATTGATAATGAACACGAACTGACATATCGCAACCTTCATTGATACTGGGGTTGTTGGGTTTATTTCCAATAATGTGAAACTGGTGCGAAATTAAGTCAGAACAGTTTGAATAGCCGGATCTGTGGTTCTTTTAGAACGACCCTAAAATGGACGTAATTTACGAAACACATTTCTCACAAATGTTGATAATAAAATTCAATGTTTTATTTGTAAGTTTATTTTTGGTGAAATGGCAAACTTCACCGAGTATTTTTGGCATTACCACATAACAACGATTTGAGGGCTATTGCAATTATCTCCTTTCTATCTAACATAAGGTAATGGAGAATATTATAAGCAGGCGGATTTATGAATATCTAGGAAAATCGATTTTTTATCTGTTAAAAATCCGTTTTTACTAAGAAACGCATCTGTATTACGCCTCTTATGAATGTAATTGATAATTTTAAGTCTAAGCTTGACAAGTGTGTGGTAACTTTTTTAATACTATAAGAACATACTCGTAGTACGAACTTTGATACAATAAAATTGGCGAAAGCTTTTTATTTTTCACCAGCAGCTTGTAAACTCCTGCACGACTACCTGGCTGGTAAATCTCAGGCTCTACTTTTAAATGGTTAATAATTGGAGGTATTGAATGAACAGAAGTGTTCTGCAGGGTTAAATTCTCTGACCTCTTTTGTTCTGTCTATACATCAATGATTTATGTGATGTGATAGACTACTGCGGTGTACCAATGTAGGCAAATGATGTTCAGTTTTTTAGTAGCAGCAAGGCAAATGATATTAATACTTATGTGCTCAAAGTGAACAGTGTTATGGTGAGGTTTGGAAAATTAACTGCAGACAATGGACTATGAATCAATCCATCCAAGTCAAAATGTATTTGTATTAGTAATAATAAAGTCTCTCTGGGTGATGACATTCGGATAAGAAAAGGTGATGATATTGTTGAATTTTGTGAGTTTTTGCAAAAACTTGGGTGTTGTATTCAGTCCTCTATTATTATCCAATCATATATCAAGTATAGTTTGTCGATTTAACGGAATGCTTAGAAATCTTATATATATCGGGTGGGCTATCTATCGTTCTAAATTTGAACCAGCGGTTACATCGAATCTGGAAATACTTATGTCATTATATTCCGTTACAAAATTCAGTACATACTCGTATATTATATCCACTGAACGAAATACATCGATTTGCACTTGAGCAACTTTGGGATTTATTGTAAATTTATTTCAAAAACAGAGACAATTGGTCTTAAATTGCAAAAAAAATAGAAAATAGAAATAATAGAAAAAAGAAACAATCATCTTTTCGGATGAAGCTCATTTTCATCTTGATGGGTACGTTAATAAGCGAAATTGCCGTGTTTGGGGCTCAGACCATATTTCTTTGAAAATGAGGACGGCGTAACAATTACGGTCAATGGAGACATCTATCGCACCACGATAACTGATTTTTTTGTGCCTGCTCTTAATGGTATTGATGTGAACAAGGTTTGGATGGTGCAACTTGCCACACATCTCATGCCACAATCGATATATTGTGTCAAACGTTTGATGGCCGTTTAATTCGCCGAAATGATGATGTCAGTTGGCCGCCAAGAAGCTTCGATTTGACATCGTTGGACTATTTTATGTGGGGCGCCGTTAGAGACAAGTGTTATGCCGACAAACCAGATACAATTGAGCATTTGAAGGCCAACATTTGTAATGCCATTGCCGAGATACGACCCCATGCACTCGAAAAAATTCTAGAAAATTTGTCCGATCGAATGTGGTACTGCGAGGCCAGCCGCGCCATAGAGCTTGAAAACTATCGATAGTCGGATAGTCGGCCCACTCGATAGTATCCTTAGTGTTTTTGCAAACTATCGATAATATCGGTTTCTTTTGAGTGCTACTTTTGGCAAAAATATTAGAATTTAAGTGAAAGGGAAAGAATAATAATAAATATACAGTGTTGAAACAAATAATAGAGACACTTTATTTTTGTCCAGTATGTCATAAAATTTGGTGTATTGAAGATTTTGATGGAAGAGTAATGCTTATACATTGCGAAAATTGTTCAGACCATGAAGTACTCCAAAACTAAAGAAATTAATAAGATCCAGTGAAAGAATACTGCAAAGACTATGAAAAGAAAGCGTAGAACAACTGTCAGTTTTGATAAAATTTTAATTCGTACTTCAAAGACTAATCCCTTCAAGTCATCAAAAAGGCTCAAAAGTGAAATAATTCTCCTGTTTCAAGTGGCACAATAAGAAAAAAAAATTATGGAAATTAGACTTATGGGTAAGAGTCTCGACATGTGTCATTTCTCAGCAAAAGGAAGCAACACCTGCCACGTAATGAAGATTAATTTGTTTGGAACAAATGCAAAATCGTATGTACGAACATATTATAGTTGCAGTTCATACTTTGATTTTAATAAATAGAAATTTAAGAAACTGTTAAACTGTGTCCCTATGTAACTATAAAAGGTTACAGACGTCTAACAACCTGCGTCGAACAAATTTTTGCAACTGTGACTTCGACTACATATAGTAATCTCCATACTTACTCCAAGAATTTTTCGATAGTATCGATAGTGAAAAAAACTATCGATGGTCAGCCAAAAACAAAACTATCGATACTATCGAAAGTACTATCGATTTTTTTGCAGAGTTACGGCGGCAGTCATATGAATGAAATAATATTTCATTTCTCACCGGAATAATTTTACTTCACAACAAAAAAATAAATGGTCTTTTAAATGATCTTTTGATATAGGACCACCTGGATCTTTTTCAAGCTTTTCACGCCAGATTAACCAGATAAGCTTCAGAAAACTTTCCTCTCAGCAACTGAAATATCTGTTCTTGGTCTTAAAATTTGGCAGATCAATAGGGGAAAGAAGACTAATTCAGCTAAAATATAGACTAACTTCCTCACAGCGTCATATTTTAATCCACATCGTTTGTCTTTGGAACCAATTATCAATGATGACCAACGCAAACTGATTGAGAAATAAGTTTTAAAAATGTCTCCGCTAATTGGTGTATAAAATATGTTACACTATATAAAGGGTGTCACAAAATTAACGCAAGATTTGATTTGTAGCCTCTTGCCCTGTAAAGTGTTGGCAACCCTATAAAAGCAACTCGACAGCTAACAGCTAAAATGCTAACAGCTAAAAATGGGGCATTATCCGTGGCCAACACTTTGCTGCACATATGGCAACAAATCCAAACCTTGTGTTAATTTCGGGATATCCTTCAAATCTTGCGTTAATTTTGCAACACCCTTTATAACTCTTTCTATAATCTACATATGTTTTTATTATTTTTTTTTTCCTTTTTTCTGTAAAAGTAGAGAAGTAAATATTTGCTTTAGCATATAGGGCCATAAAACATATAGTCTTAATCAATTGCTTGCATTTTATAAAAAATGTTACACTTTTTGTATTTGATCTGTAACATTACTTTGGAAAACATATTTTGCTGCTTTTAATTTTTGTAGTAAAAATGTTTCACAAATCTTTTGTATTTCTTTATTGCCACAAATAATTTGATTATTTTCCCACAATTATTTGTTAAACAAAAAAGAATTTTTGAAACTTTTGTCACACACTTTGTTTGTTGACAAAATACTTTTCGTATAGTTTTTAAAATACACCCACGCACACATAGTCATGTTTCCCTAGAAGCTTGTAAGTAATCTGCCCTCTTTCCGGTTTGAGTATACAAAACAATAACAAACAATGTCTAACCAAGTGTTTTTATTGAATAATATTTATCGTTTTTTCTTTCTATTTATTGCTGCTCATTTTATTTACTTAAATACTCATCTAGCACAACAATTGTAATGGTTTTTTACCATTCTGGTTAGTCTGTCTACTGCTACTTTATTCGCACTCTCTTTATCTAGGACTTGAGAATTTATATTCGTTTTTGTGTCTGAAAGAGTGTGGCATCCAACTAATGAACTTATAGAACGTGATTTGTTTTTACTTAAAAATTCTCTCATTCTATCTTCTTTTAAATGTGAAAGTTTGTATTCCATTTTTATTGTTTATTTATATTGGTTGCCTTGAAATTTTGTTTTGTTTTCATGTATTTAAGTGTTTCCGTTTGTGTATTTGTTTTTTGTTTTCTAAAATATTTAAATTCGTGTTCCATACTAAACGCACTATGTGACACTTATTTATTTAAATGTTTCTCATTACTCTGTATATTGCTGTTTGTTTTGAGTTTGTTGACTTTATTACTTTTTTTTTGGTTCACAGAGGTGGTAAGTAAGAGTAATTGGGGATACAATAAATTAAAAAAAGGAATTGTGAAAAGCCAGTATTGCTACATTTTTTTATCTCAACACATCTCACATAAGAGCAAATTTATTTCTACACTTATTGTTTACCATTAAATGCTAAGTCGGTTTCATCACCCTTTTAATACTCAACAGAGCTTAAGTTTAAACTAAAATCGCTTTCATTTAGCGAATTTTAGAACCTCCGCTATTAATAAAATTTGAATACAAAATGCGTTGGTATGTAAAATGACAGATATAGATGTTGTTATACCTTATGTGCAGTAGTTAGGCCCAACATAATAGTTTCATGGTCATATTGGTTTTCATTGCAATGTAGCACATATCTATTCTCATTTACTAAAAACTAAAATCCGAATTTACACTAGATTGAGGACTCATGAAAGCGTCATGCTTTCACAACTTATTTTTTTTCTTCGTCACTCTTCTAGGGAGCATATTGGCTTTTCACAAAGAATCCATTGCTTTGTTTTAGTTTCTTTAATCAATTTGATCTTTCAATCTAAGTAGTTGATTAATCCACTGTAGCTTCTTCCATATGATTTTGCGTAGTGGTGAAGATCCTTGCTAACTGGTGGTGATCTTTACTTTAGCATTGTAATTTGTTCACAGTAGGTGGCGTGTTTTACTGATCATTCGTCTGATGTTTGTCATCGCCAGAGGTATGCGGGAACGTCAGATCAGGAATTGTTTGATGGGAAGTTGAAGCCTTTTTATTAAACATTCGAAAGTACAACTAAATATTTCATCGTTATGTCCTCTGCTGGAGCTCGAACCTGAGTCGTTTGTGTTGTTATGTTGTCTAACCACTATCACACGCATAACTAAAAACCTAAAACTTTTTGCCAACAAATTTTTGTGGTCTGATGATGTAGTGGATTTTAACCCATCCAACATTATATGAATCTATTTCAATTGTCATTTATATCTTGAGTGGTATTTAATGCCAAGTTTCAGTTATTTCTTAGTTAAATTATCATACATTATCAGACATAATCATTTACATGCATAAACTCAAAGCCACCGTTATCAAAGAACAAAGAGGAGAGAAATTGTTTGGTATGGTAGCAGTTCGTAGTTAATTCAAGGGTTTTTTTCATTAAAACTATACAGGTGTGCATGTTAGGCTTGACAGGTGTCCTTGAATTTGCTTGATTTACAAAAATTTTTACGAATTGTCAAGAATCCATAAAAAATATCGTTTGCCACGTTACTCTAAAACATATTTTTTAAAGTTTTCTTTATACTTACAAAGTTTTTTAAAAAGCTATGAAATATTTTGGTGAGTTAATAACGACGAGCGCTTTAAGCGTATATGCTTTTATGGAAGAGTTCGAATTACTTCTTTTACTAATTTGACCAAAAATGCAATTACTTTTTCTTATATATGAAATGGCCTTTGTTAAACCGAACCAAATATGTGCCGTTTTGATCGATATTTTTTTTTCAATTTTTGGAGTAAGGCCATTATTTCATCGGTTTCTGAGTAAAAACCTTATCCAATTGAGTTTTACAGGCCTCCACGGAATTTAAATTTATGAAACATCATTAAGGGAGTTCTGCACAGTTCAAGAAGTTTTTTCCAATCAATAAAGGGTGGTTCAACTATAGTGCGCGATGTTAATAGTGAGTAATGTCAAGTTTTTCGCCCAACTTAATCTGACATTTCTTTGTTTTGTGCTTGACCATACTCTAGAGAGTTACACAATGCGCAGAGCGTTAAGATTATTAAAGCCATTTACGAAAATGAGCGTCCACCGAATGTGTCCATAATCGGAAGAATTGTACTCAAATTTCAGCAAACCGGATCTGTAGGAAATGTGTTAACACCTATGTATGCTCGACCAGTTCGCTCAGCGGAAAACTTTGCTCTTGTTTGCGATGGTGTGGCAAAAGATCCGTCAACCTCAACTCGACATTGTGCCCTAAAATTGAACATATCACAAATATCACTGATGCGAATTTTCAATAAAGATTTGAGCTAACACTCTAAGAAGGTTCAATTAACCCAAGAGCTGAAGCCTGCTGGCTATTTAAAGCGTCGTCAATACGGTTAGTTGAACAGATAGAAGTGAATGGTGACTTTACAAACAAAATCATTTTCAGTAACGAGGCATACTTTCATCTCAGTGGATTCATTAAAAAGCAAAATTGCCGCATTGGGAATCAGATGAAAATCCACGAGTGATTGTTGAAAAGCCGATGCATATGCAAAAAGTGACTTTTTGGTGCAGATTATAGGCTGACGGCATCATCCGGCCGTAGTTCTTCGAAAATGTGTTCGGCCAAGCCGTTTACCATGAATGTTTTTCACTATGGCGAGATGATAACGGACTTCTTGTGGACAGAAATTGCGGATATGGACCAGAAAGATATGTGGTTCCAACAGGATGATGTCACAGCCAACGAGAAATTCTCGATTGCGCAAGAAATTCAATGGCCGTATTACCTCAAGTCGTGGCGATGTTAATTGGCAGCCACGATCATGTGATTTGACACCGTTGGACCTCTTTCTTTAGGAATATTTAAAAGAAAAAGTGTAAGTTAAAAAGCCAAGAACAATTCAAGAGCTATAGGATGACATAATTCAGCACATTAACTACATTAAATTTCAATTATGTCCCAGAGTCATTGAAAATATGGATCGACGAATACAGGTATGCCACCGAAGCCATGGCTAGCATTTGACCGATATTTTGTCTCAGATATTATTGTCATAGATCCTTTTATCATAATAAAAATATGAAAACTTTTTTTACAATTAACATCGTACGTTTTGGTTGGACCACCCTTTATTACACTATGCAACAACCAAAAATACCTTTGATATATAATATATTTTTGGATGCGCTATGGTCGCCTAACTTCAAAAATCATCGGCATTTCAGATTCTATGGATAATTTTTTTTTTTTTTTTATAAAATGTGAGATTTTTGAGGAGGCTGCTTCATACATATTATAATAATTTATTCGATTTCGTTACGACATATGTTATAATAAATTCTAAATTGTACCACTTTTAATCAATTCAATATCATTTTTTAATTTAACCAATATTTATGGTATTATTGAGAAACAAATCATGTTTTTTTTTAAATTATGATATTTATGATTTCTAAAAATTCACAAAAAATATAAAGCAGGAAACATTTACCAGTTTTACTATTTATTCATAAAACTGCATATAATAGAAATAAAATAAAACATAATTAATGCAAATCGATGAGTAAATACATATTTTATTCCCAATAAAGTGAAAGTACTTAGTTTAAAAAAAAAATAATAATAAAAATAAAAATTATTTTGCAACGAACCATATAAGTAGCATCCAATAGATATCTTTTAAAAAAGACAATTAACAAATAGTTTTATTTTTTATAAAGAAGGTTACCAGAGTATGATCTAAAGCATGTTATTTATAGAGGTATAGAACTTTAAGTTAGCATTGCTTTTCAAGATGGTGACCGATTTACAGCTGTCAAGTGATTTATTCTCAATTTGGTTTGGCAATTCATCATGAATAGACTCACGCCTGAACAACGCTTGCAAATAGTGCAATTTTTTCAAAAATAATGGTTTTGTGCGGAAAACGTGTCGCTCACTACGTCTATTTTATCTTTCTCACTTCTACCTCACTTTATGGAAGATTTTGCAGAAGGATCTTGGCTTGCGTGCTTACAAAATCCAACTCGTGCAAGAATTTAAGCCAAACGATCATAAAGTAAGGCGTAGATTCGTCGAATGGGCCCAAAACGAGATTAACGAGTTGAATGGCTACGTCAACAAACAAAACTGCCTCATTTGGAGTGAAGGTAATCCTCAAGTGTATGTGGAAACACCGTTACATGTCGATAAACTGACTGTTTGGTGATATACGGCCACAAATGTTGGAAAAATTCATCGAAAATTGAACGTCCAAATTGGACTACATCCACGCCAGCCGTGGCGGTCATATGCCAGAAATCATATTTAAAATGTAATGCCACAAGATTATCTTTCGGATAAATAAAATTCATGTCAATCGAATAATCCATCGTTGTTTAGTTTTCTTATAAGGAACCAAATAAAATCTCCCATCATTATTTCATTCCATACTCCCTGATAACATGATCCATGGTCTTAAGATGTTGATAAAAGCATTCACAATGTTCGTCGCTTACGGTACCCAGGTTTTTCGAAAAGAAGTCCAAATGCGAATTTGAGTAACATTTTTACCCATAATATAAGTATTAAGTAAATTTTTTTTTATTGTTTCATTAATATTTAAAAATTTTTGGAAAATTTTCAAGCAACTCAGGAATGATTACTTTATAAATTAAACTTGTATAGTTTCCTAGAAAGTTAGAAACAATTTGTCGGACTAAATTCCAGACAGATTTTTCATCTATTGATAATAACTTTTCAAATGTGGGGCTTAGGAGTAGTTTTCGGATTTAAGGACTATCAAAAACGCCTTCAGAAAGATTTAGAAATATTGTTTTTAAATAAGCAAAGGCTCGACTATCCTTGTCTAGTGACTTAATAAAAGCCCAGCTTTATATGCAGCGGTGGTAATATTACATTATCCTTTTTGATCATTGCGCGATATTTTACGTTATGTTAGGGTCTTGTCGGCCAATCCTATTTTACATAATGATTTTTCGATCTCGGCTATCTCAGAGGGAGATAAAATAGCAATATTTTGTATAGCCACTTTGAAGGCTTGTTAAAATAGCAACAACTTTTAAAGCGCAACACTCTTTAAAACTGTGCTTTTCATAATTAACATTTTTTAATAAACTGGCCATAGCTTCATTTGTTTCTTTCATATTTACGGCATGTGCGTTAGGCTTCTTGTTGCCGATTTGAATTAAAACGATGCTTAAGCGTGCTTTACTACTATCAACGTATAGTCGCCACTCACTTGCAACATATTTTGGGCCGAGCTCCTCAAAAAGACCACTTATGTCGTAACAAAAGCACATATTGTCTTTTATTGTGTAAAAGCTGGCGTATGGCTTATTTCGATTCCGATGCTCTATACACTTAACACCATTTTCTAAGAAATTTCAGTCCCTTATACGAGACACCGCTGTGGTATGTTGGGTAAGACACCCGCTTACCTAGCAGAAGATCCTCGGTTCAATACCAGGCCAGACCATATGAATAAAGAAAAAATTTTTCGATAGCGGTATCACCTCATAACATTAGCTAGTAACTGGTTATAAGCATAAATACTATTGAAGACTTTTCTAATGCATTTGCCGTTCGGAGCCGGCGTTAAACTGTAGGTCCCTGTCAATGAGTCTAAAAATAAAATCAGGTGCAGCTCATTGACTAAGAGCATGGGGACTTCTCTCCTTCGTGGAATGTTATGGGAATTCATAATATAAGCGCGATGCCAGGAGCTCTGATTTCTCTTTTGCTAGTTCGAGGTCTCTGATAAGATCATTTAGCTCTGACTGATTGTAAATCTTCGACTTTAGAACATATGATGTACTACAGAAGAACCGTTGTTCGGCAATTACAGCAAAAGAAAGTTTTTTTTCTCAAAACTGGGTACTTTCAGTTTATTTGGAATAAAATGAGTACTTAATCAGGGATTGTCATGAATTATGATTTATTTTATTTATATTTTATGCTACTTTATGGATGAATGATGAAACTGGTAATTATTTGCTGAATTTTTAGAAATCAAAAATTTCATTATTAAAAAAAAATATATATTATTTGTTTCTAAATATCTCCAAATATATTGATTATATTAAATAAGTATATTAAAATGACTTAAAAAGGGTATAATTTGGAATTTTTTTACGTATGGCTTAACGAAATCGTATAAGTCATTTTGCAGTTATCATATGTTTGAAGCAGTCTCTCCAAAAATCTCACATTTTAGAAAGAAAAAATTCTAAAAAAAATCATCCATAGAATCTGAAATGCTGATGATATTTGAGGTTAAGCGACCATAGCGCATTGAAAAAATATAGTGGTTATCCAAGGTCAGAAATTTGTTCGACATTTGTTGCATAGTGTTATTAAGTATCATGTTAAAAAAATATTTTTAATTTTTTGAAGATTTCTTAAGGATCATAATATAGGGTTTTATTTCTATGACGATAATTTAAACCAAATATGTTGCCACATAGCCAGTTCCTCAAACTTTAAAACAGAATGAGGCTTAGCAGAAGTGATAGTTGTTCAATTCAAGGATTTTTGTCATAGTATATAAATATATACATTTTCTAGACTGAATAACACTATTTTCTTTCGTTAGATTAGGTCATTGTTTAATCAAATCTGCTAATTTGGAAACACAAAACAGACCCAAGTATTAAATCTCAAAGAATGCAAAAGTTATTAGCCGTCCGTACACGACTACACATATGCTTTTGAGGTCGTTTTGTTGCAGATAAATATTATGTTAGTTTAATAGCCTTACACGATGATCTGTAATCGTTTCACTCCTTTCAAGTTAATCGATATGAAAGTTTAACTTTTATTTAGCAGAACTTAAAAAATTTAATTTTTTTACAAACTTCAATTTCTTATTTTCAGGTACCAAAGGTTGCACTTTCAAATACTACATTTTAAATTGTTTTCCCATTATCACTATATATCTTGTGTCATTTTGGCAACTGGTCAGTAAAGTGTTTTTCTGTTAATTTACATTTCGCCTGCTCTTAGTTTGTAACACCCAAACGAAATTTCTTTTGCCTCGATATTCTTGTTAAATTGTTTCGCTCAAGTATTCATTCCTTTCCACCATTCATTTCACAGTAAAACAATATCAATTGTTTTTATTTTTATTTCCTGATTTATTTTCAAGTCGCTATCCAATGATGGCTTACGTTATAGTTTTCTTTCACTGTTGCTTTCTTCTTCTTTTCTACACTAAAATAAAGAAACATTTTAAATGTTCGAAAGTATTTTGTTTTTATGTCGTCATTTATGTTGAAATATTGAGTACTTTGTTAAATTTACCATTTCGTCTGTTCTTTTTTTCTTTCTTTTTTTTGCAGTAGAATATATAAGCAAACAGTAATAATAGTGGCAAGTGTAAATTATACATTGAATTGTTTATTTCATACTTTTTTTTCGTTTTCATTTAGGCCTGTTCTGAACATTTGGCTTTGTTTTTTCGGTGGTGGTGTTGGGTAAATGGAAATTAAAAATCGTGAGTTGAATTTATGACTTCCTTAAGTTTGTTAAAAAGAAATATATTTATTTTTTTTTTACAGTTTCTTGCTGTTTATTTACTTTGTGTGGACGACGACCTCATTTAATTGAAAAACTGTTTATTTGTATTTTTACACCCTACATTACTACTTATCGTCGGATCTGCAAGATATCGCAATCGTGCTGATATTTGGAATACTTTAGAAAAAACTATTTTAGACAGAACTTGTTAAAGAATACTAACATGCTTATCCAAAAAATAGAAAATGTCAATAATATTGGAGTAGAATGTTCATTTAATCTCTTTAACAATTTGTTGCACAGAACACTGTGCTACAAAAGTGAACAAGAAAATATGCAGTGGTTCTGATAAAGCAATTCTGTCTTGTTGAAGCCTATATATTACTAAAATGGTTTTGGTTTTTTTGATTACTAAGCTAAGTATAATGGGCTAATACATATTGAGTCCTAATTGGGATTATATCGTAAGCGACAAAATGCATTTTTCACAGGAGAAGATTTTTTTTGTTCTTTTGCAGTATCTTAATTTAATTTAAATGGCGGCAAACATCATTACCTGCTATGTTTTTGATAAGACTGCTCATGTTTTGCATTTACGCATGGTTTTAGATATCATGTCGCTTACGATACTATAGCCATCGTGATGTAAATCGAGTGATTATAGTTTTTGCGCTTACGATAAAGTAATTTCTAAAATTCCAGCGCTGGTCTTGAAGCAGTGCTCTTCGACGCTTGCGTCTTGTCGTGCGGCTTTTTTTCCATCTTGCTGGAAGAATGCCAATGTAACGCCAATCCCCAAAAAGGATGAGGCTAGTAACCCTGAAAACTACCGCCCAATAGCAGTTTGTTCGACGCTTTCCAAAGTTATAAAGAGTATGATTAATCCTCACCTTGTGAAATATTTAGGATCCAACAATTTGCTGAGTGATCGCCAATACAGTTTTCGTAAGGGTCGCCCTGTTGGCGTTACTCTCTGAAAGGTGGAATAGGTTCATTCATAGACTTGGTGAGAGTAAAGTTGTGATGCTGGATATATCCAGCGTTTGACAGAGTCTGGTACTTATTGCTTTTGGTGTCGATAGTCACTTCTCTCGATTCATATCGACCTTTCTCGAAAACCGCACTATAAGAGTGGTTATAGATGGGATCTCATCCGACGAGTTCAGGATAAATTCAGGGGTGCCATAAGGTTCTGTCCTTTCTCCAACTCTTTTTCTAATATTTCATAACGACTTTCTTTTTCTCATTTTTTCTTTTGCAGATGACAGCAACATTTGTCACTCATATTCTTTTGATCGTAGGCCGAACCTTTTGGGGATTGAGGCGAAAAGGCAGAATATGAACGACACGCTTACAAGCGACCTGGCGAAAATCTCTGAGTGGGGTCGCGCGAACAGGGTAGACTTTAATGCGCGCTAGACCCAATATTGTTTTCTGACACATAGACGTGGTGGTGTGTTGTCATCTATATCTATGGTTAATATAGATATTGAGCAATTAGATGCTCTTGATGTTTTGGGCATGAAAATTAATGTGAAGTTCGTAGGAACGAGTGAAAGACGCTTTCAAGTGCCTCGGCTTTTTAAAACGGTGTAAGAATTACTTCACTCCATCTGATCTCCCTAATATATACAGAACCTATAGCCGACCCAAATTGGAATACAACTCTCATGTATGGGCCGGTACTTCAAAGTCTATTTAGGAGCTTCGCGACCACGTACAGGAGAGGGCGAAGGTTCTTATTAATGGTGGTAGGGTAGCCAACTCTATCGATTCATGAGAGCATCGTTGCAATGTGGCGAGTGTTTCATTGGTCTATCGGTACTATAACGCAATGTGTTCTAACGAAATTAAGGAACTTATTCCTGGTAATCATTTATTTTTACGTAGTACTTGTATTTCTCATAGAGCGCATCCCTTTGTAGTTGATTTTCCAATGAATCAGATAACGCATTATAGGGAGAATTCGTTCTTTGGTCACACTGTTCGTTTGTGGAACAATCTTCCTGCGAATGTGTTTCCTGCCATTTACATATGAACAAGTAGACACTACTACTAGACACTACTCTATCCACCCTCCTTTCTACAATCTTTTTTCCTAGTACCAGCACAATGCACTGCATGAGTGGGGGTTATCTGCTTCGTGCTGTTCTTAAAAGAAAAAAAACAAAACCAACGAATTTTAAAGCAAATTAAACAAAGTTAATTAGACTTTTATTTTATTATATATGTCCACCTTTTCAAAAAAATAACATCTGTTATAAAAAATAACCTTTTATTTACTCAGAATGCTTCATCTGCATTGAAACTGACAATGTATCTTGAACATATTTTCTGCGGTTCCTTTGCATACACTCGTTGTGATATCGCCCAATATCTTTCTCACATAGTTTACATAGGTCTCTGTATTTTCCTCTGACATTTTTAGTTTTTCTTTGTGGAGCTGTTGTGGTCCAATTTCTTTAATATTTAAGTGCCGCCTATTTTCAACAATGAAGTTCTGGTATTGGTCGTCTGCGTTTCACAATTTTCGAAGTAGCCATAATGTAGTTTTTATAAGGTATAGCCTTGTCAAAGTACGCAGACCTCAATCTGCTTAATTTTATTTTATTATTACGTGGTATGTATATATTTAAGAGAATAATTTTGGATTTCGTAGAATTTTGTACATCAAGTTTCATAAATTCTTGAAATCGTCCTTAAATTTCGTATTAAAGCCGCCCATTCCGGAGGACACCAAATGGTTCCTTGTTTTGTGTACAGAATCAACTGGCATCATGGTTTCACCCGGCAATAAGAATGTTGCTTTAATACTGGTAACAAAAATTTAACTTTTCGGAAAGAATAAGATCATCAATATAAATGCCCTATTTCGATTCTGACCAGCACAGCTGTCACAAAAGAGGCTTATTGCTTCATCAGTTCTCTTTTTGTCCTATTATGTCAAGTAAAAGCATATTGAAGTAATGGTATTTTCTAGAGTAATACACAGGTTAACACTACCACTGTGGGAAGTATAAAGAACCTTTTGTAAAAAGAATGTGTTCATTTTCTTACTTCTTACTTTATCATGTAGGAAAACTTATTTGCATTTTTCCTTGTTTAAGACATGACTTTTATATGATTATGTTTCTTCTAAAGGGTCTGCTATCTAACGTTTTTTTTCAATTAGTGCTTATTTCGTGAATGGTAACACTTAGCTCACCCTTCCGCTGAATGAATATTGTTGTGTATACGCTTGAACAACGCTGGGAAATATTGCGACATTACTTTAAAGCTCATGGTAATGTTGCAGAATGTGTGCGATGTGTTCAGATGAAGCACATTTTGATCTTGGCGGGTATGTAAACAAGCAAAATTGTCGCATTTGAGGCACAGAAAACCTGCACGCATACATTGAAAAGCCAATACACCCAAGACGAGTCACTGTTTGGTGCGGATTTTGGTCCAGAGGCATAATTGGGCTATTTTTCTTCGAAAATGAGCAAGGAGTGGCCATTACAGTCAATGGCGATCGTTATCGGGCCATGTTGAACGAATTTTTGTTCACAAAAATTGAAGAGGAGGATATTAGCAACATTTGATTTCAACAGAACGGCGCTGCGTGCCACACAGCCGAAGCCCAAGAGCTGATGTAGTTTGGTCAACTAGGAGCTGCGATTTGACACCGTTGGACTATTATTTGTGGGGTGCCGTCAAAGATAAGTGTTACGTCAACAAGCCAAAGACAATTGACGATTTAAAGGACAATATTCGTGAAGCCATTGGTGAAATACAGCTGCACACAATCGATAATGTGCTTAAAAATTGGACGGATCGTGTAGACTACTGCATGGCCATCCGAGGCAGCCATTTGAATGAAATTATTTTCCATTATTAACCAGAAGCGTTGTACTTTCAAATAAAAAAAGAAATTTGAAAAAATATTCAGTAGCTTTTTTTATAGCATATTCAAAAGAAAGAAAAATTATTTTGCGGAACCTATATATCAGATTGCTCATTCTTGCTCATATGTTTAAATTGTTCGCATAAACTGCATTTGTCACTTTTCGGCAGATGAAACCCTAAACGGAAATCATGTTTAAAAACTTTCCTAAATACTCCCAAGCTTATTAACTCTGTTTATTGTTATTGTAACCATGCAAGTGCTCCTTATAAAATTTATATGCGAATTATATTACGAAACTCTTGCGAAGAATAAAACTTTTTGCTTTTATTGCGGCAGTAGTGTGATAATAAAGCTGGTAAGTTTTTAATAGACCTATGCGCTATATTATTATTAATATTTTATATATTTTTTATTTCTTGACTAGTCTTGTTATAGGGCGAGTAGTAGATCACGCGGAATCATTTGCGAAAGATCAAATATTTTTTTTAAACATTTTTGACAAACTTTAATTTTTTTCCTCTCAATCTTTATAGAATACTTGTAACATAGTTTAGGTTTAAGACTTAAGACTCGTTTTCTTTTAATATCTGGGCGTTCAACAGATGAGAGAAGCCACTATTTTTGCTACGTGTCACTTGCTAGTACCCAGTAATAGTCAAAAATAAGAACACGTTCCTTCTTTGAATAGTTACCACAAGCATTGCTACATCTTCGTTCCCGCCAAGGATAAGGTTTTACGGATTTAATGGCACCAATGCATTTTTAAAGAATTCTTTTATTGTGAGTTTTTTTTATTTGTTTTTTTCCCCTATCAAACACACATGCTTCCTCTTCAATTATGGCTTAATTTTGTTTTTATCAATCTAGAAACTATTAAAAATTGCTATAAACAAAAATGAATACCATATTTTTATTATTCACTTTGTCGATAAAGAATTCATTATGTTTCCGCTTTTTCACTATTATTTTCAAAAATAATATTTACATTATGCTCTAATTAAAAATTCTACAGTTGTAACTACTGTAGATAACCACAGTAAAACTTTATACTCGCAGTGTCGCTTACGATCAACGGTAACGGTAAAAATTGAGACTATAAATTTGTAGGCAGATGCAATTGGTGCTTATAAACTATTTGCTGCAAAAACCCAAATTTCGATAAATTGTCGCTTACGATATAATCGCAAATAAGGCTCGATATAAGAAGCACCCTAGTTTAGGTAAAATAGTGCTATTTTGCTGTGGAGTGTTTACGAGTAACCCCAATTGATGGTCCTTTGAAATAACCAATTATTGATATTTTCTCTTGCCTGTTTGCATCCTCCAATAAGCTACTCATTATGCATGCAAACTCATCAATACTGTAGCATAAGTACTTAGTCAGTCTACTATTGTCCAAAGCTTCTTTTCAAATATTAACTGCTTAAATCGAAAATTACTTCACGTTACTATGTAATGTACAATAAAGCCGGTTTTCATCGGCTGTAATTTTGTTGTACCTTTCTATTTCACTTTTAAAGTGTATAAGAAGAATTTCACAAATGGCTTGTATTTAAAATAGAATTTAAATTCAATTTTCTTGTTGACCCCGATAAGAATATTTGAAATAAATGATGACGATTTTTTCGGTGAGGCGTACAAATAATTTCTTAAAAATGCCTTATTGTCCATGGACTGCTTTAAAAGTAATGCAGTGGACTTAAATTACTTTACACTAAAATGGTTTAAGTAGTTCTTTAACAACTGCGTTATGCCTTTAATTTCATTTTAAATTTGTAAATATTTGTTGTTGTTGTTGTTTTAAATAATCAAATGCCTACTTATCTATCCCAAAATTTAAAATCATCTTATTCCCACCTTTTTAATCCTCTTATTTACTTAATTATTTGCTAATATAATCCAATTTTTAATTTTAATTTAATTCGTTTTGTTTTATTAATTACCGGATAAATATTAAATATTTATTTTATTTGATTAATATTATTGTATAATTTATTTTTTATTTTATTTTATTTTTTTCCCCTGTGTTAGCTAATTATTTTGTATATAAATATTAATGCAGTCACGGTTTCACATTTAATAAACTCAAAGCATATTTATTTAGAAAAAGAAGAAAAAACAATTTTTCTAATTTTGTGTATATTTAATTAATTTAAATGAAATAAATAATAATTGTTGAAAGTATTTACCACGGTTTTAATAAAGTTTTTGGCATTTATTTTTTAATATTTTTTAAATGTTTTTCTAAATAACTTGCTAAGGCCCGGCGTGCTTCGCTACCACCATTTTTATGATTATTGTTACGAAAATAAGGTTGGGCACAACAGCGTTTATTACATCGCTAAAATAAATAAACAAAAGCTACAACAACAACTAACTATAGATGCTGTTTACAAATAACCAAATCTACAACAACCACCATTAGCAGAGATAAAGTAAATAAAAATAACACGGCAACAGCAAAGAAAACGAATAACAGACAATAAACAAGCAACAACAAATACTAAGAGCTGAAAGAGGTAGATGTTCATATACGCATGGCTACAAAAGTACTAAAAAGAAATTAAAAGAAAGAAATGGAATCTACCTGAAATATCGAGAGGTTCGAGAGCTTTCGATGTGTTGTTTACTCAGCCATATAAAAAGCACATCGATGCGAACAGCAATCAGTTTATGTGTCGTAAACTCAGCGAGTGCAGTTTAACTAAAGTAAACTCAGCGAGTACAGTTTGTGTGAAAGTGTTTATGAGGAGTATGGATATGGAGTTTATAAGGTGTGTGAATAACTTCTGGTTGAAAAGGTTGTGATCAAACTTATGTTCTAACTACGATCGGGTTGAAAGATCTATCGAGTAGTTGTTATTGTTTATAAAATTGTAAACAGACGGAATGATTAAGAATAGAAAATTTTTATTGCCTGTAAAAAAGGTTATAAGCAGTGGTGCACAAACCTGTGTTGAATAGAGGATATTAATTAAAAACCAAACACAAAATATATTTTATTTTATCTACAAACTACGAACTCATACATACACGTTTTTAAGAAGGTAAAAATGCAACATTATCTTAATCCTATAAAATTAGGCCTTTTTTATAAGCTTGAAGCAAAACCTCCCATGTGAGGCTGCTCTTTTTTTATCAAATAATTGCTTATATTTTTGTTTTTTTTTTTATTGAAAAAACCGTTTACATTTAAATATTGTCGTACTAAAATGCAAAATAAAACCAATAATTCATTAAATTGTTATTAGAAGTCATTAAATTACTTTTTTTTAAAGATCATTATACAAAAATTAATTTTTTTCTAAATTCTCCTCCTTGCAACGCTATATTGATAGCAATTTGGAGATCGATGTTCTAGACAATTCCTTCTTTTTGCATTTTGCACAATAATAAACGTTCATACGATTATTGCTTGGTGGACTGAGCCTCTAAATTATTAAACGATCAAGATTTAAAATAATCTTGTTAAAAAATAAAATTTTAATAAAAATGTGTAGTCAGAAATATAGGGTCCGCAATATATATATTTTTTGAAAATGCTATAAAAAAAGTACTGGAAAAATCGGCTTCTTCTGTAAGTCGGTCGCAGGCCCACTTTGCGAAGTGAGAACGCATTGGATACACAACCATATTCGTTCAGCGGAAGGACTAAACTTATTATCTCTCAAATCAGAGCTAAGTGTTACCATTCACGGAATGAGCATTAGTTGAAAAAAAAAACATTAGATGGCGGAACCTATTTAAAGAGATAGTGTAAGCGTTGCAAGAAAACAAACACACATTCATTTTCATATATAAGATTGAAAGTTTATTTGTTGTGTTATGTCAATAACGTATTTACTTGTTACAAAAAGTTATGCTTTTTTTAATTATAAAATAAACATTAAAAAAATTAGTTTAAAATTCGAAATGAACAGCAACAGTGATTGCTTTGCAAGCCCTACATGTTAGTATTTCTGTTAATCAAGATAAAAATCATAAAAGCATAATCATATAACCCATATCACGCAGGCCCATTTATATTCCAGTTCAGATAATTAATGAAAATTTTGTAATGCGAAGGAAAGAGCTTGTAAAATAAACACATGGCGTCCGCCGGAAGGTATACTAGTTTGTTTGTTTATAATTTTTGATTATATAAAAGAGAATTGATCTTATATTGATAAATGTTTTTTTTAATGTCGGCAATTATGTCTGGAATATAATATCAGATAAATGCCCGCCTCTCTTAGCTTCACAAATACGAGTCCTTTTGAGTATATTCTTCATTACATTCTCACACATATCACGCAAAATTAATAAAATAATTTTATCACGAATATTTTGTTTGAGTTGCTCCAGCGTTTCTCGTTTGTTTGCATAAGCCAGGCTTTTCTGATATTCCCACAAAAAGAAGTCCGGAGCAGTCAAATCAGGTGACCGTAGAAGCCAATCAACATCACCATTCCTTGAAAAAATTTGTTGTGGAAAGCGGTCTCGTAGTAATTCCATTGGAATCCTGGCTGTATGCGGTGAGGCACCGTCTTGTTGGCGTTAAAAAGTTTTCAATCATATCACGATACCGCTCCCTATTGACGGTTATTGTTACGCCGTTTTTAGTTTCAGAGAAGTAGGGTCTAATGATTCCTCCTGACCAAATGGCACACCAGACTGTCACTTTTAATGGATGCCAAGGTTACTGATGAATAATTTGAGGGTTTTCCATTGTCCAGAACCGGCAATACTGTTTATTGATGTAACTATTCAAATGAAAATGTGCCTCGTCACTTACTATGATTTTTTCTTGAAAATCGATAATTGATTTTGATAAAATGTTTTAACGACTAAAACACGTTGGTTTACTGAATATTTCTCCACAATAAATTTGCCACGTCTCTATTTCACGACTGCCAAATATGCATTGTCAAGACTAATATATACCAAAATGGCGGCAAAACAATAGCAGACCACCTGTATATCAATTGCTTTTATGTTAAGCTTGTGCTTAAGTTCTATAGCTAGTTCATGGTCTCGTTGCCATAACTTATTTGCTTGTATCCTCTATAGTTCGAACTGTCGTGTGTACGTGTCTCTACGTCTTGGGGACGAGTCCTCCGCAATCGGGTGATGGCGGGTAAGTGAGAAAATGTTCAAAAAAAAAAGAGATTAAATTTTGTCTATATTTTTCTTTTTTTATAACTGCACGTGGAAACTGGAGGAACACACAGCATTACTCAGCATGAATTTACCCTGACTTAGAAAATAACAGGATTTTATCTAAAGAACCCACAGATCAGCTGACGTGTGGGGCATTAATTGCACACATAGAGACTGGCAAATTGAATTAGATGGAGTGATTTTAAACATAAGCTTGAAAGAAATGGATTGCAATTTTGTGCAGACGTTCAGCTTTTGTGTACAAACATTTTATTAAACAAAATATTCATATTTATCTAGCTTTGAGTCACTTAATATCATCTGAAACTTGATTACAGTTGTTGTCTTGCAACAGCAGTTAAGCTTGCTCTCTGAAATTTGAAAAAGTCAGCCATATCTTGGATAAGGTTTATGCAATTAACACTAAAAAATGTATTTTTTAATTGACACCATTTAGCTTTTATATTTTTATTAATCAAAAATCGATAAAAAATTTAGTAGGTTTTGTTCTAATTTTTTTTTTTTTTTTTGAGTAGTCAGTTGGGCAAAGTTTAGTTAAAACAAATTTTTTTTAGATAAAACTTTTTGCTATAGATCTATCCAAGATCGACATCAAATTGCTACTCAATATAACCAAAGGTTTTAAATAAATTATAAAGAAATTAAATTCGTATGGTTATTCATAAACTTTTCCAGTTGAAACAAATTTGGTAAAAAAAGGTATATATGACTCTATATGTTGTTTCAAATCCATGGAGACAATTATTATGGTATTTTTCTTTTTAGTACAAAACAAAATTAAAAATTAAAGAAAAATTAATCTTTGAACAAATTAATGTGTGTGTGTGTGTGTGTGTGTGTGTGTGTGTGTAAATAACAAACAAGTTAATTAATTATCACTAAGGCAAAAAAAAACATAAAATGCAAGCTAAATACATATTATAAAAAATTAAAATAAAATATTAATTTTTAAAAACTTTTTTCAAGTGCTTTTGAGGCTCTGTTTTTCATAAAAGTTAAAATAATGTAAATGAGCTTAAAAAAAGTTACAAAGGAAGTAAAAAAAAAAACATTCATTTGTTGGCAGTTAAAAAGCGTAAAACTTTTTACATTCTGTCTAAACACATTCACCGACATACTAAACTAAATGCCTGGAATCAAGTGTGGAAATTATTTACAAAAGTGAAGAGTATAAATTATTAAAACATAGTAATAAAAAAGGCTTTAAAAAATGGATTCTCAAAGTGCTCTTAACTAGTGATAAACACTTGAGGAACTCTTGTTTTTTGTTTTTATTTTTTTTTCTCAGATGTGTGTCAATGACTGTGACAGAAAGTGGATAAAAACAAAGTGACTGACTGACTAATTTAAATTATGCTTAATTTATTTTCTGAAAATTATTGAAAAAAGTGTAATAGAAAAAAAAATTAGTGCAGAAACCAAGCATGTTTTTAACCCTTCTGCACTCTTCGGGTCAATTTGACCCAACTTTGGTTTTCCCTTTTATTATAGAAAATAATAAAATTTAGTTTTTCCCTCCACATTTCAAAACACGATTTACAAACATTTGATAGCTTTTGGGTCAATATGACCCAACAAGCGATATTGCAAATTTAATTCCTCTTTTTTCCTATTGTATATAATTGAACTGATTTTATATTCATTTAGAATCATCGACCAATTATTTTTTTAGTAAAATAATCAATAAAATCGCTTTCGTTGAATACTTTTTTATTCAAAATTTATTATTCTCAAACTGTGGGTGGGATGTGGAGAATCCCGTAACGCATTGACACTTGTAAAGAGTTCAATCAAATTGAAATTCAGTGATTCCCCGTTTTGTAGATGAAAAAAAACAATGATAAAGCTAGAAATTTTGGCTCATTTTCTCTTTCAATAAGTTCCAATTGATTTTTGGTGATCAGCGTGCATACATATATATTTTTTTTGTTTTTTTTTTTTTTTTTTTTTTTTTGTAATTAATCATAATCGAGCAATCGGCACAAAAAAGAAAAGTAAGTATTTTAATGTTCCATAATGAAATTGCTTTAGATTCTTACTGACCTTCAGTTGCAACAAATAATGAATGACGAATATGATGACCTTTTTAATGAAAGTGATGAATACGAAAATTATTCAAATATTTTTCAAATAATAGAATTGAAAGCGTTCAGGTGGAAGAGGCAGTACAAAAAGATCACAGCATTTCGGTTACATAATTATCTAAGGACTAAAGTGCAGTTTGGAAAGAGAATCCACTACTTCCAAAAGGCAGGTTGCCAAAAAATAAAATTTAATTAAAAAAACCTGGACCTGGATGGTTGCAGATATAAAGTCTTCATTCGATTTGTTTACATCACCAAATATATATGTTTTATTATAGTTATTCAAATGACAAATCAAAAAGGTGAGAATTATATAGAAATGATTGGCAAAACATTGATACGATAGAGTTTCATGCATACCTTGGATTATAACTAATGACAGGAAATAGCGTTCACCAGCAGCGGTAGTTTGTATAAGGCTGATGATGAACGCCATTTAGTGTCTCAAGCTGAGCTGAAAAATCTAATTCGGGATTTACATTTAACGAAAGAAGACGCTGAATTATTAGCAGCAGTGGAAACATCTTGCAGTTGGGCAAAAGTAAAAATCTATAGAGATAGAAGCTTGGAATTGGTTGCATATTTTGAAAAGAAACTGGAAATGGAAAACCATACATACCACTTGCTCAGGCCATTAATACAAAGAAAAATTACGAATCAATGACATAAATTTTGTCATTACTCAAATACATAATAAATGGAAGATATATGGTGACCTTAAGTTCTTTGATATAAATTTCTTTGTATATATAGTATAGACGATCGTAAATAACTGTAAATTAATCTGTTTCAATTCATTGTCTGGTGTGCAAGAACGTTTCTTCCGGGCCTTTTTAAGAAGATGGTGTAGCATTTAAATATTTGTTAGCGGTTTTTCCTACAATTTCATATGCTAAAATCACAGAAGACATATTTTTTGGCCCTAAGATCAGGAAGCTATTGAACAATGGCAATTTTTCACAATTTTTATTGGAGAAAGCATATGCAGCTTGGAAATCTTTCAAGAATACGGACAAATTGTTGCTAAATTATTGAACAATTATCACGAATAAGGTGCACGAGTGTCACTCAAAATACATTTTCTTCATGCGAATATAGATTTTTTTGTACAAAACCTAGGTGCGGCATGCGACGAACACGTGGAGTGTGCTCACCAAGATTTAATGAAAATTGAAAGAAATTATAAAGGATTTTGGGACAGAAGCATACTGCGAAACTAATGCTGGACTCTAACACTTGAAACCGAAAAAAAAACAAACGACGTTAAAATAACGCCAATCACTTTTGAAAATTAATTGATTTTTAATAAACTAATAATTTTTTATGTAACAAACGAATAAAAACATTTTTTTTCTGTATCTCGAAAACCTGACGTGATAGAGTAAAACCAATTGAAATTAGCCCACCAAATTACCCAAAGAAAGATATTTAGTTGCTTCCAGCCCAAGCCTTGTTGGCTAGTTTCCGTTTATATTAAAAATGGCACTTTTTTATACACAATGAGTAAAAAAAAAACGGTAAAAGACATTTATATTTTCTTATTTTAATCTTTTGTAATAGGGTCTTTTATTAAGCGCTTCCTATCTTAAAATTTAGACAAATCAAAATTTGTAATCGTTTGAAAGACCTCTCGATGTCGTTATGTAAATGTCAGTCGTTATTTATCTGTTTGGCGCACAGACAGGCTGATGATTTAAAAACATGGATGACAGCGGCTACACGAGTACAAATGCCGCTAACGGCAATCAGCTACTTAAATATATTGTAAACGATATCATAATAAGTAACTAATTAAAATTAAAATTGTGATCACAAGTATAGTCGGTCTCAGCTCTGAAGATTTATTCACCTATTCGGTTCGGACAGAAAAACTTAATTAATGCTTTATAATGTATTATTATAACGCAAGAACGAATACATTAATTACACTATGCAACAAGCAGAAATACCTTTGATATTTAATATATTTTATATATTCTATGGAAAAGTTTTTTTTAGAATATGTCTTCTAAAATGTGAGATTTATGAAGAGGCTGCTTCATACACCTTATGATTACTTTGAAATGTCTTATTCGATTTCGTTAAGCCATATGTTAAAAAATCCGACTTATACCAGCTCTAAGTTATTCCAAGTCATTTTTTAATGTAACCAATATTTTTTAAAGTATTGAGAAACAAACTATTAAATTTTTTATTTTTTTTTAAATTATAAAATTTTGATTTCTTAAAATTCACAAAAAATATAGAGCAGCATTTTCATGATGGCCACCGATTTAACAGTTGTCAAGTGATTTATTCTCAGTTTGGTTTGGCAATTCATCATGAATAGACTCACGCCCGGCGTAGATTCGTCGAATGGGCCCAAAATGAGATTACCGTTGTTCCTGATTTTCATAAGCGATGAAGTGCACCACTGGTTGAATGGCTGCCACATTTGGAGTGTAGGTAATCCTCAAGTGTAGGTGGAAACACCGTTACATCCAGAAAAACTGACTGTTTGGTGCGCTTTATGGTCTGTTGGAATCACTGGTCCGTACTTTTTCAAAAACGATGGTGGCCAGAACGTTACAGTCAATGGTGATCGGTATAGAGCCATGATTACTAACTTTTTCATTCCTGAATTGAATAACCATGATGTCCAGGAGATGTGGTTTCAACTAGACGGCGCAACATGTCACACGGCTCGTGCCACAATAGATTTATTGAAAGACACATTTGTTGACCGCCTAATATCACATTTTGGACCTGTGAATTGGCCTCCAAGATCTTGTGATTTAACACCGTTGTACTATTTTCTGTTGGGCTATGTAAAGTCATTGGTCTATGTGGTAAAGCAACACACGCTTGACCATTTGTAAGACAAATGTTGGAAAAGTCATCGAAAATTTCACGTCCAGATTGGACTACATCCGCGCCAGCCGTGGCGGTCATATGCCAGAAATCAGAAATATAATGCCATAAGATTATCTTTCGGATAAATAAAATTCATGTCAATCGAGTAATCCATCGTTGTTTTATTGCAACTTAAAATTCTATACCTCTATAAAAAACACTCCTTATTTACCAGTTTCACTATTTATTCATAAAGCTGCATAGAATAGAAATTAAATAAACCATAATTCATGAAAACCGATTGGTATATACATATTTTATTTCCAATAAAGCGAAAGTCCTAGTTTTGAAAAAAAATTCATACTGAGCGTATGAGTCATATTTATTAATTTTGAAAAAATATCGACTATACGACACCTATTACATGGAATTACAACAAACATTTTTTTTTGTACATAATGACATGTCCAACCAATCTAAACAAATAACAACTATCAGCTGTTAAATCTGTTGTCAAATAAAGCAGTGTTGCCAACTTAAAATTATGAACCCCTAAAAAAAGCAACATGTTTCTAATATATAGCATATATACTCGTAGTTGCACTTATTCCCTGTGTGCTGAAGTTAAACCACACACATTTATTTCTCTGTGTTTGCTGTTGAAATGTGAGACGTTATTGTTGTTTAAATTTTGAAAAACTTATAGACTCATTGCACGTATATTTTAATGCTATTTTTATAGCGTTTTTTTCTGAAACTTGAAACACCAAACAAGTGACAAAGATTTTTAACAATTAATAAATATTCTATAAATTTTTAAAATTTTTCAAAAAACTGATTAACTTAAATTCGAATGGTTTATATTTCAGAATTATTTTAAGCTATAGCACTTATAGCTTTTTCTGTTCTAACGACAAGATTGTATTTTTTGCTCTTTTACCATTTTTTTGTTTGTTTTTTTCTGAATAATAAGAATGCAGTTAAAAAAAGTTGCATGCTTTTTTCCAAAAATGTAAAGTTTAAAAAGTCAAAATATTTTGCACATCTCAAAGAATGTTCTACTATTGAACATATGACTCCACCTTTGCCCTTTCGTTTGTTTTTGTTGAAAAAAAAAAATATTTCTACGTTTTAACATTTTTAAAAGGTTTCAGTTCTTTTTATTTGCGTCAAAATAAAATAAATACCGCCTTGTTGTTTTGCAGTCTCCAACTTATTTATCCTGTACTTAATATTCGTTTATACAACACTTTGTTTATACCTAAACACAACTTTACTTTATAGCTAAACGATAACTATATCACCAAACGCAGTGCGTTAACTTTTATAGTAATTCATTATCAATGTCGAATACTCTTGTAGTTACTTCAAATTTCTAATTATCTACGTTAAATTCAAAAGATGTAAAATTTTAATACACAAAAAGGAATCGAACTAGCAACACCGTTAAGCATGCAAGTAGTAGCACACTTAATAGCACAGACATTTAGGGCAGTAACAGATACACAAGAGCCTTGACACAAACCAATAAAGCTTATAGTTAAAATCTCACCATACAGTCCCTTATATGGTGATTTTCTTTTGAGGCATTTTTATTTTCGTAACAACATATTTGTAAAAATACGTATTGTTACGTTTTTACCTTTTTAAAACGTGTATTTATGAGTTCGTAGATTGTAGTTAAAAAAAAATAAATTTTGTGTTTGGTTTTTAATTAAAAACCTTTATTCAACAGAGTTTTGTGCAGCACTGCTCTGTAACCTTTTTACAGGCAATAACAATTTTCTATTCTTAATTACTTCGTATGTTTACAATCTTGTAAACAACAATAATTACTCGACAGATCTTTCTATTTAAAGATCTTCCAACCAGATCGTAGTTATAACTTAAGTTCGATCACAACCTTTTCAACCAGAGGTTATCCACAATTAACTCTATTTACTGAGTTAACTCCAACTAAACTGGTTTTTTATTTCACAATTTACTTCACGAGTGTACTCCTTATAAACTCTCTTCACACAAACTGCACTCGCTGGGTTTACGACACATAAACTGATCGTTGTTCTCATCGATGTGCTTTTTATATGATTGAGTAAACAACACATCGAAAGCTCTCGAACCTCTCGATATTTTAGGCAGATTCCATTTCTTCCTTTTGATTTATTTTTGTCTCTTTTGTAGCCAGGCGTACGTGAACATCTACCTCTTTCAGCTCTTAGTATTTGTTGTTGCTTATTTATTGTCTATAACTTGTTTTGTTTGCTGCTTAATTATTGTTGTTGCCGTGTTATTTTTATTTGCTTTATCTCTGCTGATGGTTGTTGTTGTAGATTTGGTTATGTGTAAATAGCACGTATAGTTGTTCTTGCAGTTTCTGTTTATTTATTTTAGCGATAAAATAAATGCTGTGGTGTCCAACCGTTTTTTCGTAACAGTATTTAAAATGTAAAAAGTGTATGTAAATGTACATAGTACATAAATAAAAATTAATAAAATTGGATCATCTTCTGCGTTTATATGTTGTTATCAAATCATTGAAGATTTGTTGGAGTCATCTGATGATGATGAAGTCTTACAGGACAATTGGCAAGGGTAAAATAAAACGTTTTAAGGATTATGGTAACATTTTCACGAAATTTTACTTTAGTTTAAGAAAATTTTTTACCTTAGTCGGAAAAGTGCCCTGCATATAATGGAAAGATACTCGCTTTCATATGTAGCAAGATCTTATCAAGGGGGAAGAAGACAATCAACGAAGGAAACACAGGTTTTCTTCTTTTCGTGTCAAGCTTATTAAGAAATACTTATGTATGTATTCGAAAAATAAGCAAAGAATATGTCGGCTGGTGAGCAGCTGTAAAAAAGGCATTTTTTCATTTTTCTATTGTGATGATAAGAATGGTAATATTTTAGAAATGTGAAGTTGACATTTTAAAAATATAAGTTAAAAAGTTTAAACCTTTTCAGAAAAGAAAACGCTAATAATGTGACTACCATTTGCATATAGTAAATATGTGTACATTTCTAATACAATTATAAACCCTAATCATTTAAATTTACTTCGCTAAAACGTTACATTAATAAATCTTGAAATTTCAATGGGGTATATACAAGAGTTCTGGATCAACTTTGATTTTCTTATTTATGATAGAAACCTTTTTATATTTGTTAAACCTATTTCATCTAAATGTCAACAGAATACAACTAAGAATTACCCCACCTTTCTGATTTTCACCAATTTCAACTCTCAATACCAACTTTGACAGCGAATGTTTTTTCATTCTGCTTATACGTTTTCGAATTCTTTTCTCTTTTGTTCGCTTTAATAAAAAGGCAATACAGTTTTCAACTTAAAGCAAAAGTTTTCAAAGTTCAAAGTCTTCGTCTGACATGACAAAGTGTTAAGTCAAATATATTGTATTTGGCATATAAAATTTTTAGCATATTTTTTTTTAATAAAATTTAAAACCACTTTTAAAACTGAAATTTAAATTTATAACAAATTGGGTTTATTTTTTTTTTTTGGAAATATTTTATTTTTCTTTGCTTTTTGCTTTGTAAAGGATTACAAACAAAGAAAATTCCAGAGCATTTTTTTTTCTGTAGGGACATCATATGTTTTTTTTTCATGTTTTTGTAGCATTTGTATGCGTTTAAATACAAAGTGAGCATTAAAATATAAAAGTTCATACAGAAGTGCATTTCTAAGCTGGAATTAGTCAACTAATCTTTACGCACATTTTTAATATATATTTTTAAGTTCTACTATGTGAAGCAAATACAGTTGATGTATCTTAAGTAGAAATTACCAGCGTAAATAATATAAAGAAAAATCTTACCTCATTAACTTTATAAGAAATAAGAATTTTATTTTATATAACATTTTTTCATTTCTTATATTCTTCCCTTCACTTCTTCTTGGAGGCATATGGCTTCCACAAGCAATCTCAATTACCTTATCTTGTTCCAGTTTTATAATCAGCTGTCGTTTTTTAGCTAGGTGATTAGTATATCAGTTCCTACGTCGTGTTGTTAAATTGGTGCGGAACCTTGCTCATCATTGATTCTTACCTTTATTCCCAAGAAGCGACGAACAGTGAGTCGATCCCATAGAGCGAATGAACAAAAATAGAAGGAGATATCGTAGATAAAATAAATTACGTGCAGATATTATTGGTCTAAATATAGTAGATATAAGCGAAATTTTGACAAAACAGGACAACGGACATGCTCACCGCCCACATATAATTAAACCAAAAAAAAAATCAATTTAAAGGCAGCACAGAGTTGTGTTAATTAAAACTAAATTCTAAATAAAAAAAGGATTTTAACAAATGCAATATTTGGACTTAAAAAAATTAGATTTTTTTCCAATCTTACAAAAATTCGATGCTGTACTGCAAATTTTGAATTTGTAGAATAAATTTAATTGCTCCTGGGTTAAAACAAGGTGTCCGTTGGGAAGGTATACTACTTTATTTGTTTACAATTATGTGTTATATGAAAGAAAATGGATCTTATATTGATAAGCGTTTTATTTAATGTCGGCAATTATGTATGGAATACAATACCAGATAAATGCCCGCATCTGTTAGCCTCACAAATGCAAGCCATATTCGCTTCGAGCGGTATTTTATTAGTTTTATCACGAATATTTTGTTTGCATAAACTTTGCTTTTCAGATATCCCCACAAAAAGATGTATGGAGCAGTCAAACCAAGCGATCGTGGAGGCCAATCAACATCACCATTCCTTGAAATACTTTGTTGTGGGAAGAGGCCTCACAATAATTCCATTGTTATCCTGGCTGTATGCGATGTGGCACCGTCTTGTTGAAACCGCATGTTAGTCAAGCCCAAAGCATAAAGTTGTGGCCTTAAAAAGTTTTCAATCATATCACAATATCACTCCGCATTGATAGTTACCATAACGTCGTTTTAAGTTTCAAAGTAGTAAGGTCGGATGATTCCTCCTAACCAAATTGCAAACCAGACTGTCACTTTTAATGGATGCAAAGGTGACTGATGAATAATCTGTGGGTTTTCCAGTGCCCAGAACCGACTATTCTGTTTATTCACATAACCATTCAAATGAAAATGTGTCTCACAACTCATGATTTCTTCATGAAAATTGGGGTTGTCATCGGCGAGCTGTAAGATCCTATTGGTGTATGTACGACGGCGTAAATGGTCTTCTGGAAGTAGCTCTTGTGTCAACTGAATCTTAAATGGAAAGAAACGCACAATTGTGTCCAAAGTTGTTCTTTAAAAACTAAGCTTCTAAGCACGGCGTCGAATCGAGGTTGATGGATTGTTTCAAACATTTTCTTGATCAGCAGTAAAGTTTTAAGCCGATCTTGCAGTACTTTGTGGTCCATGCTTAGGCCTATCAGCGACAGTCCGTCTTTCTTCGAAATCATTTACTACACGATAAAGAGTGCGTTTTATTTCTCCCAAAAATTTTAACGAAACTTTTAGATCGTCACAGTAATCGACGATTGATTTTGACAAAATGTTTTGACGATTAAAACAAGTTGGTTTATCGAATATTTTTCCATAATAAATTTGCCATGTCTCTACTTCATGACTACCAAATATGAACTATAAGGACCAATGTTTACAAAAATGGCGGCAAAACAAATTAGTATAGCTTCTCGGTGGATACCCGTATATATAAAGTGAAAATCCAAATTATTTTTAACATTTTATTTCCCTAAAGTTATATAATTAAAATTTCAAATTTTTCTACATTGTAGGACAAAGTTTTAATTTAATTTTTTTAAAAAGTATTTTTTATTATATATTAGCTTTCTTTCGACAATATAGCATAACAAAATTTTCAGTATTTTATTCACCAGATTATTACCTTCTAAAAAATATATATTTTATCGAAATCCGTGATAAATGATTTTTTTGATTTTTGTCTATGAGACAACACACTATGCGATGTTTGTCAGAGTCCTCGATGATGTCTGTAGTTGATGCTATCCTCGTTTAGTTAGGTGTTAAGCTTAATAAATTTATAGTGCCTCCCTAGCTATTTTTTACTTGTCAAATAAAAATTGGTTTCTTTGATATTCTTTTTATATGGATAGCATGCGAAATGGATTAATATTTTGTATCTCACTTCATTGACTTTTTTTGTCATTCTGACTACACGTCAGCGTTCGGCAAACTAATATTAATGCATTCTACAGTTCTGGTGGAAATTGAGAGTCTCTCACTCAGGCCACTTTGCACTGTATTTTTCCACTTATTTTCTCTTTATTTCTCTTTGTATTTCTTGCTTATTTTTGCCTATGCGTGTGACTACGTACATATGAAAACAGAAAAGAAGAGCAGCTCTTTGCCGAAATCTGCTATACCTATACTTCTTTTTTATTGCTAAATGAGTTCGTATTTACTTATAATCAGTATTTAAAATTTAAATAGAATTCCCTTTTAATTGTGTTACAATTGAGGCTCAATTCATAAAATTTTGGCGAGATGACCACAAACTTGAGCGCCCATAAATTACTTGAGTAAATTTAATTAAGTTCACCAGAAATACTTTCGCCTTTTTCAAGATAATTGTTGTGACTGACATCCCGACCAGACAAAAAGAATAAGAAAAAAAGCTGTAGCTTGTCTGGTGCACGTAAGCCATAAAAAAATTATTTTTAGATTAATCTTTTAATTATAAAATGGTGGAATCACTCGTAACGATTTCCCGGTGTAACTCTCCTTTGATTGCTCACAATATTTTGTTATTATGCATATTCATGAATTCTAACAATTTTTTTTAACGTAGTCTATCGCTTGAACATTTTTGTCATATGTTATATTACGATTACAACGCGAATCACGCAAAACTGTGGTCATGACTTCGTTGCTCAGTCTCAAAAACAAACTTTGCTACACCTTCACCTAAGTAGTAAAAAAAAAACAAAGATATCGCTGACTCAGCGTCAGGCAAACTAATATAATACATTTAACAATTAAATAGACCACTTTGCACCGTATTTTTCACTTGGTTTCTTTTTAGTTCTCTTTGTTTATTTTTTGCTTATTTTCTGCCTATGTGAAAACAAAAGAGAAGAGCAGATTTTTGTCTGAATCTGCTCCAACTTCAATGCTTGAATAATGGCTTACTTAAGGCCCAATTACTCTAGAATTACGATAACTAAATTGAGAATACACACGAATGGTTAGTTGTTCTGTAAAGAATGTAACGCAGACGTGGTGTTTCTGTTTTCAGCAGAATTTTTCTATGTTTTTTTTTACACGAAACATCAGAACATCATCAAAATTGTAAACAAAGTATTTGCGTTGACATAAAAGCAAAGAGTTCGCGCTTAAATCAAATAAATAGAGAAAAATTTAAAAGTGTTTGTGTTTTTAATTATAATTATTAAATAAAAATAAAATTAAGTAAAATGGATGACGAAAAACTAATATTGTTGGTTCAAGAGCATGAGTTTATTTATAATTTCTATATTTATTTAGTTTTCTTTTGTTGTTTACACACACAGTTGAAAGCAGCTAACACGTTTCACCAACTAACAACACTTGACGTTTTGATCACGTTTTTTCTAGACTAATTGGGTTTTTAGACTCGTTGTGTAAATCTTATTTTATATGTCTGAGTGTAAGTTGCGCCAATAACATCCGTGCAAGCATTATGGAGAGTTCAAGAATTGCAATGATGTTTTAGTAGATCAAAATGAACAAGTACATCATGTAGTGCATGATCAATTGGTGTTGAATGAAGGGGAGCCATTGACTTTTAGTTTAAACATGTGAATACTTCTAAGCAGTATTTGCCAATATTCGATTGCATTTCAAACGAGGTTTTGCACTATTTTCCAGCTGAAGAAGAAACATAAATCTGTCGCAATCTTGGTAAACATGCACAAAATAAGTCTACCAGCTTATGACTATAGCTTCCTGAAATGTAGTCGGTGTAATTAACACTGATTGCTTTATAAAGGTCCAAAGAATTATCTGAGAACTTCTCTCAGAAAATTTGAACAGATTCAATACCTAAATTCTAGCGAGGAAAAAAGCGATGTGCAAGGGTGCGCAAAAACTATAACATGCATGTCCACGGGCTGCAACATCATCTAAAATACTCTTCAGATTTAACCCTATTTTCAGTTTCCGTATAAGTTAGAATAAATATCTAACTGAGTAGCAAGAATATTGGCCCATATGGACAATTAAGTTTTCATAGCAACAAACCTCTATTCAAATGTCCTTCAAAAATTATTTTTATTTTAATTCAATAAAAAAAGTTTTGACCTTAACGGAGACTATGTTGAAAACCTTAAAGCATTTTTAACTGAACCAACAATATAGAGTGATTTTTTACCTGCATGGAAACTATTGATAACGATAACTATGATTTGATTGCCGAGAGTGTCAAAATGTGTTGACATTTCTCTTTAGTAGGGTTTGGCAAATCATCATGAATCGTTTAACGCCAGAACAACGCTTCCTTGTGGAAATTTACTTTGAAAAAAATGAATCTAAAATTTCAAAGAGCGCTTAGTTCACAAAATTATGTTTAGTGATTTGGATCAAAAACAATCCTCAAGCCGTTAAAAAATTACTATTACATCCAATAAAATTGACTGTCTGGTGCGGTTTATTCGATGGTGGCAGCATCAGTACTTATTTTTTTCGAAATGAGCAAAGAGCTGCCGTTATGGTGAATGACAAGCACTATCGAGACTTGCTGAATGAATTTTTGTTTCCAAAAATTAATCAGTTAAACATTAGCGACATTTGGTTCCAACAAGACGGCGCAACTTTCTATATAGCCTGCTTATTACAAAATCATTTCGGTGACATCTTTCTTTCAAGGAGTGGTCCTGTTCACTGGTCCTGTTCGACCACCCAGCAAGACTTGAGGCGTTGAGAGCCAATATTCAAGCCACCACTGACAGCATACGGCCAGGAAGAAGTAATCAAAAATTAGACTGATCATATGGACTATGTAACTCGTAGCCACGGAATTATTTTAAAAATAAATGCAATGCTATTGTCTACCAGACTATAATAAAAAATTCATTCCAACAATATTTCTGTCTTATTTTTTAACATTTGAAGTTTTCAAGCTCTTAAAAAAATACCCTAAACTGCATTTAAATTTGTATCTAAAAAGTTAAAGATTAAATATTTTATTAACTGACTCCTTCCTAATCAGTGAGCAATAGCTGCTTTATTGAATCCCCTATACATATGTATGTACAAACACATACATAGGAAAACTTGCGTTTGGGTGGGTGTGTGTCTGTGTTGTTGCATATAATATTTTAAAATGTTTTGTTTAAAGTTTCTCTTTCTGTCTCCCTTTTTAACGCTTCTATTTAATTTTAACGTTGTTGTTGTTGTTGTTGTTAATTTCTATTTGTTGTTGTTGTTGTTGTTAATTTCTATTTCTTTTTCTCTTCCATTTCTGAGTTTCTTTGACAAAACTTTGTGTGCATATTTTGTTTGCAAATCAAATATTTAAAATTGCATATGACATAAATACGCACACACACATATATGTATAAACAAATACACATATATTTACAAAGCCTTAGGAATTTATTTGTGACAAACATTTATAGGCAGACATACATACAGACATAAAGAAGTGAAATTTCATAAACGATGTCAAAGAACTTAAATGAATGCTTTCAAAACATTTCATAAATACTTTCTTACTAATACATTTATAAAAAAAACAAAAATTAATTGTGTGCATTTGTTGGTACATTTATGTATGTATGTGTGTTTATAAGTTAATAAAATACATGTATGGTAGTATAAATGTGTGTTTGTGTATATGTTTTGTATTTATAAAGATTTAATGAAATGTGTTTGTTTTTTTAGAAAATAAAAACAATTTTGCTTGTAAACTTTAAATTTCATTAAAATAAAAAATAAATAAGAAAATTACAATCAAAAATCCTTTTGAGTGTAACAGCAAATTGCCAAAGGAGAGTTGAAATATATTTGCACAAAAGTTACATGCGACATATGTACAGTTTTTTAAGAATTTGTTTGAAAATTTTGTCTTATAAGAGAAGAAAATTTTGACACATTTGGACTTCAGGCTCCTAAAGCACTTAAATTTTAAAATATATAAAAAAATTAAAATTAGTTTTTAGAATTGAAAAAAAAAAATGTTAAATTTTATATATTTAACCAAAAACGATATATTTTTTATTTTTTTATTTATTTATTCCCAGACTGAACTAATACATATAGTATATATATACATACTAGAGTAACCCCTCCCGCGTTGCTGAGAGCGTTTTTTGCTGCTGATGATAAATAAAGTCTTAATAGCTATCATTCTCCACACATGTAAAATTCAATATTGTTTTGTGGGGGTTTGTATTGACTGCCAAGTTATTTAAGCCAAATTTAAAAACTTCTACTCTAACCATTTTCAAGATATACAACAATCAGTATTTAACTTGTATGAGAGGTACCAAACCCAACTATCTAATTATCTAAGAAGTCATTTGGACTAAATTCAGAACCTTCAGAACAGAAGCGTTCTGAATATTAAATTTGTGTAGGAGGTGCCACACCCACTTATTCAATTTTGCCCATACTTCTACTGATGATGTGTGTTGACGACGAAGTTATTTAGACCAAATTCAGAACCTTCCGCTATTACAAAAACCAATATTCGATTTGTATGTGTGGTGCTGTTTCCACCTATCCAATTCCACCTATCTTTTGCATTATGATTTGTGTTGACCACTAAGTTATTGGAGACACAGCTAGAGACTATTACTACTACCGTTTTAAAGATATAGCGTATAAAGTAAAGATCGTATATGTATTGGTTTGTAAATCGATTTGGTGGTTCTCTAGTTGTAAAATGATGAACATAGGACAACTAATTTTAATATATAGTCATGTGAAAAATAATAGTGACACTAATGTGGCACACTGAGACTTAAGAGTGTTATTAAACATTTAAAGTTCCTGTAAATGAATAAAACTAATTAAAATCGAGGGTTTCATATTGCAATGAGGCCAAATAACACTGCTCAACATTTAAAGTACACTTTTGAGTTCCTAAAGCATAGTGGCGGTACTATTGTAGTTAAAGGGTAATTTTCCCACTATGGTGTTGGGCCACTGTATCGTCTACAGAAGCTTATAAAAGCAACAGATTATATTTAAATTCTCCGAACTGGTATGCTACCTTTGTCCGAAGGGAATAAGCCACTTCAATGGGTGTTCCACTGCAAAGTGTCCAAAACAGGTACGAAGCCAATAATATCACTGCCTGTGCGGCCACGATACAGGTTCAAGTGCGATAGGCAATTTGTGAAATCTAGTCAAAACAGCAATAAGACAAAAGTGCACCAGAAATTATTATGTACTTTTAGAATTAATTCAGGCCGAGTGGTATGATATATTGGCTTCAGTAGGCGAAAATTTTTCAACTCTATACCCAGTCGATGTCTTGCAACTTTAAACAACCACGGATCTTGGACGAAATATTAACCGTAGATATAGATATAGATATAGATATAGATATAGATATAGATATAGATATAGATATAGATATAGATATAGATATAGATATAGATATAGATATAGATATAGATATAGATATAGATATAGATATAGATATAGATATAGATATAGATATAGATATAGATATAGATATAGATATAGACATAGATGTAGATATAGATATAGATATAGATATAGATATAGATATAGATATAGATATAGATGTAGATATAGATATAGATATAGATATAGATATAGATATAGATATAGATATAGATATAGATATAGATATAGATATAGATATAGATATAGATATAGATATAGATATAGATATAGATATAGATATAGATATAGATATAGATATAGATATAGATATAGATATAGATATAGATATAGATATAGATATAGATATAGATATAGATATAGATATAGATATAGATATAGATATAGATATAGATATAGATATAGATATAGATATAGATATAGATATAGATATAGATATAGATATAGATATAGATATAGATATAGATATAGATATAGATATAGATATAGATATAGATATAGATATAGATATAGATATAGATATAGATATAGATATAGATATAGATATAGATATAGATATAGATATAGATATAGATATAGATATAGATATAGATATAGATATAGATATAGATATAGATATAGATATAGATATAGATATAGATATAGATATAGATATAGATATAGATATAGATATAGATATAGATATAGATATAGATATAGATATAGATATAGATATAGATATAGATATAGATATAGATATAGATATAGATATAGATATAGATATAGATATAGATATAGATATAGATATAGATATAGATATAGATATAGATATAGATATAGATATAGATATAGATATAGATATAGATATAGATATAGATATAGATATAGATATAGATATAGATATAGATATAGATATAGATATAGATATAGATATAGATATAGATATAGATATAGATATAGATATAGATATAGATATAGATATAGATATAGATATAGATATAGATATAGATATAGATATAGATATAGATATAGATATAGATATAGATATAGATATAGATATAGATATAGATATAGATATAGATATAGATATAGATATAGATATAGATATAGATATAGATATAGATATAGATATAGATATAGATATAGATATAGATATAGATATAGATATAGATATAGATATAGATATAGATATAGATATAGATATAGATATAGATATAGATATAGATATAGATATAGATATAGATATAGATATAGATATAGATATAGATATAGATATAGATATAGATATAGATATAGATATAGATATAGATATAGATATAGATATAGATATAGATATAGATATAGATATAGATATAGATATAGATATAGATATAGATATAGATATAGATATAGATATAGATATAGATATAGATATAGATATAGATATAGATATAGATATAGATATAGATATAGATATAGATATAGATATAGATATAGATATAGATATAGATATAGATATAGATATAGATATAGATATAGATATAGATATAGATATAGATATAGATATAGATATAGATATAGATATAGATATAGATATAGATATAGATATAGATATAGATATAGATATAGATATAGATATAGATATAGATATAGATATAGATATAGATATAGATATAGATATAGATATAGATATAGATATAGATATAGATATAGATATAGATATAGATATAGATATAGATATAGATATAGATATAGATATAGATATAGATATAGATATAGATATAGATATAGATATAGATATAGATATAGATATAGATATAGATATAGATATAGATATAGATATAGATATAGATATAGATATAGATATAGATATAGATATAGATATAGATATAGATATAGATATAGATATAGATATAGATATAGATATAGATATAGATATAGATATAGATATAGATATAGATATAGATATAGATATAGATATAGATATAGATATAGATATAGATATAGATATAGATATAGATATAGATATAGATATAGATATAGATATAGATATAGATATAGATATAGATATAGATATAGATATAGATATAGATATAGATATAGATATAGATATAGATATAGATATAGATATAGATATAGATATAGATATAGATATAGATATAGATATAGATATAGATATAGATATAGATATAGATATAGATATAGATATAGATATAGATATAGATATAGATATAGATATAGATATAGATATAGATATAGATATAGATATAGATATAGATATAGATATAGATATAGATATAGATATAGATATAGATATAGATATAGATATAGATATAGATATAGATATAGATATAGATATAGATATAGATATAGATATAGATATAGATATAGATATAGATATAGATATAGATATAGATATAGATATAGATATAGATATAGATATAGATATAGATATAGATATAGATATAGATATAGATATAGATATAGATATAGATATAGATATATAGATATAGATATAGATATAGATATAGATATAGATATAGATATAGATATAGATATAGATATAGATATAGATATAGATATAGATATAGATATAGATATAGATATAGATATAGATATAGATATAGATATAGATATAGATATAGATATAGATATAGATATAGATATAGATATAGATATAGATATAGATATAGATATAGATATAGATATAGATATAGATATAGATATAGATATAGATATAGATATAGATATAGATATAGATATAGATATAGATATAGATATAGATATAGATATAGATATAGATATAGATATAGATATAGATATAGATATAGATATAGATATAGATATAGATATAGATATAGATATAGATATAGATATAGATATAGATATAGATATAGATATAGATATAGATATAGATATAGATATAGATATAGATATAGATATAGATATAGATATAGATATAGATATAGATATAGATATAGATATAGACCCAAACGTGGTCTTACAGAAGCTAATGCATCCACTTAGAATTACGGTTTTGGTACGTCATGTGAAGCGGAGGTATTATTGGCACATATTTCTTTGAAAATGAGGTTGGCGTAGCTATTGCGTTCAATGGAGGCACATATTGCTCCATGATAATCGATTTTTTGTGCCCGAACGATGTTTTGTCAACAAGATAATTCAACTTGCCACACATCTCATGCCGCAATCGGTTTATTACGCCAAACGTTTGATGGCCGTTTAATTTTCCGAAACGGTGATGTCAGTTTGCCGCCAAGAAGAAGCGAGTGGAAACCGTTGGACTATTTTCTGTTGGGCGCCGTTATTGACAAGTTTTAAGCCGACAGTCCAGAAACAATTGAGTATTTAAAGGCCAACATTCGTGTTGCCATTGTCGAGATACGACCCCATACATTAGAAAAATTTCTCAAAAATTGATCCGATCGAAATGGGTACCGTGAGGCCAGCCGTGGATTGGGTTATTTTTGGATTACTTTCTATATATTTTTCAATAAATTTAAGACAATTGAATAGTTAGCCATCAACATTTGAAGAATTATTGGCGAAATGCGCCCTCATATGCTGCGAAAAGTTTGTGAAAATTGCTCATCCAGATTGGACCTTATACGCTCCAGCCGCGGTTGCCACGTAGCAGATATCATATTTAAACATTAATGTCATAAAATGTTTTATGCAACAAAACCCGTTTTTTTATATATTAAAAAGATGTTTATTTTTTTACTATAATTTAAACTATTGTTACTGTAAAAAAAAACACTCGATGAAAGGTGTATTTACAATCCAGTTTATTTTTCAATATTTTTTGTGATATTTTTTTTACGGAAAAACAATTTTTATATTAAAAAATACACTTTCAAATAAACCCTACTCGCCTTTCTAGGTATGACAATTTTCACGTCTTTCTTGCATTGAATGCTATAAACAACGACTTTTTAATGACCATTGAACCTGCCAGTTTCAAGATATTATTTATTTTATTTTCTTCAATTTTTTACAATTTCTGTTGCCATTTTTATAATAATGTTTGTGCATATAAGCTTTAATTTGAATATTTTACGAACTTTTTTTCATTAATCAATCTTATCTGCAAATCCTTACGTTACTTTTCTTAAAATTTTTGCTGACAAATATAACCATTTTTGTAATGAAAATAAAAACTTTGAATTACTTAACATTCTCCATAGATTGCTTATTTAAATATTCAAAGGATTTTTTTTACTTTTTCATTACTTTTTAGTTCATTTAGTTTAGTTTTTATTCTTATCAACTTTATGCGAAATATGATGATTTCATTAAAATATTTTTTATATAAAAAAAAACCAGAAAAAGTTTTGACACTTAGATTAACCCGGTTTGTATTTTGTCGAGTTGTCATCATATAAAATTGCTTTTATGTATTAAATGATTAGCCATTTCATAGAAGAATGAAAGTAAAGTAAAAATGACAAGCATAAGAAAATACAGTGGTATGAATAGGAGTAAGCTAATTTTCTGATTTATATGGTAGAAGTTCAAGATTTCATTTCTGAAATTAAAATAATTTCAAAAAATTCCCAGAATTTACTTAGAAAACAAAAAGTACAAATAAATACAAATACCTATTCGTCTAAATCTATATTGTTCCCTTCAAAGTAATCCCCATCGACTGCAGTGCACTTATACCAGCGCTTGATACAATCCTCGAAGCATTTTGTACAATCGGTTTTCGGTATGTCCAACAATGCTTACTGCGATTTTTCAATTATTTCCTCTCGGCTGCTGAAACGGGTTTCCCGTAATGGTTTTTTAGCTCGATTTAACAGAAACACGTCACATGGAGCCAAATCAGGCGAATTCGGTGATGGTATTTGTTGCATTTTTCGTCAAAAAATTTTGAATAATGATGGCACTGTGCGAAGTTGCGTTGTCATGGTGCAAAATCTACGAGTGTTCTGCTCAGCGATTTGCTTCACGCAAACTTCTCGTAATGCCAAAATAGTACTCTTTGTTTACTATGTGGCCTTCTATCATCTTGTAATCCATGAAAACCGGAAGCATTGCCTTCTTTTTTGACTGGAAACAGCACTTTTTTTTGGTTTCGGCTTATTTGGTAAACGTTATTTACTTGCCCGATATCTGGATTGCGTGTCGTACTAATAAACCCTCGTTTCCAGCAATGATTCTTTTGATGAATAAGGTCTCTTTTTTCCATGAAATTGAGGTCTTTTGGCACCAACTTTGCTGCTACACGACGGAAACCCAAACCATTAACCAAACTGTCTTGAACAGATCCATAATATTCAAGTATTCCGCTATCTCTCTGATGGTTAATTTGCGGTTATTGAGAAACACTTATTTTACTTTATCAATGGCGATAGTATGGCTACGTAGCTTTTGCAAATGTCAAGCTAAAACGTTAAGATTTAGCGTGAATATCAGCAATGGATGTACCAACTTAACAAAAAAAAAAAAAATAATAATAAACTCAAATTGGAGTGATAGGACCGCCAAACGCTGGTTATTCCGGGAGCTTTTTGATCAGGCTGATATATAAGATAATTAAGTTCATACCACTACTAAAGGGTGTTCCAAATCTAACGTAAGATTTGAATTATGTAGAAATCAATGTCTTTATTCTTTATGTACATAGGATAAGGGTATTTATGGAATAACACATCACGCAAATGGAATACACACCTTTGCTAGAATATGCACATTTTCCTGTTAAAATTTTTCATGATATTTCTCCATAATTGTGGCTAAATTTCATCGATGCAGCGTTTCCTTTCTTATTGTATACATATTTAGTTCAGGACATGTTGACATTGACCTTTGACTTCAAAACGCAACATAAGAAGGAATTTAGGGGTGTTAAAATCATACGGTTAAGGGGACTACGTCTTGTTGAAACCCCCTATTGGTCGAATCTATAACAGCCAACTCAATTAAGGTAAAAATACATTTCATAGATTAGGATAGCATTGTTCGAGAAATTACCATCAACTTGTTGGTGTTGAATAATATATATAAACTCTCTTGGTGCGCGAAGCATAAACGCACTCATAACAATTTTTTTTTTGTTGTTGTTTACAACAAACATCTATTTGGTCATAAAATGGAAATTTCAAGAGAAGGTTTTTGTTCGGTTTCACTATGCGACAAGCAAAAATACCTTTGATATATATTATAATTTTTTGATGCGCTATGTTCGCCTAACTTAAACAATCGCCAGTATTTCGAATTCTATGAATACATTTTCTTTTTAGAATTTTTTTTTTTCTAAAATGTGAATTTTTTGACGAGGCTGCTTCATAATTCTTATGATAACTTTGAAATGACTTATTCCATTTCGTTAAGCCATATGTTAAAAAATTGAAAGTTATACCAGCTTTAGGTCATTCTGACATCATTTTTTAATAAAACCAATATTTTTTGAGTTATTGAGAAACAAGTTACATAAAAAAAAATTATTTTTGAATTCTAAAAATTCACAAAAAATAGAAAGCGGCAAATATTTACCTGTTTGATGATAGAAATAAAATAAACCAGATAAGAACGTCATGTAACATATTGTGAGATAGAGTCATACATGCACCTTAGTTCCATTTCAATACATATGATTTTGTATGAGTACTTAATTGCAAAAAAATTTGTTCACATTGGTTACCACATAATTTATCAATCGCTCAAAAAAAGACACGCGTCAATTGTTGTAAGAAAATGATTGAAAAGTTCGACTGTGGCACTTTAAAAGACGTGTATAAAATCGTGACAGTTGATGAATCCTGGATATATACGTATGAACCGGAAACAAAACATCAATCGACCGTGTGGACATTCCAAGACGAGCTAAATCCAACAAAAAGTGTTCGTGGAAAAAGCACAGAGATGCAAATGGTCCACTGTTTCTTCGGCTGAATGGGTCATGAGGCTACTATTGCGCTTGAGAAACATAGAACGGTTAATTCTGAGTGGTATACAACCATTTGTGTGCCGGAAGTCTTGGGAGCAATTCGTAAAACCAACCGCCGAAGACAAAGCATCCGCCACCATGACAATGCGAGCTGTCTCACATCTCGTCAAGCAGGTAAATTTTTGAGCGGTCAAAACATCGAATTGATGTCTCATCCGCCGTACAGTCCTGACTACACAACGAATGATTTCTTCTCGTTTCCGAAAATCAAAGGTAACAAGGGTGGTTAACGAAGCAATTAAAGCCTTCAAAAATCATGTTTTGGAGTTGTCTCAAGAGGAATGAGAAAAAAGATTTGAGAAATAGTTTGAACGAATACAAAAGTGCGTTGATCATCAAGGGCAATATTTTTAAAAACATAAAAGCCATTTTTATTTTAAAATATTTGTTATTATTTGCTATACACGATATATAAAAAGTACACCTCATATATAGAGTCGGACAAATAAAATTTTTTTTTTTGAAAATGCTATAAAAAAAAACTACTGAATATTTTCACAAATTCCTTGTTTTTATGTGAAAGCACAATCCTTCCGGTTAATAATGGAAAATAACTTCATTCAAATGGCTGCCTCTGCTAGCCGTGCAGTAGCCTACACGATCGGTCCAATTTTTAAGCACATTATCGATTGTGTGCAGCTGTATTTCATCAATGGCTTCACGAATATTGTCCTTTAAAGCGTCAATTGTCTCTGGCTTGTTAGCGTAACACTTATCCTTGACGGCCCCCCACATATAAAAGTCCAACGGTGTCAAACCGCAGCTCCGAGGTGGCCAAACGACATCCGCTCTTCGGCTGATAATGCGATCTTCAAAAACAGAGCGCAAAGCATCAAGTGTAGCTTCGGCTATGTTGCATGTAGCGCCGTCCTATTGAAGCCACTTGTTGCTAATATATTCCTCTTCAATTTTTGTGAACAAAAATTTGTTCAGCATGGCCCGATAACGATCGCCATTGACCGTATCGGCCACTCTTTGCTCATTTTCGAAGAAAAATGGCCCAATTATGCCTCTGGACCAAAATCCGCACCAAACAGTGACTCGTCTTGGGTGTATCGGCTTTTGAATGTATGCGTGCGGGTTTTCTGTGCCCCAAATGCGACAATTTTGCTTGTTTACATACCCGCCAAGTTCAAAATGAGCTTCATCTGAAAAGATGATTTTTTTTGGCAAAATCGGCATCTTTTGTAAGTCGATCGCAGGCCCAGATTACCAGCGTTGTTCAAGCGTATATACAAACATATTCGTTCAGCGGAAGGAAAAAACTAATTATCTGTCAAATCAGACATGAACTAAGTGTTACCATTCACGAAATAAGCACCAGTTGAAAAAAAAACGTTAGATGGCGGACCCTATATTATTACTTGTACTAACCCTAACCTATCAGCTATCAAATTGCTGTTTTTCCAGCGATGCCAACAATTTACTACAAAAATTGCGGCAAATTAAATTCTTGCTCTATTTTTGGAACACCTTATATTAAGCGGTCGCTGCCAGAGACCAAAAATTAAATTAAATTTGTCATTAATAACTATGGGATAGTACCTCTCGACTGACAATAGTAAGTTGGATTATTTGGCAACGTATTGGTGGATTTCAAAAGTAAATAATGCTTAATTAAAACAAACTTAGAGTATAACAGATCTGTTTACTGGGCATTGGATACGAAATATTGCAAATAATCAGTAATATGTCACGAAATTATTTCAAGAAAAGAAGGCAGAAATTAATTCCTTTATATTGAGCACAGCGATACATATCGAAGCTTACAATTGCAGATGGCAATGTCAGCTTTCCCTCCAGACAATTCCATCTTAAAAATATAGAAGAAGCCACCTGACCTTTCAGATTTTCTCTGGCGATGATGACAAAAATCAGACGAATGATCAGGAAAAACGCCACGTACTGGGAAAAAATACAAAATATAAATCGCCACCAATTAGCAAGGATATTAACCACCACTACACAACCGATATAGAAGATTAATTATCTACTCAGCTTGAGAAATCAACTTGATTAATCAGAAGTGATAGAGAAAAAAAATTGCGAAATCAACTAAAATGAAAAACAAAATAAAAGGAAGCTCAGAAAGATCATCATTAATATTGACTTTTACCTATTATCTCAGTGTGGGGAGTCAAGGGATGCGAAGATATCGACCACATTCTACAAATTTATAAAGCCGTAGTCAAATTTTCATATTGATATTGCAACCGCATGTATTTCTTGACCACCGACAGTCCATACAAGTTCGACCACTGTGCTCTGCTGCTAATAAAATAAAATGATATTAAAAATCTAACGTTAGGGAAAAAGGTAATGGCATAAAACTTACATTAACACGAAAACAAAAATAAATTTTTATGCAAATAGTTGAAATGATTTCAAAGGAAATCAATTTTAACAACAAAGTGTACAATGTATGTACAGTGTACATTGTATACTACTGTACATGTTCATTATATATGTATATTGTATTAAAAAAACATGCACCATGACGTATGAGTATTAAACAATATTTTTAATGATAAGCAAATATTACTCATACGCTACAATTTTTTTATATATTTTTTTTACGTTTAAATAAATGATTATTTAATAACTCATTTAAAGTTAAATGGGTGTACACTACTCGAAATAAGCTTACATATAAAAAAATATGTGTTTTTCCATATGTATGTATGTATGCATGTTTGTGTGAAGTCTTTAGGTAGCTAAACGCCTGAAGCGATTTTCTTGAAATTTTCGCAATATCTCTTGTAGGTCTGAATACACCACCTGAACGTGCCACGACCCTACAAAGTAGATATTTGTTTGTCTATATCTTAGTAGTAAAAGTTTCGAAATTTGGTTCAAATAGCTTCATAGTTAATGCAATTAATCATTGTAAAAGTGTGTGGGGCCGAATAAGTGGGCATGCTACCTCCCATGCATAGCAAAAAATGATTTTTTTCTATCTTAAGAACGGTTTAAACTTAAGTTTCTGAATTTGGTCTGAATGATTTCATATTCAATACAAATCATCAGTCACAAAGTGGGAGGACAACTGGGTATGGTAACTGCCATACGAAGTAAGTATTGATTTTTATATATCATGAAAACGGTTAACGTGCAACTTTCTGAAATTGGTTTCATTTACCTGTCAGCCGATATAAATCATCAGTTAAAGTACGGTGGAACTAGGTAAAGGGGCGTGACATCACCCATACATAGTAAAACTTAATTTTTGCTTATTTTGAGAACAGTAATAGTAGAAGTTTTTAATTTTGTTTAACTAATGTAGTGGACAATAGACATCATAATCCAATAACCTACGTACTTTACCTAGATGGCTATATAACAACTCTAGGGTCTTTAGCCTAAATCAGAAATGAGTTACAAGCGTTTCGATCTTGTACGTTGTTTCTCCAATTTCTTACACCAAGTTTTGAAAGATCAGCTTTAACCTGATCCTTCCATCGCAGTTTTGTTCTGCCTCCTCTTTGCCACCTCACATTTTTTTGTCTTACCACTCTCACATATACATACGACATTGCCAAGCCACCACAGTCGTTCAACCTTAATGCGTCTAACTATATTAATGTCGGCAGCAAGCTCATACAGCTCATGATTCATTCGATGTCTGTGCCAACTGTCAACGCAGTCGGAACCGTATAATCTACGCAATGTCTTTGTCTGCCAAGAGACAGCCTTGCTTTTAAACTATTTGCTAACAGTTGTTAGCAAGTTGTTATTATCCCCCGTCTTATCAGTTTTATTTTTGGCGGTACCAAGAAAGGTTAATTATTCTAATCAATCAATAACTGGGCGAGATTAAATAAGCTGACGTGTCATTCATTCACATTAATTAAAAAATTGTTTATAAATGAAGAACAAGTATTAAATCAATAAACCAATAATCAAAGTTATGAGATGAAGCAGGTATTTGTCTAAAACTTGTCCATATCGAGACACTGGTCACCAAAAATTCATGAATTCTACCCTAAAATGAATGCGTACAGTTATAAAACAAAAAGAATTAACAATTACGTATTAATTTTCGATCTATAAATTATATTTTAAAATTTCTTATTAAAATTGTTAATAATTGTGTTTAACGGAATTTGGTATTTCTTTTCATCATTAATAAATAATACGAAAAAATTTTGAAATGAAACGTAGGAAATTTTGTAGGAAATTTATCATTCTATTTAGTAAATACATTAGTTTATCAAAAATCTCTTTAACAAGAACATTAAATCACCCCTGAAGTTCAAATAGTTTATTTTGCCAATATTTATGTAAATTGAGCTGCGAAAAAATTACGTTTAGTTTTGGTTATGTTTTGAAATCTATTTTTTTTAAATATAGTAGCTACGTCGATATATTTTTTCTTATATTTTCAACAGTTTCGAAGTTATTCATTATATTTTTTCGCGCAAAATTAGAGCAATTTTTTTTTTGTTCTAAGAAAATCATTCAAAAAATTTCAGAATTTTTTAGTTAAGTTATGAATTACTCTGAAGCTGTGGAAAGTACAAAAAAAAATTCTTCAAGTGGTTTATAGGAGACATCAAGTTATGATGAACTATTTTGACAGAACTGCCATACATCGCTAAAAGAAATAAACAAAAGCTGCAAGAACAACTCTACGTGCTATTTACAAATAACCAAAACGACAACAACAAGTATTATTAGCAGAGATAAAATAAATAAAAATAACACAGCAACAACAGCAACAAACTAACAGCAAAGAAAATAAGTAAGAGAATAAACAAGCAACAACAAATACTAAAAGCTGAAAAAAGTAGATGTTTACATACGCATGGCTACAAACGAACTAAAAAGAAATTAAAAGAAAGAAATGGAATCTACCTGAAATATCGAGAGGTTCGAGAGCTTTCGATGTGTTGTTTACTCAGCCATATAAAAAGCACATCGCTGCGAACAGCAATCAGTTTATTTGACGTAAACTCAGCGTACGTGTTATTGGTTTGAACTCAGTGTAAGAGAGTTTAGCGTAGTTAAACTCTGGTTGAAGAGGTTGTGATCGAGCCTAAGTTGTAACTACGATCGGTTTGGAAGATCTTTAAGTAGAAAGATCTGTCGAGTAATTGTTGTTGTTCACAAAGTTGTAAACAGACGGAGTAATTAAGTATAAAAATTGTTGTTGCTTGTAAAAAGGTTACATGCAGTGGTGCACAAGACTGTGTTAAATAAAGGATTTTTAATTAAAAGCAAACACAAAATTTATTTCATTTTAACTACAATCTACGAACTCATAAAAGCACGTTTTTAAAAAAGGTAAGAACGTAACAGTATAATATTTTTCATCAAGTTTAATTCTAAAAAATATATAGCGTGTTTTTTATAGAGGTATAGAACTTTAAGTTGGCATTACTTTTCAAGATGGTGACTGATTTAACAGCTGTCAAGTGATTTATTCTCAGTTTGGCATGACAATTCATCATGAATAGACTCACGCCTGAACAGCGCTTGCAAACAGTGCAATTTTATTTCGATTTGTTCCCGATCATATCTGTTCCCGGTCATATGCCAGAAATCATATTTAAAATGTAATGCCACAAGATTATCTTTCGGATAAATAAAACTCATGTCAATCGAATAATCCATCGTTGTTTTATTGCAACTTAAATTTCTGTACCTCTGTAAAAAACACCCTTTATTTCGACACTAACTTTTTCTTTATCAATAGAATTGTTGACATTTGATTACTAATTTTATTTAATTACTAGAATGTATTATTTTAATACCTTGATCGGTATTACATTGAAATAGTAGAGAGAGTTTACAGTATATTGGGGTATTATTTTTAAGCTTCAAGGCAGAATTTTATTCTTCATTTGGCATTAATACAAATCTTCAAGTTAAAAAAACGAAAAAAGAGACATTTTTGTTTTTGATTTTCAACCAATTAAACTTGGGAAGTGTTGCCTTAATACCAATATTAGCATTAAAATATTTCGTTGAGAGAACTTTGATTATATTTAAGATTAATTTGTAAACTTGAAGAAGAGGATTTTAAAGCTTGAAGTGATACAATTAACACTGAATATATTTTTGAAAGTTATTTTGGTATTACATTTAATCAAATAGGAATGTTTATTTTAAGTAAAATAAAATATTTAGCCAACTTGGTGTTAATTCTATTTCAAGCTATCATTAGAAGAAATAAAAATACTTTGCGGATTTAGATTTAAATAAACTATTTTGGTAAAAAATTTGAATTTAATACCAAAATTGTCTTGATTGTAAGCCACTAAGCTTTAAAATTGAGCTACAACTTTTTACTGTGAAGCAAAAGAATTGAAAAATTACTCCGGAAATAGTCCATAAAGTCCATCGCATGAATTTGTTCAATCTTTAAATCAAAAAGTGTGAGGTTTTTGAGGGTCTATGCATCTCAACCGACCAGGTGTATCTTATTTTACTAGAATATTTAGATATTAAATAGCCTTCAATAAGGTGGATTACACTCACTCACTCGTATGACAATTTAAAAAAGTTACTTTCGATCCATAATAACACAACAAAAACAATAAAAAAAGACATTCAAAGCACTTTGTTTATGTGTTCGAACACGCTTTAAATACATAGATCTGCTAGCAAGGTCATGATCATAGTTTTTGAGAAACGTAAAACGATTTATATCTATTGGCTTTCTTATGTTAGCCATTTACTCGGAACAATAGATTTCGAAGTTAGAAATTGGTTGTCGTCGTAGCAGTAGCGATGAAGCTACTCGAGTCGGTCGACCAAAGGAGTTCGTTAGAAATTATTTAAAAAAATCTATGGAATAGATGAAGTTCCAGCTTCTCAGCTGAGTAGGTACAATTCATTTGAATATTTGGTTACGAAAAAGCTATCAGAGTGTTAGGTGCCAAGATTACTTAAAACCACATGATTACTTTAAAGCAGTTTCTAGGGTGGGCCATTTAAAAGTTTAAATTAAAAAATGCAATAAGACAAAAACGATTTGAAATTTTTTAAAATAAATTTTTTTGTTGTGAAGTACAATTGTTCCAGTTAGGCTGCCGCGGCTGGCCTTGGAGTACTCCAGCGATCGAACCAATTTTCGAAGACTTTTTCAAATGTATAGGGTAGTATCTAGGCAATGGCATCACGAATGTAAGCCTTTAAGTCCTTAATTGTCTCCGGTTTGTCGGCATAACGCTTATCTTTAACGGCGCCCTACAAAAAAGAGTCCAACGGCATCAAATCGCAACTTCTTGGCAGCCAACTGAAATCATCATCTCGGCTAATTAAACGGCCATCAAAAGTTTGACGCAATTAATCTATTTTGGTATGAGATGTGTGGCAAGTGGCACCATCCTGTTGAAACCAAACATCGTTCACATCAATACTATGAAAAGCGGGCACAAAAAACTCGGTTATCATGGTAGGTGTCTCCATTGGTCTTAACGGTTGCATCGTCATCATTTTCAAAGAAATATGCGCCAATGATGCCTCCGCCTCAAAAGCCGAACCAAACAGTCACTCGTAATGGGTACATTGGCTTCTATAAGTCCATGTTTGGGCACGTTTACGGCAATTTTGCGTTAACGTATCCACCAAGATGAGCTTCATCCGAGAAGATGTTTTTTTAATTTTTTTTTTAATTTTATTTTTTTATTTTTATTTTTTGATTCTTTTGCAATTTCCGATCAATTGTCGTTGTTTTGCAAATAAATTTCTAATAAATCCAAACGTTGCTCAAGCGTAAATTGATTCATTTCGATCAGAGGAGATAATATACTGAATTTTGTGTCAGAATATAATGACATGAATATTGCCAGATTGGAAATAACTGCTGGTTCAAATTTAAACCGATAAATAGCCCACCCGATACATTTTGCATTGTTTTGCTAGTGCTAAAGAGACGCGGACATATAAGAAATCTTCAGAAGCCAAAGATTTAACAAAATAGTAGTTTGTTTCATGTGGACTTGAAACAAAGTAGTTTAAGCTGAGTCTGTTTATAAAGGAGTTCGTAAATGCAGAACAATTTTTTAAATGCATGCACTGTAGCAACATATTTTTTCCTTTAAAATAACAGAACTGGTAAAGAATTTATTATTCTGTGTTGAATATTGAATTGATCTGTATTCTATAATATGTACGAGTTACCAGATATACTTACACTTTTTTTCAAACCAATAAGCTCCTTAAGGTTTTTTTTTCAATATAAGTAAGAAGGAAATTTAAAATAAACAGCATTTTCTCAACAATATATTTTTGTTCTTATTTAAATCCACACTCAAAAGATTTTCCATTTTCAATAAGAAAATACAAAAAAAAAAAAATAAATAAATAAAAATTCAGAATCTCAGTTAAATTGTAAACTTCGTCTTCATTTAAAATTTAATACACAAATCCTGTGTATTATTTAATAATAATTTTATATTTTTATGTCTTCTTTATTTTTTTATATTATTTTCTTCCATTTTATTGTTATAAATTATATGTTGCTCTCTTTCTTCTTCTTCTTCGGTTCTTCTGTATGCAAGTTTATGTGTGTATTTCCGTTTTTAATGCATTTAAGTATTGGTGGTGTCTGCATACGAAAATATAAATAAAAATTTATATAAATACGTGTTTGTTTGCATGTGTGTGTGAGAGAGAGAGAGAGCTTTTATATGAAAAATGGAAAACACTTTATAATTGTTATCTTTATTATCTTGGTTATGGACAATTACCAACATTTGCCATTCGTCGAGACAGTAAATTTTAATGCCAACTCGTATTATAAAAGCAATTAAAATTGTCACGAACTTATTCCTCTTTATTTTAATAAATAAATTTATTTTTTATGTGTACAATGGCTACTATTGCTGTTGCTGTATTTTAAATAATTTTCCTTTCATTTTAATTTATTTATGCGGCGTGATTTTTAAGAAAATTTAAGAAGGAAAAAATATATTTTTTTAAGGGTTTAAAGAATTTTTTTTCTGTGGCTAAAAAATAAATGTTTATGATTTTTTTCTAAATTTCAGTGACATTAGGTGTATGTATACAAATGAAAATAGGCCTTGATATCAAAGGTGCAAAAACAATAGTGGTCATTAACACCAAAGTTTATAATACGTTCACATGAGACTGTGAATTGCTTTGTCCCATTTTGAATTACTTATATAAGTTCCTCCGTTCACATGGAGTCTCTGGTATTAGTTTTGATAATTTTGTTTTTTTACTTGTTGCTGTGTTATTTTCTGCAAAGTTATGTTTTAGAAATAAAAAAGTTTAGGAATGTAAATAAACAAAATCTCTTTTTTCATAAGGAATTATGTAATTGTGGTGTGAACATAGTATTAGTTTTTTAATTATGAATTATTGTGACGGGAAATCGATTTCTCATCTTATATCAATTTTTTCTGAATCATTCATGGCATGAAAATGTAAAGCTAGCTTTCTTGAGTTGACTCAGAGCGTTCTAGTCTTATCCAAATAAAAATAAAAGTTTAATGCTGCCTTTATCTAAAAATCTTTACGCATTATGCAGTAATGGGGTAAGCTGACGATTGGATTGGCCATAAAGCCGCAAAAATTCTATTTTGTTCTTAATATTTCTCAACCGACTTGGATAATATTTTGGATCGTTATCGCGAACAAATTTCCATTTTAGAGGCATTCTTTCGACGAAACTTAGCATTTTGTTTAAGAAGATTTTTTTGTAAGCCTCTATGATTCATTGTACCCTGCAGTCGTATAATAGAACCCACTCCGTACCGCAAGAAACCTTCCCAAAATATTATACTACCACCTCCATGTTTAGAAGTTTATATTAAATGTCTTGGCTTGACTTCTTGATTACGATTTCAGCGAACATAAAGTCGACCAACGAAACTAAAGCATTTGAGCTTAGGTTCGTCTGTAAATGGTAAATTTTTCAATAATTTTACTGTGTTTTCAAATGCTCTTTAGCAAAATTAAAAAGAATCTTCCAATTTTTTCTGAAACTGGATATGTATATATTGGGTGCCGTCGCATAACTTCTGATAACAGAGATGAAAATATGACAAGAAAAAATGCTTTTATAGCAATAAATAAGTCCATTAGCTGATGTACCCATGCAAGAAAAGCCCTTTACGACATTTGCTATGTATCAGCGTTAAAAAAACCCGCATGATCGGTAGAATAGTTAAGGCTCTTTTCCTGTTTTTGTAGGGAAGTCCAATTACATTATTGCATTTCAATATAAAAGCAACTCAAAGCCCGCATTCAAAATCACCGTAATGACTTATCAAACAAAAAATTTCAAATTGATTGAAATTTAAAAGACAACAAGTGACACCAGCGAGCTTTTGCCAGTATACACTTCCAGAATGGAAAAATATTCCAACTGAATAAAAGGTGTTTTACGATGGGCAGTATACCAAATATAAAACAGGCTAAGTCCCTTAATTGAGCACACGTGAGTTATTTGTATTATTTCTACTAGTTAAAACCCGGTGTGCTTCGTTATCACCATCTTAGTTGTTATCTTAAATCCCATCTTATTTATTTTTTTCTTTTTTTCCCCATTTTGTCCCCTTCGGACCAAAATCCAATCATTTGTTCCTTTCGGAAAGACACTATAGGTTCCGCTTTTTAACTGCAAACAGTTTTCAAACAAACACACATTTAATTTTATACAGTATACCAATATATACAGCTTTTATCCAGTGTGATTTCCACAATTCCGGCTTTTTGGCCGATGTGGAAAGATAAGAAAGCTTCAAATCTAATCCAATATATAGTATGAATGGAAGGTGCTATGCTCACTTAATGAATCGCTCAGTTACTGATTCATGATATGTATTGTTCACTACGTTATTTACTACTATTGTCGTCTTCAAGATATACAAAATTTAATGTTTACTTTTTTTGGAAGGTACCACGATCATTTGCCCAATTCCGTCTATTTTTTCCTGATGATTTCTATAGACTATGAAGTCATTCAGACCAAATCCAGAAGCTTTTTACTTAACCATTCTCAAGATATGATGAGATCAATATTTAGTTTGTATTGGAGGTACCACGCCCACTTTTCCAATTTCGGCCACTTTTTACCTGATGATTTTCATTAACTACGAAGTTAATGAGACCAAATTATGAAACTCTAGCTGTAACCGCTCTCAAGATATACTGAAATCAATATTCAAATTAATTGGGGTATCACTTTCACTTGTCTAATTTCGCCCACTTTTTAACTGCTGATTTACCATGACTATGAATCTGTTTGGGCCAAATTTATAGAATCTTTCTCTTTCGTATGAAATAACAAGTGCTCAAAATACAAACATGCAGTCTGTTTCCCACTGTATATAATAAAAAACTGTTTTCATATGGAAGTGCGTCTTCTAAATATACTTCCTCTTAAACTGAACTAATCTCTTGCATGTACAAACAAATGTGTTGCCAAATTTATTTATTGCAAAGTCATTAAAAGTTCAAACAAGACAACAGAAATTCGAATTCGGTTCAGATTTGAGAAAATCGAAGAATGAGATTTGCAGGACTAATAGCATATTCACACGACATCTCCAATTACTTTTACAAATTACCCTACTACATGGCGCCCTTCTAATTCGTTTGGATTATGATTTTTCTTCTACTCCTTTATTTTTATTTATTTATTTGTTATTTGTGTTTTAAAGATTAAAAAAACAGGAAAACAAACAAACATTATTAATCATACTGATTTCAGTGTAATCCATAGGCTAATGACAAATGAATTATTTACAAATCAGGTGAATCGCTCTAAAAATTTTATATGGAGAATTATGTAATTCGTCACCTAATTGGGTATTGAACTATGAATGAGTTGACAAATCGCGAACATGTTATATGTGATTGCACCAAAAAGATGGATTTAATAATAAAATAAAAATGTCACATATTATATTCATCACAAGAGTTAAACTAAGTTCCAAAATCATGAAGAAGCACAACCCTTGGCATAAACCCATTAGCAATAAGTACATTCAAAAGGAATGAAGGAAGATTGACACAATAAATTACCTTTCACCACATGACAATACTTGTTCACAAGAAACACTTAAAATTTAAAATTATTTCTTATTGTTCACATTCAATTTTTTAATATTTAAAATTTTATAATTAAAGTACTTTGAAAAAAAAAGATTTTATGTAAATCGTTTGACCTCAATTATGGACTCTTGTCACTTAATATTTACGTATAGTCTCCTCATACGTTGGGAGACTAAAAAGTTGGGAGACAAAAAAAAAAAATCACACTTACACAACCACATAAAGTTATACATATTGAAAGTTTCTCCTTTTCTAGGGGAAAGGACATTCAATGTTAAAATTTGAATGGTACTGATTTTTCAAGTATAAAAATATAAAAACTTGTGTAGAGACAAACACATATTTAAACCAATATAACTCGTACTTATATACTCGTACTTTAAATAGATATCAATGAAGTGAATCGATAAATCTTTGTCCATAGAAGACAAACCAAATGAGAGTGATGTATAGTCCATAAAATCCTAAAAAATTGCTTAAATCAACTGTTATAAGATACATTTTTGTATAGGTTCCAGTCAGTACCTGGCGTGTTTCGTTAACCCCTATATTAATTAGTTATTTTCTACACTACTATCTTAGTAATCATCTTTTTACCCGTTTTCCCATTATATTCTGCTCCGGTTCGAGTCTAAACACTGAAGATAGCCTGTAGTTTTTTCCAGGAACTCACAGATACTGCAGAGTCTGCTGTTTGGCTGTTTATGGTCTTCAAATAAACACACATCTATGTTTCTAAAGGGTGTCCCAAAATTCACGTAAGATATTTGAAGCACAGTTTTTAGTCTTTTGATTGTTATTTTCATAAAGTACATAGGATTGGGCTATTGATGGAATAACAAATCGGCTTTGTATGCACATACTCAGTCGTCTATCGAAAATTTTCAAAACCTTTTTGCATAAACGTGGCTGAAATCCGTTGATACATCGTGGGTCTCCTCTTTAAATACACCGTAGGCTGTGGACTTGTTGACATAGACCTATGATTTTAATTAACCTCATAATAAAAAATATAATGGTGTTAAATCACACGATCTAGCGGGCCAATTCTGATTACTGAAACGAGAGTGCACGACTTGGATATGTCTCATGCAGTAAATGAATTATTTCACGGGCTGTATGGCACCATGACCACATCAATATCATAAAATTTCGGCAGAAATAAGTCTGCTATCATGTCGCGATATCGAACACCATTAAAAATTACTGCTTGAACAGCCTCAAAAAAGCATGGTCCAATTATGCCTCCAGCCCAAAATCCATACCAAACAGAAACACATTTGTTTTTCGACAAACACATGTGGGTTCTCAGAATCCATAATGCTGTAAATTTTGGCGATTAAGGCAAAAATGTGCTTCATCACTTAGGATGAGTTTGCTCGAAAAATCAGCATTCATTTGTTGATGTTCAATAATTCATTCAACCAACCCTCTTTGCTGTGTATGACCATTAGGCTTCAGTTGTTGTTTAATTGAATTTTGTTAGCATGGAGACGCAGAGATTTAGTGATTATAGGCTGTAGAGAGCTTCTTGAATTTTGCAACTCTTATCCGCGACTTTCACCAATACTCTCAAGCACTTTTGTATTACTGACGGCTTGTTTTTGCACGACCAGTGTGTTTGGCGTCTCCAACGAATCCAGTTTCGTTGAATATTTCAATTAAGCTCGACAGAGTTAATCAAGTTAAAACACTATACCGACATTATTTTGTATGAAATTTTCGAACTGCGACTGCCAAGCTTTCATTATTTTTAAAATATTGTTCAATAATGAAAATACGTTTTTCTATCGTGTAACGCTCCATTTTCACTAACCCTAAACCGTCAGCTGTCGAATAGCTTTTTTTAGGGTTGCCAACACTTTACTGCACATATATATAATAATAATATACTTGTGTATGTATGTATGTATGTATGTATATACAGTAGATAGATTTTACCTGGTGTGCTTTGTTCAATACCGGTTCATCCAATCTTTCCCGCTTTTTGACTGATGTGGATAGATAACGAAGCTTTAATTGTTGTTCTCTACATCCAAAAAATGCCATATTTAGTATGAATGGAAGACGCCACGCCCATTTATTCAATCTAGTGAATTTTCTGTCTGATAATTTCTATTGATGACCAGGTCATTTAAACCAAATTCAGAAACATTAATTTTAACAGCTTTCAAGATAGACAAAAATCAATATTTACTTTGTACGGGAGATACCATGCCCACTTATTCGATAACGTCCACTTTTTGACTGATGGTTTGTTTCGTCTATGAAGCTTTCTTATTACTACCATTTTGTAGATATAGACTAATAAACAGAGTAGGAAGAACGCTCGAATTGAATTAGTTCATAAGGAACCTTTCTTTTTGAGATCCGAATTTTATAAGAATTTAATTTACGATTCGTGAGAAGAATTATAAACAAAAAAATTTTAAAATAAAATTCGACACGCAAACTAAGTTGATAAGCATCAGAACGAGTTGAAAACAAGCAATATTTTTTCGTCAATGTTGTTTGTGTAATATAAAACATGTATGTGTGTGATACTTAGTGATCGCTGCACACAAGATATACATACATACCCATAGAGTTTAGATTAGCAACGGCACTAAAGTTTTAGCTTTGCAGCAGTTTTTAGTTCCAAATTATGAAATGCGTTGCTGAATGCTTACTGAAAACCTTAAAATATAATAAGCAAAAGTAAAAAGCAGAAGCAAAAAGTAGAATAGTAAATAACTTGCTTAGCTTCACTATGTGCATGTTTTCTACTTAAGCAGTCGGCAAAGCAATCACATTATTAAGAATTGCTCTTGCTGTAAGCAATAAGTTGTTCTTTACTTTATGTTTGCTTTTACTTAACTTTTTGCTACTTACGCGTATTCATTGACTACGTTGCTGTTGCTTGAATTTCATAATAGTTTGTCTTTTCATAGAGAAAAAATTGGTAAAATTGTTTTTCACTTATTTCAATTCCGACTCTTTGGTTTCAAAAAATGTTATTGGTGAACAGAGTCGCAAAATACGCTCACATTATACTAAACAGTTAAGTAAAACTAAAGCATACTATAACTTAATGCTTACAGCAAAAGGAATTTTTGATAAAATAATGGCTTTGCTGACTAAGCGAATTATTTACTATTTATTTTTTGCTTTTACTTTTTACTTTTGGTTATTATTTTTAAGATTTTCAGTAAGCATTCAGCAATACATTTGAAGCAGAGCTAAAATGTTGTCTTTTTGCTTTTGCTATTGCTTTTTACTTTTGCTGTGTGGTTTTCTTGAAGTCTAGTTAAGCAATTACAAATGCGTTGAAAATAGTCAAGCATTTTTTACCGCTTTTTGCTCGTTTTCGATTCTGTTTTGCTTGTTTTTAATTCCCTAAAGAAAAAAAACTCGTAAGCACAAATTTAAACAATTTTGCATTCTTGCGCACGAGTCAGCAAAAAATATTATGAGTAAAAAATATGAATCGTGCTCACGAATTAAAAAATAAAACTCACGAGCAAGAAGCAAACCAAAGAAAATTCTGCTTATTAGCCAAGTTTTTATGTATTATGCTAATAAATATTTACTTTATATGGACGTGGCACCACCCAATCGGAATTTTTCGAATTAATAAATTCTATAGTTTCTTCTACACATACAGAGAGATACCGTAAAAATTTCAAGAAAATCGGCTCAGCCGTTAACCTGTCTATAAGGCACAAATAAACAAACAAACAAGCATACATACAAAGACACATTCATTTTTATATAAAGTATTGTATATAAACTAACAAATTAAATTAGTACTGAGACTTCTTCATGCCTGTAGTCTCTTTTAAAAAACCAGGATGTGTGTTATTCTATGGTCACATATACTTTTCATGGAGTGCTCAGTTCACTTGAGAGCAAAAACGAGTAGGAAACATGAACTAAAATTTAAAAACTTTTTTAATAAATAATGTTCATTAGTCAGAGTAAAAAATAAATAATAAAAAATAAAAATAAAATACTTAAAAGTTATAACCCCTGACTAATTTCTATATTATTACTGGACTCTTCCTCATCCCTTAACGGTGGCATCAAAGTGCACTTTTGGAAAATGTTGTAGCTTTTTCTTAGTACAATAAAAAAAGTATTTAAAATTAACAAAAAATTTATGATAAAGTTAGTATAGTGTACAATAAAATATAATAATGAAATTAACTATAATCAATTGGTGTAAAGTAACAAGCAATGAAAACTCTTCTATGCATTGAATAGGGTGTTTTCTCAAGCTACATGAGTACTATCGATTTATGTTGACAACAGTTTATGGTTCCATCAAGACGGTTCGACGTTCCGAGCAATGCACTAAGCCTTTTCGACTTAAGAATTATTTATTTTTCACTTTGAAGGCCTACGTAATGATTAATCAAACGTAATTTTTTTAAATTTTGCTTCTAAAAGTGCAAAGAATGCACTTTATTCAGCTTTATATAGACTTATTAAGTTAGGTGCGGGATATAACGTATTGCTCAAATAAATTAAATTAATTAATAAAATATTTAAAAGTTTAAAGTATTGGGTATACAAGTTAATAATGTCGATTTGGACAACATATGGCATAATTATTACATATGGATTGTGTCAATACTAACAAATATGTTGTTTTGGTGGGTAAATATCTGTCATTATAATTCAGTATTCGATAGACGCCAAAGTGTAAACACACTTTTTTCAATCGCTATAATAATGTCGAATTCTGTGCCTTTCATTTAAAGAAAATAGCTGCTGAAATTTATCGGTTGTTGGTAGAAGTTTACGGTCAACATGCACCAACTCGAAAAACTTGCGTATAATGGTTTGTGCGATTCGAAAGTGGTGACTTCGACATAGAAGACAAGGAGAGGCCTAGTCAGCCGAAAAGCTTTGAAGATAAGAAATTTGAAACAAGAAAGAAGAACTGGCATTATCATTGGGCGTCACACAACAAGCCATTTCTCTACATTTAAAAGCATTGGGATTCGTTCAAAAGCAAGGAAATTTGATCCCATATGTATTGAAGCCGAGAGACGTTAAAAGGCGATTTTTCATATCGAAAATGATGCTTGAACGCTACAAAAAAATCATTTTTGCATCGTATTGTTACTTGTCATGCAAAATGGATACCAGCCAAATCAATGCCGAAGCCGAACATGCATGACGACAACGTTATGTTTTGTATTTGGTGGGATCAGAAGGATGTTTTGTTGAGCTGTTAAAATCGGGTCGAATGATCACAGAGGAACTGTACTGAACACAGTTGATTCATTCGAAGAAAGCAATCAACGAAAAACGACTAGAATATTCGACCAGACACAAGGCCATATGGCATAGCCACTTTTCAGCGCCATTTTAAGACAAAAAACTATTGGATGCCACTTTTTTATATTTTTGTATATTTTATAGTGGGTTTTCGTAAGAATTAATGGGAAAACTATTTCGATTAGTGAGACCAGTATATTGTTAGGATTCAGAAAGCATGCGTGCCTATAAAGTTTCGTAATTTACAGAAAAATATTATTGGGTATACAAGTTAATTATGTCATTTTTTTGCTTGAAAAACGCATTTATTAGGCGTTATCCACTACTTTTCCCATCTTTCTGGTAGCATATGGATTCCGCGCCAATCGAATTGCTCCGGTTTTGAGGTAAAGAATGAATTAAGCCGATTTCTGATACCCTGTTTTGATGTGAAGCGCATTCCAGTAAGTGCATTCTGCATCGATCGAAATAAACAGTGGTTAGAAGGGGCAAGGTCTAGGCTATAAGGTGGGTGAGCCAAAACTTCACTTTGACTGATCTTGCAACATTTGGCCGAGCGTTGTCATGGTGGCATTCAATAAACGAAAAGGTTCACAACCGACTTGTTGTAAAATAGTCCTGTTTATTAGCCACATCGTTCGTTCGCTCTTGAAACATTGAAAGCCAATATTCAAGCCAAGCACACTTTTATGCAATACAATCAGATTTATTGAAAAAAGTAGTCAAAAATTGGTCTGACTTATGCCAGAAATCATATTTAAAAAATATCTCCTAGATTATAATAAAAACTGTCACTCTAGGAATAATTATTTCTTGTGTTAGTATTTCAAGCTAGAAAGCTTCTAAAACAACACCTTATATTTAAAAAACAGTTTTAGTTTACTATTAGCAACTTTAATTTTGATTTTATTTTTATTACTTTTTTATATATTTTTGATCTTTTACAAATATTTGCAATTAAAAAAGTTTTATTTTCGAGCTTTGCTTTTATCTCTTAAAGTTTTGATTTGTATTGAAAGTATTAAAGATAAATGCCAATTGAAATTATCTGCAAAGAGCAATGAAAAGTTTTGTTTGAAATAAACAAAATGACAATCTGAATCTACTCAGAAAATGTGTAACGATTTAATAAAACTTACAAAATAATTTCTTATTTAAAGCAGTATTAAATTAAGTAGAAAAACAAGCAAAGAATTACAGTTTATCTACAAAATTTATTGTAATTTTTTTATTGTAATATTTTTAACTAATTAGTATTCTAATGTAAGACCTACCATAGAGAAAAATTAATCGGGCTCGATAAATTGTAATATTAAGCACAAACAATGACATGTCACTCAGGGGATAACCCATATCGCAGTGCATTGTGCTAATGCTATGAAAATAGGTTGTGAAATGGACAAAAAGGGAGCAGTGTTCTTTGAAATACATATATACATATTTCCCGACACATACCAAGGGGAATAAGGAGAACTATTCTCAATCAATAAGCTCTACCCGTTTATATTTTTATACTCATTGAATTCGACCTACAGTTTAACGCCGTCTTCGAATGGTTTACGCATTAGTTGGATAAGTTTTTGAAGAAATAAATACTCATAACCAGACGGTAGCAATGTATGAGAAGACACCGCTATTCAAAATTGTTAGATTGTTGTATTGAACCGAGGAGTTCTAGGTTGGTGAACGGATATCTTACCTACCATACGAGAGCGACAGTTGGCATTTGATGTTGTTCATGTGGTAAGTGACAGGAATAACTTTTACCGGAAAACTGTTTCACAAAAGAATTGTGCGGCTAAAGAATCAATTCATTCTGTGTTACATTTTGAAATTCACTAGACAATCAGCAGCAGGAGCAACCTCCCCTTTTTTCCTTCGAACACATTGGGTTATAGTATCGATAGAACAGTGAAACACACATCACATTGTGAAAATGCTGCAATGAACCGAGAGAGTTGCATGCCATGCCATTATATTATTATTGTACACCTACATACTCTCTCAAAAGCGACTAAAAAGCTTCAAAACTGACCTATACGTGAGAATTGTATTCCATTTTGGGTTAGATATACATATGCCTTGTAAATACTAAGAAGTACAGATGGAGCGAAATATTTCTTGCAGCGTTTTAGAAACTCAAGTCACAGCTCCAGAACATCAAGAGCATCTGACTTCTCGATATAAAAATTTTTTGTAGAATTTTTTGTAGATATGACCCAAAGCGAAGGTTCGGTCTAAGAATAAAATAATATGAATGACAAATATTGCTGTCATCTGCGAAAGAGTAGATAAGATTGGAAGTGAGACGAAGACAGTCATTAAGAACTATTAAAAATAGTGTGGAAGAAAGAACACAGCCTTGCGTTACCCCTGCATTACTTTTTTTCAATTTGAAGCCAGCACTCAGGCGATGACCCATACTCATACAATCTAGAAAAAGAGATTGTTGGAAGGAGGATAGAGGGAGTAGTATTTCTCTCCTTACCTTACGATTTAATTTCACAGAAACATGCATGTGGAGAATATTTTAAAACAACCCTGTGTGGATGTTATAAGAACATAAAAGTCAAACATTTTAATTTTAATGACCACATATATGAGAATATGAATAATATACTTTTGAAGCATTTAAATATGTGGTGTGTATAGCCCATCAATATCGAACTTGGCACAGAAAATGTTTGTGGTAACACTCGCCATTTTAAGTAAAAGGGTTATGAACGTTTGATTTGAGTTTACTTACACCGTAAGTGTCAATTCTGACAATGGTATAAAATAATTAGGATAGAAGCTTCTTTTAACATGCGTTATTCCTTGGGCTTTTAACAGATGATAAAAATTGTCTGAACACTGTTGCACAAAAAATCAAACCATTTGCGTAATGCCAACTTTCATTCCTTTCTAATAAACTATGACTTTCCAACAACGTTAAAGTGAAATTAAAATAAATAGTAATATTTGTTCCTAACCTATTTATATAAATCGCTTCCAATCTGATTTATAACCGTGGCATTGAATTTTTTTATTTTTTCTTTTTCAGATTAATCATAACTAACACTTTATTACTTAGGGGATAAATATTGTTACATTTTAACCTTTTTAAAACGTTTGATTACTTTTATATTGCGTCAAAATAAAATAAATACTACGTTGTTGTCTTAAAGCTTTTATATCCTCACTTTTACTTTATACACTTTATCTTAATATAGTAACTTATGTATCTTTCACTTAATGTTCCTTTATACAACACTCTTATTTACGCCTAAATACGACTTTATTTTATGACTGCAAAACGATAACTATATATCTAAGTAGACAAAGCTACATAATTCTCTACAGTTTGGAAAGTTCCGGATATATATCAAATGCTCTCAAATCCTCTATTTTATATCGAATTGTCAATGTCGTCAAATACACAAATCAGTACGGCATTACCAGGGTAACACATTAACAACTCTGATACACACCAATAAACCAAAATCCCTCAATACAGTCCCAAAGGCACTGATGTGGTGTATTTTCTTTTTAGGCATTTTTACTTTCGTAACAATATATTGCATTATTATTAATGGACCCTTCTTACCTTGGACCCACTCATTTTGAACAGTTTATGCGTTCTTTTTCCATCCGGGTTTTCCCGGGTCTGTGTATTCCTGTTCACTGTCTTATTCGACCAAACAGCCGCAGCCCATTGTCTCTTTATTAACAGTCTTAGGAAGTAATAAATAACAAACATGAAACTTAATTGAAATTTCTAAGTCCAGATGTCAGTCTAAAGCTGGAATCACACGATTGCCTCAAATACACCAATCTGATACAAATTTTATTATGACAAATTAGCGCACAATAAAAAAATTGTCCCAATTAAAAATTCTGTATTCACACGGTTGCCTTACTTTATACAAAATTTATTGTCACAAGATGGCGTGAAACGATCTTTTGACAATAATTGTCTCAGGGCTGTCATACGATTGATCTAGTTTACGGCAACTCTATGAATCAGCTGTTGTGGTAAATTAAATTCATTATTATTATTTTTATTTTTATATATTTTTATTTATTTATTTTCTTTTTTTGGTGTTTAAAATGGTTCGTACTTTGAAAAAAAGAAATTAGCGTCCTTTTTATTTATATGGAGGTCATTTAGTGAACAAATAAATAAAGAGAAATACAAAAAGGGCCATTAATGGTGCATATGAGAAAACATTTCAATAAATTAAACAAACAAAATAATAATAATAATGGTAATAATAATTCACTTAAATATCTATTTATTTAAATTGGAATATAATTACAAATTATATTTAATTCTCTAAAGTATAGATTGTTTGTTCTCTGAAAAATGAAAATTGCCTCGGCTTTGATTATCAAGTGTCCGCTTGATAAAAAAGTATAAATAAAGAAAGAAAGTATAAAGAAAGAAAATGCATATTTTAAGGGATGACAATTATAAATACCGTATAAACACGTGTTTTTTCAGAAAGATATCAATTAAAAACAAAAATCGTTGATTATTGTCTTCTTCAATTGCCACACAAGAATACAATAACTATTGGTACATTTTTGGAATTTACATTGCTGTATGATTGTCGATAAAGCTTTCACACGATTGTCGCACCAGGGTTGCATTTGATTGGGATAAATAAACACAATAATATTGAAAGTTTCCGTATGAGCCAATAAATTGTATAATCACACGATTGGCATATAAAATACACTTTTTATTGGTGCATTACTACAATCGTGTGATCCTACCTTAAAAAATTATTTTCCCGTTTGGTACTCGTAAGAAGGATATGCACTCATATTGACGATATTGGACTTTATAAAGTGTTAAGTAATCTGGTGACTGAATAAAAAGCAAAGTAACTTTCATGTCTGGTCATAGACTTTATTCCGTTAATATAGAAAGCTGGCGGCACTAAGTTTATATATAGCGTTCAATTTCACATTTGTAAAATCAAACTAAGTTCGTTAATTAAATGTAACGGCAGACGTATTTTTCGAAACTCATTTAAAAATGTATATAAAAAGAAATGCGTTTTTAGCGTTTTAGCATTGCATAAACTCTGTGCATTATTTTCGGTTTTTTTTAGAATACATTTAGGCTGTCCTTGATACAATATTTTGTGGTCGTTTAAAGTTAATTTGATAAATTAAAAAGAAAACTTTTAGGCCACATGATATGCAATTTAAATCATCCATATAAAAAAGTTTTCTAACAAAAGCCATCATTAAAAAATTTTTAATTGCCTTTGTACTCAACTCCCTTTTCCAAGGTTAGTGTGTGTGATTAAGTTCCCCCACTGTTTTATGTGAATTGCAGTGACCTTAAATGTTTGCAATAAACTTGCAACAGTCACTTCTTATACTCTTTTCTTTTGGTTCTTTTCAACGTTACTTTTTAATTACAGTCAAAATCTTGTACCTGTAATTATAGTAAGTAAGTAGTGCATGTGATTGAAGCTGTATATTATACATACATATTATATAAACGGATATATTAGGGTGGTACAGATTTTACATAAATAATTTTTAAGTCCAATTTAAAATAAAATTTGCAAAATATTTTAATAAAATCCTCAGAAGGCAAATAAAATGTTTTTTCATAACGCTGACCATGACATAAAGAGAGAGCACCAAGCACATCCCTAATTGCTAAGCATAACAATGCAGAGGAAACAGATTATTACGTGCCACAATATAATTCGTTGTTCTATTCTACACTTTTCGCTTCATTTACTCCTTCCTCCTTTTCCGGATATTTAATGACATACTTAACACATACTTCCCTTACCTTCACTATAGAGAAAAGACGTATACACGAAGCTAATTTAGCGTCTAATAAAAGCTTTATAATGCATGACGTAGATTTGAATTATTTAATTTTTTTCTTGTTTTTCTCATTTCGAAAATTAACCTTAAAGGTCAGAAGAGAGAGAGACAATTTTATTTTATTTTTTTTTTTTGTTTGTTTGCAGGTCATAATATTGTTGTAAATGTTACATCGTATACAACAAGACTAATTAAAGCTGAAATTATTTAAATGTTCAAATGTAATTTTAATACTATGATAATGGCTTTGCATGTCATCAAACTATTTAAAAGATTAAAGAATGGGATGGAACCGACAAAAAAATAGAAAAAAATAGAAAAATTTTAAAGAAAAAAAAACTGAAATAAATTCAGGCAACATTAGACATAAAAGAACAAGACGATGAAAAATTAAGGGGATTAAATAACTAAGTTTTACTTGAATAAAAAATAAAGGCTAATTTAACTTTTAATTATTGAGAAGCTTTTAATATTATTTTTCATATTATATTACAACTAAATATGTTTGTTAGAAAATTACAAAGAAAAAAACAAATATATATTTGATTGTGTTAAAGTACTAGGAACTGGGAACATAAAATATGTTTTTTATAAGAGAAATTTACAGGAATGGACATATTTTATATCAGAAATAACACCTCATAAAAGTGTTCGTATAATTATTATCTGCAGGCGTTTTTTGATGTTTAAAAAACATAAGTGAAAGAAAACTTTTCCAACGCATGCATTAGTTTGTAAATTGTTTGAGTGGTTCTGTAATTTTAAAATGACAAACACAGGCCAACTTTCTTTTTTCTTTGCCCTGTGTGCTTTATATAATACCCGCTTATTCAATCTCTCCCGACTGATGAGAATTGATAACGAAGCTTTAATTGAGACAAACATTATAAAATTCCATATAAGATGGGCTTCAAAATGATAAGATCACCTATATATTTGCTCAATTCATCCAAACTATAAAATGTTACGTATGGTCACCTTATTAACAAAAATTCTACGTTCAAATAACTGAATAATAAGCTAGTTTTTCTATTATAGATGTACCATTATATTATGTTGATTTAAATTTATGTAAATAAGTGCAAAAATCAAAGCGTCAAAATGATAAGATCAGTGATTAATAAGCAATTAATCTAATCAGAAGGTATCACGATTGTTATTTGTTTTTGTAATAATTTATAATTTAAATAATATCTGCGCGGTATGGGTCGCGGGAAACCTTTGTAACCTTATGAACAAGGACAAATTGTGGCACTTCATGAGCAGGGAATGACAATCTTTGCGTGTTGTGTAAAATTTTCTCAAAAATAGCGAAAGTTATGGAAAATTATTAATCCAAATCTACCATCCTCTACACCGCAAGATGAAGCAATAACAACATCAACAACTATCGAAAACCCAATGCGTCATATACCCAAGCTTGATGTTACTCTTTTTGGTGCGTGTTCTGATTTGACTGATCTTAATTTCCCAACCGAGCTAGATATCTTGAAATATTATTTTTACTTGAGCGAAAAAAAAAACAAAAAAGTTTTCCTATAAATCATTCACTACTCAAGTAGCAGATAAGTTGATTGGAATTTGGGAAAATTTGGTATGGAAATAATGCCGAGAAATAGTGTATTGTTTAAATTTAATAGATTGCTAAACCAATATCAAGCCCGAAGGCAAGCAAAGATAATATAGCCCATTTCAATAGTTTGTAAAATCTCTGAAAAAAATTGTTTGCATTGTAAATGTAAATGCGGAACAACGGTTAAGTCATCAATGCTAACAATGCATCTCTATGATTCAACATACGTATCGGTTGAAGAAGATATAGATAGAAGCAGTGGTTCACAATACACAGAAAGATACGATTGTTTTCACTTTCCCTTAATGTGTGACAGATTAGATGTGTCTGATAGAGTAGCATCAGCGTTGGACACCGCTCTTTTCAAAGATTTCGAAAGGAAATATCGGCATGGCGAACTTCTCATCATGGATAAATCGAAATTTCGCAAAGAAAAACACAAATGCAGACGATACCAATTTGTTTCATTCAATGGTAGAAAAGATGACACTGTAACGAGAGATAAAATTGACGGAAAGTATCATACTAGGATGGTAAAAGAACCGCATCTTGTTATTCTGAAAGAACCAAGTTCTCAATTGATTGGTTACGTAAGATTGGAACATGAAACAGCTTAATACAAAAACAACCAAATTAAACGATGAAAATATATCACTGGAAGCATTAATTGGTATATGCACTGATGGTGAGCCAACAAACACTGGGCCACACGGTGGAATTACACGACGATTTGAATTGCTTTTAAAAAGACCATTGCATTGGTTCGTTTGCCTCCTACACTTCAACGAACTTCCATTTCGGCATTTGTTTCAAGCTTTTAATAAATCAACCAGCACTGGACTAAGATCGGTAATCAAAACTTGTGAAATTCTCCCGGTAAGTAATTTCTATAACTCATTTATTAAAATTGTCAACCGTTTTTAATTATTTGACTACCTTATTTTACTATTTTTAGGTGGTGGACGACTTTGAGAAAATTGCGTTGGATAATATGCCCCCTGCTCCAGAAAAAATTGAATTTTTCACAGATTCTGTTTCGGTGGATCTGAGCAACATCAAACCAGGGAAAATTTTTTAATCATTTTTGTTTAATTTATGCAGTTCCAATTTTCTTCTATTGTCATAACATTTTATAGTTTGGATGAATTGAGTAAATATTAAGGTGACCTTATCATTTTGAAGTACACCTTATGTAACAACGGAAAATCTATCCGAAAATTAACTGATTCTGGTTGAATTTATAATTAGTTGTTATGTGCCAATGTACTTCAATATAAAGTATTACAGCTCTGTCATGTACGGTATTGTATTATTTTTCTACAACCTATTTTATGCAGTACTGTTAGTCATGTAATTAAAAATAATTCATTTTATGCGCATTCGGAAAATATCCTGCTGTTTGATATTAGCACAGAAAAGACTGTGCTACAAAGAAAATTCTACGCTATTGAACCGATGTAGAAGACCCAATGGAACTTAGAGTTGATAAAAAATTTGATATAAACTTTAATTGCACAAATTATACGGAAATGATCAATTTGAATGATATAAGTAACGTAGTCGAACCACCATTCACGCGAAGCAATCTGTACGAGAAATTGAAAGAATATTTAAGTCAAGATGAGCCATCGTTTAATTATCTAAACATTCCGTCACACATACAAGAACGCAATGACATGTTCAATTGCTAGCTAGCGTTTTCAAACGAGTTATACCAGAAAATGTAGACGCTGTTATGGCGACGACATCAGAGAGCCATGCGAAATTTCACACACTTGTGAGCAACAAGATTTCAGCAATAATTTTTTTTATTTTCTTTTCTATTATTAAGTTTTATTAAAAAAAAACTCCAAAACAAAACAAACATAGCCATTTCGCTGATTGTTTCATGTGAAGTGGGGACCCACCAGGAAAGTTCCAGGTGGTATGGCACTAGCATGGGTATGTCGGCCCTCCAAATTTAGTGGGGGTCGGTTATACATTTAGACTCGATTGGGGCACTCTAAACGGGTCAAAGTGGGAGTTTTCAAAATTTGACTTTTTGATCAAAATAAGGAACATCAGAATTCATTTTGGAGGTATGGTTACTGGGGCAGAGTTCTCATTTCGATCCCTGGAATACGATTTTCGATTTTTATATCGGACAGTAGACAAGGGTAAGTATTGCCATTTTTTAAATATTTTGTCTTCAAAATAATTTTTTGACAATTTAATGAAATTTCTGTGCTTATTCTGTGTCTGCTTGATAAGGTCTGGCACAATTTAAAAAATAAAAAATAAATTTTTTCTCTTCCTCTTTCCCATATTATATTAATAATTTTTACTAATAAATCTTAGCACTTCATTAAAAACTTACAATCATTGAAGTTTGCGTTTTAAAGTGTAGTTATGGACCTTGACTTGCCTTCGTTCTTTAAGCACACAGTGAGCTTATTTACCTTTTTAATAATCTAATGAAATAAGATGTTAAATGTTAAGACATCAGCAAATTACCAATCCCGTTTTGAGTCAATTTTACTAAATTGTGATATAAAAACATGAAAAAACCAAATCAAATATTTTCTCTCACATAAAAGTTACCCATAGAATATAATTTAAAAGAAATGAAAAAAACCAAAACACACAAAACATACATAATAACGTGTATGTCTAACAACTCCATAGCAGTTTCTTGGCAGTAAGATGAGGTAAAATATAATCGTACAGTGTAGAAATACATGCAAAAAATTTTTACCAACCAAATGAAAGTTTTTGAAAATTTTCATTGTCATTCCGTTTGTAAACAAACATGAAAACAGAAAATAAGAGAAAATGAAAAATCCACACTTTTTTACAATTCAAGTCGAGTTTATTGTTTTGTTTTTGTATGTTCGTTAACTTCATTTTTATGCTAAAATAACAAAATTTATTTAGTTTTGTCACGAACACCAACCAATAAAACCACCAAACTGCCACACCCACCCAGCACAGATAGCGATAGAACACACAGCCAGTCGTTATAACCAGAATACTACCAACAACATAAAGCGGTAACAATGTTTGAACCAGCAAAAATAAAAGCAGTAAAAGACAATGACAATGATGACGAGGAAATAAATTTTGGCAATATGTTGGTAGTCACTCAGTCAGCCAGACAAACAACAGACATTCAGTCAGTGTCATTTGGTGTTGAAGCATATGAATTTGCTTTCTCTCTTCGTCTATTTCTTTCTTTACTTTCCTGTTTTTTTTTTTAGAATATTTCTGCCAATGTAAGCAAATTTAATAGTTTGATTCATGCCATCACCGTCGCATACAATTTATGAGAGACAATGGCAATAACAGCAAATATTACAAAAATACCTGAATATTTAAATAAATTTATAGACAATCAAACAGACAGACAGGCACACACACTGAGTAATACAGTCAAAAAGTTGGATAATTTCAATAAATTTTAGCAAAAAGGGATAGATTTTACAATTTATAGTTATATGAGAGAGCGAAGTAAATCGTAAAAAGCATTGAAAGATAAAATCCTGTAGAAGGATCAATTTCAGTTGCAATATTTTTGAATTACGAAATAAAAATAATTTTTTTTTGTTTCAGTATAAAATGCATCATTTCAGTATCTGTTGTGCTAATGCATTCCTCTTACGAGGGCAGGACAATAGGTATATGAAACAGGGTTTACTTTACTATTTAGCAGACCCGCAATAAAAAGTGAAAACATGTATAGAAACGAACAGTAGTCTAGTGAGTTGTTTGTATTGTTTAGGATCTATTTCACATTTTGGAGTTACTCATGATGTCACCACAAAATAAAATAAAATCATTGATACCGTGTAGTAGCTCTGCTTGCTAATCGCTCGTATCACCTACACTAGGCGACAATTGGAAGTATAATTTCGTAACTAATACGATCATATTGCTAAGAATAGAAACGAACTTGAGATATTTTCAAAACCCATATAAAAATAAAAGCTAGTTTTGAAAATATAAAATTTTTTTCTAATTTTTCTAGATTAAAGTATAATTCACATGCGACAGACAATACATAAAATTATAAATATCTATCTATTATTTTATAGCTCGAGAACCACTAAAACGATTTACAAACCAATACATATAATACACGAAAAGATGTCGTTCAATCACTATCTATATATATATATATCTTCAGAACGGTGACAGTAACAGTTTCTAACCTTGGTCCCAATAGCTTTGTGGTCAATACAAATCATCAGTCAGAAAGTGGGCAGTATTGGATGAGTGTTAGTGGCACCTTCCATATAAATTAAATAATGATTTTTGTGCATCTAGAGAACGGTAATAGCAAAAGTTTAAAAATTGGCCCAAATAACTTTGTGGTCAATAAAAATAATCATAAAAAGTGGGCATAATTGGATAAATGGGAGTGGCACTTTCTATACAAATTAAAAATTGATTTTGTGTATCATGGGAACGGAATAATGGAAGACTCTGAAATTGGTCTAAATAACTTCGTAGTCAATTCACATCATCAGTCGAGATATGATAGAAATTGAATAAGTGGGTGTGGCACCTCCCATACAAAGTAAATATTGATTTTTTTATATCTAGAGTGCTGTAGTAGTGAATGTTTCCAAATAACTTTGCCGTCAATATACATAAATCATCACTTAAAGAATGGCCTGAATTGGGTAAATGGGAGTGGCACTTTCCATACAAAGTAAATATTGTTTGTTGTGTATCTGGGGAACAGTAATAGTCGAAGGCTCTGATTTTGGTTTAATTAGCTTCGTAACCAATATACATCCATCATCAAGCAAAACATGACCGATATGCAATAACTGTGCGTGGCACCTCCCATTCAAAGTAATTTTGATTTTTGTATACCATATCATGGGAACAGTAATAGTAAAAGTTTCTAAATTTGGTTTAAACAACTTCTTGGCCAGAACACATCATCATTCCATAAATAAACGAGATTGAGTAAGTGGGCGTGGCAGTTCCCATTCAGACTAAACATTGAATTTCGCACGTGTGGAAAACAATAACTGTTAAAGTTACGTGATCTATTCATATCAGTTAAAATGCGGGAATAATTGAAACAGCGGGTATTGCACAAGGCACACTCGGTAAAAGCTATTTATATACGTGTTCTTATCTGTATATATATACAACACAAAGCCTCCCAGCAACGCAGGAAGTGATACTCAAATTGCAAATAACAATAAATTTTCGAATGTTGATTTTCAGGTTTTCAATGTCTATGGTTTATCGACGAAGACCAGTGACTTTACATAACCCCAAAGAAAATAATCTAATGGGCTTATATCACACAATCTTGGTGGCTAATTAGTTGGACCATTACATGAAATAACTCTTTAGTCAAATCAATTTTTAGTAAATCAATTGTAGTGCGCGATTAGTGGCGTATGTTCCATCCTGTTGGAACCACATGTCAGCAAGGTTAATGCCAGCTAATTGAGATACGAAAAAAATTTCTAATGACGTCCTTATACCGCTCACCATTGATAGTAACATTCGTTTTTAAAGGCATATGAACCGATGATACTGCTAGTCCTTAAAGCGTACCAAACAGTAATTTTCTGTGAATGTAATGGTATTTCGGAAAAAGCTTGTGGATTATTCACACTCTAAATGCGACAATTTTGCTTATTTACGTACCTAAACAAAAATGGTCTTAATCGGAGGATAAAATCTGGAGTGGAAGTTCATTCCAGCCAGCGTCACTCGTCGCTTGGCTTTAATTTCTGCACAAGTTGAATGTTGAAAGCTTTTAAGCTAACAGCTTTCCGCAAAATCTCCCATAAAGTAGAAGGTTTCAACCCCGGTTGGTTAGAACAGCAACGAATTGACTGGCTTGGATCTTCTTCAATCCTTTAATATTGTACAGCGGCTAGAGCTTGTTCAGTGCCCACTGTTCGGCATCTCATGGGGTGCACATTGACAGTAAGACTAAATGTGGTTCGTAAATGATCCACTGCTATTGAAGTTAGCAGCTCTAAAAAAAATTTTGAATTTTGAGGTTTGACGGTGAGAACTATTATTTTGATAACAAATTTCAACGATTTGCAAGCGTTGTTCTGGTGTAAGTCTAACCATAACAAAATGACAAACCAAACTAAAAAAGCCACTATCATCTGTTAAATCGATTGTCAAATAAGACAGAGTTGAGTTACGAATCTCTAAAGAAAACCGCAGCGGACCTATGGAGTTGTATAAGAAAGGCCGGACATGTGAACATCATAAAAAGATACTCAATGGCTTATAATCATTTATGGTTCTTTTGAGAAAATCAGTTTTGACGTTATAAAGTCCTTCATACTAAAATTGTCATTTTTAATACTTTTTTTTAATGGTAAAACACAGCTTAACTTACTACTGTGACACCTTGACTGAGCAATTTCAACAGCATATTCATTAGACTGGTTCTTATTTTCCAAAATCAAAATTTTTTAATAGGGAAACTCTTAACATGTTCTTTTTAGTAAAAAAGTATTCTGTGAAAAATTTAAATCAATATCTTAATTTTAACATGTGTCTCATTGAAGTTGAACAAATTTAAGTTATGATATCGATTTCAAATATTCACAGAATACTTTTTTACTAAAAAGAACAATAAAAAAATTTTTTTCGCTATATAAGGACCAGTCTAATGTGCATATGTGCAGTAAAATGAAACATTTCAATTGGTGGTGGTGGTGTATGAATGAATGAATGAAATGTTTTGTAAACTTCATTAAGTCGCCAATATTAAAACAAACTCAACCAACCAACCGGACGACTAACAAAAAATACTCACTCACCAACAAAAATGAAGTTTTTGGTTTTAATTTTTGATTTTCCTATTTTTTTAATTTTTTTTTTTACATTTCCTGTGCCACCAACATAGAAATTTTCGTAAATTATGCCACTATTACCCAGACAATGGCACAAATAACATGTTGCCAATGTTGCTGCCAACTATTTTAGGCTGTAGCAAACCCCTTTTATGCCTTCATAATTACAATACAAAAGTCATTTAACCTAAATTATATAAGTGTGCTTGTACGGAGATATAAAGAAAAAAAAAAAAAATAATCTGAAAAATAGCAGTAGAAACCCAAAACCAGACATGAAAAATTCGCTCTAAAAGAAACAGCATATGACCTGCTCGCCAAATTTTTATGATTCGTTTGTTATTTTGTTTTTGTCCTTTTTTCTTTTCTAATAATAATTTTTGCCGGAAAGGAAACAGGCTCTTTACTAATAGAACACAAACAAAACTTATTTGCTTATGCCAAAAAAAAGGAACAAAAGTTGATCAAGTTTTTGAAAAAAGACAACTTAAATTGCTTGCTTTACTCATAAGATAATGGGCGAATTGGGGGGTCAATAGTTGACTGGTTTGACTGAGGAGACTAGACAATTTTCAAACATGGCCCATAAATTGTTTGTTTCCTGGCAAAAAAACAAACATTTTTCTGTTTTCGTTTTTAAAATGCCCTACAGAATATTTTTCTCTATATGCATAACTGCTGCTGCTGCTTTTTTTTAAATTCATATTCCTGGTATTGCTTTATGGTCTCTTTTTTCCCTCTTTGCCTGTCTGCGGACTTGGTTTTTATTTACATTGAACCAACATTAAGGAAAAACTTCTTTTCATTTTTTTTGTTTTTGTCAAACTGTTGGCAATTGCATTGAATTGCTGTTGCTATTGTGTATAAACAGTCTTGGGGGCCATATTTTCAGGTGGAGAGAGTTAAAAGTGCCTAAAGATATGAGGCTGATTATTACTGCATACATAACAAGGCTGCTAGCTCATCTACATTTAGGCATTTGTTGTTAAAAGGCCTCTTTTACCTGTTCAAAAACATGTAATTACAATGGGCGTACCGAAGGACATCATATTTAAACAGAAAATTGTCATGTCGTGAACATCAAAGGAAATCATTTACAGATGGTACCAAATTAAAATTTGAATCGTAACAAATTAAAATGAACGCATCCTATTTCTTGTCGTTTAGTGGGTATCATCTTAAGGCGATGATAATGTTGAAGATAAAAACTTAAGTGCTAATAATTTATCAGATTGGATTTATGGTTTTAGGATATAAATACTTATTTCTTTCAATTTAATTTAAAAAAATAGAATCGCCAATCAGCGCACGTTGTTATTGTCTGTTGTTTGCTTGTAAAGAGTGTGTTTTTACAGTTACACAAGTTTAAATCATAGCAATATATTTTTGATATCAATGAAAAGAGCTTTGTTGGATAGAACATATTATGACATTAATGTTTAAATATGATTTCAAAACTCGCTGAAACAGAATGTACACATTTTTTCATAAGGTCTTTCGAAATCCTGTTCCATTTAGGGGTTAAGGCAGTTTAGGAACCAGATTTGTCGCAACCATTTGACAATTGTTGAGAGTGATACCCAGGGTTGGTAAAAACCCGGGTTTAAATTGGGTTCTTTTCGATGGTCTGTTTTTGGGTTTAATTGGGTTTTATAAGTGTTTCCAAATTTCGTTCAAGTTGACAAGTTGTTTTTGTTTTTTTATAAAATCACGTTGTTTTAGTATTTGTAATGCAATTTTGTCCTCTTGGTGGGATAAGGCGTTATTGTGTACTATGAGCTGCTAAAACTTGGTGATCGAAGCAGACTGAAATTACTTCGTTTGAATCGTGCGTTATGAGAAAAACAGTCGGAATATAAAGACAGACTTGATTTAGTTATTCTTTTGCTTGATAACACCCGACCTCATATCGCAAAAGTTTCAGAACAATTATTAGAAACCATCAAATACCGCATTCGCCGAATTCTCCAAACATTGCTTCGTCGGCTGTTGCGACGAATACAGTATACTCATACCTCTTTATACAGGCTTTCTTTATATGGCAGTTCACTATAGCGACCTGATTGTATTATGGATCACATTTGTTTTAAGGGAAATCATCTCGTTCTACGGTTAAAAAAACGTGGATTCTTCGTTTTTTAAATTTTTTTTTCAAGTGTAAGGGAAGCAATCGCAACACGTATTTACTTCGTTTAAAGGCATTTCGATTTACGGCCCACATTTTTAGAAACTATCTAGGGCGTATAAGGAGATATGAGTTTATCTCTTAACATGTCACCTAATCATTTCCTTTGATGAAATACAAGATTGGCTTCAAAGTTGGAGCACCTTCAAAGACGAGAAGTTTTTCTGAGACTGTATTTGGAATTTGGCTCCCAAGTGGAGGAAAGGTGTAATCAGTGATTTGATAAATATGTTTTTTCATTATCTGTTTAAAGTCCAAAATGGAACCAATAAATTTGTAGTCCCAATACGTAAATTACACATATTTTTGTTCTAAACTACGAAAATCTTTAAATAAAAAACCCATCTGGATTTTTTTAAAATATAATACCCAATGGGAGTTCGGTTGGTTTGCCAACCATGGTGGTATCACTAGCATTGCTAGACTATGAGTATTTACGCTTTGAAAAACAACTGGCAAATGGTCTCGACGGCTTTGCATGTACAGACGCACTCTTTTGTCGAAATTTTCCATCATCATTTTGCATAAATGTTGTTGAATTTCGTTGATTGAGCTTGTTGACATAGACCTGTGATATTAAATAACCACATAAAATGAAGTCTAATGGTGTTAAATCATACGATCTCTGGAACCAACTCTGATCATCTTAACGAGAGCGTACACGACCTGGAAACGTGTCATGCAGAAAAAGAATTGTTGGCGTGTGGCACAGTCTTGTTGAAGCCACATATTGGTCAAATCAATATTATACAATTTCGGCAGAAAGAACTGTGTCGCAATATCGAGCACCAGTAAAAGTCACTGCTTGAGCAGCATCATTTTTAAAAAAGTATGGTTCAATTATGCCTCCAGCCTAAAATCCTCACCAAAGAGTGACACGTTGTGAATGCACTTGTTTTTCGATAATCACATATGGGTTCTTAGATCCCCAAAAAGGGTAAATTTTGGCAATTAACAAAGATATTAAAGTGAAAATGTGCTTCATTGCGTAGGATAATCTTGCTCAAAAAATCAGCATCCATTTGTTGATGCTCAATAATCCATTCAACGAACTCTTTTCGCTGTGCATGTTTATTAGTAGGGAGATCGGACGGTTATCATTCGACCGGACTTAACCTTTTTTTTGGGTTTTGTCGAATAAGGTTTTTTCAAAATCTTCGTTTTTCGAATACTGAATAAACCGGTTGACTTAACACGAATAATTTAAATAAAACTACTTATTATGCGTTTGTATATTTAATTGAAAATATGCTCACTGTTTAACTATTTGTATAAATTTAATTATTTTTGTATATATGACAACCTGGAATGTCTCACAGAGAACGTGAAAACCAAGGTGGATCGAAAAACATATGCATTTTTGAGCAAAAATAGCCTTTTCTGATCTTCTATAAATAAATATTGATTTTTGCATATGGAGAATGTTCCACTAGACTCACTGAAAGCCCACAAACCCACAAACACCGGTTCCGAACGGCAGATATACTAGGTAATAAAGTTTTTCAGAGCGCAAATATACATAACCAGTCGCCAGTAATGTTGTGAGGTGATGTCGCTGTTGAAAGTTGCCAGATGGTGTGGCCTGACATTGAACCAACGACTTCTAGGTTGGAAGGTGGGTTCTTACCTAACATAGCACAGTGACACCTACACTATTATATACGTGATGCAAAAATTTATATACAGTGCTGCTTGAAATCTAAGCAAATTTTCTTGTCGAGGCAATTAAGAACTCGTAAACTACTAATAGATTTATTCAAAGTAAAACATTTAATTTTTGTTATCTTAGGCATCTAAATTATAACTACAAAAACAAACCTTTAATTCTATTCTCTAAAAAAAAAAAACGATATTCGTTCCGAAACTTAAGCATTTTCATTACTTTGTGTAATTAACGTTGTTTTTTATGACGTCCGCACACCGTTTTGGAATAGCTTTTATGAGATTTGTTAGAATTATTGTTAGTATTGATTGCCACTCTAGTTTTAAGCTCTCCGTCAGCTTCTGCTTATTTTTAAAACGACGTGATCCAGCTCTGCGCTTCAAGAATTAAGAACAATTTTATTTTAATAAAAGTACCGGTTAACTGGTTATATGAATAATTATTAATCCCGGTTTTCGATTAAATTGCTGTTTTCGCATTATTCGAAAATCGTTTTTTAAAAAAGGTCGAATAATCGATTTCCCCACTCATTAGGCTTCAGATGTTCTGTTGATTGAATTTGTAGGTATGAAGATACAGATCTTTAGTGCGTATACGCCGAATTGAGGTACTGGATTATCACCGACACTTTCACGCACTGCTACAATATTGACAGTTGTCTCCAGTCTGCCTGAATTTTTCAATTAATCTCATCACAGTTGATTACGTTAAAACACTTTTCCAACATTATTTTGTATGAAATTTTCGAACTACGGCCGAAAAACTTTGATTATTTTTGAAATATTATTCAATAATGAAGGCATATTGTCGTCATATTTTCGTTTGGAAAGTTAGCTGCGGACTAGATCTTATTTCGTTTTTATTGTCACTAACTTGTACCATACGTCCAAGATAGCAGAAAGTGTTTGTGAAATCTAGCAAGAAGAATTTTAAAAAAGCTGTGAGCAGTAAGATACCGTTCATTTCGTTAGTTAACCTAATATACGTATAGCATTTGCAAATAAACACCTTAGCATGCCGCCAGAAAAATGGTAATTTTTTTATGATGAAAGTAAGTTTTGTATGGAGTGCAGGGTAGACTGCTTCCTCGTGGTGCACCCTAGGTTATTCTAAATAGTATTCATTCCTTTGGAACCACGCTCTTTTATTCCACGGACTACATTTCTTATCATCGTTCTGAATATATCGATTCGGGGTGATGGTTGTAGTCTTCTGAAACTAGTAATGCCGGAATGAGTATCTGGGTGCGAACGGCTTAAATAATGCCATAAAAAAAACCACGGCAGTCATCAAAATACGCTCCTCTGCCTGTCGCCGTTAAATTGATGGTGTAGGTTCGGTTGAGAGGACTCCCGATTAGCACCGACTCTGAGCTGACTCCCATATATAACTATGTTCCATATATAACTATGGGACCATTATGGTGACCCGGACCACTGTAGTGTGTTTCAGGCCGAAGTGATGGTCCATTAATCACCCATTGATATAAGTTGTTTTTGTTGATTTCGTTTTACTGGTCTTGCGTATTACAATGTCTATGGAACATACGGTATACTATATATCATCCGCAAGGTCGAAATCTTTGACTTGAGTATATAGACTTAAAACTATTCCTCCTCTCTTCCCACCCCCTATCAACAATTACGATGCTGACGATGTTGACAGCAATAGAACATTAAATCTTAATTCTCAGTGAAGACACTTGAATATAAAACAACCGTTATTAATTCAGTTTAAATAGTTATTATCCTCAAAACAAAATAAAATACAGAAAATGCATAAATATACTAAATATTAGAAAAAACAAATGAAATGCTCTAAAAACGATAACAAATAATACATATTAGTGATGGTAATACAAATGCAGCTTTGTTGTTGTTGTTGTTATTACATTTAAACAAGTAAAATAACATTTATATGTTAAGTTTGCATTAAGTTCATTCATTAAAAATTAAATTTTTTTTAATTTATTTTTTTTAGTCTTTAACGCGTAATTTCGAAAATAACAACAATATTTACTCGCGCCTCTATAGAAATAATAAAAAAGAAAAAAAAATATCAAAAATTATAGAACAAAAAGCTTATTTTACAACTAAAAAGCAATTATTTTATAATGTATTACACAAACATACACGTTAACACATCACTAATATATCGGGTGGGTCATCTATCGGTTTAAATTTGTACCAGTAGTTATGTCATTCTATTCTGTCACAAAATTCAGTATATTATCTCCACTGAACGAAATGAATCGGTGAACGCTTGAACAACGTTGGGATTTGTTGAAAATTTATCATCATTTAAAATCACCTTTTATGTTGAAGCTGATTTTCATCTTGGTGGGTACGTTAATAAGCAAAATGCCCTATTTGGGGCACAGAAAACCCAAACATAGTCTTATAGAAGCCAATGCACCCATTACGAGTGTGTGTTTGGTGCGGCTTTTGAGGCGGAGGCATCATTGGCGCATATGTCTTCCTAAATGAGGACACCTATCGCTCCATGATAATCGATTTTTTTGTGTTCACTCTTCATGGTGTTGATGTGAAAAATGTTTGGTTTCAACAGGATGGTGCAACTTGCCATATATCTCATGCCATAATCGATTTATTGCGTCAAACGTTTGACGGCCGTTTAATTAGCCGAAATGCTGATGTTGGCCGCAAAGAAGCTGCGATATGACTATTTTCTGTGGGGTGTCGTTAAAGATAAGCATTATGCCGATAAGCCAGAGACAATTAAATATTTTAAGGCCAACATTCATGACGCTATTGCCGAGATACGACCCCATACACTTGAAAAAGTTCTCAAAAATTAGTCCGATCGAATGGGGTACTGTGAGGCCAGCCGCGGCAGCCATATTAATGAAATAGTATTTCATTTCTAACTGGAACAATTGTGCTTCACAAAAAAAAAAATCTCAAAATTTCCAACAGTCTTTTTTTTATTGCATTTTTCAATTTTAACTTTCAAATAATCCACCCGATACAATACATATTTAAAGCATATTATATATGTATGTATGTGTGTATACTAACAAATATTGTTTCCATGTTTTTATTATTCGGTATTATTTTTATTTCTATCTTTTTATCTCGATTTGTAGCTGTATTTGTTGCATTTTTTTCTTTTTATCGCATAATTATCGATCAGTGATTTATATACAAATGCAGATACACAATGAAAACCAACACCAGCCGCTGATAAAAATTACAGTTCAAATCGGGCAATATTCCAAAAATAAATATTTACACGAAATGTGCTAATGTGTATTACGCTGAGCGAAAAATATTGGGTTTTGTTAAAAAGAAATACAATAAATACTAAAGGCTCGTCGGTATAACAGCTTTTATATACTGTTAGGGGGATCTAACCGTTATTATTCGACCAGTTTTAACCTTTTTTTCTGGTTTTGTCGAATATGGTTTCTTAAAATGTTCATTTTGCGAAAACTGTTTAATATTTATGTATAATATTCATATGCGTTAATATTTTTTAAGTATTTTTCTAAAATTAATATATATGAAGACTTGTTTTTATACCATGACTGTCTTGAACGTCTAGCAAAGAAGCGATAATCATGTGTAGATATGTACACTTCAGCAATAATAATTTTTTCTCAGTTTCTGTAAATAAATATTAATATTTTGTATATACAGAAAAGGCGTTGAAAAGGATCTACAAGCGCCAGCTCCAACGGAAGATGCATTAGTTAATTAAGTTTTTCACTGCATTGTGGGATTTTGGTATATTTTATGTCACCCTCTCAATTTGGCAGCACTGCCACACCGACCATCCTGACGTAACATTGAATTAACGGATATGATGGTCGATATTTTCTGAACCTTCCAAAATGTTGGCAATTAGGTTTATAAAGGGCTGTTTTACCTACACGTCGGTTAGTTATCGTTTGGCTGTCAATAAACTAAGTTGTGTTAAAGAGGAAATAAAAGTGTGGTATAAACGATTATTAAGTGTTGTATTAAGACAAACAGTATTAAAGTTATAGTGAAATAAATAAAGAAAATTGTAAAACAATAAAAATAGCAGAGTTTTATTTCATTTTGGCGCAATATAAACGAACTCAAACGTTTTAAAAAGGTTAAAACGTAACAATACATACTTGCTAGACACTACGAGATGGTACAAAAATTCATCAACTTTATTTTATGTGCAACAAGAATTGAGAAGAATTTTATTAAAATAAAAGAAATGGTTAACCTGTTATTTGATTAATTCTTAATTTAAAACCGGTTTTTTAATTGGAACTTTTCGAATTATTCGTAAGTCGGTTTTTGAAAAAAGTCGAATAATCGATTTTCCTAATGACTGTCATGCTTTACAAGAGCAAGAAAACATGGTACAGTACTCTTTCATAATCTACACTATACGAGAGGTAATATTTAAAATATATTTCGGGAATAGCAAATAATAACAAATCTTTTTAAATGAAAATGGCTTTGTTTTGTTTCAAAATATTCACCTTGACGATCAATACACTTATGTATTCGTTCGAACCATTTTTCAAAGCAATTTTTCCATTCCTCTTGATACACCTCCAAAACATGGTTGTAGAACGCTTCAACCGCTCCTTCGGCGCTCGTAAATCATTGACCTCGCAGTTTGCTTTGATTTTCAGAAACAAGAAGAAGTCATTGGGTGTCATAACAGGTCTTTACGGAGTATGAGACATCAATTCGATGTTTTGTCTGCTCAAACATTCATCTGTTTGACGAGATGTGAGAGAGCTCGCAATAATGTGCGGAAAAGATCAGAATTGATATCAAGAAAGGTAATGCCATGTGTATGGTGGGATTGGAAGGGAAAAGTTCATTATAATATTTTACAACTCGGTTGATAACGCCAGATCACCCACATTTCTGATGACCTCACAGAAAATGCAAGAGCTTGGCTGGCGAGTTTTGATGCATCATATAGCCTAGAATTTGTAGGTTCAGATAATTATTTGTTTAAATCCTGGCAGAATCTCTTAGAGCTGTAAATTTCAATTCCGTAGAGGCCTGCAAAACGCTATTCGATCAATTTTTAGAGTAGAAAACACGAGCTTCCGTGGAAGTAATGGCTTAATAAATCTCGTTACAAATATAAGGAAAAGGTGTTTAATTTTTGGTCAAATTTTTAAACAATTTTTTTTTTGAACCAGTACGAGTAAATATATCTAAAAAAATATTATCTCATAAATAACTTTGGTTTTAGACGAGTTTATTTGAAAGATAACCTCTATAGTTTATCGAAATTAAATTAATTTATTAATTTATTTAAGCTCTTGACCACTGTTGTGTATTCGTCGTTTGATTTATTACACACTATCTGATGCTTTAATTTTAATTAGTGCCTAATACATATTTGCTTTTTTTTCTTTTATTCTCAGTGTAATAATCACAGACAGAATGGCTTAATTAATGTTTTTACTACTTAGGTTGTTACAATTACTTTTGTTGCCATTATATTAAACGATAGTAATTACAGTTATTACAACAAAAAACAACAATAGTTCTGTTGTTATTGCTATGTGTTTATATTGTTATTGTTGTTATTTTTGTTTAATACTATGTTTTTCACTTATTTAGTCAACTCCCTTAGTTTTTTGTTTTTCAAAAAATATCTTCTTTTATTTGTAGTTTTTTTTTTTGTTTGTTCTTCTTTTATTATTACGATTATTATTTTTGTTTTATTTATCTATGAACATACCATACATATGTATATTGTTTATTATAATTGTTATACGCGTATGTGTGTGTTTTTGTGTTTTATTCGTATGTGCTCTTTATCTGTTTGTATTGTTTATTTTTTAACTTCTTTTCTCTCCTTCCTAATATATTTGCATGTAATTTTTATAATTTGACATGTTCATACTCCGTGTTAGAAAGGGTCTTCCAATTAACGCTTCCTATTTTTAGATTTAAATACAACAAGGCTTATGGACATTATCGATATTTGTTATTCATTTCAAAGGCCTAACGATGCCATTATGTGGGGAATGTAACATCGCTCAAATGTCTACCTAGGCTTAGCTGGGTGGCCCGCATGACTCTTACTAATAAATTGAGCTGAGTTGGATCGAACGCTTGGTTTTGAGCTCCAGTGTCGTTGTGGATTTATTCACATAGACCTGCGATTTAAGGAACCATAAGACGAAGAGTAATGCAGTCAAATCGCACGCTCTCGCTGGCTAGTAAACATTGCACCAAAGTTAAATGACCATGCCTTGAAATCGCTCACGCATAATGCTGAATGTGTCACGAGCTCTGTGGCACTTGGGACCGCCCTGTTCAAACCACATGATATTGGTGTTCCAATCATTGAATTCAGACCAAAATAAGGTGATTATTATAGACCTAAAAGCTCATCGTTAACCGTAATGGCTTGTTGTCCCAAGTGCCACAACAAACAACGACTTTTTGGGCAGTATTGCAAACTCTCTCTCATCCTATATTTGACAGTTTTGTTTTCCTCTAGAAATAGGTCTCAATGCTGAAAATAATTCGTTGATAATTAGGCTAAGTTTCGCTCTCATACAAGTGCTGGTTCATTGTTTACAGCACCAATGCTCTCAGTAGGACGATTATTTCGACTGTCAAATGTGCGAAGTGTACGGTACCTTGTCCGAATAGAACACCCATTTTGATGAAAGCAATTTAATCATTTGCATCAAAGTTCGGTAGCTTCCACAAGAAAAACATTTATAAACATAAGATTCACGTGTGTATGTATATCTTCAATTTAAGCGTACGTGTGTAATAAAGCGTGGTCCAACCATAATCTTCTTCTTTTATTGCATATTCAATTCTAAATTAAAGAGATTACATGCAAAATTTAACAAAGTTATATACGATATAATGAATACAATTTCTGATCAATCTATGCTGTTAACCAATTGCTTAAAATCATCTCCATTTCGCGCGTACCAGTTCACCAACACTTCTTAAACCAGTCCAGTTTCTTATATTCCTCTGATATGATAATTGCTTCCTTCCAATACCTTTGTACAATGAATTCAAGCAATTCACTTCACTAATATGACCAAAGTAAGCAACTTTACGCCTTTTCGTTATGGTGAGGATTTCGCGTCTTTTTCGCAGCCTGGTCAATACTTCACTTTTTCTTATACAGTCCGTCCAATGTATTTTTAATAACCGATGATGACGCCACATTTCAAAAGTATTTAGTCTATTAGCATGTTAGCAGATTTTAATGTGCATGTTTCGACTCCGTAGAAAGGTATTGACCATACATAACATTTCATAAATTTTATTCTGAGTTTGGTATTAATGTCTCCTTTCGTTAATAATACTGGTCTACAGCAAAAGAAGCCTTTAAATAAAATTATGTGGAATGTAATGATTAAGATGCGCTGAATTCAAATCCATTTTAATATTCCTTCCATCGGGCTCAAATTTTTTTATGGGCGTAGCAAATTTATCGCCCAAAATATGGTTGTAATGTCAATATCAGTGAGCGAAATGAGCACTATATGTGCATATGCTTTTTTTCGTGTTTCGCTTTCTATATTTTAATACAGCAACTAACGGTAAAATAGAAGTATACAAAAATGTTGACGATTCTCTCCACTTTATTTTGCTATTGGCTGTTTTAAGTGATTTTAAATTGTCAAATTGCCTCCAGTTCTTATAAACTTGATTTGACAATATGCTCCATGAATTTTTGATTGGATTTAGATCCGGACTGACTGCAGGCCACTTCAATACGGGGATATTTCTTTCTTCAAAAAATTGCCATTATGTATGGGTGCGTTATATTGCTGAAATATCCAGTTATCACCACATTTTTCCCCTGTAAATTCAACAAGCTCAGAATCAAGAAGCTCTACATAAAGTTCAGCATTCATTTTGTTAGAAATAAAACAAATATTGCTCTTTCCGCGATATCCAACATCAGCGATCTTCCTTGAAAGTTGCGTGCACAACGAGTTTAACAAGGAAGCCTTTAGTCTGTCCAATTCTTTTGGCAACCGTCAGGACCATCCAAATGAATTTTTTTCGCATCTGAAAAAATAACTGATTGCCACTCATCGTCCCAAAATTTATGTGCTTCTGCGAATTGTATTCTGGCAGTTTTGCGCTTTCGAGCAGCTTTGGTTTAGGCAATCGTTTTAGATATTGAAGACGTTGACTGGTGCTTAATATTTGCTGAACTATTTTTTTTGTTACATTAAGTCCCAATTGGTGCTTTATCTGTCCAGCACGCATGTATTTCATCATAACTTGAAAACGACTTGACTGATGGGAAAAAACTAAAAGCGGATTTGAATTCAGCGCATTTAAATCATTATATTCCATATTGTTTTATTTAAAGGCCAGAAATTTTTTTTTTTGTTTTTTGTAGACCATATTCATTTCTGTTCGAACATTAATATTCTCATCGCATTCACAAGACTCATGTAACCAACAGCCAAGATATCGAAATTGTGAATCTCGTTCGAGAAGATTGTGTTCTATGTGTTAACTCGTTCCAATATATTGATTATTATATCGGCTTATTATCATTTATTTAGTTTTGTCTATATCAATATACAAACCGAAATGGTTACTTTTTGCATTAACGGCATTTAGTAAACTTTGCAAATCATCAATATTATCGGCCAATAATGTTGTGTTGTCCGCGTAGCTAATATTGTTAATAAATTTCACATTGAGAATCTTTCAGTACTTCTTGGAATATGCACTCTGAGTAAATGTTAAAAAACATATGGGATAGAATACGTCCCTGACGAACACCCCTATTGAAGTAAACTGTTTCTGTTACAAGATCTAGGAAACAGACTTCAGCGTTCTGTTTCCAGTATAACGATTTGATGCAATTGATTTCTTTATAGTCTATATTAATAAATTTTAATACACATTTCTATTAATTTGTCATGCTGCACTTTGTCAAAGCATTCTCATAGTCTATAAAGCAAAGGAATGCATCTTTTCGTACATCCTTGCAAGTTTGAATCAACACTTGTGTTCTACCCATAAGCATTTTACATTTTCTGTATAAACTTTGGTGAGTAAATTTCAAAAATATTGTCAGCGCATGGCACATTAAACTTATTAATCTAAAATCCTGACACTTTCTTGCACTATTCTTTTTCCGTAGTGCTGTAAATGTAGATTTAAGCCATTTTTCTCGATAAACTCCTGAGTTATAAAGGGTCCGCCAAATAATTTTTTTTTTTTTTTTTTGAAAATGCTATACAGAAAACTACTGAATATTTTCTCAAATTTCTCTTTTTGTTTGAAAGTATAATCCTTCCGGTTAGTAATGGAAAATAATTTCATTCAAATGGCTGCCACGGCTGGCCATACAGTAGCCTAAACGATCGGTCCAATTTTTAAGCACATTCTCGATTGTGTGCAGCTGTATTTCACCAATGGCTTCAAGAATATTGTGTTTTAAAGCGTCAATTGTGTCTGGCGTGTTGGCGTAACACTTATCTTTGACGGCACCCCACATATAATAGTCCAACGGTGTCAAATCGCTGCTCCGAGGTGGCCAAACGACATCAGCTCTGCGGCTGATAATGCGATCTTCAAAAACAGAGCGCAAAACATCGAGTGTAGCTTCGACTGTGTGGCACGTGGCGCCGTCCTGTTGAAACCAAATGTTGCTAATATCCTCTTCTTCAATTTTTGTAAACAAAAATTCGTTCAACATGGCCCGATAACGACCGCTATTGACTGAAACGGCCACTAATTGCACATTTTCGAAGAAAAATGGCCCAATTATGCCTCTGGACCAAAATCCGCATAAAACAGTGACTTGTCTTAGGTGTGTCGGCTTTTCAATGTATGCGTGCCGGTTTTCTGTGTCTCAAATGCGACAATTTTGCTTGTTTATATACCCGCCAAGATCAAAATGAGCTTCATCTGAAAAGATGATTTTTTTTTGGCTAAATCGGCATCTTATGTAACTCGATCGTAGGCCCACTAGGCGAACCGAAAACGCATTGGACACAACCATATTTGTTCAGCGGAAGGATAAAACTAATCACCATTCAAGAAATAAGCACTAGTTGAAAAAAAATCGTTAGATGGCGGACCCTTTATATATGGTTGGAAACTTTTTCTATAATTTTAATACATTTATCATATAAAAGTTTTAGTATTTCGGATGGTAGTGCATCACAACCAACAGCTTCATATTTTTTGACAGATTAATTGTCTTAACAACTTCCTCCTTTGTTATTGTTGGACCTTCCACTACCGCCTTTTCTGATTTATTGTTATTAACAGACTTAGCATCATCTGAAAATAAGTTTTTAATATATTTGGTCCATATTTCTTTTTTATCTGATGTTTCCAGCATAATTTCGCTTAAGTCTTTCACCAAGATAAATAGATTGTTACGTTTTTTACTATCAAATATCTTTTATCTTTTTATGCAGATTAAGTTTACTGTGAATAGCCTGTAAGTTTTCAATTTCAATGCACTGGTGCTGCATGAAATTGTTTTTCGCTTCACTTATTTTCCTTCTAATTAGATTTTGTAAGCGATTATATTCAAATTCGTTATTACCTTTGTGTTTTCGTCTCTCATCCAGCAATAATAAGATATCATCTATGATCTGTGAAGATGTTGCCACTTGCCACACAACCAACGAAGCAATGGCACTTTTACGCGAGAAATTCAATTGCCATGTTATCTCATGTCGTAATAGTGCCGCCGCGATCATGTGATGTGACATCGTTGGACTTTGGGGATATTTAAAAGAAAAAATGTACGTTAATAAGCCAAGAACAATTCAAGAGATAAAGGAAGAAATAATTCGGTATATTAACCACATTGAATCTCAATTATGTTTCAGAGTCATTGAAAATATGGACCGACGGATAGAGGTATGCCACCGATGTCGTGGCAAGCATTTAGCCGATATTTTGCTTCACACATAATTGTCCCTCTTATATAATAAAAGATAAAGATAACTCTCTGAAAAATTTTTGTTTTAGCTAAAATTAACATCGTGCGTTCTGGTTGAACCACACTTTACAAGTGCATAACAACAACAACAGCCGCAATAATTATCCATTGTTTCTTCATTTTCTTTTTTAAATAAATTACCAAAAAAAAATTTATTTCATTTATATTTTTTTATTTTTTTGAATGCAGTTCTAATTATAATTAGAAAGTTTTTATTTGTCTGTTGAATACGGGTGAGAGATCTAATTTCATTAATATTTTAAATATTTTTTTTGGAATTTTTTTCACACCACATTTTTATTTTATTTATTTATTACTTATTTAATAAATTTAAAAAAAATGCTGAACTGTATAATACAAATCTGGAAGCAGATTTGGTATTTCACATGACAGAGCTATGGCTAAATTAAGAAAAGATCCGAATGGTAACACTTAGCTCATGTCTGATTTGACAGATAATTAGTTTTATCCTTCCGCTGAACGCATATGGTTGTGTATACGCTTGAACAACGTTGGGAATCTGGGCCTAAGATCGACTGGTAACACTTAGCTCATGTCTGATTTGACAGATAATTAGTTTTATCCTTCCGCTAAACGAATATGGTTGTGTATACGCTTGAACAACGCTGGGAATCTAGGCCTAAGATCGACTTACAGAAGATGCCGATTTTGCCAAAAATAACCATCTTTTCAGATGAAGCTCATTTTGATCTTGGCGGGTATGTAAACAAGCAAAATTGTCGCATTTGGGCACAGAAAACCTGCACGCATACATTGAAAAGCCGATACACCCAAGAAAATTCACTGTTAGGTGCGGATTTTGGTCCAGAGGCATAATTAGGCCTTTTTTCTTCGAAAATGAGAAAGGAGTGGCCGTTACAGTCACTGCCGATGGTTATCGGGCCATGTTGAACGAATTTTTGTTCATAAAAATTGAAAAGGAGGATATTAGCAACATTTGGTTTCCACAGGACGGCGCTACGTGCCACACAGCCCAAGCTACACTCGATGTTTTGCACTCTGTTTTTGAAGATCGCATTATCAGCCGCAGAGCTATTGTCATTTGGCCACCGTGGAGCTGCGATTTGACACCGTTGGACTATTATTTGTGGGGTGCCGTCAAAGATAAGTGTTATGCCAATAAGCCAGAGACAATTGACGTTTTAAAGGACAATATTCGTGAAGCCATTGGTGAAATACAGCTGCACACAATCGATAATGTGCTTAAAAATTTGACCGATCGTGTAGACTATTGAACGGCCAGCCGAGGCAGCCATTTGAATGAAATTATTTTCCATAATTAACCAGAAGGATTGTACTTTCAAATAAAAAAGAAATTTGAGAAAGTATTCAGTAGTTTTTTTTATAACATTTTCAAGAAAAAAAAAAATTATTGCCAGACCCTTTAGTTTAAAATACTATGACAATTTTAGGAAATTATTTGGTCATTAAAAAATATTTTTTTTTTGTTCTGCTGATCATCATCTCCAGCAGATAATTTGAACGCCTTTCATCTTTCGCATTTTTATTTTCATTGCATTTTATTTTACTTTGATGTAGATTTCCTTATTGCTGTTGCTGTTGACATTTGTCAGAAAGCGAAATTTGTTTTAGCACTTGTTCCTTCTTTTGGTTGCAAAATATCTGGAGATGAGTTATGGACATTTTCAATGCTTTCCATGATGAGTCTGTCTGTCAACAAACATTTCGAGGTGGCAATTTTAGAGTAAGGTGATTGCTGTTTACTTACTTCCTTGCTATACAAAAAGACCGCGAAAAAGTGAGACTAGGCTGTTTATGCTGCTGTTTACAGATATGTTTAGACGTGGCGTAATGCCACTGTTGTTATAATTTTTGCTAACTTTAGCTGCTGTAGGTGCCTTGAAGATTATCTTCATTTTCTTCTTCTTTTGAGTAAAATAACGATATGTTTTGTGCTTACAAGACGTTGTCGTAAAGCAGTGGTGTTCAAAATTGAATTTGTAGTTCTGTAAGTCAGAACACAAAACTTTGTCTCTGAGAATTAAGTTGAATGTATAATTAGCATTGTTAGTATCGGAATGAATTTATTTTTATTAAAAAAATTAAAATGTTGATATTTAGCTAAAAATTTTAGTATTATCGAAAAAAATAGCACAGTTAAAAAAATTATCAGCATACACCCGTACGCATGTTCACGCGTCGCAGTTTCGTTGACGAATAAAAACAAGAGCGTAAGATTACGTGTATATCAAATTCAGGCAAGGAGCTGCTCTTCTCTTCTGTTTTCACAGGTACGTAGTCACACGCACAGGCAAAAAATAAACAAAAAGTAAATAAAGGGAAGTAAAATGAAACCAAGTGGAAAAATACAGTGCAAACTGGCCTGAGTGAGAGACTCTCTATTACTAACATAATTGTAAAATGTATTTATATTAGTTTTTCTAACGCTGGTGTAAAAAATGTGCATGACTCTCGTTACGTATGTCGAAGCTGAACTATTACTGAAGAGCTAAGTGACATGATCTTTCATATATGCATATGCTGTCTTCACCTGTGCTCAATTATCAAAAAGGGGTAATTTAGTGGTCGCGTTAGCGGTTTGGGTTACTTAGAAACATACCTGCTGAGGTAACGCAAGTTAATGCTTACTCCCCCATAAAAAGGGATTAAGTAATTGTTAGTAAGCCTTGGGTCATAAAACGCATGTATGCGCAGACACTTATTATTGCTAACAGCTGCTATTGTAATTGTTAATCCACTTTTTCAATAATTGATTTTTCATAGCAAGCAAATGGATTAAGTTTTATTTTTCTTATGAATTGTAAACAAAATATTTTTAAAGATTTTTCCTAAAATTTCCTTATTTTTTTTGACGTTCAATTTGCGTTTACCTTAGCAAGCAATTAACTACTAGTTTTTCTTGGTTTATACGATAATATCCACGTCATCACTTATAGGCTAATTTGCTGATACTAACATCTACGATAGAGTAATAAAATCACAATAAGGCATCCCATTCTAGGGACTAAAAAAGGGACTAATCACGCCTTACTTTTGGACACACAATTTATGACTTTGTGAATTTTTGGGGTTTTTTTAGTTTAACGTTTCTTTCTTCGGTTTCATTGTTTCTTACAAATAATAAGATTCCCCAAGGAGATCTAAAACTAAACTATTGTTTCAATGGAAGACAATTCGTTTAACCCAATTCTCTTACCACCCAGATATTTCTCCAAATATGGATACAGCAAATAGACATAAAATACTGAATTTGCAGAATGTTGTAGATGGGGTGGCCGGCTGTACAAGTATTTATCCATTGATTGTCTTCGTGTAAGAAGAATATTTTCTTTACTAGCTGAGGTCATTTTATTGTCATCTAGTAGTCTTTTTTGTTTATCTTCTTTTGTTTACTTTCACCTGGAGAAAAAATGTAGTTCGTCCGTAGTCTGATTTGAAATCTTCAGCTAACTATGTATCTTATGTAAAACTTTATGTAAAAACTTTAATCCTTCGATAGTTCTTTTGTTGTTGGTGGGCTACAGTAGTAAGAATATTGTATGGGCAATATCTATGTTCACATGTGTACTAAATTTAAGTTTTTGGTACTTTTGTGTAAAAATGATCATATTTGAACAGCTTATAAAGTATCAAGAGTGAAAACTGGCTTAAATATAGTCGAAAAGTGCTTGGCTTAGGCGGCTACTAAAGCGTTACAGTGCCTGCTCACTGCCACAATGTTCCTACTTAAACTACCAAGACGCACACTCCTTGATACTCATAAGCTATATGGGGTATCAATCGACTCAAATTATCGAACATTATCTATCACGTACTAACTTTCTGGCAGAACTTAAAAAGTAAAATTTTAAAGTGGCGTTTCCAGGGTTATTTACGTCCAATCTGAAGCGCAAGGCAGTCATTTGGGTCCTGTATTGTTTACATTATTTATCAACCACCTACCATCTGTAATTTGTAGTTTGAATGTTCTTATGTATGCGGATAACGTCTAAATTTTTGATTCCTTTAATAATTCTTGTCAATCATCCCTGCAGACTGACATCGAATATTTTTCTCAATGGTGTGATATCAATTTATGCCATTTTATCGTTCACAGAACCTTGATACTTCCTACTACTTTAACGGAAGTAATCTAGAAAGGGTTTCTATTATAAATTATCTTGGAATTTTGTTGGATCATAAATTAACATTTTATGATCATATATTTATGATGGTTAACAAAGCTAATGGAGTATTAGGATTTATGAAGCGAAGCAGTTATATACATCTTTGGTTCGACCGAATCGAGTATATGGATTTATTTTTATATTATATGAAATCCTTAGACTTATTCTAACTTTACAGAATCTGTGCAGAAACAGTTTCTTCTCCTTTGTCTGAGAGGACTTGGATGGAACTCATATTTACTTCCTTCATATGAAAGCAGACTTCTCTAATTAAGCTATCGTACCTACTTTAAAAAGCCGTAGAACAATGCTAAATCATTAATTTTTATTAAATTTAATACGTGGTGGCGTTGACTCCGAATTTCTTCTAAGCAAAATTATTTCTAATGTTCCAGTTAGATCTTCTCGCTACTTCCAGTTAATAAATTTAAAATATCACAGATCTGTTTATCTGTTGAAATAAAAAGTTGCTAATATCCTCCTCTTCAATTTTCGTGAACAAAAATTCGTTCAACATGGCTCGATAACGATCGCCATTGACTGTAACAGCCACTCCTTGCTCATTTTCGAATTACGCCTCTGGACCAAAATCCGCACCAAACTGTGACTCGTCTTGGGTGTATCGGCTTTTCAATGTATGCGTGGGGATTTTCTATTCCCCATATGCGACAATTTTGCTTGTTTACATACCCGTCAAGAGCAAAATGAGCTTCATCTGAAAAGATGATTTTTTTTGGCAAAACCGGCATTTTCTGTAAGTCGATCACAAACCCAGATTCCCAGCGTTGCTCAAGCGTTTACACAACCATATTCGTTCAGCGGAAGGATAAAACTAATTATCTGTCAAATCAGATATAAGCTAAGTATTACCATTCACGAAATAAGCACTAGTTGACAAAAAAAACGTTAGATGGCGGACCCGTTATATCATTTAATTGATTTTTCTGAGAGCAATAAAACTTTGAAAGGAAAAATAATATTGTATTTAAATTAACTAAATTGTATTTGAGTTAATAATTTTCATTTGGTAAACATTTTGCATTTAATTTTAAATTTATTGCCTTAGTCTGTAAGGAATCAGTTTGTCATAAACCAAATAAATAAATAAAATCACTCTCGGAAAAGACTTTTAGCTTTGAAAGCGATCTTCGATCAAAATTGAATTCATTGCTAAGCTTCTAGAACTGCTATTTTAGCATGTAAAATGTCAAGACGTTCATGTATGTGTGAGTCACACCCATAGAAAAAAATAAACAAAGAGAAAACAAACGGAAAAATTCAGAACTAAATGGCCTGAGTGAGAGCTCTCAAATTACTAACAAAATTGTAAAATGCATTAATATAAGTTTGCCGAACGCTGATGTATAGCCAAATCGGAAAACAAAATTCTTATTGTAAAGTCTGATGATTAATGGTTCGCAATTTGCAAAGAACTAACTTATGACATCTTTGTGATAAAATGAGCAGTTATTTTTAAGCATTGTTTCTTTTGATTGTTGGCTTCTTCCCTTACGGAGGTGATACATTTTCAAACATTTGTTTGCAAACATGCAAATAGCCAATCGCATTAAAGGAAGAGTAAAGTTTCCATGTACGCGATCGGATATTTGCGATGTTAGCAAACAAATGTTTGCCAACGTATCACCCCCTTTAGTTTTCAAATTAATCGAATAAAATTTTCCTCCTTCAATTAGTGAGTTATAAATCGAAATGCTTTTACCTCTTTTTCGTTTTTTGAAAAACTGCCCAATATGCAAAATTACTTAAAACCATTTTTTAGTCAAAAAATTTAATTTTAATTTAATTTAAAAATTTAGTTTTAAATTATTTTCAATTTTTAAGTCAAAAAATTCAATTTACATATAAATAAAAATTGTAAATTTATTTCTAAATATAAATATAATTTCTTATAAAATAGCTTAAAACGACTATGACTACATTAAAAAATCTTTTTGTTTTTGCATCTTCTACTGATCGCCATCATCAACGGATAGTTTTAACGTCTTCCAGCTTTAGCGTTTTATTGTCACTGCTTTGGACATTATGTTGATGTTGTTGTTGACGTTGCTGATCCGATTATTAGCGATTTTGTTGTAGCAGTTGTTTCATCTGATGATTTTGTTGTGGTAATTGTTCCTACAGTTGTTTTTGTTTCAAAATTTTGTTTAAATTTCTCGTATTGTAGCTTATATTGTTGTGCCATTTGCATCCTTTCCAAGTATTTAAAACGAAAAATTTCTCGTGTTAAATTCTTTTTGAAAATAGTTGTTTGAGTAACATTTTGCAAATCATCTGGAGATGAGTTATGGATATTTTTAATGCTCTCCGTGATGAGTCTATCTGTCAATAGACATTTTGAGGTGGCAATTTTAAAGTAAGGTGACATCCGCTTACTTACTTCCTGGCGATGCAAAAAAAGTGCAAAAGGAAGGCTTAGCTTTTTATGCTGCTCTTTACAGATATGTTTAGATGTGGCGTTAATGCCTCTGTTGTCATTATTTTTGTTAACTTTAGCTGCTATAGGCGCCATGATAATGTGCTTCTTCTTGTTTTTTTTTTTTTTTTTCTGAGTAAAATAAAGCTTAGCTTTGTGTTTAGGGTATGTTGGCGCAAAGGATGCTCAAGATGAACTGATACTGCAGAGCTAAGCGACACGATCTTTTATATACGCGTTTACTGTGTTTGCGTGCGCACAATTATCAAAACGGGTTAAAGTGGTGATGGCGTAGCAACACTTAGCAGGTTAGCAGGTAGCAACACTTAGCAGGTTAGCAGGTAGCAACACTTTATTCTGAATCCCCCATGAAAAGGGATTAAGTAGCACTTTGTAAACATTGTGTAATAAATCGCATGTCTGCGCAGCTGCAGAGCTAAGTGACACGATCTTTTATACATGCGTTTGCTGTATTTACGTGCGCACAATTATCAAACGGGGTTGATATGGTGGTGGCGTTGCAACACTTAGCAGGTAGCAACACTTTATTCTGAATGCCCCATAGAAAGGGATTAAGTAGCATTTTGTAAACATTGGGTCATAAATCGCATGTACGCGTAGCTAATTTTTATTACTAACTGTTGTTATTGTAATTGTTAATCCACTTTTTAATCCTTTTTTTTTAAAAACAGGTGGTTTAAGTTTTATTTTTCCAAAAATTTCCTTATTTAATTTGACCTTGAATTTGTGTTTACCTAAGCAAACAATTAATTTCTACGTTTTCATGTTTTTCAGGGAAATATCCACATCATCAATAATAGGTCAAATTATAGATGTTTAAATCTACGATAATTATCAAAAAGTGTAATTTTGTGGCTGCGTTAGCGGTTAGGCTTTGCTTTGACCTGTTTAGGTAAAAGAGATTAAGTCGCAAATAGTAAACATTGGGTCATAAAACGAATATGTACGCAGACATATTTTATTGCTAACAGCTGTTATTGTAATTGTAAATGCACTTTTTTAATATTTTTTTTAACAAGCAAATGAATAAGTTTTATTTTTCATATGAATTTTAAACAAAATAATTTTAAATATTTTTTCTAAAATTTCCTTATTTTATTTGACCATCAATTTGCGTTTGCCTGAGCAAATAATTAATTTCTTGTTATTCATGGTTTTCAGGGTAATATCTACGTCAGCACTAATAGGCCATATTGCTGATGTGAACATCTACGACAGCGTAATTAAGTCACCATATAACATTCCATTACTGGGAAGTAAAAACAGACCTTCAGACTGGACGGTCCTTTTTATTTCTATATATAAATATATAATTTCCCTTAAGCTCGATATACTTAGTTTAACGTTTATTTTTTTAGTTTTATTTTTTTCCATACACATATGTAATAAGATTCCCAAAGGAGATCCACGCACACCATAGCCAAATTCATAGATTTGTGCCGTTGACTTATGTTTTCAAAGTAATCGATGTAGATAACAATATTATGCTGTGACTGATATTTTTAGTCGACAAAGCCATCCCGACATTTTTTTGTTTTCATTCATCTTAAGAAAACCGTATTGGAAATTTTTGTATCTCATTTTCGCTGTTATTTGTATTTAGTTCTTCTTTCTTTCCTATCTCATCTCATATTTCTTTTGCGGTATCCCATTGGGATCACGATTTATTGAACCTAAGCAGTTTATACTCTGCCCTATCTTTCAACCATCTGTAAACCCAATAAGAAAACATTGTTTCAAAAATCTTGGGTTAAGCCGAAAACCAGAATATAGTTGCATGGAGACAAATCTGAACAGTGTGCTAAATAGTTAATTAGTTCGAAGGCGAATTAGCTTTATTTTCTTCGCTAGATGAAGTTTTGAGTAATATTTTCCAGTAATCGTTTTACTTTTTCAAGGTTGTCATTGTGAATAAGATTAAAAAATCAAGATTGATATGTTCACTTTCGTTTTAGAATATTCAACGTAAAATATACCCCTTGCTCTAGTCGACCAGTAACTCAAAAGATCATACAACTGGTAGAGTAAAACTGGCAAGGAGGATTTCAATAGATAATAAAGGCACTAAGTATCTATCAGATGACTGTTTGATATTATTGAAACTCGATGATAAAGATGGCAGATGAATTGACGCAAAGAAAGAAACTACTATTAGTAAAATGCAACGAATACGCCCCATTTTTAAAGCGGATTATTATGAGAATGAAAAATGGACGGTGACACTTCGCATTAAATAACAATATGAGGGTATTTAATGGGGTTTGAAGAGAATTAAACCTTATAAGTTCTGACTCCTACAACTCGACCATTGGCATAAAGTGATCACGATAAGATAACTGAAAGGTGCTGTGGCTTATCATAGGCAGTGTAATGGCACACATTTTTTCGTAATAGCAAAAAATTAATCAACCTAAAGGCTGTTGGAATTCACTTAAAGTTTCTTCGCTAAACCACAGAAGTTCCATTTATTGGAGTTATGAAGCTTCGCGAAAAAAGGCTATGGATCATAGATAATGTGTAATTGATTAGATTCGATTTTTAATGAAAAGAATCTTAGTTAAAAAATATTCGTTGAGTTGAGATTCCTATAGTTACGTTCAACTTAAGCAGAATTACTCACTGACCATCGATCATGTTCTTTCTTTATATTAATAATGGGTATATTTCTATAGAAATTTTCTTACAAATTATTAAATGTTTAATTTACGACAATGACTCTTAGTCGTCTGTCAAAGGTTTGCAAATATTGATTTTTATCTTTAAGTTACATACTAATAATTAATTTTTGTTTGACTAAGAAAATTCAATTATTAGTTATTTCTAGTCACGCCATTCAATACATATCTATATGATATAACATTCATCTAAAATGCCTTTACTAATAAATCATTCTCTAAATTCCAATTTTTTTTTTTTAACTAAAGATTTCATCAACTTTATTGCCGTAATGAACTTTTTGGGCCAACCTGAATGTTTGAGGGGTTTTGGGCAAAGACGACCTCCGTAGATCTAACAAAATCTCTTCTAAACCATTGAAATTTATAGTGTGGAATCCGTTTAATATTAATCACGCCTATTCGGCATGTTAGTTTGTTTTTTCCTTTTCTTAAAAAATTACTGGATTTCTGAAACCAAATCCATAGACGCATATTTTTAACGATTTTTCTGATAATGTATATAATTTTCTTTAATCCCCATACATTTAGCTTAAAGTTTCTTTTTTAGTTTTATTGTTTTTATCAAATAATACCATTCCTCAAGGAGGTACAAAAAATTGACTTTTGTGTGAAGCTTTTATTTAATCCTAATCTCTTTTTCATTTAATTTTAATCTCTTAACATCTTGACATTTCTTAAGATCATGAAACATAAAATAGCCGAAAAGGGATAACTCATGATATGCCAAGCTATGGTAGCACTCCGTAGACAAATTCATGGACTTGTGGCAAAGTTATAAGCAAGTGCGCGTATGTTGTCTTATGTTTTTATATCAATCGATGTAAATAACAACAATAAACTGTGACTATGATGTTTGAAGTTGTAACAACCATTCCAACGATTTTGTTAACATTCATCTTAATAAAGACATATTGGAAATCAATAAAACTCTCTTTCAGTGTTATTCCTATTTAAGTTTACTTGCATTCATACTTCTTTAGAGGTGTCCCATTGGGATCATGATTTATTGAACTACATTGTCTATACTCTACTCTATTCTTCAGCCTAAACCTAATAAAAATGCATTGTTTTGGTGGCTTTTAAGTCTCCGATGCGATGTAATGGATACAAATACAAGAAAATAGCTGTATGGAGATAAGTCTAGACTATGTGCTAAATTAATTAATTAAGTTAATCGTTTCGAAGGCCAATTTTCTTTATTTTCTTCACTAGATGAAGTTTCGAGTAATATTTTTCAGTAATCGTTTTATATTTTTCAAAACTGTTATTTTGAATAAGTTAAAAAACAAGGATTGGTTGGTTCCGTTTCAGAGTGGCATTTTTAATATAAAAGCGTATAAAATTTTATAACTGGTGTAGCCAAACCGACAAGGAAGATTAAAAATAGATAATAAAGGCACTAAGTATCAATCAGATGACAGTTTGAAATCATTTGAAGAAGGCTGGCTTATCAATTAAGCTGATAGTCTGTCTTGATTTGTCTGAGAACTAACACAGTAGAACCACATAAAACCTCTTCTAAGCCATTGAAATTTATGACGCGAAATCCTTAAAATATTAAACACGCCTATTTTGTTTGTTTTCCCCTTAAAAACGACAGTCTTGTCTGGTTTCCATGGTTGTTAACAATTTTTCTAGAAATAAAGGTCGCCAGAGAATTATTAAGCAATCATCATCTGTGAATTTTAAACAAAAAATATTTTCAGAAGTTTTCATTCTAAAACATTCTCTTAATTCTCTGCTTCAAATATTTGAATGGATTTATCGTTTGTTATCTTGTACGCATTATACGTAATGGGATATACGAAATGCTCCAACTAATTCTGCATGGTAAAATGGAAGACAAAAGGGACATCATTTAAAAACGATTACCGTGACTCCGCAATATCCGTAATTGGACTGGGGTTCGCGGTATTGAATTTGTTTTCTCCTTAGTTTTCTTTATTTATTTATTTTTTATTTTTATTTTTTTTGCCTATGCGTGTGAGTACGTACGTATGAAAACAGAACAGAACAGCTGCTCTTTGCGGTAATCTGATTTAAAAGCACATTTCTCACATCTACCGATTTTCTATTTTTAAACGAAATAAAATAAAATTAAATTCGATGCCTTAAGATTAGATTTTCGCCTAATTTAGCTGAAGTAAAAAATTGTTGTCCATCTTCTTGTAATTTCCGTTCGGTTAAGTCTGCTGATTTTTTGCGATATTTATTTTGTGAAAAATAAGTGCCTAACTTTTTTAGAAAATCTTACGATTATTTAGTGAAATTTTTCTCCATATACAATAGTTCATAAATAAGTGAAATACAACAAAAAATTATAGACATTTTAGTCCGACGATTTATCGGGATTATAATTTAACTGTTGCATATATACAACATAGTGTATGGACGGTGTATTTATTGCCATTTTTAAAACTTTTGTATTCTTCTTCAAATCTTTAATTTATGTTTTGTCATTTATGAAACGAGTGAAATGGGCGTTTTTTCTCAATAGATTCAGAAGGCTATCAATAAGAGAGATCTCAGGCTACTAACGAGTCTATTTACTGGGCTCTGTGGTATTAGATACTATCAGTTTTTGGGAAATGTTGAGGATGGTCGGTTGTGCTTGACCTGTGCTGAAACATTTGAACATGTACAGTGCAAGTGTGCAGTTATCTCGGCTCAGAACATAAGGTTCTTGAGGGATGCTGTTCGGACTCCGAAAGAGGCTTACTGACTTTATTCGCGACGTCAATTTTATGTGGTGAACTTATGCGGATACACAAAAAAATCTTTCATGGCGCGGTGAAATTTATTCCTTAAAAACATTAACAAGAGAAACGTAACAAATTAAGGCGGAGCTTCAAAAATGGAGCTAAAACTCTTAAAGTAGAGAAACCTATGAAATAATCCTGTGTAGATGTTTAGGTAGACAAAGAGTTTCACTGGGTGACATATCCACCATTACGGTTTCAGATTTGTTGATGGTCAATAAAGCAGTAGATCTATTGAACAAACTATAGAGCGGAGGGGTTACAATAAATGCCATTATTAGAAGTATCCTGCAATAGTTCTGGTCAGGAGCATAATAATAATAATGTAATAAGCCTATGATAGACGATGTAGGTGTATAAACCACTTGAAATACTTTATAATACAGAATATATTATTAAAATATATATATACGAGTAATCCATAATGTTCTTCTAATGAAAAAACTTGATCTATTTACTCCGTTTATGCGCCCTGTTGTATGTGTATAACAGACTTAAAAACTACGCTTCAAATAAAAGTTGAACTTTTGTTAGTTTTTTATCTTATATGACCCCAATATAGTCGGAAACAAAGTACAAAAAATATAGCTGCCCAAACAAAGCTTGGGTATGAGGGGATTAAGTTATGAAATGCAGATTTTTTTAATTACCCAACATGAAAAATTATTGAAAGCATTTAGAAATTAAATTTAAAAATAATTTATTTTTACAAGAAAAAAAAACTTAATTTAACTCGAAAAAGTAAAACTATTTTTATATACGAGAATTTCTTATAAAATAATATAAAATATTATGATAACTTTAATGAATCTATTGGTCCCTAAATAAACAATTGCTTTTATGTTTTTTCCTGCTGATCGCCATCTTCAAGTGATAGTTTTTACTTTTGCCATCTTCTGTGTTCTTATTGAAAATGAATTTGACCTTATGTTGATAAAGATATCGTTACTGCTGCTATTGTGGAAATTCGTCTATAAGTGAAGATTTTGTTGTAGCAGCTGTTTCGTCTGTTTTGTTTGTTTCTGACGGTTTTGTTGTGGAAATTGTTGTTTTAGATTGAATTATTTGTTGTAATTTCTCGTATTTTTGCTTGTATTGTTGTGCCATTTGCATCCTTTCCATATATTTAATACGAAAAACTTCTCGTGTCAAATTCTTTTTGAAAATTGTTATACGAGTAACAGAATGCAGATCATCTGGAGATGAGTTATGGATATTTTTAATGCTTTCCGTGATGAGTCTATCGGTCAATAGACATTTAGCGGTGGCGATTCTAAAATAAGGTGATTTCCCTCTACTCATTTCCTGGCGATGCAAAAAACGTGCGAAAGAGAGACTGGGCTTTTTACGCTGCTCTTTACAGATATATCTAGATGTGGTGTTAATGCCACTGTTGCCATTAGTTTTGTTAACGTTAGCTGCGACAGGTGCCATGATGATTTTTTCTTCTTTTTTTTTCTTTTGAGTAAAACAAAGTTTTGCTGTGTATTTACGATATGTTGTCGTTAAGAATGCTCAAGTTGAACTGATACTGCCGAGCTTAGTGACATGATCTTTTATATATGCATTGGGTATGCTTTCCTGTGCTCAATTTTCAAAAATAGCTAATTTGGTGGTTGCGTTAGTGGTTAGGCTTTGCCTACATACAGAAGTACCTGCTTAGGTAGCAGCACTTCACACTTAAACCGCTATAAAAGGGATTAAGTCACAGTTAGTAAACATTGGGTCATAAAACGCATGTGTGCGCAGACACATTTTTCTTTTTTAAACAAACAAATGGATCAGGTTTTATTTTTCATATGAAATGTAAACAAAATTTTTTTTTTAAGATTTTTCCTAAAAGTTCATTATTTTACTTGGAAATCAATTTGCGACCAATTAACTTTTGTTTTTTATGGTTTTCAGTGTAATATACACGTCATTATTAATATGACAAATTATCAATGCTAACATCTACGATAGCATAATAAAATCATCATAAACCATTCTATTCCTAGAAACTAAAAATATGGTGTAATCGGGCTTACGGACTGGACACATAATTTATAACTTCGTGACTTTTTTTAAATTTTTGTAACGGTCCTTTTTATTTCTATGTACAAACATATAAAATTTACTTTACATTTCATATATTTAGTTTAAAGTTTAGTCTTTTAGTGTTTTTTTTTTTCCAAATAATAAGATTCCTCTAGGAGATCTACACACTACATAGCCAAATTCATGGATTTGTGGAACAGTTACAGACATCCGATGACTTATAAATGGTCCGACAAATAAATTTTTTTTTTTTTTTTTTGAAAATGCTATAAAAAAACTACTGAATATTTTCTCAAATTTCTTTTTTTTTATTTGAAAGTACAGTCCTTCCGGTTAATAATGGAAAATAATTTCATTCAAATGGCTGCCTCGGCTGGCCATGCAGTAGCCTACACGATCGGTCCAATTTTTAGGTACATTATCGATTGTGTGGAGCTGTATTTCACCAATGGTTTCACGAATATTGTCCTTTTAAGCGCCAATTGTCTCTGGCTTGTTGGCGTAACACTTATCTTTGACGGCACCCCACAAATAATAGTCCAACGGTGTCAAATTGCAGCTCCGAGGTGGCCAAACGACATCAGCTCTGCGGCTGATAATGCGATCTTCAAAAACAGGGCGCAAAACATCGAGTGTAGCTTCGGCTGTGTGGCACGTAGCGCCGTCCTGATGAAAACAAATGTTGCTAGTATCCTCCTCTTCAATTTTTGTGAACAAAAATTCGTTCAACATGGCCCGATAACGACCGCTATTGACTGAAACGGCCACTGATTGCTCATTTTCGAAGAAAAATGGCCCATATATGCCTCTGAACCAAAATCCGCACCAAACAGTGACTCGTCTTGGGTGTATCGGCTTTTCAATGTATGCGTGCGGGTTTCCTGTGCCCCAAATGCGACAATTTTGCTTGTTTACATAGCCGCCAAGATCAAGATGAGCTTCATCTGAGCGTTGTTTCAGCATATTCGTTCAGCGGAAGGATAAAACTAATTATCTGTCAAATCAGACATAAGCTAAGTGTTACCATTCACGAAATAAGCACTAGTTGAAAAAAAAAAACGTTAGATGGCGGACCCGATATTTTCAAAGTAATTGATGTTTATAACAACAATAAAATGTGACTTTGATACACTGGTCTACAAAAATCAAAAAATTTTCTGGCCTTTAAATAAAACTATATGGGATATAATGACTTTTATGGGCTAAATTTAAATCCATTCTCAGTTTTTTTCTATCGGACTCAATTTTTTTTATGGGCGCCCAAAATTTGGTAGTTATGTCAGTATTTTTCATCATAACATGAAAACGACTTGACCGATTTTAATGCAAGTGCCAGAAAAGGCTTAGGAATAAAATTTCCTATAAATCATCTGAATAACAATTTTTCTTATTTTCAACACCTTCAAAGATATTCATATCTAAGTTGCGAAAAAAAATTGCGCAAAATTGTAGCAATATTTCTTTAAAGAAATCAAAAGAAATTCTTCAGAAAATTATACATGTTGAGCACTTCAATTAAAGCTTTAAATATTTAGAATAAAATAAATTATAAATCATGAAAATCGGTTGACTATTGCTGATTTTATTTAGATTTATATACAGGACCTAACTTTGACCAAAATTAGAGAACAAATTTTTTCTTGAAAATATTTGGGAATTTTTTTTTCTTTTATTTCCAAAAAGTTATACAAAAATTCTTTGAATTTAAATTAAGCATTTAAATAAAAGTCAGATATGTTGAAAGTAAAATAACCCATAAAGGTAGGTACCTAAATTTGACAAAAAATTTGTAATACATTATTAGGCAACACACAACAATAATGAAAGGAAATATCTGGTAGGAAAAAATACATACTCATACATATGTATATGTAAAGAAACATTATTGTTACGAAGAGGTGGTCGTCGGGTAGATGAAATGTTAGTATATATGATTTTGTGCTTATATTTTCTTGTAGGTCCACGCGTAGTGGTCATGCATAAATAAATTTCACGTTCGTGATTTGTTGTTCACTCCATATCATTGGTTTCATAAATGTGGCATAATCTTACTTTTGCCGTCAAGCCAACCACTTAAAACTCTTGCACAAGTATTAAAACATATTTTTGACAGTCAATAGTTGTTTCTTTTATCGAAAGGAAATCCAAAAGTATTCTTAATTTGGTAAGTTAATGTATGGCGTTGTTATTTTAAAGTTAATTCGCCATAGATGTAGCAAACCATATCTAGATAAAATTTTGAAAGTCCAAACACTTCACATACTGTAATCTAACTCTATGTATGAATTTTTTTAAACATTTACAAAAATAAAAAAAATATATAAACGGAATTGATCCTTAGAGTACTTTTCAATAGTAACTTTAAAAAAAGAATGTATTATCTTTCTTAAACGTGCATTTTGAACTGGATTTTTTACCACAATAATAAAAAAAAAATCTTATTTTTAAAATATTTTTTACCAACCATAGCCATAAAAAGTGAACCATTTACTTTTGTCAAAGTTAGGCACCTACCCTTATGGGTTATTTTACTTATAATATATTTGGCCTTCATTTAAATACTTAAGATGTAAAATTTATATTCTAAGAATTTTTTTTACAACTTTTTAGAAAAAAAGAAAAAAATTTCCACTAATTATGCAAGAAAAAATTTTCCGCTAATTTTAGTCAAAGTTAGGTACCTGCATTTAATTTTGGGTAAAATCAGCAATAGTCAACCGATTTTCTTGATATATAGTTTATTTTATTCTCAACATTTTAAGCTTTAACTTAAGGGCTAAATATGTAAAATTCTCATTCTGGAAAATTCTTTATGACTTTTTGAAAAAAAAATTGCTCTAATTTTGAGGGAAAAAAAATTTTTTTCGCAACTATGATACGAATAACTCCGAAAAAATTTTTTCGCAACTAAAATACGAATAACTCCGAAACTGTCGAAAATACAAAACAGTTTAATTCAATAGATTTATATGAAGTTTTGTTCCTAAACATTTGGTAGTAAGTGCATTGCAATGGGTCAAATCGTTTTCAAGTTATGATGAAATATATTGACACAACTACCATAATCTGGGCGAAAAATTCGGCACGCCCATAAAAAAAGAATTTGAGCCCGATGGAAAAAAAAACTGAAAACGTATTTGAATTCAGCGCATCAAAGTCATTATATTTTATATAGTTTTTTTTTAAGGCTTACTTTGCTGTAGACCAGTGAAAATTTGTATCTCATTTTCGATGTTATTCGTATTTAGTCTTACGTTCTTTCCTACTGTAATATTTAAATAAAAATGTATTATTGTTAGAAATTTTATATACACTTAATTTATGGCTGTCCGGAATCCTTAGGTATTCCGAGCCTACTTCGTTTACCTCATCTTGTATTGAATGTAGAGTGAATGTACCAATAGTCGACAATTTAAGACTTTTGTTTATATCAAGCTACTGCTATTACGCATGTGAAGGTGGTATAGAATTGATGACTAGTAATTACAATTTATTAGTTTTCTTTGTTTCAGATTATTAACTTAAATATAAATATTTTTTTTGTTATTGAATTTGAGAAAAAAACTGTTTCTGTGAAAAACACCAAATTTGCCAGTAGTCGGACTAATTTTCCAGTTTTCGGCATACTATGTTCCTATTGTCGACATATCATATTTTAGTACAGAAAATAATAAATCGAGATTGATTTCAAACTGTTACTTATTAAAAACAAATGTTTTGAACATTCTTCATGTTCAGTAAGATCAATCGGGCATGAAAGATAAATTCGTATCAGAAAATCCGGAATATTATTCGTGTATAATTTAGATTTTGTCCATAGGTTACATGTTAAAGCTAAAAACGAAAGAAAAATAGATCACAAAATGAATATATTATATGGAATTATAAGGCTTCTGAAAGCTAAACTCTGAAGCTTAAGTCTACAACTGGTATTTCAAAATGTGTCAGCTTTTACCATGGACCGGTTACATAATGATCATCCTCTTAAGCCGCTCAGTTACAGTTTGAACAAAGCATGTTATTAAAGCTTTAAAATTAAGTACTCTGCGATGTCCTCTTCGGAAGCAGAAAGTCATAACTCGTAAAATTAATATCACGCAAAAGTTCATGAAACGAATCATTGAAATAGACTTGAATTTGGAACTTTGAAGCTTAAACTGGACACGTGTAGAAAAATCTAAACGCACTTTGGAGAAGTACGATGAAAATTTGGTTTGAAAAACTTTGTTTACGAATGAAATATGTTGACCGAACCAAAGAAGTATAACAGATAAAATGACATGATATAGCACAGTACTCTAGAGAAGCATCTGAGCTCACACCACGCGTCGAAAAGGTAATACAGTTTACTACGAAGTCGCCGACTTGCATTTCTATGTACAAGGCATCAAAACATCAGCCAAAGTTTAAGAGAAATCCGTTTCGAAAGTTGTTATGAAGCCACTTAATCAATCCCTTTTCCAAAACCAACTGAAGATTTTAAAACAGTTTTTTGAGTTTGCCCATAAGGCTAAAATAAGGCAAACGCGGCTCCCAAAAATTGGTCAACTGTAGTAGCCCTGACCTGGACCCTCTGTATTACAAATTGAGTCTTTAAGTGGTCATATTTTGCTACAAAATAAAGCCCAACATTAGTTTTCTTAAGACATCATTGGCTCATGATGAGGCGAGATTTTAATACGGCTGTCGTGAGTACAATTACTGATCATTGGCCAGTGTTACTTAAGACGAGGTTGAAAATGATATAAAGATTTAATAAATTATTATTTCCAGAAGTCTTAACGTATTTTGAGATCTCAACCTTAAAAAAATTTGTAGTAAAAAGCATTGCCGACCATAGGAACAAGTAATTTTCGGTGGTGTTCTAGCAGTCGGCATTAGAGGTGCGGACTACTGAAACATTTATAAATATTTCGTTCCTAATGCCGGCATCGCTTGAAATTAGAGAAAAATATTTTTTTTAAGGTCTTTCATTTTTATAGCCATACTTCAACAGTTTTCTACCTTTAGAAAACACTTCCGTTTGAAAATTGATTATTTAAAAAAAAAAATAATGAATATTATTAATTTTGTTAAGAAAGGAAGAATTTTCGTAAAAACCGAAAAACAGTAACCAATTAGAAGAAAATACTGTCAGACATACTTATCTAAGCTCAAATTGTTTTTGACACATAGGAAGCTGAGAATAATTATAAATTTCATATACTCGTAGCTTTGCTTTAATACATAATTACTTTTATTTTTAGTTATTTATGCACATATACAAAAATTGCCGACTACTGGTACATACCGACCTTAGGTGCACTCACCCTATATATTGTTACGTTTTAACCTTTTTTTTGACGAAGAAAAAATTTAATCGTGATTTCGAATGTTTAATAATAAAAAACGGCTTCATCTTCTTGCCTCCACCCAACTCCATCTAAAAAAAAAAAGAGAAAAGCCCCCCTGATCCTCCTCGCATACCTCTGGCGATGATGACAAACATAAGACGAATGATCAGGAAAAAGACGCCACCTACTGGGAAAAAATTACAATGCTAAAGTTAAGATCACCACCAATAAGCAAGGATCTTCACCACAACGCAAACTCATATGGAGGAAGCCACAGTGGATTAATCATCTACTTAGCGTGAAAGATCAAATTGATTAAATAAACTGAAACACAGCAATGCATGCTTTGTTGAAAGCCATTATGTTCCCTAAAAAATTGATGGATAAAAAAAAGAAAAATTATCTGCTTCACATATCTACTGAATATTGAAAAAAAAACTATTACTTGTTATATCTATTTGAAAACATATATCGAATAAAGATAGATTTTATTTAAAATTTATATTCGCTTATATAGCGGGCATGAGTAGCATTTCCTTAATTTAGAGTTGAGTGAATTTTTAAATTAATAACTACTTTTCCATTAACAGCTTCAATATTGACTCAGTTCAAAGTTCTAAAGAATTACTTTCGGTAATTGAAACCAATGCTTCCAATCTAGAGCACTGAACTAAGGAGTCATATATATATATAAAAGTGAATGTAAACAAATGAAAACTGACCTGCACAATAGCCAAGTGCATTACATATCGCATACAAATGCATCTAGACAACATGTTGTGTTTATATTATGCTAATTACACTATAGTACAATATATGTGATACACTACACTACATACGAAACTTCTCTCATATATGTTTTGTAGTATCCCATTGGTATCACGATTAATTGTATCTAAGCAGTCTATACTCTGCCCTATTCCTCCGCCACCTAATAAAAAAACATTGTTTCGGTTGCTTTTAAATCTGTGGCAGACTGTAAATGGGACAATTTTCGATCAAAAATCTTAGGTTGAGCAAAAAACCAGAAAAGAGTTACATGGCCATAAGTCTTCAAAGCACGCTAAAGATAAAGCAATTCTTTGAATATGCTATTGTTGTCCGACCGCCCCATTTTTGATGCCCTTTTGCCCTAAGAATATTCTTTGATCTTTAATGTGTTGTTACAAATTCATATTTCATCCAATTAGTTGTTCCGAATTCTCATTCGAATATCGAATAATGCCGAACAATTCTTAAATAGTTCTCAGGGTCTATAGCTCAGAAAGCTTTTTGATATTAGCTGACATAAGCATAAGCTCATCGTCTAGTTTAAATGCCAGCTTTTGACAACTTTGTGGAATTAAAAATCGTCGGAGATTAATAAACAATCATCGTTTGTGGGTTTTAAGTAAAATTTTTTTTTTATTTTTTTCTACTAAAACATGCTTTTAGTTATCTGCTTCGTGGGGTGGCATAGTGTAGTGGTTAGAGCGCATGCGTAACAACACAAACGACCCAGGTTCGATCCCAAGTAGAGGACATGACGAAGAAAGATTTAATTAATTGTGGTTTTGAATGTTTAATAAAAGAGCCTTTCAACTTCTCTCCAGACAACTCTATTAAAAAAAAAGAAAAAGGTCGCTGACATTTCCACATACCTCTGATGATGATAACAAGTATCAGACGAATGATTAGGAAGATACGCGACCTACTGGGAAAAAATTACAATGCTAAAGTAAAGATCACCAACAATTAGCAAGGATCTTCACCACAATGTAAAGTCATATGGAGGAAGCCACAGTGGATTAATCATCTACTTAGCTTGAGAGATCAAATTGATTAAAGAAACTGAAACAAATGTAATGGATGCTCTGTCGAAAGCCATTATGTTTCCTACAGTAGTGAAGGAGAAAAAAAAGGAATAATTATCTGCTTCAAATATTTACTGAATATGATTAAAATTATTGTTTGTTATTTTGGACACATTATGGGTAATGGGAGATACGAAATGCGCTAACTAATTTTGCAAGGCAAACGAGCCATCGGCGGCTACCATCGCTAACTTTCAAAATTAAATATGCAGACCAAGAAGAAGAAGACAAATAAGCTCCTTTCCCATAATTTTTAAATTATGATGATTTAATTTCCCTGCTTCCATTATTAAATTATGAAATAATATTTTATTATTTTTTGAACAACTACCAAATCTGAAAAATTATTGAAAATCATTTAAAAATTTAATTTTAAAATTATTTATTTTTATTTAATTTAATTAATAAATGTAAACTTATTTCTAAATATACAAAAATTCCTTATAAAATAGTGTAAAATAATATGATAACTTTAACAAATCTATTGGTCGTTAACAAAAAGTCAATCATTTTGTTTTTTTTTTTTATCTGCTGATCGTTATCTTCATAGAATAGATTTAATAATAGAAGAATAGATTTAACGTCTTTCATCTTTAGCGTTTCTGCTGCCAATAGGGTTGACTACTTCATTTAGAGATGGATACCGTTATTGCTGTTGTTTTGACATTCATCGGTAACCGAAGATTTTGTTGCAGCATTTTTTCCTTCAGTTCTTTTTGTTTCTGACGATTTTGCAGTGACAATTGTTGCTGCTGTTGTTTTTGTCTCAAAATTTTGTTTAAATTTCTCATATTGTTGTTTATATTGTTGTGCCATTTGCATCCTTTCCAAGTATTTAAAACGAAAAATTTCTCGTGTTAAATTCTTTTTGAAAATGGTTGTTTGAGTAACATTTTGCAAATCATCTGGAGATGAGTTATGGATATTTTTAATGCTTTCCGTGATGAGTCTATCTGTCAATAGACATTTTGAGGTGGCAATTTTAAAGTAAGGTGACATCCGCTTACTTACTTCCTGACGGTGCAAAAAAAGTGCGAAAGAAAGACTTGGCTTTTTATGCTGCTCTTTACAGATATGTTTAGATGTGGCGTTAATGCCTCTGTTTTCATTTTTGTTAACTCTATCGGCTATAGGCGCCATGGTAGTTAGCTTCTTCTTGTTTGTTTCTTCTGAGTAAAACAAAGCTTATCTGTGTGTATAGGGTATGTTGTCGTAACGGATGCTCAAGCTGAACTGATACTGCAGAGCTGAGTGAAATTGTCTTTTATATACGCATTTGCTATGTTTACATGCGCATAATTATTAAAAAGGGTTGATCTGGTGGTGGCGTTAGCGGTTAGGTGTCGTTAAACATATACCTGCTCAGGTAGCACACTTTATTCTTAATCCGCCATAAAAAGGGATTAAGTAGCACTTTGTAAACATTGGGTCATAAATCGCAAGCTAATTTTTATTACTAACTGTGACTTTTTTTCGTAACAGGCAGGTGGATTAAGTTTTATTTTACATATAAAATGTAAGCAAAATTTGTATAAAGATTTTTCGAAAAATTTTCTTCTTTTATTTAACCTTGAATTTGCTTTTACTTAAGCAAAAAATTCATCTCATCATCATCATCCAAATTAAACCATTTAATTCATAGGAACTAAAAAAATTGACTAATTACGTCTTCAGACTAGACACACAATTTATGACTTCTCGACTTTTTGGATCTATGTTTTGTTTTGAAAAATAACGGTCCTTTTTATATCTATCTCTCTCTCTCTCTCTCTCGTTAATGCATACCTTTTACAGGATGTAGGCGAACAACATGTATATCACATTATATTTATATATGTATGTAGAGTATAAAAACACTGCATTATAACATTTATAAGGTATTTGCCGAATTCACAGCCGGTGTTGTATTATTATATATATATATACTAAATTGTATGGCATACTACGATATAACAATACGACACAATTTGTGAATTCTGCCATTATGTATAATGTGTGCTAACTGTTCCCTGTTCGCCGCTAGTCAGATCAATTCTCCAATTGACAGAATACCACTTCAAGCTCTAATACTTCGTAGCCAGTACATCTGTTTTCGCCGAATTCCGCGCCTACCTTCTATTCTATTTGAGAGCATAAGAAGAGCAGTTCTTACTTTTCTCCTCTGATGATGTGACCCAAATATGAAGTTTTATGGACTTTGATCATCTCAATATTTTATCATTAGTGACAAAATTCGTTCATGAAACACTAAAAATTTACGATATGTTTGCATTTTAAAACTTTCAAGCTTATTTATGTGATACATTTGAAGGGTCCAAGATTGCATGGATTTTAGCACTTAATCATACGAAGACGAAGTTGAATGTCTCTTTCGCGGTTGTTTACCATTTTCTTGTATTTTATAAAAGAAATTCTGGCCACTTCAATTCGTCATTTGATTTCTTGTTTGCCGTCCAACTTTTAGTAAGCCACGCACCAATGTATTTAGAGCAAGAAACATGTTCCACTTGTGCCCAAAGTCGCTTAGGACAAATAAACATTTTTTGTATATATACGTATGCTGAATTATTGTTACTGTTATAGAACCTTATTTAAAAAAAAAAAATGTAACGTTTAATGAATTTATCAACAACCTTTTTATTACTGAAATTGTTATTATTCGTTTACCCAAAATAAACTGTCCTTGCTGCAGCGCACAGTGGAAAATTCCACATCCAAAACTGAATCGGTGCTTTTCCTCGTGACTTACTTGTCAAAGAAATAATTTGGATTTTTCAAATACGTTCTTAAAGGTAGTTGCCGTTCAGCTTTGGAGCACCTCTTCAGTAAGGTCAGTTAAAAGTATTCTCATATTTTAAAGTTTTATACGTTTTATGCAGACATAAAAACCCTTTTTTAAATCTGTGTACTTTTTCCATACTTATATACTTTTATCCATTAATATTCATTTATTTAAATTGAATTACATGATATAAAAAAATTGGAATTCGATTTATACATAAATGTAAATATATCTGTAATTTTAAGGTAATTTGGTCCTCCGTCTATCTATTTTATTGGCTTTTCCTAAGGCACAGGCAAGTAAACATCAAACGGCCGACAATAGCCATATACGAAACAACACTTAAATATATTCCAAATTTAAATGGTGTCCCACAGTACACCTATTCAACTGGAGTGCACAGTAAGTTGTGCATTTACATATGAAGTTTTCTCATGGCTTACAATCATAATTTTTCTCATAGTCTATCTATCCTATCAGGGATCGTATCCAAATATCTAACGATGGCCGCATGCCCATAGACCATGTCCGACCATACCCTTGCCATCTTCATCCTTATCGCAGACACACCTGCCATCTGCTTAGCCATCAGGTCTGCTGGAAGTCAGTTCAGTAGTACAAAGAGGCTTTCGAAGGAGTGAACCTGAGCTCATCTGTAATCATCAGTGCTACACTCCGCATACCTCTATCAAAGACCCTGTAATATGTGGATTTCTCAAGAGACTTCCACCATACAACCGCACCATATATAAGTATAGGTTTGAACACCGTGTTAAATATCCAATTGGAATTCCTAGGACTTACCGGCTTATTTTTTGTTGGTTTTATTGTGCCTTCCAAGTTATAAGATATCTTAAAGAGATCTAAAAATGGACATTTGTTTCAATTGTAGATACTTCTCTTATCACACCGTATCCATTATATGGGTTAGACGATCATATTTATAAGTATAGGATGGTCCATTTAAAAGTTTAAATTTAAAAATGCAATAAAACAAAAACAGTTTGAAATTTCGCCAAATTAATTTTATTGTTATGAAGTACAATTGTTCCGGTTAGAAATAAAATATTATTTTATTCATATGGCTGCCTAGGCTGGCCTCACAGTACCCCATTCGATCGGACCAATTTTCGGGAACTTTTTCAAGTCTATGGGGTCGTATCTCGGCAATGGTATATCGATTTGTCGGCATAACATTTGTCTCTAACAGCGCCTCACAGAAAATAGTCCAACGTTGTCAAATTGAAGCTTTTTGACGGCCAACTGACGTCACCATTTCGGCTAATTAAGCGGTCATTAAATGTTTGACGCAATAAGTCGATTGTGGTAAGTTGTACCAATCTGTTGAAACCAAATATCGTTCACATCAATACTATGAAGAGCGAGCACAAAAAAATCGGTAATGGTGCATTGGCTTCTGTAAAACCACTATTGGGTTTTCTGAGCCTCAAATAAGGCAGTTTTGTTTATTAACGTACCCACCAAGACGAAAATAAACTTCATCCGAAAAAATTATGATAAAGTTTAAATAAATCCCAATGTTGCTCAAGCGTGAATCGATTCATTTCGTTTAGTAGAGATAATATACTGAATTTCGTAACAGAATTGAATGACATAAGTATTGTCAGATTCGCTCAAATTTACACCGATAGATAGCCAACGGGATATACGAGTACATCCGTTGATTGTCTTTGTGCAGGTGGAAAATTTGCTAGGGAGGTCATTTTCTAAAACTTTGTCAAAGCTAATCGATGTGATGATGACATGCTTTTTCTTACATAAATCTTGAAAAATGAACGACACTTCGTCAGTAGTCTCAGTGTAATTCTTCAGCCAGTTACTTGTGTATTTAATGTTAAAAATTTATTGTTTAGATATTTCTTTTGTGTTTGGTGTGCTATAATGGATTAAAATTTTGTCCGTAGTTGCAAAACAGGAACGTACTAGACGTTTAAACCACATTATTGTTTGAAATAATTTGCAAAGGACTAGATACACACATCCACAATATTTTGGTTTCACATGAATTAACACAAAGTAATTTAATTGACCGATTACCATCAGTGAAACGTTGGTGTATCGCAACCAAGTCGAAACATTTATGAAGCGGATAATTACGAACGTTAACAGATGAATTTAATACTAAAATAAAAAAGAAATCCAAAAAGAACTTTATTTTTATTTATATATTTTATTTATTTATTTATTTGATGTTCTATACGACAAGACTTAGGTTCTTATAATTATAGCATAAAACTTTTATTGGTTAATCAATTAGCATTTCCAAAATAATAAGTGTTTAATCAAAAAAATGATAATGATAATAAATTTACAATTAAAATTAATATAAAAAAATAATTTAAAATTTAATTAACCAAATAACATTTGATAAACATTATAAAAATCAAGAGTAATATCTAAACAAAGTTCTAATTCGGTGCGTAATGAATTCCAAAGGCATATAGAAACGATGAAAAACGACCATTCAGATATGAGAGAACGATGCCTAAACTGGATAAGATCATTCAGTCTCAGCGAGCGACTAAACGACAATCTTTCATAGGGGTATTTCGGTTCACGCGAATTAATAATCCTGCGTATGTGTATCAGAACTTTAATTCTTAGCAGATCGTCAAATAGTCGTATCTTGATAATGCATAAACATATCTTACTATGGCATTGAAAGCCACATTCAATCTTCTTAGGCTAGCAGAGTCGTAAGATGCAAATATTAGTTAGATATGTCTTAGCGAGTAATATACGTACTCTCAGTGGTGTAAAGTACTGAGTTCTTCAAAGATTTCTCAACATAGAGAAAATTCTACCTGAGGCATTATATATATGATCTTTCCATGTCAGGTTATCGTTTAAAATAATCCCAAGATTTTTTGTAGATTTAACGATCTCTATTTACTGGTCGCATAAGGTTATCATAGATTGCCCTGGTAATTTAATAGATCTTGGAGTTATCACTAACCATTTATATTTCGAGCGATTGATGCAAAGACCGCACTAGCCCAGTCGTGGACCTTCTTAAGATCACCGTTAAGTTTGAGCACACATTCATCCAGATTACCTCTTTCAGCTCCTATGTAAATTTGTACACCATCAGCATACAAATGTTCAACTAAATCGTTAATAAAAATACTGAGGAGAAGTGGACCGAGCCCTGTGGCACACCCCTAGAGACATGCAATGGATAGGAAATTTTTTTCTAAGAAAAATTGATTGATGATACGACGATAGATGTCTGGTAGATGTATGGGAAAAGTTAAAGAAAAATCTCAACTTTACACAAAGTGTTTCATGATGATCAGTGTACCTTCGTATTTCCTCAGATGCATCCAATAAGGCAGTTGTACTGCTGTGTTTCGGTCGAAAGCCAGACTGTCTTTCAGTAAGAAGGCCATTATTATTTACATATTTATAAATCTGCTGATGAATCAATTTTTCAAACACTTTAGACAAATAAAGAAGTATAGCAACAGGCCGATAGACATTGTTGGTCTTCGGAATAGGAATGATCTTAGCATGCGCCCAGTTCCTAGAAAAAATGCACTTAGTTATTATAGTATTAAATATAAAAAAGGTAACAAAAAATGTAACAGTATCCTTATCAATTGGAGCTAAATCTTGTCGATGACAGTAGCATTAGATTTGATAGACTAGCAACTAATTAAAACTTCTTGTTCACTGACACATTCAAAATTAAACGAATATGATCCGAGGGAGTCAGATTGATTCCGGTATAAGACTTTATTCACGGGTAAATTAGGCAAAGAAATAAATTTCCGGTTAAGAACATCAACCTGCATAACACTGCCCCTATTTATATCAATGTCACATATAGTTCTCCAAGTTTTCCTAGATCCTATAGCTGAATCAAAGACAGAGGAGTAGTATAACGACTTCACACTCTTAATCTTCTTATTTACATTTTTCCTAGCAAGGCATTACTCCCCATGCAGCGCTTCAGTTCTAAATCGCTTCCAACGATTGTGCAGCAAATCACTCCTTTTTATTGCACGTTTAATGTCACTATTAAGCCAAGACTTAATTATATCCCTCATTGCAACAGTTTTCACAGGTACACAGATTTAAAGAATGTTACTCAGGTTACTTTCAAAAAATCTAACTGTTCGTCAATATTAAGCATGAAGTAAATGACGCTGAAATCAATTCTTCTCAACTCACATTCAAGAAAATCGCAAAGATGAAATTGACGACAAAAAAATATTATATTAAGTATTTGATATAATTGGAATGGAATTATCATTTATAAGCTGCTACAAATCTATGGAGAACGATCAATTCTAATATCTACTGCACACAATTCTTCCGTAGGAACGATCAAACCTAGATTGCTGCACTTAGCTGGCAAAATTTGATGTATCTACCATCTAGACTAAAATATACTCCGTTTCAGAGCCCGTAAAACTTATTTGTTGACAAAAAAGTGAGTCAATTAAAGAACCGACAAAAATCATCAATCCAAGATTTCGACAAATTACCATGGCTTATAGCAAGGAAAACTCTGACAGTATTTGTATTAATAGGACCTATAACACACATGGAAAGTGTGATGTATTTGCTTGAATAAGATACCTATACCGCTTAGAGCCAACCTAACCAACAAAGGAGCTTGAAAAACTTTTGAATACGTATATGTTGCAGAGTCCTTTTGGTATTAATCAAGCCTTTATTTATTTAAATAAACGTTTCTTTATGTAACATATAATACTTAACCAGCGGAGAAATTATTGGGCTGAACTTTTGAGGGAGGACGTCAAAAAAGTTGTTAATTGGGCACAAAAATTAACTGCGATGATGAAACGATTCTCAATCAATTTCATTCAATGAATTGACCATAGTGCTAATCGAAGACAACAAAGAAAATCGCCTTCAAATTGCTTGTCAACATCTCGATCGCCATCGGGCACCACGTGATTATATAGAACACTTTCTGTACCAAATCGTCGAGGGGCATGAAAAATGTTGCCTATACCAAATGGAACATGGTTTTCTATAGAGCATGATTTGCGTTCGATGAAACTTGACGGGCGCTGTGCATTGAGAAATGCTCGAAAGGAATGATATAAATGGTCTCCTCATAGATAAGGCCAAACTACTATAGAATATTCCTTCACGACAAGTCGTTAAAGCCGGACTCCAAGGCCTCGAATGAGAGGTTTTTCAAGATCGTTGTATTCTCCGAAACTTTCAACGACGGATAAGCATCTCTTTCGCTCTCTGTCGAACCATATAAGGGTGAAACGGTGAATACACAATTGAGCAATTTATTGTGATGACTAATGGTTTTTATTTTGTGCTGCTGTGGTATAGAAGGTAAGACACCAACTTACCAACTAAGAGATTCTGGGTTCAATCCCAGTTCATATAACACACAGCGAGTAAAGTACTTGGTTTATTTTACTTTCAAAATATATGGCTTTCATTTAAATGCTTAAAATGTAAAAATTATATCCTAATATTTTTTTTTTTTTGTAACGTTTTGGAAATAAAAGAAAAAAATTCCTCTAATTTTGTAAGAAAATAATTTTTCCGCTAATTTTGTTCAAAGTTAGGTATCTGCATTTAATTTTGAATAAAATCCGCAGTAGCCAACCGATTTTCATAATTTATAGCTTATTTTATTCTCAACGCTTCAGGCTTTAATTTAAATGTAAAATTTTAATTTTACCTTAACCTGTGAAATTTTCATTATGAAAAATATTTTATGACTAAGTAATGAATAATTCTGAAACTGTTGAAAATAAAAGAAATGTTGTTCAGATGGTGTATAGGAAATTTTATTCCTGCTGGAACTTAGGTTAAAATCGATCAAGTACTATATTTTGAGCGAAAAATTTTCCACGCCCATAAAAAAAATTTTGAGCCCGATGAAAAAAAATTGAAAACGGATTTGAATTCAGCGTATCAAAATTATTATATTCCATATTGTTTTATTCAAAAGCTGTTTTTGCTGTAGACCAGTATAATCAGTCTTCTTATTCTCAAAGAGGCTTCCAAGTATTAGTTAAGCGTATCGTTGCTGCTATATTCAAGGTCATTTAGCAAATTGATAACGTCGCTAGAGCTAAGAATAGATTTGCCAAAATACTCTAGTCTTTGTATATATTTGTATACAATTCAAAAACCCATGAAATATTTTTAGATGATTCTAGATTGCAGAGTGTGAGCAATACAACTGAGGAATGTCTAAGGGGTCTAGAAAACAGGTCAAATAACCTGCCATAAGCATTGTTTACCAGGCTTGTAGCACGAGACGAATATTGAGAAAATGACGGGGAAGATGAGCTGTAATCCAATCTAGACTAGAGATCATGAAACTGCGAGGCTCTAGCAGCAGATAAAAACTATTTTTTCTATTTCAATCACCAGCTGCACTATACGTTTCCAATGTTGACATAAAGGTCCAGAGTTATCAGGGTTAACGTTAATTATATTTATATTATTATTATATAATACGTATTACTAACAACTGGTTACGAGTATTTACGCTATGAAAGTCTTTTTTAACTAATAAAGGGTCCGCCAAATAATTTATTTTTTTTATGAAAATGCTATAAAAAAAACTACTGATACTGATAATATTTTCTAAAATTTGTTTTTTTATTTGAAAGTACAATCCTTTCGGTTAATAATGGAAAACAATTTCGTTCAAATGGCTGCCTCGGTTGGCCATGCAGTAGCCTACACGATCGGCCCAATTTTTAAGCACATTATCGACTGTGTGCAGCTGTAGTTCACCAATGGCTTGACGAATATTGTCCTTTAAAGCGTTAATTGTCTCTGGTTGTTTGCGTAACACTTATCTTTGACGGCACCCCACAAATAATAGTCCAACGGTGTCAAATTGCAGATCCGAGGTGGCCAAACGACGTCAGCTCTGCGGCTGATAATGCGATCTTCAAAAACAGGGCGCAAAACAGCGAGTGTAGCTTCGGCTGTGTGGCACGTAGCGCCGTCCTGTTGAAACCAAATGTTGCTAATACCCTCCTCTTCAATTTTTGTGAACAAAAATTCATTTCACGTGGCCCGATAACGATCGCCATTGACTATAACGGCTACTCCTTGCTCATTTTCGAAGGAAAATGGCCCAATTATGCCTCTGGACCAAAATCCGCACCAAATAGTGACTCGTCTTGGGTGTATCGGCTTTTCAATGTATGCTTGTGCGTTTTCTGCGCCCCAAATGCGACAATTTTGCTTCTTTACATACCAGCCATGATCAAAATGAGCTTCATCTGAAAATAGGTTTTTTTTGGCAAAATCGGCATCTTCTGTAAGTCGATCTTCTGTAAGTCGATTGATGTTGATGGGGCTTCACGCACACTTTTTGCCACATCTACAATACTCCCGGGTGTGCGCACTGTTTTTGGCTTTTCACGCTTTGGTTTATCGATGAGGATGCCAGTTTCTTTCACTTGTTTCACAAGATAAAGAACATACGGAGCTGACGGTGCTTCTCTTCTTCCAAAATAAGTACGCAATTTTCGCACACATTCTGCACCATTACCATGATTTTCAAAGTAATGTCGCAATATTTTCCAGCGTTGTTCAAGCGTATACACAACCATATACGTTCAGCGGAAGGATAAAACTAATTATCTGTCAAATCAGACATGAGCTAAGTGTTACCATTCACGAAATAAGCACTAGTTAAAAAAAAAAAACGTTAGATGGCGGACCGTTGTTAAGCTGTAGTGCCCTTTCAATGAGTCTAAAACATTATCGGATGCAAGTCATTTAATCAGAGAGAAGTCCCCTTATTCCACTTGACATGTTGCGGGAATAATGTATGCAAACTAATAGCTGCTGCTGGCTCAAAATTTGCTAGTAATACAAAAAGTTAAGAAATTATTAAATTTATCAAAAAAAATTTTGTCTTAATGCTCTTTTTCAAATATTTCTACTCATATTTTCCCTCAATTTTTGTTTCCACTTTCTTTTATTGTTTCCCTACAACAAGTGGCAAAAACTTAATAAATATTTATGGGTCCAATAAAAATTATTCTCTTTTAACTTTATGTGAAAGTGTAAAGGAAGGGATGGTAAGTAAGTTTGTAAAACAGTGTGTGGTTTTGTGAATTTATTTCCTTAATATTGTTTTCTCTTTCTTGTTTTTTTTATTGTTTGTAAATGTTATATCAGAGCAAATATTTAACAAGTTGCTACTGTTGCTACTCTGCAAGTGAGATACTGTTGCTGCGTACAGTAAGTTATAAGTGTATTGTGTGCAATAGATCTTAAAAATGTTAAAGAACAATTTAATTTAGCACACAACTTTATTAAAATATATATTTTTCACACGTTGACAACTAAAAATATATTTATTTCAAAAATAAAAAAATAAGCAAACAACCATTTATAATATATGATGTAGTATGCATACATATGTATGTACATACCCTGTAGGATAATGAGAAGCTAACTACAAAAATAACCAACTTTAAGTGAGCTTTTATTTACTAACTTTAAACTTAACTAATTAATGCAAAATTTACATTAACCGAAGTATATATTCTATGCAATAAGTTTTTTGTTTTTGGTTTTTCCCCATTTTGTTTCACATTTTTCGTTTGAGAGACGCTAAAATTAATTAACAGAAAAGTGCATCCAAGGAGCCGTCGAAATAAACTAAAGTTTCATATATATACATACATACACTAGGTTGCACCTTATTATTAGAGCTGTAAAATAGTCGATAGTGCTGTTTTTGGCTGACCATCGATAGTATTTTTTGCTATCGATTCTATCGTGAAATTCTAATAGTAAATATGGAGGTCACTATATGTACATAGTCAAAGTCACATTTGCAAAAATTTGTTCGACGCAGGTTGTCAGACGTCTGTCACCTTTTATAGTTACATAGGGACACATTTTCTTAAATTAAACTCAAAGTATGAATTTAACTAAAATATGTTCGTACATATGATTTTGCATTGGATCCAAACAAATTAATCTTCATTTCGTCAGACCATAGCATGTTGTTCTAACTATTACGTGACAGCTGTTGCTCTTGTTTGCTGTGAAATGATACATTTCGAGGACTCTTACCCATAAGTCTAGTCTCCATAAATTTTTTTCTAATTGTGCGACTTGAAACAGGAGAATAAATTCATTTTCAGGCTTTTTGATGACTTGAAGAGATTAATCTTTGAAGTACGAATTAAAAGCTTATCAAACTGACAGTTGTTCCACGCTTTCTTTTCATAGTTTCCGCAGATTATTTTAGTTTTGAAGCACTTCATGGTTTGAACAATTTTCACTATATTTAAGGATTACTCTTCCATCAACATCTTCAATACATAAATTTTATGACATACTGGACAAAAATAAAGTGTCCCCATTATTTGTTTCAACACTGTATATTTATTATTATTCTTTCCCTTTCAGTTAAATTCTAATGTTGTTGACATAAGTAGCACTCATAAGAATCCGATAGTATCGATAGTTTTAAAAAAAAAACTATTGAAGCTATCGAGTGGGCCGACAATCGATAGATTTGCAGCTCTACTTATTATTCAACTTGCGAAATTGTAACGTAACTCCTCCTAGAAATGTTCTTCCCATCAAAAATCTATGTTTCGCAAAAAATTAGGCTGATCACATATCGGGAAAGCGTGGCTCATCCGCCCTTAAGTTGCGATAAAATTATATTGTCATTTTATTTAATTTTCACATGTGTTTATTTCGCGTTAAACTAAAGTAATACGTTTTCCTTTTCTAAAATAAATCATAATTATATAGGAATCCGAATTCATCAAATGGGGGGGCTATTTATTTACCAAAAGGGAAACTTTTATAATTGTTAAAAGAATTCTCAAATTATTGAGTTATTCGTTTACTCGTAGATACTGTCGTCAACTTTCGATTATTTATTTTACGGTATACATAGAAATATTGTTACGTTTTAACCTTTTTAATTCGTTTGAGCTTGTTTAAACTGCGTTAAAATAAAATAAACACCGCTTTATTTTGTTTTTTTTCAGTTATATTTTTATTTAGTACACAATAACTTTTATAAAGCTTACAACAACTTAATACTCGCTTATACAACACTTTTATTTCCACTATAACACGTCTTTATTTTGCGACAGCAAAACAATAACTAACTCACGTGTAGGTAAAACAGCCCTTTATGTACCTAATTGCCTACATTTTGGAATGTTCAGGAAATATCGACCATCTTCCATATCCGTTAATTCAAATGTAGCGTAAAGATGGTCGATGTGGCAGTGCCGCCAAATTGACAGGGTGACACTAAATATACCAAAATCCCACAATACAATGTTGTATTTTTATTTTCGTAACAATATATTGACCGCCAAGTCACAAAGCTACTAAATCGAAGTCCAGCACGTAGTAAATATTAACAATTTCTGGCAACTCCGAACTGCGACAATATTTTTCTTAACTACATAAAAAGGGAACTCCCAAATAAGAATGACGAATGAATGATTCTTCAATATTAACTAAAAGTATGTTAGAAACTGATGTTAACAGTCGAATTATATTGTGAAAAATAAAGTTAAAAGTGAATATTACTTTCGAGGTTATATTAAAGTTAAAGTTTAAAGGACAGATTTGAATTATATCCGTTGTTTGTGGCTAACTAGCAAAACATACAAAAGGACAAGAAAAGTTATACCTTCTTAATCATGACGCGAGCCAGATTATCGGTGCCAAATTATCCACCAATGCGCAAATTATCTTGTAGCAATAGAAATAGAAAGTTTGTGGAATAAAGCGAGAATTCCAACAAGAGAATTCGGCAAATGCGTTTCAAAAGTGAAAGTTTATACTTTGAGTGGAAGAAATTGCAGAAAAATTGCAGGCGCCCAACATTTTTGCAAGAAAACTGTGAGAAGGAACTCTCGGAAAAGTTTGACGATCTATTTGATGTTGTTCACGTTAATGCATTAGAAATGGTAAATATGTAAAAAGAAAAATTATTTTTGATGAATCAAAGAAAAAAAAGAAGACCTGGTTCAGTGTTAGGCAGTGACCGGGTTTTAGCAAAAAAAAGAAGAAAGAAAACGTCTTCACAAAGAGAAGAAGCAAAATTTTAAAGAGAAACAAGAATCCATTTTGGAAGCTAAGTATGTAAAAGTGTTGTTATCAGACATGTTCTGGCTTACGAGTGGATTTAAAATGTGCGAATTTGTCAAAGCATTGTTTGTTTTAAAAACTAACCATGAACGTTCTTTATAGATGAGTATAAAATTCTGGATTTTGATTCAAGTGATAAGGTAGAACTCGACGTTAATGATTCAGATGGAACGCAACAATCGAAAGATGAGCCAGCTGCAAAAAGAAAGGAGGTGAATATCATTTTATAACACCCAAACTAGTGTTAGTTTTAGACATATATAAAATAAGCGATCGTAATGCAGTGCGAGTTCTTATAGCAACCGATATCAAAAAAATCAAAATGACAACATTAACTGTTCTTTGGGATGGTAAACTGTTCCCATTACTATTTGGTAGAGAAAAAGTCGACTGCTTACCAGTATTAATCTCATTTAATGGAAATAATCAGTTACTTGGAACTCAAACAATTTCTACCGGCACGGAAAAGGAACAGGCCAAAGCTATTTCAAATTTGCTGAAAGAATGGGATGTAGAAGAAGAGATGCAAGCTCTATGCTGCGATACTACAGCATCCAATTTACGACGTACGCAGGCAAGAACAAGAACTTTTGTATTTCCCTTGCCGTCATCATATTTTTGAAATTCTTTTGAGAAGCGTTTTTGATGACAAAATGAAAAATCTTCTGGCCCCAATCTACCAATATGGTGCAGAATTAGAAAAAACTCTTTTAAATTTGGAAGATGTACATGTAAGATATGTAAAAAACATACAAGGCGATATGAAAGATATAGTCCAGTTTACTTTCAATACCCTAAATAAAGGCAACACCAGCACAGTTGCAAAGAACTTCTTCAGCTGGCTTTAGTTTTCTTTGGAGAGTCGGTTCCAAAACGTACTTTCCGAATGCCAGATAGCTTTCACCATGCGCGTTGGATTCTAAGGCCATTTATGTATTAAAAATATTTTTATTTAGAGAACACTTCACTCTAAATGATTCTGAAAAGGATAAAGTTAGAGGCACACATATGTATTTTCATAGCGAAATTTATTTAAAAAAATTTGGATAAAAACGCCAATTGCTGCTGATCCGTAATCAAGATTTAAATTTATTAAAAAATATATATGTTTATGGTCTGGTGGATGAAAAAATATAAGTAAAAAATTATTACAGAAATTTTGCAACCATTTGTGGTACTTATCACCAGAAGCTGTAGGTTTGGCCATTTTCGATGAACAAATATCTACAAATTAAGAAAATTTATGGTGACTACTTTAAAAAAGCCCAATAAAACTGACGTCAAAAATTTTAACATAAGCCAGTTCATTTGTAAAAATATTGAGGATTTTGTTACAGAAAAGACTTTAAATTTCTTCAAAAGATCTTCCATTTCAACGGGTATTTTAAAGAAAGATCCAGAATAATGGCATACCGACAGTAGTTACAATGCAGGCTTGGATATTGTAAGTAACCTAAAAGTTGTTAACGATACTGCAGAACGGGCGGTAAAGCTGATGGAAAAATTTAATCAAGTGTTGTCTTGTGACGAGAAAGAAAAGCAACTATTAATGCGAACAGTTGCAGGTTATAGAAAAAAATAACCTCATTCGACCAAACCTACCCTAAACAATTAATGCCGTAAATGTTCGAATAAATAAGTATAAAACAAAAATTTAATTAATTGTAAGCAAATTTTATAAGTATTTTTTTCCAAACTTATTTTTGAAAAAGTATCAAAAAAATTGAATGTGCAATTTCGAAAAGGGCACATTTCGCATATTTTGGCAAATGCGATTTTTCGTGTCAATGAGTCCCAAATCCAAACACTTGAGATAGACTATTATTCCTTCCTGAATGACATTGTAGAATCTACTTAATTCCTCAATTAAAATTTGTTTGAGTATTTTCTAGTAAAATATACGCTTCACTTAACTTCATGCAGCTGTCGGCTATTGTGTTCCCCTAGCTGTTGACGCCCTCAACTTCAGTAAATAGCTTAACCTACGTCCACATTTGCGAAATATTTGACGAAAAGAACATAACCACTGTTTTATAGAAACATTTTATGGAAATATTTCCTTTTATGTCAGTGTTTCTTAAAAAATTAAAAAAAAAAACAAATAACAGTACAAAAGTACTTAATCTAAAAAAAATAGTAAAAGAAGAATAATAATAGTGGTCACGTTGAGCACAAGTTGGTTTGCAGTTAGCTACAAAAATTATTTTTCAGCTGACATGCAAACAACTAACTTTAAGTTGATTTAAATAAAACTATTTTACAGTTAATTTAAAAAACCAACTTATAACTAACGGAAAAGCGGTTAGCTTACAGTTACCTACAAAAAGCCAATTATAAGCTAACATTTAGAAAGTTAACTATAAGTTTGTTGGAAAGTATTGCAGAGGTGGGAAAATGTTCAATTAGATAGTTGCTGCCATTGAAAATATAATAGGTGTCAGTCAGCACTAGTTTGGAAATAGTTAACTTAATTTTAGTTTTAAATTAAAGTTAGTTTTAAGTTAACTCAGTTTCCGACAGGGTACATATTTATGTTCATACATATTTTTTATTTTTTTGAAATCTATTAAATATAAAATACATATAATTTTGTCTGATAAATATTTTATTGTTTGATTAAAGTGAATAATAAATTAAGCAAAAGATTAGAAACATTTTGTATATAAATTATTAAATTATTTCATTATACTGTATTTGAAGTGAACAAATATTGTGCTAAGGCAGGAAATAAAACAATATTTGTGAATTATTTATTACGCTTTCTAGTTGTAATGCAATATTTTAAATATTTTTGTTAAAAATTATAATTAAAAAAATATGCAAACAATACGGTTAATCAAAATGATTTAGTAAAGACCAAATACTTACATTTTCTTTTAACCCTGCTCTATGGTAGGAAAACCTTCGAATCTTTGGTAAAAAAAACCATTTTGGTTCATGTTTTTTAAAAATAGATGCCCTGTTTTTAATCCAGTGGCATGAAATCACAAGAACGAGGTGGCCAATTAACATCGCCAAATCGAGAAATTACGCGACCGTGGAATTTCTCATGCAATAACTGAGTTGGTTGACTGTCAGTATGGATTGTGGAGCTGTCCTGCTGAAACCAAAGGTCACAGATATCAACATTAGCCAATTGTGGCCACAAGGAATTGTTTATCATGGTTTGGTAGCGCAGAGAATTCACGGTGACGGCGTTACTTAATCATTTTCGAAAAAATACAGGCCGATGATGTCGCTCATACGTTCATTTTGCGCGCACACAAGTATTTTTATAGCTATAGCGCATAACATGAATACAAAAATGTTGCTTAAGTTATTTAAGATGGTTGTGTACAGACATGTTTGCTAGAAGTATGAATTGGAGTTATATCTGCATGTTGTTAATGTATTGGTATACATAACACCCATAAATATAGATAAGTACTAATGCATACTTTTTATGAGAACTTATTGTCATTCTCTGGTATAATTTCCTTGACCCCTCTCAAAGCGGTTGTAAAATTCGTAAAAAAAATTGTCAGTTGATGAGATAGCGAATTATTCGACGTTTAATCTTATGAACGTTCCTAAATATGAAAATATTGAAGGTATGTAACTACATGTCGTATGAATTTTCATAGGCAAGTAACATTTTAGATCTTTATGGATAGATTGGCGACTTCGGAGTTCTTCTTGAGTGTCACAGAAGCTACATCTTAATGCAAAAGAACTGTGAGCAATTAAATCAACCTGTTACGAGACCAGGAAAATCTGGACATAGTTAGATGATCGAAGAACGTGACAATAATTAAAAGTGTTCAGACTACGTGTAAGGAACCTCATAGGGGCTAAAATCGGATATTTGTCTCATGCTAAACACATACGAATTCAATAATCTGATTTATCAGGATGCTGCAATGATGAAGAGAAGAAGAAGTCTAAGAAAAATCTTAGGCCGCCTTTGCTTCTTCGGAAATTATTCTGCGACAAGAAAAGTCCTGTAACTGGCAATTTGACATAATCCGAGCATTCTTAAAGCCTCTAAAGGGCTGGCGGAATCTGGCCAGAGGTATTGATAACTATGAAATTTAGCTGAGTCATGAGTAACCGACTTTGTTTAATGATATTGTTTTTATACAAGTAACTGGATTGGTGATGGAAGCTGGCAAGAAGTTTTAAAAACTTTGGTACGATAATGGATAAATGGTATCTACTCTTTGTTCACCAACACAAAGGCATACTTTTTTACTAAATTCCAACGAATACAGCTCATTCTTGTCCTTGATCACCATTTGAAAACTTCAAATATTGCAACAATGTGACATATGGAGTCTTAATTTACCATATATTCCCACATTTTGTTTATTTTTCTGACTATTTTAAGCTTAACATCTACTATTTAAATAGTTCCCCACTTCAAAATCTTTTTTTTTCCAGCAACATAATGCTTTGACTGCTTGCACGTATTCCCAGGTTCAATAGCATAATTTCAAGCTTTTCAGAGTGACTCAATAATTTTCTCTTTACGAGAATAACTTTCCTAATTAATAAATGCTTTATAATACTCTTTCCCACTTCTTCTTCTTTTACCAAAAATCCTGCATATGCCTCATATTGTATGTGCAAGAGAACGTGTGTTTCTTCAATTTAATCAAACACACCTTCTTCTCAAATCGAAAGGAACAAGAAAGTTTAAATCCAACATAAGCAGGCAATCGAACCACTAACTCAAGTGCCGTGTTATAAGTGAAAAATAAAGAAAAATCATCAAACTTTTCAACTTTATCAGCATGATTTCAGTTTAAGTTTAACAAAAATCAACATCATCATCATCGTTATGATAATGATCTTGTATACGTTCACACTAACCATCGTGTTTACAGGTAAGCGTGATAAGTAAAGGAAACAGTAGCAACAATAACGTAACAGTTTAGCATTAAAGCAAATAGTTGTTATTCTTCCTCAATCACTTACACAAACACATACACATACACACACACATACACACACGAACATACATTCTAATATATCCTGTTGCAAAACAAATAAACACACGTTATTAGTAGTGTGCATGTCTGTATTTGTATGTGTTTTGTTGTATATGTATGTGTGTGCATATGAATAATGGTTTTATTAGCGTGCAGCAACACTTTTTGTTTTTTCTCTATTTAGTTGGAGCTTCAAAAAGGCAGTAAGAGAAGAGAAAGGAATGAATCGATGAAATGTAACAACGCAAGTTTAAGACGGAAAGCGGCAATATAGCACGAAGAGCGGAAAATAAGTGTTAACATGTGTTCTTCTCACTTTTAAGCAAAAGTTAAATATTGTACGAGTTGGAGGCAACCTTAAGGCGCCAAATGCTATTTGTTGTCGGTGAGTTTTCAGTTCGTTTTTTTTCCTTCTGTGTTTGGGTTTTTAATAAATTGCAAAGTGGTTTCTTTTAACAGTGGCACAGTTAGTGCAATATATAATCGTGTGTAGAATTATTAAAAAAAAAAAACGTGAATTACATGTGTCGCATGATTTCTTCATACGTTGCTTTACTAAAAAATTTTATAGCTCCGTCAATTTCCAACGCGTTCCTAAATTGTAAGTCTTATTTTATTCATAACTTAATCTTTTTCTTTAATTAATTCATCAATTGTACGATTCCTATATAAAATAGTGCGCAAAAATGCATTTAAACTAAATGTGGAAAAATGTGTTTGCTTGGTAAATACACCCAGATTTTTCTAGGCCTCTTAAACGACACGTATATAGTTTAAAAGGTCTGTTTCTCTCCTTTCCAAGTCCGTAAAAAACTTAAAATCTACGAGGGCGGATTGATATTGAAGCTACCTAGTGCTAGATGGCAGGACAAACACAAAAACTTTTTCTTTCTTAGAAATTACGATCTGTCAAACGTCAGCTGTTAAAATTTTAGCCAAATTCATCGCTTAGTTTATTTGTTATAGTCGTTTGAAGTAAGCAACTTTTGTGTTTCTTGGAAAATGGAAAAAAGTGAAGTGGAAGGCAAAACGGCGAAAGAGACAAAAGAAAAGCTTGATAAACATTACGACGAATCTACTCCGTCAGATTATATGGTAAAATATTGGATTGCTGAATTTAAACGGGGCCGAACAAGCACTGCAACAATACCATCAACAAGAAGGCCAAAAGAGGTGGTTACTGAAGAAAATATCAAGAAAATCCTCGATATCGCTATGAATGATCGCCGGGTCAAAATACGTGAGATTGCTGAAATGGTAAACATATCATATGAACATGTGTTCAACATTTTGCATGAACATTTGCATATGAAAAAGCTATCGACAAGATGGGTGCCGCGTCTGTTCAGTGTTGAACAAAAACGATTTCGACAGATCACTTCACAGCGGTGTTTGGACATGATAAAGCATAATCCTGCTGATTTTTGGCGTAGATTAATAACTGTTGATGAAACGTGGGTCCACAACTACACACCTGAAACCAAAAATCAATCAAAGCAATGGCTGGAAGCTGGTGGAAGTGCTCCGAAGAAGGCGAAGATAGCGAAATCTGCTGGCAAGGTTATGGCCACTGTATTTTTGGATGCACACGGAATATTGCTCATCGATTATCTTGAAAAGGGATCGACAATCACAAGAGAGTATTATCGTGCATTATTGGATCAATTGGTTGATGCAATCAAGGAAAAACGACCACATTTACACAAGAAAAAAGTGCTATTACTTCAAGACAACGCGCCGGTTCACACAGCATTAGATACGATGCTAAAACTACGAGAAATCCACTTCGAATTGGTTGATCATCCACCTTATAGTCCAGATTAAACCCCTAGTGACTTTATCCTCTTTCCAAACTTAAAAAAATGGCTCGCAGGAAAAAGATTAATTTCAAACGAAGAAGTGATTACCAAAACTAATTCGTATTTTGAGGAGTTCCCTGAATCGTATTATTCAGATGGTATAAAAAAGTTGGAAAATCGTCTTACTAAGTGTCTTGAGCTAAAAGGAGACTATGTTGAGAAATGAATGATTTTTGAAAAAAAAAATGTTTGTTTCCTTCTTAGGTAGCTTCAATATCAATCCACCTCGTAGTAATATATAGCTTATAAGCTTATAAATGTGTGAAGGTCCGAAAAATCGGTTTTCTACCAGTAGCTTGAGATTTTGAAGGTGTTTCGAAAATATCAAAAACATGTACTTGTTCTACAATTATTTTCCAGGCATTTCAAATTCGTTGCATTTGTCGCACAATGGAGTAAATTTGGTTACTCGTTCGCAATTTCAAATCGTTCTTACTCATCTTCACTTTTTACTAGACTAGAGACATCAGAGTCGAAGCTGCTCCATATTTTACAAGCAAATAGAATGTTTTTCAGAAAAAATTTAATTTAGATTCGAATGACAAATTCTTATATATCGGTTGTTTTTTTTACAGCCACACAAGTTTAAATCATAATAAAACAAGAAAATATTGTTATGAAAATAAAAATGACCAAAAAAAATTGTGTGATTTTTGTCTATTGGTTTGTGTCAAGGTTGGTAATGTGTTACCATGGCATTGCTGTACTTATTTGTGTATTTGACGGTATTGCTGTACTGATTTGTGTATTCGACAGCATTGCCAACTCGGCCATCTTTGGGTAAAACAATCCTTCATGGTGAAAATTAATGGTTATAAAATAGAGGATATGAGAGCGGAACTTTTGGAACTTTCCAAACTGTATGAAATTAGGTATATAAGGAGGCTGCTTTGCCTAAGTAGTTTTATTATCGTTTTGCAGTTACAAAGTAAAGTCGTGTTCAGGCGTACATAAAAGTGTTGTATAAACGAGTATTACGTGCCAGATAAATAAGTTGCAGCCTGTATGCGCATAATTGTATAATGTAAAAGTGAGGCAATAAGAACTAAAATAACAACAAGGTGGTGTTAATATTATTTTGTCGCAATTAAAAAGAACTCAAACGTTTTAAAAAGTTTAAAACCTAACAATATATCTTTAATATCAATGTAGCGTGCTTTGTTGGATAGAACATTTTATTATATTTTTGTCTAAGTATGACTTAGATCATGTAGCCGCTACTGCCGACACGTGCAAGGCACAATCTGGAACATCAAACTCTTCGTATTTTTTCAATAACTCTCCGAATGTTGATTTCCAGGTGTTCCATTGTATCTGGTTTATCAAAGTAGATAAGTAGCTTTACATAACCTCAAAGATTATAACCCAATGGAGTTAAATCACACGATCTTAATGGCCAATTAATTTGATCATTATATGAAGTTACTCCTTCATCCAGAGTTTCTTTGGGTAAATTGTAGCGCGCGCTGTGTAGAACCACAACTAAACAATAGTTTTTGCTTGTTTTTTTTTTCGTCACTCCTCTAGGTAGCATATTGGCTTTCCACAAAGCATACATTACTTTGCTTTATTTTCACTAATAAACTCGATTTAAAATTTTAATGTATGAATTCATCCACTGTAGCACGCCTCTATATAATTGTGTAGTGGTGAAGACCATTGCTAAGTGGTGGTGATGATCCTTACTTAGCATTGTCATTTTTTCCCAGTAGGTGGCGTTTTCTCCTGATCATTCATCTGATGCTTGTCATCATCGCCAGATGTAAGCTGGATTTGTCTGGATTGACATTAAACACTCAAAACCACTATTGAATATATATACATACTAACATATATTTTTTATTTCCTCTGCTGGGAATTCCAACCGAGACTGCTTGTGTTGTATGCGTGTGCTTTAACCACTACACCACGCCACCCCACTGACATAAGGTCAATTGCTCTACGTGAGTACCTGTCATAGGACTTTATCTCACAATCCAAAGCACGAGTGAATACAGTGCGTCCACCAACGCCCCAACATATGATTAAAATTACCAGTAAGTACCAATCCGAAGCCATATTATTTGGAGATATCCTCTGTCTTGGTGAAGTGTCAAAGACTATATAAACTCCTAGATCATTGGGTCACAGCACCCGGCTAAGAATGTAACTCGACACCGAACCAGTATATATCTCCACGCGATTTGTGTCTAATCCATAGTCAGGCAGGGACCTAAGTTCTCAGTGTTCCTGGCACTCGTGGTATCAGAATTAAACCTCCCATCAGGCTTCGTAGCATAAATGCTACTACCAGTGTAGGTCCGAAATGACTCCGGACTGGCGCCATGATAAAAAACAAGCGGCATAAAACACTCAACAACACAACAATAAACGGTTCCACTTTCACGGGAGACTCGAAAGCGACATCGTGCGTCACGGACACAATACATAATAACAAAAACACAACCAATCGAGGATAGACCAGTACACAACACCACACCATGGTCGGCAGCTACGATCTCAAAACCGCAAGCAGTAAGCAGCAAGCAGCATCACCGGCACACAAGCTAAAAAAGGCTGGCCAGGAGACAGCTAGGATGGCGATGCGGTTTCAACCTCCTGTAACATTGCTATCTTTCTACCCCTAAATACCTTCAGGGCAAAAGCGCCCAACCTACCCTAAGTACGAACGCCCAACAATATTCTACTGAAATCCCACACCACCCAGTATGAGTGATACCCATAATATCTAAATTCCTAACGTTATCATGGTCCGGGCAAGTAGTCAGCACATGCCTCCAAATGCAAAAATGCATTGAGAGAAACGTGTACCGTCAGTATAAACCCCAGGCTTCAGCCGGACCTAAAGTCTTTTTGTTTAGTTTGGTTTGACATTTAATTATGTACAGTAACGCTTGCAAATTGTTGAAATTCTTTATCAAAATAATGGATCTGTATGTCAAACTTCAAAATTCAAAATTTTCTTTTCCGATGAAGCTCATTACTGGTTGGATGGGTACGTAAATAAGCAGATTTATTGCATTTTTAGTGAGTATAATCCATTTTGAAACACCGTTACATCCACAGAAAATTACTGTTTGGTGCGCCAAATGTGATGGTGGAGTTATTGGTCCATATTTCTTCAAAACCGATGATAGTCAGAGTGTTACCGTCAATGGTGAATTGCATAGGGCATGATTAGAAATTTGTCATACTTCAGTGTTCAAGCCATTCGTATCGCTTGTGAGTGGGGCGCAGGAATTGGTGTTGATCTCGCAGTGGACAAAACGGTGATGATGTTGTTTAAGAGCACATTGTCACATTGTAGATAGGTGGCAGATATAATGGACAAACAGTGACAAGGGAAGGGTGACATATGAATTTATTCCGGACATCACGTTCGTACGGTATGCACGGAAATTCGGAAGAATTGCGGACACATGTGCGACCAGCGTGAAATCGTATTGACCCAAACAACTTCAAAAATTTAGTCGACAGTATACCGCGCCGCATAGAGGCAGTTTTTGTTTCCAAAAGAGGCTATACAAAATACTAAGTCTTAAAAAGTTACAAAATTTATTAAATAAATCAAACTCACAAAACCCTCTCCATGACCTATTACAAACGATTTGCTTATTTTTCGTTAACGGTACATATTACAACAAAGGTATTTAATTGCATTTGTAAGTAAAAGTCCAATAAGCAATTAGATCAAAAATCATCTTTGTTGTTGTACTTATATATGTTAACACTAGCTAAACATTGAGACGGTCTTTTGAGTGATTGTATATAAACTGCAGAATATGTTTTTGTGGTACCCAGATACGCACTAAGGATGTATAAAAATTACTTTGTTGTGCACCTCCAAAAAGACTTAAAGTGCTAAAGTAGTTTAATTTTTAAAAATAATAAGATTATCGGAGGGTAAAACAAGTTTTGTTTTTCTAGATCAATAATTTCTGTAACCATGAACCTCTCAAAAACACCCGATATTAAATCCATCCCAAACCACTGTAGCCAAAAAAAAAAAAACGTACCAAATACAACATTTCGCCGCGTTCTCAATATCTATATTTAAGTCAAAACGTATGAGTTTAAATAAGATTTTGTGTATTTGTGTGCATCAAGACATGATTTGTTTGGTAAAAGTGTGCAAAAGACTTTCCTTTTAGTTTTTTCACACAATCATCTTTCAAAAAAGTGCTGACGCTGATGATGATGGTGGTATTGGTGATAATGGTGATGGCTGTTTTAACAACTCAACAACAAAACCATTTACTCTAATTTCATAAACTTTGCCTTCTGTTGCAGGGATATAAAATTAAAAGGTATTTTAAAGGAAATAAAAAATTGAAAAATCGAAAATAGAACGAAGTTAGAACTGTTAAGAGTATTTGTAGCAGACATTAGTAAAATTGGTTAATTGATGAATGACTCATTACTGTTTTCAAAGCAATTTATTTTATTCTTAAATATTGGCTGACTATTGCAAAAGCAGTCGCAAATGTGGTAAACAATTTTAATTATTTACCTTATTATTATACACAACTCAAACAAGAGATATGAGCTTTTATATTGATATTGTTTTATGAATTAATACTTAGCTAAACACCGCGTATTCAAAATAAAAAATTTTTCTTTTTTTCATACGAGCTTTTTGTATTAACATTACAAAGTTTAGCTTAAATGGGCTTGCTTTTGTGATGACATCGTACTGAACTTTAGTATTGTTTATCAACATGTTCGTGGGCTTTGGTCTTAACTCTCTACACTTTACAATAGAAGCTTTGCCTTGGACTTTAATGTGATTATGTTTAGCGAAAATTGGCTAAGTGGCAATATTCTTGATTCAGAGACTACGTGTAGTGATTTTAATAGTTCTAGGCGCGATAGGATAACTAGGAATGTAGGTGGAGTTTTGAATGCATTTTGTGCTAAACATATGTCTGAATTGGTTGATCTCGCTTTTTCTGAAGATATTGAATTGATTTGTGTTGCGTATTCATGGAAAGTCTATATATCGGGTGGGCCATATATTGGCTATACTTATTTCATTCTGGCTATACTTATGTCATTCCATTCTGTGACAAAATTCAGTATATTATCTCCACTGATCAAAATGAATCGTTTTGCGATGGAGCCACGTTGGGAATTATTGCAAATTTATTTCCAAGACAAGGACAAAACAAAATTCATTTTCATCTTGGTGGGTACGCCCGCATCTGGAGCTCAGTAAACTCAAACGTGGTCTTGCAGGAGCCAATGCACCTATAGCGAGTGACTGTTTGGTGCGGCTTGCGGAGCGAAGGTATCATTGGCCCATACTTCTTTGAAAATGAGGACACCTATCGCACCATGATAACCGATTTTTTGTGCCCGCTCTTCATGGTATTCATGTGAACGATGTTTGGTATCAACAGGATGGTGCAACTTTGCACACATCTCATGCCACAATCGATTTATTGGGTCAAACGTTTGAAGAAAGTGCTATGCCGACAAACCAGACACAATTGAGTATTTTAAGACCAATATTCGTCATGCCATTGCCCCATCCACTCGAAAAAGTCAGCGAAAATTGTTCCCAGGCCATCCGAGGCAGCCATATGAATGAAATAGTATTTTATTTCTAACCGGAACAATTGTACTTCAAAATAAAAGAAAAAAATTTGTTTTATTGCATTTTTAAATTTAAACTTTTGAATGGCCCACACAAAACATCACCTGTTCTTATATTCCTCCTTCTTCTGATTTGCGTGTCTATGAGGCTTATTTTGATCTGATTACTGACGTTTAACGGGTTAATGGTAGTCCTTGCTGATTTAAATCATCCGCATATTCCTTTGAATTTTTTATTTAAAATTGGCTCGTTAATACCGTCTTCTTCAGTCCAACTTTGTGGGGAAATCCTGTCCGTTATGTCTGATTTTGGTTTTTTCCAGGTGTTTTGAGTTCTATTGGCGAGATTTTGTATATTATATTCATTGGGGACCAAAGTATTTTCTCTCTATTTCATATAGATTCTATATCTGCCCACGAGAATGTCTTTTATCCTACTTTGTTACTACATACTAAATTTGGTGGTCATTTTGGTTTTAGTACAGGCATGAGATACAATTGTTCACGTTCAATTTACGCTCTTGATTTTAGTCGTCAATGAGATAGCGACGAAAGCACATATGTAGAGAATGTATGCAATTTTTTTTAGGTACAGAAAATTAATAAAAAAAAGTTTCTTACGATCTTGCTTATAGTTGTCACTGTAACAGTGACAAATCCACATGTGTGATGGATGCATGTTGATTTTTTTTTTCAATTTTTTTAAAACATCAACTTCACTCTCTCTGAGAGAGTAATTTCCACGTTTTCACTAATACAGTTACATGTTTGACTTTTGAAAAACACTGATTTAATATATTTTGCACAACAATAATGTTTGATTTTAAAACGAATAAAACTAAAACGCCGTTAGTATAGTTCTACACTTCTTTGATATACTACACTCCGTCTTTCAGACATTTGTGACCGTATGTTGTTCTTGTTGTATTTTAAACCTATTAAATATCTTTCGTATATTTTAATGAAAAGGTTTATCTCTAGATATCGTGTAATATTATGTTGTTAATATATGTTGTTGTTGTTTGAACTCCTTAAACTCATAAGGTAAAAGCAAGAAAACTTAGAGATGAGAAAATGAGTGAAAAACAAAAACTTCCGGTTTATTAAAAAACTTTTTCACAGCTGACCATCTTTAAAACATGATGCTTTTGCAACTTTTTTTCAAATATTTTTCTTTTTCTGTTATTTTGTATATCGTATATAAAAAAATAAACAAACAAACTCACAAACAAAGAAATACACACACACGTTTCTCTGTTCACATTGCAAATAATAATAAAAGTTTTTTTATATAAAGAATATTCTTCTGAGCTAGTTTTACATTTTGCTTATAAAGCGTTAAAAATGTCTTACAACTTTGATGCTGATTACCCAGAAAAAAAAATTACAAAAAAATAAAAAATAAAAAAAAAATTAAAGAAATGAAAATAATTTGATAAAAGACCCAGAAAACAAGTTAAAATAAGTTTACTTTTCTAACAATAATAGAAAAACAAAACAAAAATATAAATAAATAAATAAACAGAAATCATATTTCACATAGAAAAGGAACAAAAATATTTTTGCTTTACAATGAGAAATTGTTTCGACAATATTGTGCTGTTAATAGGAGAACTTTTCTAATAGAAAGAAACAAAAGGCGTGATGTGTATTTCGGTAACAAGATTGTATTAAAAATGGAAATCAAATAGAAGTATTTGAAGGAATTAGATTTCCATCATATTAGACTGCTCAACAGTATTAGGTATTAGGTATTTCTGAAATACTACCTTGATCAAAAAGTTTACGGAATATCTTCCTTGTGGTGATCCCATCATTCCGATTTGAACTTTTTTTTTGTTAAGTTGGTGCATCTGTTGTTGATATTACCGCTGAATCTTAGAGCCATAGCTTGACGTTTACAAAAGCCTGAACAAACCACAAGCAACTGATACTGTGAAAAATTTAATTCGGCGTTGAATTGATGAGATAAGCGAAGCTTTGTTGCAAAATATGGTTAACAATTTTGTGAAAAGTCTGGCACGTCAGCAGACGTCCGCATGGACATTTGCCAGACATCATATTCCATCATATTAATAATTCCCACATTTTTATTTTATATTGATATGAATAAAACAAAATTGGTCAAAAAAATGTGTTTTTAAGCCAATTTACTTTCTGTCCTCAAATTTTCCCAACATATATCGATGGTCTTGCCCTTAAGCCCATTGCCCAGGTAGATCTCCGCACATATAACAATGGCCATGAGATCTGCCTGGAAGACACTCAGTAGTCTTCCCAGTAGGATCGAGAATCTCGATTGGGTCCACGAACTGCAGCAACGACGCAATCATTAATTTTTGAGCCATCGGTATACCAGTTTAGATCAAACTCACTTCGTACTAAGGCCACGTTAAACAGTCCCGGTCCAGGATGCCGTCGTATTAAGTGTGAGGAAATTTGATGATTTCAAGGCTACTTGCACTAGTTTTCAGTGCAGCATTGCTTACGTTAGCTGTTATTCATTACTGGACTGCTGTTGAACTTCAAAAATACTGCATCTGCTCTCTGCATAACTATTAGTTTTAAAGTCAATTTTGTGTGCTAATATATCGTGTAATTTTATTTACAGTTACACAAGCTTAAATCATAATAAGACAACGAAATATATTTCTGGTATCAACGATACGGCCGCATTTCGCCAACTCTCCTGGTGTTCAATTGTCTCTGGTTTATCGACGTAGACAAGTGACTTTTCATAACCCCAAAGAAAATAATCCAATGGCATTAAATCGTTAATTGAACCATTACGTGAAATTACTCTTTCATCCAAAGTTTCTTTGAGTAAATCAATTGCACGATTAATGCCAGCTATTTGAGGTATGAAAAAAATTTTATTTATGTCCTCATACCGTTCACCATTGACAGTAATATTCTGAACATCGTTGTTTTTGAACACATATGGACCAATGACTCCGCCAACCCATAAAGTGCACCAAACAGTAATTTTCTGTAGATTTAATGGTGTTTTGACAAAAGTTTATGGATTCAACCAACAATGGGCTTCATTGGAGAACAAAATAAGTTTGATGAACAGAACCACTATTTTGGTAAAATTTTTTAGCAATTTGCAAGCGTTGTCCTGGTGTAAGCCTATCCATAATGACAAACAAAACTAAACAAAAATCAGCTGTTAAGCCAGTGTTGAAGCAGTGCTGCCAACTCAAAGTTATGAACCCCTAAGAAAAACTCATGATATATGCATCGTTTTTAACTTTATAAATCACCGTTCTGCTTGGAAATATAGGGTAGAAGTATTGTAGAGAGGAAACTGGTTCAGTAGTTGGGTAGGAAGTAGAGTTGGTAGAATGATGAGCTCACATACAATGTGGGACATGATTGCTGTATATGTGAAATTAGTTCTTGAGGAAATTCATGGGATACTTAAACGAAAGATAGGACCATGCTTAAAAATGGCACCACTGGATTTATTCGACGTGTTGAGGTGCGTTAATGGGTTTAAATCCCGTACGGTGTCTTTCGATGATTTCAGCTCGTTAAGAAAATTACTATGTATGTATTCTTTCGGAGACTTTGTACAATTACTGAAGAAATGAGTCTTATCTACATTATTTGCATACTGTTGTTCACATGAGTATTGCTAGTTTTTACCGTCATAAATTTTGATATTTTCTTCTTTTCGAATTTCGCCAGATCCTTTTGGTTCTGAAATAGTTGTGTTCTTTTACCTATCACTCATTCGACTTGAGATGCAGTTCCTGTTATTTCAGTTGTTTGTTCATTTCAAGAAAAACTTGGGTGTCTAATTAGTCCGTAATAACCCAAAGTAGTGTAACATCCTTTGTTATGCATTTCTCTTCTATTTCCAAACGTCTATCTTCCCAGAGACAGCTTTCAGAAATCTAGAAAAAAAATTAATATGTAATAGATACTCTTTGTGGTGGTCAGGATTTATAAGATAAAGTCAGTGAACAATCCTTACACTCAACCACATAAGAAGGCTTACTGTCTCCGAGTGGCTGCCACCGATAATGTGCTCAACTCTTCACCTTTCGGAAATCTCGCCTACTCTCCATGCTGTAATTTGCTCAGTGTGGACCTCCATTTTATGACTTTTACTTGCGCATGACTAAAGTAAGCAACGCCGGCAGTTTTCTGTATGGGTATTCGGGGGATTATGCTAAGATTAACCACTTGGGTGATATTTAGTAGAGTGTTGCTACCTGAAAACGCCTACAAAAGTGTGATCTTTAGCATATTAGGAAGGTAACAGCCGCACGCAGATTGCAGTTCAGTAAGGTCTTGTCTCTTTTGACTATGAGTAACCGCTCAATATAAACGGTCCCTTTAATCTAAGATGAAAAAGCATACGCCGACGCATGAATGGTCAAGTGGTACTTGGCCGCTAGTATGTGAACTCTGGATAGCAGGCGTTCACCAGTTTCAATTAATTTGCCATCCCGCAACACGCCTGGCAATACTGCAGGTGACTCCCTGACCCGAGCATGATAAACCAGTATGATTTCGAACAGGGCCAGTGTACAAAATTTAGATGACATAAGTGTTCGTGATATGTGATATGTGACCGAGGTGATGACATGTCATCTCTAGTAAGCAGCGACAAGTGCTCATCAGTCATCCCTTAAAGTGCTTTAGGTGAGCCTACATAGGGCTAAAGGTGCATCGGGTATATTAGTCTTAGGCTTGCCAACGATAACATCAGTCTATGACTCTTTCAGAAGCCCTGGGCTTTTGGTGGAAAGATCAGAGGATTTCAAGACAGGTCGTGTAAGTTGATTTACGAGCCTGGGAAAACCAAGGCAGTTATTGTGGTTAATCAAACTAAATTTCTTTCCCATTTGTCACATTTGAAGGTGTTAAGATGCGTGCCTTGGCTACTTAGAAGTACAGAACTTCATAGGGCTCTGTCAAGCCAACTGTGGCTGTGATGCGAATTCCCATCAAGTGGTGTGCGGCAGCAAGGACAACACTGCTAGGGATGAGTGCCTTTTAAATTTCTTAGTGAGCAACAATTTAGCTGTGGCCAATAGGGACAGAAGACCTACCAAAGCGAATGACATGTGTCGGACGAGGTGTCCCTATTGGACCATATGCATATTAGATTGGATTTAGCAAGAAAGTTGGACTGGTCCTCTTTCAGGGTGAACATGACAAAGCTACCCGATTCTGTTGATTCTATTGGCGAACAGCAAGTTGACTTGTTTTTGAAAAAAGGTTACTACACTTTGTTCAAAATAAGATTCTTTACCGAAGAAAAACATTTTCTAGTTCAAACATAATTAACTAAAAATCAATTTTAAATCATTCAAAAAAAGTTACCATACAACATCAAATTAAAAATAAATATGATTCCTTAGGGGTTTTTTATTCCAACACCTCATCGCTCAATTACTCTCTCTCTCTATCTCTCTCTCTCTCTATCTCTGTCGCTGAAATAACAACTTTACTCCTTCCATCTGAAGTTTATGCAAAAATAAATTATTTCCCAGTAATAAATTTCACATATTTTCTTCTATATTTTTTGCTTTGATTTATTTTATTTTATTTTTTTAATTTTGTGGTTGTTGTCCTGAGTGATTTAAATTATTTTTGAAAAGAAGTATATGTGGCGCCCGCAATCTTTTCACTCTCTATCATTGACTGCTGCTGCGTTGTTTTGTTAGCAAATAAAACTTGTTTTTCTTATTAAAGCTTTACTTCTGATTACTCCCTTTTCCTCTCTTTTTCACTGATTCTCGCTCTCTCTCTCTCTCTGCACCTCTCAACCTATATTTGTCTGTATATACACAGTTTTACTCTGTGGTATATAATTTATACAATGAAGGAAAACTGTATGTGTGCATGTATGTATGTACAGCGAGTATGTGCTGGTGTAGAATATTTTTACGCTATTTATATGTATGGCAAAAACAACAACCTTTAAGAATATTTGGGTCAAATGTCAATGTTTGAATTGTTATCAATTATAACAGTTTGTTATAATCTCACACATCAAAAAAAGAAAAGAAAATAAAAAATATTTTTATTTTTATATATTATTTATAAATATTTTGTTGTTATTATTGTTATTACTATAACAGCTATCGCTTGAATTGTATAAAAAAAAGCAAAATAAAAACATATTCTATTACAGTGTAGACAGTGTATAGGAAGTGCATACATACGTATTGGTTACTGTAATAACAGTAGAAGACTTAAATGAGCAGTAATATTGAAGTTGGGCTTTAAAACGAGATGCTTATTATTATTTTATAGCTAAAGGTGTTGAATTTTCCAAGAATGAAATCAGTCCCTAGCAAAGCATTATTTACGAAAAGCTTTATTCGTTTTAAAAATAGAGCAGCTCAAGCAAATCGAGTGTTCAGCGATGCTTATCTTGAATATCTTTAATGGATTTCAATGAGCAAGATATGGTTTGTGCAGTTCACAAGTAATAATTTTGATACGGAAAACAAAGGCCGACCAAGTCAGCTAAAAAATTTCAAAGATGATGAATTACTGGTATAACATAGAGAAGATTACACTATGCAACAAGCAAAAATACATTTTATATTTAATATATTTTTTTGATGCGCTATGGTCGCCTAACTTCAATAGTCATCAGCATTCCAGATTATATGGATAACGAATCTATTTTCTAAATGTGTGCAGCTGTATTTCACCAATGGCTTCACGAATATTTTCCTTTGAAGCGTCAATTTTCTCTGGCTTGTTGGCGTAACACTTATCTTTGACGGCACCCCACAAATAATAGTCCAACGGTGTCAAATCGCAACTCCGAGGTGACCAAACGACATCAGCTCTGCGGCTGATAATGCGATCTTCAAAAACAGGGCGCAAAACATCAAGTGTAGCTTCGGCTGTGCAGCACGTAGCGCCGTCCTGTTGAAACCAAATGTTGTTAATATCCTCCTTTTCAATTTTTGTGAACAAAAATTCGTTCAACATGGCCCGGTAACGATCGTCATTGACTGTAACGGCCACTTCTTGCTCATTTTCGAAGAAAAATAGCCCAATTATGCCTCTGGACCAAAATCCGTACCAAACAGTACCTCGTCTTGGGTGTATCGGCTTTTCAATGTATGCGTGCGGTTTTTCTGTGCCCCAAATTCGACAATTTTGCTTGTTTACATACCCGCCAAGATCAAAATGAGCTTCATCTGAAAAGGTGATATTTTGGCAAAATTTTCAAAGTAATCTCGCAATATTTCCCAGCGTTGTTCAAGCGTATACACAACCAAACTCGTTCAGCGGAAGGATAAAACTAATTATCTGTCAAATCAGATATGAGCTAAGTATTACCATTCACGAAATAAGCACTAGTTGAATAAAACATTAGATGGCGGATCCATTATTAATAAATGATATTAGATTGACTTAAGGCCTATATAATTTGGAGTTTTTTAATATATGGCTTAACGGAATCAAATGAGTCGTTTCAAAGTTATCATGAAATGTATGAAGCAGTTTCATTAAAAAGCTCACATAAAAAAAATTATAAATAAAAAAAATTTAAAAAGACTTATCCATAGAATCTGAAATACTGATTATTTTTGAAGTTCAGCGAGCAGAGCGCATCAAAAAAATATTGTGGTTATCCATGGTCAGAAATTTTTTTTCCATTAGTTGCATAGTGTAATTGTCAAACTGAAGAAGAACATGCATGATCATTAGGATCCATTTAAACAGCAATTTTAAAACATTCACAAGCCGTATTAATTACTCCCATACTTATTTAAGCTCTACAACCTGTGGTTGGTACTGGCCAGTATAACTAATGATCTCCAAGCACTTCGATCTAGTGCGTGCTGTCTCCAGTTTTATATAGCAAGGATTTTCACATCGGAAGGGTAGTCCAACCATACTGCACAATGTTAATTGTGATTCACACCTTAGCGTCAAGTTTTTTGTCCAACTTAATTTGATATTTCCTTATTTCAATGCTTCACAAATTAAACAATGGAGAGGTACACAATTGAGCAGCCCGTTAAAATTGTTGAAGTCTTTTACGAAAATCGGCGTTCAAATCTAAATGCATTTCGTGCACTTCGTGCATAATCCACTGAGGAGAATTATGCGCAAATTTCAGCAAACCTCCCGTTCGTTCCGCAGAAAACATTGTTGTTGTTAGCGATAGTGTAACAGAAAAGCCGCCAACCTCGACTCGTCGTCTTGTCCAACAATTGAACATCTCACAAACATCATTGATGTGAATTTTGATTAAAGATATGAATTTACATGCTTACAAGGTTCAATTGAATCAAAAGCTGAAGCCTATGGAGCACTTCACGCCATGCAATACGCCGAATGGTAAACATAACAGAAGTGAATGGTGACTCTACAAATAAAATTGTCTTAAGCAGTTTCAGAAAGAGCTTGATTACGATGAAGAGCTGCTCGAATTTTCACCATTTTGACAGTACAATTTCGAAATAAAATTCTTTGTTCGAGACTGTAGCGTTCCTTAGTTAAAACTTCCCAATTTTATTACTTGATATTTCATCATATGACAGTCAATTTACCTCCTAACTTCAAATTTGCCCATCCTGTTCATACATTTAGTTTCACTTTTACTTCGATTTGTTTTGCTCTCCACTGTTCTATTACTTTTCTTTTTTTCATATTTATATACATAAATATGTGTTGAAGCTGTTTATAAATAGATTTTTTTCTTCTAATGGTATAAGTGTATTTGTGTGAACTACACATCTATGTTTGTATGTATTTTTTTATTGAAATATGAGTATATGAATATATTGTATGTGTGTGTGTTTTTCCTATTCGTTGTTGTTGTTGCTTTCTCTTCTTTTTATTATTATTACAGTATAAAAGGCAAATAACATTGATTTAAAACTTTAGCAATAAATCATATGAATGGCATTTTTATTTAATCCTCTACTCAATAATTTTTTTCGTTTTTTTTTCTATTGGTAAATTTGTTGCTTTGGATGTGAATGAAAACAAATACAAATACAAAAAAGTAGAAAAACAAATATTGACTGCTTGTTTATTATAAGGGATATGCACAGACTACTAAATAAAACTATTAAGATAGAAAAATTAGCTAAAAAATTTCACAAAACTACGTATGTATTTAAAAAGCAACCAATTAATGCGAGAATTATAATGAAGGCCAAAAACTTAAATAAGATTATGAAATAAAAAAAAATGTTTCAAATTTTAATAGAGCATGTTTGGATCATATGATTATATAAATATGATGTTTTATTATTAATTCCCATAACATTCCATGAAGGCACATGGGGACTTCTCTCAGTCAATGAGCTGCACCCGATTCTATTTTGAAACTCTTTGAAAGGGACCTACTGTTTAGCGCCGTCTCCGAATGGCAAATGCATTTGGAGAAGTTTTCAAAACTATTTGTACTCATAACCAGTTACTAGCTAATGTTATGAGGTGATACCGCTGCCGAAAATCGTTTTTCTTGTTTTTTTAAGATGGTCTTGACTGGTATTGAACTGACGACCTTCTGGTTGGTAGGCGGGTGTCTTACCTACCATACCACAGCGGCACACACACGCAAATATGTATATAAAACTTGCAAAAACCTGGTGTGCTTCGCTAGCTCCATCTTAATTAATATCTTAAATGTTGTTTTAGTTACGCTTTTACATCTTTTGAGATAGTCTATAGTTCCTTTCCGAAAGACACTGTAGAATCTGTCGTTTAGCTGTATACAGTCTTCAAACAAACACACATTTATCCAGTGTGCTTTCTGAAATACCCGATTTTTGGCTGATGTGGATAGATAACGCTGGTTTATTTGCTACCGTTCTCCACATATACAAAATTCAATATTTAGTATGTACATCCACTTCTAATTCATCCAGTTACTGGTTGATGTTGTGCATTGTTCACGACGCCGTTAGACCTTTCTTATAAACTTTTATTGTTACCGTTCTCAAGATATATAAAAATCAATATTTATTTTGTATTGTAGGTACCACGCCTACTTGTACATTTCCGCCTACCTTTTGACGGATAATTTATTGTGACCACGAAAAAATTTAGATCAAATTCAAAAGCTTTCACTTCAACCATCCTCAAGCGACTGGCCTCACAGTACGCCATTGGATCGGACCAATTTTCGAGAACTTTTTCGAGTGTATGAGACTGTATCTCGGCAATGGTATCAAGAATGTTGGCCTTCAAATGCACAACTGTATCTGGTTTGTCGGCATAGCCCTTCTCGTTAACGGCGTCCCACAGAAAATATTCCAAAAGCTAATTAATCAATGCCATAAGCGCGGGCACAAAAAAAATGGTAATCATGGTACGATAGATATCTCCATTGACGGTAATGGTTGTGACGTCCTCATTTTCAAAGAAATATGGGCCAATGATGCTTCAGTTCTACAAGTCGCACCAAACAGTCACTCTTAATTGGTGCATTGTCTTCTGTAAAACCACGTTTGGGTTTTCTGAGATCGAAATACGGCAATTTTGCTTATTAACGTACCCACCAAGATGAAAATGAGCTTCATCCGAAAACACGATGTTTTTGGCAAAATCGATATCATCGTGCAATTTCTAGTTGGCCTATCTATCGAAGCGAAAACTAAGTGGATGGTCATGCGGTTTGCGATGGTCATTGTAAGGCGTCATATCGAGATTTTTTTGCAACATTCGTCTTAAACGATGAAGAGTTGATGTTGATGGATTCTCACGCACACTCTCAGCCGCAGCTTCAATATTTTCGGGTGTACGCGCTGAATGTGCACGCTTAGGTCTTGGCGCATCAACAATGAAACCATTTCCACGAACCTTAGCAATAAAATTGTGTATACTGGTCACTGTTGGTATTTCTCTGCGGCTAAATTTTGTACGACAATTTCATGCAAATTCCGACCAATTTTCTCTGTTTTGGAAATAAATTTCCAACAAATCCCAACGTTGCTCAAGCGTAAATCGATTCATTTCGTTCGGTGGAGATAATATATTGAATTTTGTAACAGAATAGTATGACACATATTGCCAGATCCGAAATAACCGCTAGTATAATTGAAACCGATGATGGCCCACCCGATATTTGGACTAAAGTTAGAGGCTTTTCTTTACCACTTTGAAAATAAAGAAAATTAATATTTTCTTTTTATGGGCGTGGCGCCACCCAATTGGAATTTTTGAATTTTATATAGCCTTTAGTTCCTTCCAGACATTTAGAGAGATTCTTCCAAGAAAATCGGTTCAGCCGTTTAGCTGTCTATAGTTTTCAAACAAACAATCATACAAATACACAATCAATTTTATATACATAGTGTCCGCCGGGAAGGTATACTACTTTGTCTTGCCACCGGCGTAACGGTAATTGCCAACGTGGAGCGATATCGTAATATGTTTGAAAACATTTCAACGCTACAGCTGCATGCTTTAGGCTTAACTAACATGCAGTTTCAACAAGACGGTGCCACAGCGAATGCAGCCAGTATTACAATGGAATTACTGTGAGACTTCCACGGTCGTCTGATTTGACTGTTCCGGACTTCTTTTTGTGTGGATACCTGAAAAGCAAGGTTTATGCAAACAAACCAGAAACGCTGGCGCAACTCAAATAAAATATTCGTGATGAAATCAATGAAATACCGCGTGAAAAGTGTGGGAATGTATTGAAAAAGTTGCTGAAAAGTGCTCTCATTTGTGAGGCTAACAGAGGCGGGCATTTTTCTGATGTTGTATTCCATACATAATTGCCGACATTAAATAAAACCTTTATCAATATAAGATCCATTCTCTTTCATATAATCAAAAATTATAATCAAACAAAGTAGTATACCTTCCCGGCGGAAACACTGTATAAGATTACTAAGAATAAAACTTATATTGACTGTATTTATAACAGCGTTCGCCAAACTAATATTAATGCATTCAGAATTGTGGTAGTAAATTGAGAATCCCTTACTCAGGCCACTTTGCACTGTATTTTTCCACTTGTTTCCTCTTTACATCTCTTTGTTTATTTTTTGCCTATACGTGTGGCTAGGTACGTTTGAAAATAGAAGAGAAGGGCAGCTCCCAGCCTGAATTTGGTTTATAGACAAAAAATATTAAATGAACCATATCAAATATTAAAAATTTAAGGACTTAGTGAAAGTTAATATATGAGTAATATCACATTTAGACTGTGAATACCCTTAACTTATTGATTTGTTTGTAATAGAAAATAATTTAATTGAATTTTTGTTTTGATTGCTAAATTGAAAAGATATTAAATTTAAAAACTTAAAATTAATCTTTTTTTAAATCAAAAGGAAAATAGTATCTTATTTATAAGGTCGTTAATATCTAAAAATATGTAAAATAAATCCATCAGGTAAATTGCAAGTGAAAGGGAATCATCAAAGAGAAAAGTAAAAGTGATGATTTTTTAATACTTTGAAAGTATTTTTTGTATTCACTTTAAATATGTATAATCCCTTTATAAGGATTGTTTGATAATTAAGTGGGCTTTTGTAAAATAAAAATAATTATATTTCATTTTACAATATAGTTTTCCTTAAGCTCGATAGATTTAACAAAAATTACCAAGATTTTTTATCCTTGATAATAAAATGCCTTAAAAGCCTTAATGACCTCTTTTTTCTCGTACCACTTAATCATTTCTTCAAATTTTGAAATAGGAAATTGTGCTTGGTGCGTTAGAAGCTCATTCTTAGTCTAATTTAAGGATTTTAGTCTTGGTGGAACAGTAATACTTTCTTAGCTGTATAAGATTGCTTTTGCTTTAAATTAAAATTAAAACTGTTCAAATTTGTGGCCTTTGTGACGTCTATCTTTTCACATATAATGCTAAGCTCTTGACATTGATCCAGATTAGCTATGGTGAAGAACTTACTTACTTACTATTGACAAGAAATATTTTGCCTCGAATTAATCTGAGAAGATGGGTCATTATTTATTTCCTTGAAGTCATCAATCAGTAGATGACACCTACGCTGTGTGGATGAGGCAAGAGGGAGTAGTGTTTATGTGCATTTAGCATTTAAGTTATTTATATCTTGCTGTTAACCTTTAAAAAACGAGTTTGGGAATAACACAAGCCGAGCTAAATAAGGTGCAAAGATTAACGTGAATAAGCACAACTGGGGCAATGAGAACTTGTCCCACAGCATAACTCGAAGTTCAATGGGACCTTAGTCCGCTGAATTTGGCAGTGAAATAAAGGGCCATAGAGATCATGACGAGGATAATTGTAGATGAGTTAGGCAAGAGGTTATGCGAAGCTCATGTTAACCCAGATGACCGAATGGTCAATTACTACCTACTTAGCTGTCCTGTGGACAGGATCATGAAACTCTATGACTTTGGCAAATGTTTCTTGGCAAGAGGTTTAAATAGTGCAAACTCCTTTAGAGAAGGGCCCATTAGGAGGTACATGGGTCAAAGACGGAAAGTGATACAGGTGCGGGAGTGCCTAGAAGGTAATACTTTGAACCCAGCATATTAGAGGCGGAAGTTTATGCAATTGAAAGATGTGCTCAATTTAACCTGGAGAGGAAATATAGAGGACAGGACATAGCCATAATATCTGATAGTTGGTCCGCCATTTATGTAGTTGGCCCCTATTAGGTTGACTGGAAGCTAGTTTGGCATTGCCTGGGTAAACCGAACCGGCTGTTTAGGGGCAATAGGCTTAGCTTACGCTGGGTCCCAGGTCATGTAGAAATGGCGGAGAATGAAAGAGCCGATTAACTTTCCAGAAGTGGAGCTTCCACTGCAGTGGTGAGGTTATAGCCCTTTTGTGGTCTAGAAAGGGGCCCTTGTTTTGACTGTACGGGCCTGAGATAATCCAAACTTTTGTTGGGTAACTAAACATAATATGATAGGATTTTAATCCTATATAGAAATGTCCAGAGAAAACCTGAGAAAACTAACTAAATGAAAATCTAAGTAAAATGGGAATAGTGTCAAACCCGATGTGCATATTCTGTGATGAGAAGATCGAATCATCAGAGCACATACTAGCACTGAGATGATAGTGGGCATATAACTGTTTGCTTGATGGTATCAACTGCTTTTTTATATAATATAATAAGACTGTAATATATTGGACTGAAGTAAGTTGTAACACGCTTTTTAGTATCTTCCTCAGCGATTTGTATATCTAATCTAACGTTATATATATGAATTAGACCATATGAATATAAAGAGAAAATGACCATGTTATGACTTATGTTATTAGTCATAGACCCACTAAAATTTTTCTTTACGTTTTTCCGTAATATCCCATTATTTATTTTTTGTCTCCGATCTGTGGTATGTTTCAATATATTAATGTTTAATCTACAGTTCAGATCAGAGCAAAACCACGTTCAGAGTGAGCTTAAACATTGACAAATAGTCCCTTGAAAAGATTGTACGATTGCATGTATTTTAGCGTATAAATAATTGTTTTATTTTAAGATTTTTCTAATATTATTTCATAAATTTCACGAAACATTTCTGGCGTGACGATCTCTCGTAGGCGATTTGAATGTCATTGGGTCCTTTATACTTGTACGGTTATAGCGAATTTCATTAGAACCATAATATTAAACAAGACTTTTTATTGGCTGCTAATTTTTATTGGTTAGATAGGTTTTTATGTAGAAAAAACTAAATATTTTTTCCGTTTTCGATAAAATTAAGGAACAGAAGCAATCAATTAGAAAGTTTTGCTTTAAAAACGAAAAAATTTAAAGAATTATTATTAATTGTTTTAATTTTAAAAAGATTTATTTTCCCTTTTTAAACTGAAAATTAAATTTAAATAAAAGAAAAAATTGTTGACACTTTTCTAATGAGCCAAAAAAGCTATTTCTATTGACGATTTAAATTAAAAGCAAAAAAGTCTAAAAATTGTGCATAAAATATTAAAACTTTCTACACTTTGAAATAAGTAACTTACGGCCCGTATGAATTGTTCTCTCTCGATTTAGAGGAACGGTATCATAGTGACACCTACGGGTTTTTTGCCTAAACAAACTAAAAGAAAATTAAAAGTACACTCAGTTTCACTGGCTGCTCTCATAGGCAGAAATAGAAGTACTCCAAATGTCTGGTTTTTCTGGCACCCAGAAATCGTGCAAAATGAAAATCAAACATGTGCTTTTATTTACTGTCAGTTAGAAAGCGAGCGTTTCTATGAATCGAAAAGTGTCAACATAATTATATGTGCACAGTGTATGTATAGGCAGCGAAAAAAATCATAAATTTACTTTATTTGAAACTCATACACATACACAGATACATGCTTACAAAAGTATCCATATAAATGCAAACAGTTTCGCTTGTGCTGAATTGCAAACAAGAAAAAAAAAACAAAATCTTCGATAAAATACTTCCTCTCACTTTTATGCTCTTTTTCCTAACTTATACTGCCATACTTATGTTTGTATGTTTTATCACAATTTAGCGTGATTTAAACACCAAATGCGTTTGAAGTAAAGTGTGTGTGAACACACACGCATGCACTATATAGCCGCTCGTATAACACCCGCCATATTTTGGTGTTACAAAAATAATAACAATAATAACACACTGAAAGCAAAAAAAAAAATTAGAGAAGACTTTAAAAACACCACAGAAAACATATTAACAACTGCTGCTGCAGCAGCTGTCGCCCTACTCTCGCTTTTGTTGACGTAGGCTGCTAATAATAATGTGTTGTTGTTGTTGTTGTTGTTGTTGAAACGAAGTGTGAGCAAACAAGCAAACAACAAACAACAAACAAACGAATGAAAATGATTGCCTGCATTTTACAACAGTTTCTAGCTCGTGGTTACTATTTATGCTAACGTGTGTGCCTGTGTGCGACAGTAACTCATACAGCGATGGTAGTTTTCAGACAAGGGTTTGTTTGCAACACTCTTTCTACACAGGGTATGTGTAAATCCATGAAAGTGTTATAATTTTGGCTCAAATTGTTGTTTTTTTATAAACCAAAAAAAGGAGAAAGTTATTGTTGTAAAAGACCACAACTTACATTAGGGCAATAACAACTGTTGTCTTTAAATGCAAGAAAATATGTCTGAACTAACTGCATTTGAGATAGTGGCTAGAATCCGAATTTGTAATCTCTTTAATAGATGATGTGTGTGAAGATAAATTTAAATATAAAAAGTAAAGACGCAAACCAGGTTTTTTAGTTTAGCAATTTTTGGCGTTAACAGAGCACTATTAACACTTTAACAGTAACTATAAGTTAAAGTGAAAGAATTTATTGCCAAAATATATATGCCTGGAATATGGAGGAGTAGCACATCCTTGTGCTCCAGACTTTCTTTCGTAGATCAGCTTTGGAGCCAAAACTTTAAAAATTGTGGAATAGCAGAAAATGTATTGCGGTTCATTGGTTATCTCCATTCCATGGGAAGCTCAGAGATGGACGGAATACCACACTGTATGGAGAGAGTGACCCCAGGAGTTCCTAATATAACTGTGCTAGTGGTATTCCTGAAATAGTTTTGGGACTGGAGAAATTTAAATTTGAAAAATTGCATTTTGACTGGAGAGGATGAGTGGTTATTGTGGGAAAACTAGAGATGGCCGGAATATCATATATATATGGGAAGAGTGACCTGAAATAATTTTGGAACTAGAAAAATTTACATTTGAAAAATTTGTATTTTTTTGACTGGAGAGTATGATATTCTTAAAAATATATCATCATTCGATTTTCTCTTGAATGTTTTCGCGAAAAATTCTCACTAAAATTGTTTAAGTCTCTAATTCAAGCTTTTCGGGCCTCTTCTGACAGGTCAGTTGTCATTGGTAATAAGACATGATTTGGTCCATCAATTAAATATTTATGAATAGTTGGAGACATATTATACTATACCTGTAATCATACCATAAAACGGATTATTCAACTGTTCGAGAAATATCGAGGCAGTTCCTGTAATAATCCCAGACAATTCTAGATCAGATTATCAAGTGTTCATTAAATCCTTGAATTTGTGGTATTATGTTAGGCAATTAATTAAAAACTAAAGGTTCCAATAACAATTTTGTTTATTAAAAAGGACGCAGATGTTTGGTTTAGAACCTGGACGGACCAAGTCATACCCCATCGGGAAACATAACCTCGTATAATATAGTGTTTACGATGATACTTGGAAAAAATATATTGAAACAAGGTAGCGATATACACTGGGATTGTCTTTAAAATGAAAACTGAAGTTGTGAAGAGTAAGTCGGAGTAATATAAGTACGGGCATGGATAGGAAAACCATCAGAAGAGATACATTGTTTTCTTTGCAACTCCGCTCCGAGTTTTAAATCCAGGTTTACTAACATTGCCTGTCAAAAACAAACTAACGGATGTACCCTGCACAAAACTGAACATTGTAGTACTAAAAGTTTAAAGTTTAACAAATAGTCCTCGTAATCTAATAACAGTGTTTGACTTTAATTTTTAGGCTTATCATAGAAATCAGTACAGTATGTTTATAAAGGGGTGGACTTCGTTTTTCAGGACGCGTAAGTATTATTTAATAAATAGACCTTGAATACGTCTATGCTGGTCATTTAATTAGTTCATAGGATGACACATAAATGCCGTTACTAGAATTTCGTCGATATGATTTTTATTTAGTACTAATCTCCAAACGATACGTGTATACTGTACAGCAAATTTGACAGCAATCTGACTATTGATTCGTGAGTTTTAGCATTTTGCGTAAAGCAACTTTTGTTTTTGAAAAAAAAAAAATAAAAATAAAAATAATAAAAAATTAAAAAAAAGTGAATTACGAGTTTTGGTAAAGCACTGCTTTTTGATGAAAAAAAAAATACAGTGAAAACCAAACAATGGATTGATAAACATTATCCGAACTCTGTTCCATCGAAACAAATGATAGAGAAGTGGTGCACAATTGATGAAGAGAGCAGTGGACACCCAAATGAGACTGTTATTTCAGAAAACATACAAAAAATCTACAAATTCGTTATGAACGAAGGCGCACGAATTAAGTGACATTGTAAAGGTATCAGATGGTACCGTTTTTACCATTTTACACAAACATTTGGGTGTACGAAAGCTCTGCTCAAAGTGGGTACCGCGTTTGCTCACTGTTGAGCAAAAACATGAACGTGTTGATGATTCAAAGCAATGGCAAAACTACATGAATTGAACTTCGAATTGCTCCAACAAACATCCACCGTAGATTTCCACCAGATTTTGTCCCCAACTCCTCTTTCCCGTTTTCAGACCTGAAGAGAAAGCTTGCTGGAAAGAAATTCAAGTCCAATTATAAAGTAATCGCTGAAACTGAGGTCTATTTTGACGAGAAAGATAAATAGTACTGAGATAATGGTATCGAAATGTTGTAAATCGCTTAACTCATTATATCGCCCGCAAAGGCAACTATGTGGAATAATCAAATGGAGTTTTGTCAAAATTTTGTTTTTTTTCTTACTTCTTTTACGGACTTATTGAATGACCTGCTGAAAGTCACGTTATAAAAAAGTTTTCAATTTAACAGACAGTCCTCGTACTCTGGCACAACCAGTTGAAGAGACAGTAAATGTTTGGCGCTAATTTTTATGCTTAGAAATCATTTTTGTTTTTCGGGACGTATAAGTATTATGTAATAAATAATTTAATTCAATAAGACTCATACGTAGTCAGGGACCTTGAACACTTTTATGTATTAGTACTAGGGAGATCGAGCGGTTATTATTCGACCGGTTTTAGCCGGTTTTTTTGGTTTTGTCGAATACGGTTTTTTTAAATGTCCATTTTTCGAATACCGAATAAACCGGTTATTTTAACACGAATAACCTGTTAATTTTCATATGTTTTTATAGTAAATATGATCCTCTTTTATATATTTTTCTAAATTTAGTATATAACGTCTTATTTTTATACCGTAAATGACAACCTTAGACGTCGCACAAATAACGTGAAAACCATGGGAGATCAAAAAAGTTATGCACACTTGAACAACAACAATTTTCTCTCATTTTCTGATAATCAACTAGACTCATTTAAAGGGACCTACAAACACCGGCTCCGAATTACAGATGTTATATAAGGTGAGCAATTTAAAAATTTAAATTTAAAAATGCAATAAAACAAAACCGGTTTAAATTTTTGAAAATTAATTTTTTTGTTGTGAAGTAAAATTGTTCTGGTTATAAATGAATATTATTTCATTCATATGGCTGTCGCAGCTGGCATCACAATTCCCCATTCGATGGTACCAATTTTCGAGAACCTTTTCGAGAGTATGGGATCGTACCTCGTCAATGGCATCACGAATAGTTTCTGATTTATCGGCATATCACTTGCCTTTAACAGTGCCACGCAGAAAATAGTTCAACGGTGTAAAATCGCAGCTTCTTGGCGGCCAGCTGACATTACCATTTCGGCTAATTAAACGGCCATCAAACGTTTGACGGAATAAATCGATTTAGGCATGAGATGTGTGGCAAAGTGTACCATCCTGTTGAAATCAAACAACGTTCACATCAATACCATGAAGAGTGGTCACAAAAAAATCAGTTTTCATGGTGTGACCGTAATGGTTGCGAAATATGAAATATTAAATATGGGCCAGTAATATCGCCGCTTCACAAGCCGCACCAAATCGTCACTCGTAATGGGTGCATTGACTTCTGTAAGACGTTTGGGTTTCCTGAGCGCTAAATACAGCAATTTTGCTTATTAGCCTACATTTTTGCATTTTTTGTTTTTTATTTATTTTTTGTAATTTTTGACCAATTGATTTGTTTTGGAAATAAATTTTCCATAAATCCCAACGTTGCTGAAGCGTAGAAATAATTTTACTAAATTTTGTGACAGAATAGAATGACATAAGTACTGCCAGATTCTAAATAACCGTTGGTTCAAATTTAAACTTTTAAATTGCCCATTAGTTAAGTCTTTCAAGCGTAAATACTCATAACCAGTATGGCCTGTGATTGAACTAAGAACTTTTTGTTTGGTTGGCGGGTGTCTTACCTAACATAGCATAGAGGCACACGCTATTAAATACGTAATGTATATGCATTTATGCTTCTACACATGTCCTCTGAAGTGTGAAAATATTTGGAAATTGATGGAGAGGATAAGTCTGGATATATTGATTGTCCTTAAATACTAAGCTGAAAAAGCTCTTCGATACCAGCAATTATTAGCCACCTTAAATGTGTTTATGAGATTGACGTTATTGTGCAACGAGGAAACTTGATTCTACACCAAGTAGTCTCTAGCCGCTGGCGAGTAGAACTTTTACAAAATACGCTGTAAAAAATGAGCCACTGAATGAAATATTAAGACAATGCGGTGTCGAGGAAGAAATGCTCGTTAAGGCATTAAAAAAGCTGAACGTTGTTCTAGCATTCCTACTTAGTACAACTACAACAGGAGACGAATACTTCAATTAATTTTATTTACTAATGCAACTAGAACTAAGAAGAATCCTCTTTCAATAACAGAACCGGTTAACTGGTTATATAATAAATCTATAACCGAAAACCGGTTTTTAAAAATTACTATTTTTTGAATTATTCGGAAACCGGTTTTTGAAAAAAGTCGAATAATCATTCTCCCTTACTAGTATATATTCGAATGATTTTCATAATCATATAGTATTTTAAACATACTTTTAAAAATATAGACAATTTTGTTTTACATCTTAAAAATTTCTATTTGATTATATTGACTTTTCTAATACATTTCTTTTAAAAAATTTATTTATTTAATAAATAAATGCAATTTATACGGAAAATTAGTTCACATTTATTGGACAATAAGACAATTGAAATTGAATTATTCTGTAACATTTTAATAGAGTTAAGCCAGTTTATGGTGTTTCTATTGTTCGATAGCTACTGAAGTTGATGTTGATGTTAATGTCGATGTCAATGTTGTTCATGTCATTGTTGTGTGCACTTGTCCGTTATTAATATTATGGTTTGTTTATTAACAAAATTCTAATGCCACATTGTATCCTCGGTCATGGTTGCAAATTGTAAATTGTATCAAAGGATGTTCATTATTATTGGTGTTATTGTGGTAGTGAATAAACATACAGTATGTGTATAAAATGCACTAGACATACATATATAAAACATTTTATGTGTGTGTTTGTGCATCTGAATAATCAACCATGAATTTAAAATTGAATGTGGGAAAGTGTTTGTTGTTTATTTCAATCAATGAAATTCAATAAAAATAAATTACAATTTTATGCTGTAAATTGTAATATAAATTAAAACTAAATAGAGAAAACTTAGTCTACAAGTTTTATAAGCTAGTAGTACTAGTATTTATTTGAAAAAGAAAAATTTATATATATATTGGATTATGAGGCTTAACTTATCATAGCTGTTTAAATCACACATTATGATTTAAGCAGAATGGTGGCTAATTTTATATTGTTTTTTTGGTTTTATATGAACCTGCTTGAATAAATATGTGATTATTGGAAATGATAACAATTCATAGCCTTTAATATAACACAGTTCTACTAAATTAATTAAAACAACAATTATAAATAATGAGACATACATATGATGACCCAGTCAGTAATTTTTATTCAATTGAAGTAATTTTAAGACTTGAGGTGTAAATATTAAATGTGTAAGTTGAATATTCGCAATGGAAAGTGGCGTATCTTTTACACACGGTTTGTGTTTTTTATATGTTAAATGGCATTTGCGAGGGTAAATACCTGTCATTTCTTCTCACAAAGTGAAATAAATAAACAATAATATTTTTTGCTTCAAATTTATGTGGGCTTCAATGCCCACAAAACATTATTTGCGCAAACTCTTGCTTTACTTATTCAATATGAAAAAAAAAAAAAAAACAGCTAAAGCAGACTAGAATTTCATTGAAGCTTCGCCTGTATATGCTTTAATGACTTTAATGTCTAAGAGACAGCTTAAGGTTTTCAGCAAAGAGTGCCGCAGAAGACAAAGCACCACATCAGCCGAGAAATTTCAAGAAGACGAGTTAGAAGCATTATTCCATGTAGATTTTTGTCAAATTCAAAAAGAACCCGGCCGAAAGTTTACAAACACAAATCGAAGCCGAGAAATATTAAAACAGGATTTTCAAAAAGAAAACAGTTTTGCAACGATTTCTATTACTCGTGAAGAATAAACGTTAAACTGAAGTGCAAACAATCGTATGTAAAGCCAAATAGCCCTATCAATTCCAAAACTTAATGTCCGTGTCACTGAAACTAAGTTATGGATGCTTTGTTGAAAGCCAATATGCTCCCTAGAGAAGTCATGGAGAAAAAAAAGAAACTGCTGTTATTGACTGCAATATTAAGTAAAACTTTGTATATTTTTATTTTCGAACAAAAGGCGATCAGCAGCTGCTGTGTTCACATGCATGACTTTCGTGTTTTTTAGTAACTTGTATTTCTTTAGAACAAGCTAGTTAGCTCTTTAACTTGGCCTGCATGTGATATCAAGTCAATATCCAGTCGTTAAGATATTCTATACTCATTGGGTGCTTCTGTTAGGAGTAATATCTATATAGAGTGTCCGCCGGGTGTCCGAAGGTATACTAGTTCGTTTTGTCGCGATTTTGGTAAACATTAGTCAGTTCATACTTGGCATTCGTGAAGAAGAGTCTTGGCAAATTTATTATGGAAATATATTCAGTAAACCAACGTGTTTTAATCATTAAAACATTCTATCAAAATCAATCATCGATTACTGTGGTGATGAGAAAGTTAAGTGAAATTTTTGGGAGAAACAACGTTCCAACAAGACGCACTATTTATCGTGTAGTGAATGATTTCAAAGAAAGAGGGACTGAAGCTGATAAGCCCAAGTATGTACCACAAAGTACTGCAAGTTCGGCTGAAAACGTTACTGCTGGTCAAGAAAGTGTTGGAAACAATCTATCAACCTCAATTCAACGCCGTGCTCAGGAGCTTGGTCTTGAAAGAACAGCTTCGGGCACAATTTTGCACAATGATTTGCATTTGTTTCCATTTAAGTTTCAGTTAACAAAAGAGCTTCTTCCAGAAGACCATTTACGCTGCCATCCATATGCCAATAGGATTTTACAGCTCGCCCATTACAACCCAAATTTTCATAAAAAAGTCGTAATGAGTGTTGAGTCACATTTTCATTTAAATGGTTATGTGAATAAGCAGAATAGTCAATTCTGGGCAACGAAAAACCCTCAAATTATTCATTAGTCACCTTTGCATCCATTAAAAGTGACCGTCTGGAGTGCAGTTTGGTCGGGAGGAATCATAGGACCTTACTTCTTTGAAATTGAAAACAGCGTATGGGTAACTGTCAATGTGGAGCGATATCGTGATATGACTGAAAACGTGTTAACACCACAACTGCATGCTTTGAGCTTGACTAACTTGTGGTTTCCACAAGATGGTACCACATCGCATACAACCAGAATTACAATGGAATTACTGCGAGACATCTTTCCACAACAAATTATTTCAAGGAATGCTGATGTTGATTGGCCTCCACGGTCGTCTGGTTTGACTGCTGCGGACTTCTTTTTGTGGGGATATGTGAACAGCAAGGTTTATGCAAACAAACTAGAAACGCTGGAACAACTAGACAAAATGTTAGTGATGAAATTATTGAAATAAGGCGTTAAATGTGTGAGAATGTATTGAAAAATATGCTCAAAGGACTCGCGTTTTTAAGACTAACAGAGGCGGACATTTATCTGATATTGTATTGCATACATAATTGCCGACGTTTAATAAAACATATACCAATAAATGATCCATTCTCTTTCCTGTAATCAAAAATTATAAACAAACAAACTAGTATGTATACCTACCAGCAATACAAGTTGAAAAAAGTATATCCTTTTTGAACACCTGAAAAAAACACCTGTAGGGTCGGGAATTGCCTCTGTATGCAAGACTAGCTTCAATAGAGTGCAATAAACCCGGCTTGTATTGGGTGGGCCATCTATCGATTTACATTTTAACCAGCGGCTATTTCGAATCTGGCAATACTTATGTCATTCTTTTCTATCACAAAATTCAGTATATTATCTCCACTGAACGACATGAATCAATTTACGATTGAGCAAGGTTGGGAACGACAAAATACCCGTTTTTGCGGCTTGCAAACCTAAACGTGAACTTACGGAAGACGATGCGCCTATTAAGAGTGACTATTTGTTGCGGCTTGTGGATCAAAGGCAGCGCTGGCCGATATATCTTTGAAAATGAGGACGGCGCAACCATTACGGTCAATAGAGACACCTATCGCACCATGATAACTGATTTTTTTGTGCCCGCTCTTCATGGTATTGATGTGAATGATGTTTGGTTTCAACAGGATAGTGCAACTTGCCACGCATCTCATGCCACAATCAATTTATTGCGTCACACGTTTGGTGGCCATTTAATTAGCCGAAATGGTGATTTCCATCTGTCGCTAAGAGGCAGTGATTTGACACCGTTAGAATATTTTTTGTGGGGAGCCGTTAAAAACAGATGATATGCTAACAAAGCAAAGACAATTAAGCATTTGGAGGCCAAAATTCGTGATGCCATTGTCGAGATACGACCCCATACACTCAAAAAAGTTTTCGAAAATTTGTCCGATCGAATGGGGTACTGTGAGGCCAGCCGGGGCACCTATATGAATGAAATAATATTTCATTTCTAACCGGAAAAATTTTGATTCACAACAAAAAAATCTACTCTATTTGGCAAGATTTCAAACCGTTTGGATTAATTTTCCGAAAATCTATATCTATATATAAATCTATATTCCAAACACCATTACTTTGTTAGAGATGTGGTTGGCCTGGATGGCAGCCCCATTATCAGAATATGACGCAGTAGATACATTATCTGCTTATCTGAAGATAAATTGATTAACGAAACCGAAATTTTTATGATCTATATGATATATCGATGACGACGGCTTTTAGCATGAGGAAAATGACACCATTTGGAACATGGAATGCAGGAACGCTGTTGGAACTATCTCATGGGGCACAAGTCTATAGGAAAGTGATTTCGCCCGGATTACTATTTCTATGGATAAGCGGGAACCGATGGCCCAATGTGAAAGGACAACCAACAGCTGATAGATTAATAATCTGATCCTTCCCAGATTAAGTAGCGTGGGATACCTTTCGTATAAGACTGCCTTATAAATTTAGAACCGTTTTCGGACATGGCTATATTCGACAAGTTTCGCACTTGTTCACGTGTTATGCCTCACCAAATACTGACGACCGTGAAAGCTGGGTGTGCTGATATACTGTTTGTAATGGGTGATTTCAATGCGGAAATTTGTTGTGGCAACACTAATTCGAGATCAATTATGGACAATCACTGACTAGTGCGATGAACTCAGAATGGCTAACTCTTTCTTAGTATGTGTGCGGCAAACATTTGAGTGATGTGTGGATTGTTGTTCCTCACAGAACAATATATAAGACAAAGTGAGATTCCCCCGAACAAAGAAAAGAAAATTAAATTGATCACTTGGCGATAATCAACAAATGCGCCAGGAAAATTTTTGTATGTTCGTAGTCTCTGCGGTGCAGATATGGCAAGCGATCATCATCTTTTAGTCGCAGAGATGCGCATCAATATTGCAATTATTCGTGACACTGTCATTAGAGACAACTTGCGACCTGTCAAATCTTCGATCTTGGCAGGAACTTGATCTAATGGAATTGAAAAGGGTAAAATCCACATTTATGGAACCTGCCGTGCGAAGTGTCGGCCATATCGTAAACGTGAGAAGAGAGTAAGTTTCCGATCAAAATTGACGTATAATCAACTTAAACAAAAGCAAGTAATCGGTACTGAATTGGGCAAGAACTCGCGACGCGAAAGTACAGCTACAGACATGTCTGAGCGAGCTTGACAGAGAAGTGAAGTCCACTTCTCGGACCGGACAACATCAGTAAGGACGCCCAAATCGCAAGAACCGGCGACATGTACGGATGCCTGAGGAAACTCATTGGTGCCTAAAAACCATATGAAAAGCCCCTAAAAGGCTCTGATGGAGAACTGGCGACAACAGCGGAATAACAGGTTGAGATATGGGTTAACTACTTTGGCCGCATGCTTTCCGAGAATATTCTGCCACTCGTAATCAAGTGCATGTGTGTGTCGCACGAGGACGACCCACACCTTAATTATGCACGTCTCGCTTTGAAGGAGATCGCTAATTCGATCGACATCTGTAAGGGAAATAAAGCTCCAGGTGTTAATAGTACTGCAGCACAGCAATTGAAGCACAACCAACTTACGAATACTCGAATAATCGTTCAGACTGATAGGGAGAGAGAGAAATTTCCCAATGATAATGTATAAGAAGACCCAATCATCATTGCCTTGTTAGAGATAATCGGTTGCTGGGCTGCTGACAAATTGAAGTCATTTGTGCGTATCTATATTACTTATTTATTTCTCCTTAAAAGTCATTTTTAAATATTTCATGTGAATATGTTTGTTGGGTTATTGATATCTAAAGGCAACAGTAACTAGTAATAGTAAAAACAACATCATTATCGTCGAATAATAACAACAGGTTGGCTATGTTTTTATACACATTTTTATATACATATCTCGTATATATATTGTATATATCTGTATAACATATGTATATACATATGTATGTATGTAAATGACTATGGATATCTATGTGTATGAAGTAAATCTACTTAACAAATAAACATTGATTAATTTGTTGACACAATACAAGGATGAATGAATCAATGAATGACTGTACACATGACTGAACAAGCGAACGAGTGTAAGAAAGACTAAATGTATGACTGAGTGACTGAACGAATTTAAGTGTAAATTTAAATTTGTTACACTTGTACATGTACAAAACAACAATACATATAACCAAGCATATCTTTTGTTTAAATGTAACAGTATACGTCTTTGTGTGTATGGCTCGTACACATATGCATGATTTTCTAGGTAAACATGAATATCTGTATGAGTGTGTTTACGGTTTGTGTAATTGTTTGTTTTATCATATACACAATTGTAAAAGTGTGTGTGAGTGTTTCTAAGTTTTTTTCATGTGGTTGTCATTGAAATCGTTTATCATCCTGAAATCTGTTTTAGTGCAAGTAACGCACAGTGAGTGAATACAATAAAAGAAAGAGAACTTGTGTCTGAGTTACAATCACACTCACATCTATATATACTTTTAAACATGCATACTTTGTAAAACATAAAACGCAATTTATCATTTAATTTAACTTTAATCAACACTATGCAACAAATGAAAAAAATTTTCTGACCATGGATAACCAGTATATTTTTGTGATTCGCTATGGTTGCCTAACTTCAAAAATCATCAGCATTTCAGATTCTCTGAATAATTTTTTTTTTAAATTTTTTTTCCTAAAATGTGAGATTTTTGAAGAGGATGCTTTATACATGTTATGATAACTCTGAAATGACTTATTCGATATCGTTAAGCCATATGTCAAAAAATTCCAAATTATATCAGCTTTAGGTCATTCTGATATCAGTTTTTAAGTTATTGAGAAACAAATCATAAAAAATTTACTTTTTTTTTTAAAGATTATGATGTTTTTGATTTCTAAAAATTAAAAAAAAAAATGGAAATCAACAAATATTTAACAGTTTCACTACTTATTATAAAGTTGCTTGTAATAGAAATAAAATAAACCATAATTCATGAAAATCGATTGGTAAATACAGTCCAAATTCTATAAATTGAATCACCATTTTCCAGAAAAAAACTTCAACTTTGGAAATTTAATTTAAAAATGTTTCAAATTAAATAAACAACAACTACTTTTAGTACCAATTCATTTTAATTTATCACTAAATTATTAGCTATTGAGCCATTTGTAATTTTGTAAAGGTATTATATATTTATTTACTAAAATACTGGGTTTTTTTTTACAAATTTGCTTTGAGCAAAAAGTGATTCTAATTTGTGTAGTGCTTTGTAGTGCTCATCTTTTACGTTCTCATTTGTACTTAAGAATACATCTAAAGTCTTAAATGAATCGTTTATAACTTGTCTAGACGGTTGTCTAACTGTTTCCTTAACTTCGTCCCTATCGCTATCTACTATTTCCCCAGAGTGCGATTCTGATTCGACGACATATTCATTAACAATATCTTCGTTTAGAAGTATTCAATTCATTATGGATGTGCAAAAAGTTTTGAACAGTACAACTTATTGATTTTACTTCATTCAAATGTAATTAGGCTTCGTAGTTATCCTTTAAAACGTTTCCGTTGTAGTTAAAATCATTTAATAACACTAAAGGTATGTCATATCCTTCGTCCCACACTGAATGTTGTCCAAATCCAGATTTTGTAAAGCTGTTGAAATTGTCTGGCTAGTGACATCAATATCCCAAGCTCTTGATAAACGGTGAATGATGAATAGCACATTAATATCATGTTTACAGTTTCCTTCAATTCGAAACATTTTTTTCCTCCGTCACTCCTCTAGGGAGCATACTGGCTTTCCACAAAGCATCTATTGCTTTGTTTCAGTTTCTTTAATCAATTTGATATTTTAAACTAAATTGTTGATTAATCCGATGTAGCTTCTTCCATATGTTTTTCTTTATTATTTTTTTTTTGTGTAGTGGTTAAGATCCTCGCTAATTGGTGGTGATCTTTACTTTAGCATAGTAATTTCCTGATCTCTCGTCCGATGTTTTCCATCCTCGTCAGAGGTATGCGGGAAAGGTCAGGGGGCTTTTTTTAATTTAGATAGAGTTGGCTGAAGGGAATTTGAAGCCTTTTTTGATTATTAAACATTCGAAATCACAATTAAATTTTTTCTTCGTCGTGTCTTCTGCTGGGGCTTTTGCATGGGTCGTTTGTATTGTTATGCGTGCGCTCTAACCACAACACCACGCCACCACAATTCGAACTATAGCCTCTTTTAAAATTCTGTTTCGATAATGAGCTTTCAAACATCGAGAGGTTGTAATTTTGATGTCTTATCTGGTAGAAAGAATCCCAATTCAAGAGATTTCAATATATTTTGTATATCCTTAGGGTGTGCCGGGCAAATATCTGCAAAGAATATCACATTTCTTTCAGCAGCAAAAAATTGTTTATCTAACTTCACCATCCATTCTTCAAAAATTTGGCTTGTCATCCAAGCCCGCCAGCGACTTGACACTACGAAAGCAACGAGGATTCTTACTTTTTCCTATCACTAAAGCTTAAATTTTGTCTGTTCCATTCATATTTGGCGCCAACATAACTGTCACACGTTTCTTCCAATATTTTCCTCCATGATATTTTTATTTTCTGAATGTTAGTGTTTTGAGAGGAAGACATTTGTAAAACAACCCAGTCCCATCTGCATTGAAAATATCGCTTTCGTTGTACTTTTCCAACAAAGAAGGTAAAACATCGGTTTTCCATTTCTGGAAGTATTCCTCGAAAACATCATTGCCTTCACTACAAGCTTTTTTGTCTAAGAAACAACAAATAGCATATATGACTATTTAACATATACTTTTTTCCCTCACACTATCTTTGCATATCTTATCTTCCATTTACCTAGCCAACCTTTGCTTGCCTTAAAGTCATCCACCTTGACTTCCTTTGCATATTCCATGGCTTTGCTCTTTAATATTCCTGCACTGAAATAGAGCTTTTTCTATGATGTGGTATCCTGGTTTTTTTATTCTCCTGGTTTTTTATTTAATGTTCCAGATTCAACAGCGTACCTGCTGATAAGCCATATTTTTCTGCCACGTCTCTTTTCTTGATCCACTGCCTATTTCTTTTATTTTTTGAGACTTTTCTTCAATTGTTCAATTACGTTTCGGTGCCATTCTACTTTCTTATAATACTTTATGTTCTCTATTTTTAATCACTTCAAAGAAATTTATACGTAAACACATGCATTTTTTTTAGGGACTTCAACGAAATATAAACACAATAGTACTGCCTTATGTATGTGTATTATAGAAGTTCGACTGTACTTATTTCATTCCCAATAAAGTGAAGGCGTATGAGTGATATTTATGAATTTTGAAAAATATCGCTTATACGACACCCATTACATATAGGATCCGCCATCTAACGTTTTTTTTCAACTAGTGCTTATTTCTTTTATGGTAGCACTTAGCTCATGCCTGATTTGCCAGATAATTAGTTTTATCCTTCCGCTGAACGAATATGGTTGTGTATACGCTTCGCTAAGTGGGCCTGCGATAGACTAACACAAGATGCCGATTTTGCCAAAAAAAATCATCCTTTCAGATGAAGCTCATTTTGATCTTGTCGGGTACGTAAACAAGCAAAATATTCGCATTTGTGGCACAGAAAACCCGCACGCATACATTGAAAAGCCGATACACCCAAGTCGAGTCACTCTTTGGTGCGGATTTTGATCTAGAGGCATAATTGAGCCATTTTTCTTCGCAAATGAGCAAGGAGTGGTCGTTACAGGCAATGGCGATCGTTATCGGGCCATGTTGAATAAATTTTTGTTCACAAAAATTTAAGAGGAGGATATTAGCAACATTTGGTTTCAACAGGACGGCGCTACGTGCCACACAGTAGAAGCTGCGCACTCGAAGTTTTGCGCCCTGTTTTTGAAGATCGCATTATCAACCGCAAAGCTGATGTCGTTTGGCCACCTCGCAGCTGCGATTTGATACCATTGAACTATTATTTGTCGGCTGCCGTCAAAGGTAAGTGTTACGCCAACAAGCCAGAAACGATTGACGCTTTAAAGGACAATATTTGTGAAGCCACTGGTGAAATATAGCTGCACACAATCGATAATATGCTTAAAAATTTGGCCAGCCGGGGCAGCCATTTGAATGAAATTATTTTCCCTTATTAACCGGAAGGATTGTACTTTCAAATAAAAAAAGAAATTTGAGAAAATATTCAGTAGTTTTTTTAGCGTTTTCAAAAAAAAATATATGGCCGACCCTTTACAATTACAACAAAAAAATTGTTATTTTAAAAACTAGGAAATAAAATATATATTTTCCAACCGATTTTCTTATTTTACTTTTATTATATGCATCTCTATGAATAAAAAGTGAAACTGGTAAATATTTGCTTGCTGCTTTCAATTTTTTGTAAATTTTTAAAAATCAGAAATATCATGACTTAATTTATAAAATGCTTCTCAATAACTCCAAAAATAAGTTATTGAGTTTTATTAAGAAATAATAATAGACTGGCTTAAAGCTGGTATAATTTGGAATTTTATAACATTTGGCGTGAAGAAATCGAATAAATCATTTCCAAGTTACCATAAGATGTATGAAGCAGCCTCTTCAAATATCTCACATTTTAGAAAAAAAAATATAAAAAAGAACTTATCCATGGAATCTGAAATGCTGCTGATTTTTGAAGTTAGGCGACCATAGCTTATCAAAAAAAATATATTTAATATCAAAGGTATTTGTGCTTGTTGCATAGTGTCATTTAAAGCTTTAATTTTTTCCTGATTTTTGAGCTGATACTCTACTTTTCCCTTTAAATAAATATCCAAAGATTATTTTTTGTCTATTTTTTTTCTTAAGTTGTTTTTAACTTTTATTATATGTTTTTTTTTGACTTGTTTTGTTAACAAAAGATAATGTATAGAATAGAAGAAAAAATCAACAGCATTATGAAAAGGTTATTCTTTTAAATATAAAATATAGAAATGAATACAGCGCTGGTAAGTTTGTTAGATGTGTTTTTTCCATTACTCTATCTTAGAAGCTTGTTGCTTCCAAAAAGCTTTTCAATTATTATGCCTTGTTTGAGTTGGTTAATCAGTTTTAGTTTTCCAGCTAAGCAGACGATTGGTCTACTGTAGCAAGATATAGGATGATGATGCTGCCATCGGTCGTTGACTAAAAAACGTGCTCTTCGTATTTGGTATAGTGATAGGGAAACTTGGTAATCATTGATTTCTAAAATAGCGTTGTCTGACATTCTCATAATATTCGTAGATTATTTTGTCATATTTTAGGAGGCTTCAGGATTGGATTCTTCTTAGATGAATTATTTGGAAGGGAATCAGAACTTGTGGTGTAATGCAGCAATGTCTGAATCCTTGGTGAACCTATTACCGTACATACAAATGAAAAGTGCTTGTTGTATAACGAAAATTTAAAAGTTTATTTTCCATGTGGGCCACACATTTGGTTTTTATGACTCCCATTGTCAGTGCTATTTTTTCCTCTTTCCCCACTTATCACCACAAAACTTTTAGATACGAATTGTTTGGAGTGGTTGCTGTTTGATTATTCAGTAGTTAAGGCATAGCACTGGTGAATAATTAATCAGCAACAACCCACTTACATGTCATTCGCATCGAAAGGCTGGAAGACCTATTTTTATTTACTTGTGGTTCTTTTATTTGTTATTATGAATTTATTTTTATTTATCGATTACTTAACATAATGTCTTAACGCTTTCGGATTTATTTTTTCAACGTGCGGGGGCCTTATGCTTTCATCTTATCTAACTGTCTTTCGGTTAAGTTCAAAAATTAGGGCACATCTTTCGCACTTCGACTTGCTGTATAGAAGCTCAAACGATGGAAGAAATGCTACCGTTTCTGATCAATTTAGACTAAATCCTACAAGATAGTCATATCGAAAGCGAAAGCACTTAGAAATTTTCGTAGTTGTCGTAATAAAAAATGTGATCAAACAGATTCGCTGCACTAGAAGGCGAGATCATCATATAACTCGGTACTTAAACGTGAAAAGAGTCTATACGGACAGTATCTCTGTGCTAAAGTTCGTTTTTTCCTCGGGGAAATCAGAGTGTTTGGTCCAAGGCATTTCTTACGGAGTACTCGTATTTCTCAAAGAGCACATCCCTTTATAGTTGATGGTCCAAGAAAGTGCACAGTGCATTTAAAGCAGTAGTGACCATTTCATAAAACAATTGTTGACGTTCAATTTACACGTATTCTTACGCTCTTGCTTTTAGTCGTAACTGAAACAGCGACGAGCGTAGCAGATGTATGCTGATTTTTATTTATTTTTTTTAACTGTATTATTTATATATTTTTTCCTATAATACTTAAATTGTTCACAAAGTATTAAGATACTGATAATGCTAATTATCGATTTAACTCAATTCTCAGAGAGCAGTTGTCATGTTTTCACTAACACAACATTTTAATATTTGGACAACACTGACTCAAAGGTAGAAATTTTCCTTTGGACCAAGGACAGGCAAACTAATACCAGTGCATTTTATAATTATTTTAGTAATTTGAGAGTCTCTATCTCAGATCAGACTGCAAGAGAAAATTGCATTTTGTTTTTTAAACAAATGGTTGTGTACACTAAAAAGAGTTCTTTCGCAATTTTTAAATTTACATTTGTATGTATTTTAACTGAAATTTTTAAAGAATATAAGTAATAACAAAACAAATTAAAAACAACAAAATCAAACAAAAAAATTACAGAAAACAACAATAAACAATTACAAAAACCTTAAGGAAAACTATTAGAAAAAACATCAAATTAAGAAGGTTTTTAAAATGAATAACACGTTGAATACATCGTTGCCAAATCTGCAGATTTTTCTGTTTATTGCAGTTTTTTTTTAATAATATTTTCTATAAATTGTGCAGATTTTGAAGTTTTTAACATTTTTGTTCTTTAGTTTCAATTTCGTTATTTTATTTACAGTTCCCTAAGTAAGTATTTTATTTTATTTGCTTTATATAACTATGCTGACCACCTCGATTTTTGAATACTGATGACAAAAAAGACAGAATTTACACACAATTCATATTCATATTTAGGTCTAAAGAAGTTGTATTTGTTTGCGCAGTAGTTTTATAAATATAGATATTTTGGCAATAGAACAGAGGGATCAGTTTATATACTAAAAATTACGTACGTATGAGATAGCAGATACATCCGCTTCACTAATAAAACATTAAATATTAAAAAAGCACTTTCAGCCTTAAATGTAATTTTATTATGGATTATTTATCGGGTTTATAATTTATTCAATAAACTAAACAGATTTTGAGTTATGACAGTATATATTGTGCAACCTCCTCCATAGAGCCAACCTAAAAAAGCGGTTAGCAGCATTGGATTCAACGTACTTAAATCCGGTTTACTTATAGGATGCTAAGTTTGTCGGAAAAATAGTGTCAAATTCGAGCACAATGATATATCACACCAATTATGTATATCACATTTAATATATTGTGTTACGAGTATTCTTGAATAAAAATAAACTATGAAATAATAACTATGTAAACCGAAATCGGGTGAAATCGAATGAAACTTTAAATTGCTATCATTTTATTTAAAGCAGACAATATTTTGATACTTTTTGCTTATTACTTCACTAAATTACCTCTAAAATATCAGTTTTTATGGAAAAAGATATGGCAACTCTGGTTGAATATTTATTAAAATCATCAATTAAAATTTTTTTTTTGCACTCTATTTTTCTAATTATTTTCTCTTTACTTCTTTCTGTTTATTTTGTCTAAGCGTGTGGGTACGTAGCTGTGAGAAGAAAAGAGAACATTTTTTCAAGGTCGCATTATTTCTCTCGATGCCTTAGACCAGTGATGTCCAAAAGCAAAAATGTAGTTGTGTTAGTGAGAACATGGAAATTGCTTTCTCAAAAAAAAAAAAAAAAAAATGAAAAAAATCAACGTGCACCCGCCACTCATATGCGTTCGTCGCTGTTTCATTCTATAACCTCTTCAGTTCTGAGCATGAATCGATTATGATAACAATTTATTTTTATATACATCGTTTCTTTTATTAGAGCACTCGTGGCCTTATTGAAAACAAATTTAATTTTCCAATTATAAAAAAAGGCGGCAACTTTGGTGAAAATGCCATTTGCCGATAGTTTTAGAAACCTTAGAGTCTACTCCAAGAAATACAAATCTATCAGTTTCAAATAATGTCGCTCCTTGTAATAAAGAAAGATAATTTAAAGCACACATATGTGTACCCGAGGTCTCAAGAGGATAGACACATTCAAGGCTACCGACCATCGACTACAAGCTGTCAAAAATAGAATACTTGTGCGCATATGAGAATAATTATTTTAGCGGCATCACGACTACCGACTACACGACTACCGTTGTAGCCCTTAGTCAATTTAGGCCAATTTATATAATTCTTGGTGACACCAAAACCAAGCGGTTTATTGCTGTAAATATATAAGATGAATGAATAGACGTTTTAAAAACGCAATACATAAAATATATTTATTAAAAACGCGAAGAAAATGTATGCGGCACCACTGAAAGCAACGTTTGTAGCCAGCGTCTTGCGTAGTCGTATGGCTGAGGGTCGGTAGCCTTGAATGTGTTTATAGTATCAGACACAACTAAACATAAGAGTGTAAGAAACTTTTTAAATTATTTTTCTGTGTCCTAAAGAAATTTGCGCACATTCTTCCTATATGTGCATTCGTCGCTGCTTCGTTGACGACCAAACGTAAAAGCGTAAGAATGTGTGTGAATTTATTGGGAATAAAAGTCTCATGAAATGTGTATGACTGCTTAAAGCTCCCTGCTCGTTTGTGAAACAATCTTACTGCGAAAGTCTTTTCTGCCACTTGCTACTTAAGTAAGTTCGAATCGAATATCCATAAACACTAATCTCCCTTCGTCCTACTCACAACTTATTTTTCTTATACCAGCACAATGCCCTGCAATTAATTTCATTTTACACTATGCAAACTCCAACTTAACTTTTATCGCGAAAGAGCTGCTCAATCGGCTACTCTTCTGTTGAACAAAACTTAGACTCTTATACCATTTGTTGTATGACTTCCAGAGAATTAAGACCCAGTATATTAGTTTGGAAAGTTTTTATTTGCTTCTATTGACGCTACACTCGTTTGTTTAGAATTCTCAAAAGCATAAAGGCATTCGGTTTACTATGTTTTAATTTACCTCTTTCCGTAATGTTACATTACAGGATCATTGTTCAAAATAAACTCCAACCCAAGGGCATTTTTCAAGAGAAAATTGCAGCGCTTTATTTTGCTTAACGCGCTGTACCATTTTTGACGCGAATTATTAGAGACTATCAAAGATTTGTTATAAGTGAGAATACTGAACAAAAATAACTCAAGTTTCATGTTTCATCGTTAGAATTCCAGGCCGCACACAGCTTTGATGAATACACTTGGCTAGAACCATGCCCCGTTTGATCACTTGCTCTCTTGAATGTAAAAATTGAAATCGTTTTCGTTCATTCTATGGAGAAAAATTGCAAAATTTCAGTGATAATAACTGTCAACTTTGCAAAAAAATAAAAAACGAGTATTAAAGAAACAAGAATAATAAAATAAAAAAGTGATGGATTAATCGTATCCATGTTTGTTTGTTTGTTTGATTTTTATTTAAGCCAAGCTTTTATTATATTTATATGAAATGTACCCAAAAGGATACACTGAAGTTGCTAAGCTTTATCCTTCATCACTTTGTTTTCATTGACTGACAAATATTCACTACTCACTCGACCCGTAAAGTGAGACTTACTTTGTCGGTTATACATGTTATCTGTGTTAATAGATTAAAAGATTTTATTTAAAATTTGTGTCCTGGAGCTCTACCATCTAAGATTATATTTCTATTTAGCTTTTCTGAACTTTATGATGTTCTTCTTATATCAGATTATATTTGTGCTGAAATATTAAAGCGAATCTATATAAAAGTATATTTTCTATAAAATATGGGTTTTCTTATGTGCATGTGTGTGTACCTGTTGGTGTGGTTGTGTTTGTAAGTGTCTATCTGTTTGTCTATCTATATTTTTATTATAAATCTTTTCTGTCAACAACGTTAGAAAAGTTTGTCATCAATATGTATTTTATCTACCTTTGTAACATTAAATTTATTTATATCATATCTCATTCTGTCTCTCTCTCTCTCTCTCTATCTTTGTGTTTGTTTCCTACTATCTCACCTATACTCAAACTCTTGCACTTGCATTTTACCCATACAAATATAAAATTTGTCTTAAACTCATTCTTCATATTTATGTTTGACTTTTTCGTATGTGTGAGTGTCTGTTGTTTTGTTATAGCATGACAGCATTTGAATTAGTTTCGTTTATAATGTTTCACATTAAAAGCAGAGGAAGAAGTGTAGATGTGTTGATATATTTTTGTTATCAAGTGTATTTTGTCACATGTGGAAAGTTCAGTTTGTTGTTGAATAAAATTAAAGTAACGATTTTTCATATTTCATATTTCATGTGGTATGTTTAACATTTTTGATGGAGAAATTATGATGATGACGATGGTGGCAATAGTGTTAAGCATGCATGTATGCAGATGAAGTCTATTAAAAATCAGTTTCTGCTTAGAAAAAAAAAATCAGTGAAAATGATTTTCGGTAAAGGAGAAAAATAATCGAAAAGAGAAAATTTTATTATTTTTTTTAAATAAAACACTTCCGACAAATCACTTTTAAAATCAAAGATAATACTTTAAAGTTTAAACAATTTTGAAAAATTAGTTATGATATAAATCCAAAGAAATAAATTTCTATTAATATCTTACCTCTAAAATATTAATGAAATGTTTAAAAAATTGTTACTTTTTCATCTTTTAAAAACGCTTATTTATGAGTTCGTAGATTGCAGTTAAAATTAAATAAATCTTGTGTTTGGTTTTTAATTAAGAACACTGCTCAAAATAGTCGTCTGTTTTCTGGAATGTTTCGTTTATTTCTGTATCATATTGATACCATTTTTTCTTTCACAGCTTTCGTTTTTGAGTTATAGCTCACTACCCACATGTACTATTTCTACTTAGATTATGGTGTTTTATTTGACACTAAAGTATATTTTCTTGTACATTTTTTTTATATTTTAGATATGGCTTCATTAGGAAAATGTCGCGAGTTAATCCAAACAGTTTTTGGTATATTTGTGTTGAAAAATATCAAAAACCTATATCGGATTTTGTGAAAACTACGTTTGGATATTACTTTAAAGTAAATTGGGTAATTAGGATAAGCCATTGGTATTTTTGATGGGCCACAGATCATAATTTTGTAAAATTAAACATATCGATTAAAGTCAAATCCAGAGCTTGGAATTTGTTTTGGTTATGAGTAATTTCTTAGGCAGAACGAAATCAAACAACCATGTCGGCCCTGTTGAGCACAAGCTGCCGAATTTCCATAAGCTAAGTGCAACATGAGCGTAAAAGTCAACTTCTTGCCCTCGCATTTAGACCCATTTGCACAAAATCTGGGTGGTTTTGTTTTTTTCAACTTGGAAGTTCAGGTGGAAGTTTTTTTCAGTTTCTTCGGACAATCGAAGAGTGCTATCAGAAAAGATAGAACTCACTTACGATGACAGACTACCGCTGGAGTTTGCAATGTGATCTACCTAAAGCCAATTATTCAAGGAAATCTTATAAAAGATCATTTTGTAGTGTTCAGTAGAAATTTTTATACATTTTTTGTATATTCTTGCCAAAGATATTAATCTGCATATTTCATAATAAAAAGCTTTTTGCAATCTGCCAGTATTTTTTCAAAGTCAGGGCCATAGTAGAACCTAGTAAAACAAACAAATTAAAGAAACAAAGCTTGCGTGGATCATTTTAATTCTTTATTAACACAGTTTTGTATTCCACTGTTTGTAACCTTTTCACAACAACAACAATTTATATTCTTAGTTGTGAAAGAACTAACTCGACAGATCATTCAATTTAAAAATCTTCCAATCCGATCGTTATTGCCAACCAAAGGTTATCCACACTTAACTCTCTTTACTGCACGATGAGTACTCTCTTCACGAGTTTACTCCTTATAAACTCTCTTCACAACGAGTTTATACATAAGCTGTCTGCTATTCGCATAGATGTGCTTTTTATATGGCTGAGTAAACAATACTTTGAAGTCTCGATATTTCAGGTAGATTCCATTTCTTTCCTTTATTTTCTTTTTAGTTCTTATGAAGCCATGCAAATATACACATGTACTTCTTTAAGTTCTTGTTGTTTTGTTGTTGTTTGTTATTGTCTGTTATATGTTTTATTTTCTGCCTGTCTTGTTGTTGCCGTTCATTTTTATGTACTCCATATCTGCTTATGTTGTTGCAGTTGAATCGGTTACACTATGCAACAAATTGAAAAAACTGTTCTGACCTTGGATAACCACTACATTTTATTGATGCGCTATGGTCGCCTAACTAACAAAAATCATCAGCATTTCAGATTCTATGGATAATTTTAATTTTTTTTAATAGAATTTTTTTTTAAATGTGATATTTTGAGGAGGCTGCTTCATACATCTTATGATAACTTTGAAATGTGTTATCCGAAAAGTAAAGCTGGAAAGCTTTACGTTATTTTGATATCCATTTTAAATATAATGAATACTTTTGGAGATTTTTTTTTTGAGAAATTATGAAATTTTTGATTTCTAAAATTTCACAAATAATAGAAAACAGCAACTATTTACCAGTTTCATTATTTATTCATGAAGCTGCATATAATAGAAATAAAATAAACCATAAATCGTGAAAATCTATGGGTAAATACTTATTTTATTCTCAATAAAATGAAAGTACCTAGTTTTGGAAAAAAATACTTTTTTCTTGTAATAGCTCTTCTGTAGTGTATCAGAAGCTTTACAATCAGTCAGAGCTAAGTGATCTTATCAGAGACCTTGAACTAACAAAACAAAAATCAGAGCTCCTGATGTCTCGCTTAAGAAATCAAAATTTCTGAAAAATGGTGTTAAGACAACAGAGTATCGGAATCGGCATAAGCCATACGTCAATTTGTATACAACGAAAGACAATATGTGTTTTTGTTACGAGCTAAGTGGTCTTTTTGAGGCTCTCGGCCAAAGATATGTTGCAAATAAGAGGCGTTGATAGTAGTAAAGCAAATGGGAAGGGCATTTTACTTCATATCGCACATGCCATGAATATGAAATTAACATATGAAGCTACGGCCAGTTGATTACATTTTTTAATTTAAGAAAAACACAGTTGGAAAGAGTGCTGCGTTTTAAAAGTTGTTGCTATTTTAACAAGCCTCCAAGGTGGCTATACAAAATATGGTATTGCTGTTTTCTCGACCTCCGGGATAGTCGAGATCGAAAAAAATCACTGTGTAAAAAAGGATTGGCCGACAAGACCCGAAAGCACACTAGGCTTACGTAATGTAAAATATACCACCCTGATCAAGAATGATAATGTAATTTTACCACCGATACCTATAAAGCTGGGCTTAGTCAAAAATTTATTAAGCACTAGACAAGGATAGTAGAGCCTTTGCTTATTTAAAAACATTATTTTTAAATCTTTCAACTGCAAAAATTTCTGACGGCGTTGTTGATAAGCCTCAAACCCCAAAACTACTTCTAAGCCCCACATTTGAAAATTTATTATCAACAGATGAGAAAGCTGCCTGGAACTGAACTCGATAAATTGTTTCTAATTTTCTAGGAAACTACAGAATTTTAAATTCTAAGGAAATCAGTCCTGATTTGCTTAAACTCTTTTCAAAACTTGGTACATGTTAATGAAACATAATAAAAAAATTATTTTTACTCAATGCTTATTTTAGGTGTAAAAATGTCACTCGAAATACTTCTATTACATCCGCGTTTGGACTTCCTTTTTGAAAAGCTGGATTCCGTAATCGACGAGCATTGTGAACGATTTCATCAATAACTTAAGACCACGGATCATAGTTATCAGGGAGTATGGAATGAAAATATGATGGGGGATTTTATTTGATTTCTTATAGGAGATTCAAATTCAGAAAATTATAGAAAACAAAATAAAAGTCGAAATATTTCTAAATCATACTTTGTTAACCTTCTGTATAAAAAATATAATTATTTGTTAATTTCATTTTTTTAAAGATATCTATTGCATTGTGACGACAAAAGTTAGCGCGGCTCCGTTTTGGTCCACAAGCTCATCAAGCCAAATATTTATTTTTTCTTACAAGTAATTTATATAGTAGTATTGAATTATGTTATTTTATTGTTCCTTTTATTATTACCCCTTATACTAGGGCGGATTGACATTGAAGCTACCTAGCGCTAGATGGCAGCACAAACACAAAAACGTTTTCTTCCTTAGAAATTACGATCTGTCAAACGTCAGCTGTTAAAATTTTAGCCAAATTCATTGATTAGTTTATTTTTTGTAGTCGTTTGAAGTAAGCAACTCTTGTGTCTTACTGTGTTGCGACCGATTGCGTGTTGATTGGATGTTCGCTCTCACTCTCACAGCTGCGAATATTGGTATGATGTTGCAGACATCACTGTCGGCGCGAACATGTTCGATATCATACCATTGTCAAGGGTATAAAAGGGCTAACAAACCAAGCAAAAGGACAGTTGGTGTTCAGCTTCAAGTGGGTAAGGTTTAGTTTAGCTTGTGATACTCCGAGCCAAGCTAAATAATCAATTTGAAAAAAATAGTACTGCTGGCTCCAGTAATATTATCTCTGGCATTAGCTTTGGTGACAAGGGTAACTCTTCGTCGAAGTGTGGTAAACTGCTGCGACTAAGACAACCCAGGAGGCAGGATACCTCGATCACCACTGAGACATCCGTTGTGATATTTAGCTTTCCCTAACGACAGTAAGACTTAACGTGGTGATCGAGTTACCCAGCCTTTCCTAACGCGACTTACGACAACGGGCTGACTTAGTTTTCCCGGCTCTCACCTAGGAAACAGATGTTTGTTTAGCGTTAAGCATAGATTCCAAAGCAATGTTTTAAAAAAACTATTTATGACTATAAGTGATAGCTTTGTTATATACTTGTTAAATAATCAATAAATTATTTATAATTATAAATAGAAATGTTTTAATTTATTTTCTGTCCGACAAAACTAGGAACTTTTACTTTATTGGGAATAAAATAAGTACACTGGTGCATATTCTTATAAACGCACTTAATTTTTTTCTGTATTTTTGTTATATCTTTGTTGTTCTCATCCAAAAGCAAAATTTAACTATTTTAATGAGAGACAACTTAACGGTACTTTTTAAAAGTAAACAATTTTTTTTTCTTATTTTTGTTGTTTGCCTTAATTATGCGATCAAATGTTCTTGCTGCTATTTTAAGTGGAAGATTCGCACACTCAAAATTTGTTTTTAAAAAAGTGACCAAAAATAAAATATTATCAATTTTAGTTTTTTTGTTTCAACCAAAGGTACGTTTCTAATAGTAATACCTCAATTTACTGTAACTTTTCCTATTTTAATCAATAAATTTCATCACTTTTAAAGATGCCTAGGGTAACTTTTTTGTCCGATCAAGAAAAGATTCAAATTAAATTAAATTTTTTCACGACCAAGGATGCTCTAATAGAGAAATTGGACGTAAAATCGGTCGTTCGGGAAGTGTGGTGCGAAATTTCTTTAAGAATGGTCAAAATTATGGAGTTCGCAAATCAACAAAGGGTAATACAAAACTAACAAGAAGACAACTTAATCTAATAAAACAAGAAGCAACCCGCAACAAATTGAATTCCACACAAATAAGGAATAAATTAAATCTTTCTGTGACTTCCAAACATGTTGCACACATTTTACGAAACGATGAAAACATAAAATGGAAAAAGCCGATATGTAAACCAATGCTAAAAAAACACCATAAAGAAAATCGTCTAAAATTCGCAATAAAATACATGAAATGGACAGATGAGTGGAAAAAAGTAATTTTCTCTGACGAAAAAAAATTTAATTTAGACGGGTCAGACTCATACTCATGCTATTGGCACGATTTGAGATCTAAAGATGTTCGGATGTCAAAACGTAATTTCGGTGTTGGCAGTGTTATGGTTTGGGCAGCGTTTTCTGCAGTTGGCAAGGCGAAAATTTGTTTTGTTCTGACAAAAATGAATAGTTCGATTTATAACGAACTGTTGGAAGATGCTCTTCTCTCTTTTATGGACGAAAAAATGGATGAAGATTGCATTTTCCAACAAGATAATGCTGCAATCCATGTTTCTAAGCAATCGAAATCTTGGTTCAATGAACATGGCATTCCTTTGTTGGACTGGCCGGCCTGTAGTCCGGACTTAAACCCAATGGAAAACTTGTGGGGATACATGACCCGTAAAGTTTATGCAAATAATGCCCAGAATGAAGGCATAAAGACTGTGACAGAGCTGAAACTAAGAATTAAACAAGTCTGGGAGGAAATTGATATCGATCTGCTTAAAAAATTAGTGGAATCAATGCCAGACCGTATTTTTGAAACAATCCATAACAAAGGATCATCCACACATTATTAATAATGCTACAATGGCCCAAACATTAAAGTGCGTTTATAGGAAAATACCCTTAAAAATGGCTGTTAATATCGAAAATTAAGTAAAAAAAAAATAATTAAAGTACAAACGAATTTTTTTTGTAAACAATATTTTAAGTGAAGTCTTAACTAATTTAATACACAAATTTATAGCCCCCTAAATATTTTCTTGTTTAATTTTTACCTTTTTTTTTAAAAAAAGTAGTGTGCGTTTATAGGAATATGCTCCAGTGTATTTACCCATCAATTTTTATGAATTATGGCTTATCTGATTTCTATTATATGCAGCTTTATGAATAAATAGTGAAACTGGTAAATATTTCCTTGCTGCTTTCTATTTTTTGTAAATTTTTAGCAATCAAAATTTTCATAGTTTAAAAAAAAATTCTTTTATAATTTTATTTTATAACTTTTTTTTCAATAATTTCAAAAATATAGGTTACAAAGGGTCCGCCATCTAATGTTTTTTTTTCAACTAGTGCTTATTTCGTGAATGGTAACACTTAGCTCATGTCTGATTTGACAGATAATTAGTTTTATCCTTCCGCTGAACGTATATGGTTGTGCATGCGCATTTTTCGCTTCGCTAAGTGGGCCTGCGATCGACTTACAGAAGATGCCGATTTTGCCAAAAAAATCATCCTTTCAGATGAAGCTCATTTTGATTTTGGCTGGTATGTAAACAAGCAAAATTGTCGCATTTGGGGCACAGAAAAGCCGGACGCATATATTGAAAAGCTGAGACACCCAAGACGAGTCAAAGAGTGGCCGTTACAGTCAATGGCGGTCGTTATCGGGCCATATTGAACGAATTTTTGTTCACAAAAGTTGAAGAGGAGGATATTAGTAACATTTGGTTTCAACAGGACGGCGCTACGTGCCACACAGTCGAAGCTACACTCGATGTTTTGCGCCCTGTATTTGAAGATCACATTATCAGCCGCAGATCAGATGTCGTTTGGCCACTTCTGAGCTGCGATTTGACACCATTGGACTATTATTTGTGGGGTGCCGTTAACGATAAGTGTTACGCCAACAAGCCAGAGACAATTGACGCTTTAAAGGACAATATTCGTGAAGCCATTGTTGAAATACAGCTGCACACAATCGATAATGTGCTTAAAAATCGCACCGATCGTGTAGGCACTGCATGGCCCGCCGAGACAGCCATTTGAATGAAATTATTTCCATTATTAACAGGAAGGATTGTACTTTCAAATAAAAAAAATTTGAGAAAATATTCAGTAGTTTTTTTATAGCATTTTCAAAAAACCCTTTATTAAAACATGATATTAAAAAGCTTTAACATTTGCGTAACGAAATCGAATAAGAGATTTCAAAGTTATCATGAGATGTATGAAGCAGCCTTTTTGTTTTTTTTTTTACAATTAACACCGTGCGTTTTGGTTGGACCAATCTTTAGGTGCAAGGAGTTTTATTTGGGTAAATCTTATAATTTTCAAGAAAAGTTTGACATGGAATTATGTTATTGGGCTATCTGTAGACCAGGTATCACTAAAGTGAACACAATGTAATCAAATATATACAAATAAAATGCAGTTTATATGTCTTTTCAAGGCCTTAATATATGGGACGTGAAGTATTAAGTTGAGTAGTTTTGTACAAAAAATCTCTCGTTTTGAAACGAGGTAAGTTTGCAAACTATATTTGTTTAACATTTATTATATATATATTAATTCCCGTAACATTCCATGAAGGAACATGGGGACTTCTCTCACCCGATTCTATTTTTAAACTCATTGAAAGAGACCTACAGTTTAACGCCGGCTCCGAGCGGCAAATGCATTCAGAGAAGTTTTCAATAGTAGTAGTACTCATAACCAGTTACTAGCTAATGTTATGAGGTGATACCGCTGTCGAAAAACTTTTTTTTATTTTTTTTTTTTAAGATGATCTGGCCTGCTATTGAACCGACTGCCTTCTGGGTGTCTTACCTACCATACTACAGCGGCACATTTATCTAACATACTTATTTCTGAAATACATGTTATTTTTCAAATTTTTACAGGCCTGTTATGATTTCCTAAAGAAAAAGTTTAATATACTACTACAAAATTCCTGATCTCATAAATTTTTTTTCCAACACACACATCTAACGAGTCATAATCACTACATACTTTCATTGTGTAAGTACGAGATTCATAGTTGCCCAAAATTCTGAAACACTTTTGAGATTTATAGTTTATCTCATATTCTTACCAACGTTTGACTAAACTTTCTCTTTCTCTCGGTTTTTTTCACTTTCAAATTGCCAAATCTGTAAGAAATCTGTGCAATTTCATATTTTTTTTTTATCAGCAGCAGTCTTACACACACCAAACAGAGAAATGCTGATGATATCCTTGTAACCAGATAAACGCTGCGTTTTATGCACGAAAATCTCTGTGTGTATGTGTGTGTGAGAGTATGTGTAATGCATGAAAAATACTAATGATTACGAACGACATGGTTACACAATTGCACTCAAGTGAAACTTAAGATGACAGTAAAAGGAATATTCACTAACTGTTCCCGACAGACATGTAAGCATGAAATCACACATATGCGTGTATGTGTGTGTGTGTGCGTGCATACGTGCTGAGCCCTAAACACTTAAGGCATAAATGGTGTAATATTTTACGAGTATATGGTTTTACGCATTCATATTTACAAATACAGGCACAAACGCATTGTACGTGTGGGTTTATAATTTAACTGTTTTTTTTTTTTTTTTTTTTTTTTTAGCTATACGAGCTACGGCTAGGGAATCTTCAAAAGATATTGGTAGTCCGGACTAACCAATATGCACGATTCGCGACAAGTCTTACTATCTGGCTTGTCATGCGCCTACGTACTAAACCCCATCCACGTTCGTAATCCTTCCATCCATTTCCTCCCCCGGGACCACTATCAAGTATTACTTCAGGGGAGTGGTGATTCAGCGAATGCTGCTTCCCCTTTCCGCAGATCTTGCCATCTCGGCCAATCTCTGACGCACCAAAATTTCCTTTGCGAAAACGCACACCAAGTCCCAATTCCTGGCTGAGGTCAGCATTAGTCCAACGATGTTGTTCGGCACAATCCGGGATCGAATCGCCGTTTCCAAGGAACGCCTTTGATCTTCATACCGCGGGCAGTCAAAGAAAACATGACCCGCGGTTTCGGTCACATTCGGACAATCCGGGCACACATCATCGTCGTCGTGCCCATATTTAAAAAGGTAGGCCCTAAAGCATCCATGACCGCTCAACAACTGAGTCAGGTAATAATTTACCTGCCCGTGACTCCTTCCTACCCAATCAGCTACGCTCGGTATGAGCGTGTGGGTCCATCTTCCCCTCAAGGAGTTATCCCAATCACGTTGCCACATTTCCATAGCACCTTCCTCCAGTCGGCCCACGTTTACCGACCCTGATCTTTTCGCAGCATGCTTCTTTCCTTCAACATCCGACACCAGCTGCAGTGGCATCAGTCCCGCAATAACAAAAGCCGCGTCAGTGGATACCGTGCGGAAGGCAGAGGCGACCCTGAGCGCACATCTTCTATAGGCTGCATCAATACCCATCCTATATGTTCTCCTAAGCATGGCCTCAGCCCATATAGGTGCCGCGTATAGGGCAATCGATCTTACCACACTAGTAAGCAACAGCCTCCTCTCCTGTCTAGGGCCGCCCATGTTTGGCATTATCCGTGCAAGTGCACAAGCTGTGAGTGCACATTTCCCACCGACATATTTCAGGTGCTCCCTAAATGTGAGTCTGTTGTCGATCATGATCCCCAAGTATCTGATCGCTTGTCTAGAGGCTATCCGCTGGTCACCAACCGTTATAGTTATAAACTCCATTTTCTTTCTACTGCTTACCAGTAGAACCTCAGTTTTGTGATCCGCAAGTTTGAGACCTGCGCTCACAATCCAGCCTCTGACCACAGCAACTGCAACATTGCAAGCTCTCTCCAGTTTGTCGAGATGTTTTCCCCTTATCACCAAGGCAATATCATCTGCGAAGCCAATGATTTGCGCTCCCCTTGGGAGTTCGAGCCTTAGCACACCATCATACATAATATTCCAGAGTATAGGGCCTAAAACTGAGCCCTGCGGTACTCCAGCCGATACTACATATGATTTCCTGCCATCAGACGTGTCGTACAAGAGGACTCTGTCCCTGAGGTAATCGGCAATCAGCTCGATCAGGTATTTCGGCACGTTCTTCTCATCGAGTGCAGCCAACGTGGCATCCCAGTCCGCAGAGTTAAACGCGTTCTTAACATCCAAGGTGATGATAACACAGTATTCCTTATCACCTTCAAGCCAGCGGTCTCCACTGATGGCATCTTTCGCCATGTTCACAACTCTCTCTATGGCATCAACTGTAGAGCGTGCCTTCCGGAAGCCAAATTGGCGTTCCGATAAACCCGATCCATTCAAGGCCGTCTCCAATCTCCTGTAGATTATCTTCTCCAGCAATTTGCCGGCTGTGTCAATCATACAGAGTGGGCGATATCCGGATGCATCATGTCTGCCATTGCCCTTCGGGATGAGCACCAGCCTTTGCCTTTTCCAGATCCTAGGGAATGTCCTCTCCTTGATACAAGCATCAAACACTTTCCTAAACATTTCCGCCTTGCTCTCAATAGCCGTCCTTAATGCAATATTCGGGATTCCATCAACTCCTGGTGCCTTTTTCAGCCTAATATCCTTACACACTGCCTCAAATTCCTGGCTGCTAACCCCCGGAATTTCAAGGTTGGGTGGTCCTTCTTGTACAGAGTAGGTTATTTCGGCCCTACGCGGGAAAAGTCCTTCGACAATTGATTCCAGTCTGGACGCAGATGTCGTAGGTGGTGGTCGAAAACTATTCAGTTTCCTCATCACAACTTTATATCCCGTACCCCAAGGGTTGTTCTCTACTTCGTAACACATCTCCCTATAGCATCTTCTCTTGCTTTGCGCAATGGCCCTTTTCAAGCAGGATCTTAACGTTCTGTAGTCCTCTTGAAGTTCTGTAAAGTTGTCACGACCTCTCGCCCTCTGGCATACCCGCCGTGCATGGTTACACCTACGCCTTATCTCAGCTATTTCTGCATTCCACCAGTATACATTCCTTCTGCCAGGTCTATGGAAATTTCTTACCATGGATGCATCGCAAGCGTCCGTGACCCGCCGCATCAGTTCAACTGCCATATCGTTCGCGCCTCCAGTCAACTGGCTGTCCTCCATCGCAAAAACAAAAACAAAGGCCTCCTTATCAAAGGTGGAATCCCTCCATCGGGGACCGGGAGGGACCACAGGTAAAGTTGGGCCGGTGGAACGTTCGCGTATCTCAAAGATAATAGCGTGGTGGTCGCTGTGTGTGTATATGTCAGATACGCTCCAGTCAGTCGAGATTGCCAGGGCATCGCTGACGAATGTCAGGTCTATCCTGGAGCTTCTTCCGTTCCTCGAGAATGTATCCCTTTGACCGCAGTTCATCAACACCACATCCAGTGCTGCAAATGCCTGCAGTAAACACTCTCCCCTCGGGTTCGTGTAGACTGAACCCCATTCAACTGCCCATGCATTAAAATCCCCAGCGATAACCACAGGCCGTAGATCCTTGGCCCTGTTGACAAGGTCATCCAGTCTGATGCCATACTCCTCGATTGACAAGCTCGGGGGAAAGTAGCAGCTAAAGAAGTGCACTCCACCAACAGTACCCCCAACAAAACACTCCCTACTACTATCAACATTCTCCAAGGGGAAGTTACCACAAGACCATATCGAAGCCTTGTTGCACCCACTGTTAGCCCAGCGGGGATTCTCTGGTACTCTATAATGTTCACTCAACAATGCCAGGTCTATCCTCTGGTCTCTCACAGTTTGCCCCAGGATATCCTGCGCGGCTTCGCAGTGGTTCAGATTCAGCTGAAGGATTCTCATTTCCGCTGACTTAGTAGCTTCCGGCGGGCCGACAGATAGTTGGGGCATTTAGGCCCCCCCGTGATGTGTTTGGCATCAGTATTCGGACGGCCCCTACAGAGTAGACATAGTGGGTCACCCTGGCAGGTTCTAGCGAAGTGATCCTGTCCGCCGCACTTGTAGCAACTTCCGGACCAGTCTTTCTCACCTCGGCACTCTCTGGCCACATGCCCAAAGTCAAGACACCTGAAGCATCTTTTTGGAACTACCTTTCTACGTAGACGGCAAACTGTCCACCCAACACGCAGTTTGCCTACCTCCTCTGCCCTATAAGCCTGTCTCACTGGAATTGAAATAATAGCCGTTCGCGTACCTCCAGGAACACTTCTTATAGTCTTGAGCGCAGAAGCCTCCAATTCGCCTATTTGCTCCTTCCATGCATTTATTATCTCGTCTTCCGTAGTTATTTCATCTAGGTACCTTAGCTCGAAGGTTACCTCCCGAGTAAGTGTCCTAATCTCAACATCCTCCGATAGCACATTCTTATAATTTAACTGTGTGTGTGTGTGTGTGTGTGCATGTGTATGTGTACGTATGGATCTGATAGTTTATATTTTAAGTTTTACGGAAATGCTTATATACGAACGCTTTTATTTTTATAAACAGTAGCGTGTAAAAGTACATCTGAGTAAAATTACTATGAGGGAGCGCTATAATTAGAAAACGATTATTATTTCGATGCATAATTATACCCTAAAAAAAAATAAAAAAATAAGAAATTAAATTCTCTAAATTCTGTATAAATACTTTTCATTAAAACCACTAATTTTTAAAGGGTTTCTTTACAAAATTAAACGTAATGTACAAAAAAATCGTTTAATTTTAATAGAAAATACCCCCTAACATGTGAACATATTCCGAAAAGTAATAGCGTTTTCTTTTCCAAAAAATTGTTGCATTTTTTTGCCTCTACTTTTTTGTGTTAATTTTTTTAAAAATTGATACAATGAAAGGGTGCTCTGTTTATCTCTAAAAATGTTGTCTTTAAAAATCTTTGATATTCCTTAACTTTTGACGACGTTTTATGGCACGGAACAAGCGAAGTGCAAAATTTTTTGCACAAAAGAAATCTGCTGAACCTAGAGGTTTAGTCTAAATGTGCTACATAACTTTATTACTGGCGCATAACCAATGAGTATCTTAACAATCTCGCCCTTACGAAATATTTAAACTTCTCCTTTTTTTTGTCGAAGTCAAGTTTCTTCTGCTAGGCTCTTAGTTAAGCAGTATTCTCCTCAAGTTATATGAACTAATGACAACAGCTATAACAATGATAACTTTGTCTATTGTTTTAACACAGGAGCTTCTCGGATATAACAAAGAAAATATAATGTTGTTGTCAAAAATTAACGTAATCTCCATCAATAGGAATGCAATCATTCCAGCGCCGCTACCACTTTTGTAGAACAATTTATCCTTTGCCTCAAAACAGCCCTCAGTTTCAGCGACAATCTCTTTATTTGTCCGAAATTTCTTACCGGCGAGCATTGTTTTAAAATCTGGCGAATACGGTGGACGTGGGAACAACTCCAAATTTAATTCATGTAATTTTACCATTACTTGAATTGATTTGTTTTTGGTCAACAGTAGAGCAAACACGGCAACCACTTTGAAAAAAGTCAACATGTTTTTTTATATCTTTACCATATCAGCTAACTCACGCAACTTCACTCTTCGATTATTCAAAACGATTTTGTGGATTTGGTTTGATGTTTTCTGGTGTTTCCGCCTCATTTGGACATCCACTGCGTTCTGCATCATCGGTGTTTCTACGACCACGTTTGTAGTCAGCAAACCAACATTTTATTGTTGTTTCTGATGAAGCGAATTCCCCATAACACTTTTTTAGACATTGCTTCGCTTGAACGGTATTTTTTTCCATCAACAAGCGGTGTAGACCTAAAACATGTAATTGTTTTTGATCCATTGTTCTAAAAATATTAATAGTAGCGTTACTCTTAGCATCAGAACTCAGAATTACACTAATTACACTATGCAACAAATGGAAAAAAAATTTTCTGACCATGGATAACCACTATATTTTTTTTTTTTTTTTTTGATACGCTATGGTCGCCTAACTAAGAAAAAATAGAAATCAGCAAATTTTTACCAGTTTCATTATTTATTCATAAAGTTGTACAGGGCTGCCAGATGAAATTTGCAGAAAAATATCTTTATTTAGGTTTCGAAAAATCGTCAAAAAACTTGAAAGAAATAATACCAAATAAACAAGCAGGTTTTTAGTGTTTTAGAGTTTTGTTTTCAGTACCAATGTATATAGTACATAAAAAAAAAATTAAACATTTTTAATGTTAACTACTACAAATGAATACATTATTTGCCAAATCGATTAACTCCACTTTTAGAATTTCATTAAAAAGTTATATCAAAACACTGTATTGACTCCAAATTATATTATATTCAAAACAGATTGCTTTAATGGTAACTTTTAATAATACGACGACTTATCGTTTATCGTTTTTGTTTTATAAAAATTTTAAAACTATTCTTTGTTTATTTTAATATTTGCTTTCTTTAAGAATTTTTTTTTTTTTTTCAGTTACAATTATTTTTCACAAATTTTTTTATATATCGCACACCAAAATCGCTGTTTTTGCATAAATCAATTCACAGATCAAATCTCTAACAGTCAAACAATTTTCGTTTGCATGTCTCTTCTTCTTAATTGTGTCGATAGAACATAATCAACTAACGGTTCAGTTAGACGTGACGCCATTGTTGCAACCTAGCAAACCAACGTTTGGGCCACACTTTGATCGATTAGTGTTGACGTACCACAAACTTCATAACTAATCAATTTAATGTTAAAGTAATGTTTCAAAAACATTTTTTGCTTTTTCTGAAGAATTGAAAATTTTGATTGTTTATGATTTGGTGTGCGATATATACAACTGTTAGCTTTCTTAGTTGAAATTTTTGGTATAAAGTCACAGCAATTGTTTAAATCATACCAAAAAAGGTATCCATGCAGCAAAAAACGTCAATCGTCATTTTGCCAAAATTTTGTTGAAAATCGTCAAATCTAGCAGCTATGGCTGTATATAATAGAAACAAAATAAACTATATTTCATGAAAATCCATTGGTAAATACTTATTTAATTTCCAATAAAATAGAAGACCTAGTTTTGAAAAAAAAAATTTATTGAAATCTCACATTATAGAAAGAAAAAAATCTAAAAAACTTATCCATAGAATCTGAAATGCTGATGATTTTTGAAGTTAGGCTACCATAGTGCATCAAAAAAATATAATATTTATCCATGGTCAGAAAATTTGTTTCCTTATGCTGCAAAGTGTTATCTACATAGTCGATTTGTAACAGTGAAACCAACTCTAATTAAAGCCCAAAATAATATAAACACAATGAGAATTAATCTTCATTTCTTTACTAAAAATGTTTATTAGTAAAATATTACTTCACATTGTGTTCTATTTTTAGCTTGCCTGCGTGTTATTGTTCATAGGTTATGATTGTTTCATTATTGTTAGTGTTTTATATACATAAGCTTTGTAATAACATGTTATATGATTAGAACACTTTTTCATTGATCTACAACATCTGTTTTGCAATACACGAAGAGAAGAGCCACAGTATCTAAAATCTATCTAAATTATGCTTCCAAAGTACTTTAGTTCACACATTGCACAGTATAGTTTAAAATGGCTACAAGAGAGCACACTGTCCAGCACACTTAGACCATAAGTCCTACAATTCCCCCATAGCAAACATTGGCTAATTATCTAGCCAGTTCTCCCCTTCTACACTAATTATATGGTTACCGAATAAGCTAGTTCGTAGCGTAGTCAACACTGTGTAATCCATGAAATGTGCCGTTGTTTCCTTATCCTTTTCCTTGTAGCATCTACAGAGAGTGAAATTCATATGGCCCAATCTAAAGTAATGCCTGCCAAAAGAACAATGACCTGTTATTGCACTCATCACTGCAGATATCCTCCTCTCGGCAATCTAGGTAGTTCTATAGTCCTCTATATGCCCACCAGTTGCCATAGAACCCTAGCTTGCTTACAAGCTGGTATGAATCTCATTTAGCGTTGAAAATTTTATCGGTCCTTTGGCTGATATGCAAACGATAAGTAGAGATCGGTATACCAACACTTTCTTTTGTCAAAAGAATCTGTGTTGAAGTGCCTGTCCTCTTGCCAGCTCATCCGCTACGCAATTGCCTAAAATGTCGCTGTGTCTCCCAAATAAGCCTTATGTCGAAAGTTTGCCTTAAGTTTGAGTAATATCCTCCAAGGATTTCATATTGTATTGTATAATTTTAATTATTTTTTTTTTCTTTCGTGTAATCATTCTCACAGACAATTATTAATTTTTCACAGACAATGCTATAAAGCAATATCTAGAATAAGGCTTGGTTTACCATTAAGGTAGGATTTTGTATAATTTCGAAATTTAAATGCTCAAATGTGGTTTTACTTTTCTGCACCAGCATACAAAAACTATAGATTTACTCACATGCCTACATTCAACTGAATGAGTAGTTGAGTGCTTGTAAGAGTTGTATGTAATAGTTGAGACTTTTTGCGAGAGGATATGTGTAAAAGCGCGTATAAAATGCATAAAGTTTTTAGTTTCCCTTTGCTTTTCATTTTTCTTAACACTTCACGGTTCAAAGTTTTCTTTTAACATGAAGAAAGACGAAGGCATAAAGTCTTCAAATCTATAAATAATAAGCAGATTTAGGTGATACATGCAAATAAAAAATTTAAATTTAAACAATTTTAAGCAATAGTTTAATGAATTTGTAAAAGCGTCAATATAAAAAAATAGTCAAACAATATCGCTATTGACACTTTCGACGTACTTTTATAACATATTCAGCTAATTTTCCTAAATTTTTCGCAGTGTATTCATAAAGTGTCTTTTTTTGCTATTAACACTAATGTTAGCACTCTTTTCTTTAAATGTGTTACTAAATCTAAGCAACTTGTGGATGCATTTACCATGCCATACCATGGAGATACTGATGACAAAAATAATAATAATGATGTTACAACAGCTACTCTTGCTGCTGCAGATTATTTGTAGTCTGTCTTAAAATTTTTTCTAAAAGCCACTTGATACCCGATTTTATTACTTAGGCTTTGTTTACTAAATAAACTCTAGATTGCACATCGGTGGGGGTGTTTAAACAAGTAATAACACTCTGTAGTGAAGTAGTTCTATGCTCTCTCGTTGTAAGTGTAACTGCTCTAAAGTCAGAAAACAGTAGGGAGATCGATTATTCGACTTTTTTCAAAAACCGGTTTTCAAATAATTCGAAAAATAGCGAAATTCTTAAAACCGATTTCCGGTTAATAATTATTCAAATAACCGGTTTACCGGCTCTTTTATTTAAAATAAATTGTTCTTAATTCCTGAAGCGCAGGCCGGACCACGTCGATTTAAAAATAAGCCGAAGCTGACGCAGAGCTTAAGAATAAAGTGGCAATCAGTACTGACAATAATCCTAAAAAATCTCATAAAAACTATGTCAAAACGTTGTGCGGGGGCCATAAAAAACAAAGTTTATTACACAAAGTACTGAAAGTTGCTTAAGTTTCGAACAGCTACTCAAGGAGCCAATTTTCTTTTTGTTGTTGTATTTCTTGATAGAGAATGGAATTAATGGGTCGATTATGGATGGCAACAGAACTTTAATTGCGTAGCCAGTTGCCGAAAATTGCATTATGTATGGCAACTGGAAACTAAAAGTTTATTAATTCCAATTGCTATTTAGGCAAATACAAATTTTTAGTTGTGTTGCCTTCGATAATCAACCCATATATGTTTGCTATTATATGTATATATAGTATAGTTATAATTCAGGTACCTAAGATAACAAGATTTAAATGTTTTATTTTGAATGAATCAATTAGTAACTTACGAATCCTTAATTGCCTCGACAAGAATATTTGCTTAAGTTTTGAACAGCACTTTATGTAAACTAATGCACCACGTATTTAATAGTGTGTGTGTCACTGTGGTATTTTTGGTTAAACATCCACCTTCCTACCAAGAAGTCGTCGGTTCATACCCAGGCCACATCATCTGACAATTTTCAACAGCAATATCACCTTACAATATTACTATCGACTGCTTATGGGTATGTACGCTGTGAAAAACTTCATTAACTAATATACATGCCGTTCGGAGCCGGCGTCTGTGGGTCGCTTTCAATGTGTCTAGTCGATCATTCTCCATATATAAAAATAAATATTTGTTTGCGGAAGATGAGAAAAAGTTATTGATGCTCAAGAGAACATATCTTCGATCTACCTTGGTTTTCACATTCTTTGTGAGATGTTCAAGGTTGTCATATATAAAAAAATAATAATTAAATTTATACAAATAACGGGTTCGCCATCTAACATTGTTTTTTCAATTAGTGCTTATTTCGTGAATGGCAACACTTAGCTCATGCCTGATTTGACGGATAATTAGTTTTATCCTTCCGCTGAACGAATATGGCTGTGTATATGCTTTTTTCGCTTCGCTAAGTGGGCCTGCGATCGAATTACAGAAAATGCCAGTTTTGCCAAAAAAATCATCTTTTCAGATGAAGCTCATTTTGATCTTGGCGGGTATGTAAACAAGCAAAGTTGTCGCATTTGGGCACAGAAAACCCGCACGCATACATTGAACAGCCGATACACCCAAGACGAGTCACTGTTTGGTGCGGATTTTTGTCCAGAGGCATAATTCGAAAATGAGCAAGGAGTGGCTGTCACAGTCAATAGCGATCGTTATCGAGCCATTTTTGTTCACAAAAATTGAAGAGGAGGATATTAGCAACATTTGGTTTCAACAGATCAACAGTATGCGGCAGTTGGTGTCGACTTGAAGCTTTTTTCAATCGCTACTTCTTAGTTCATTATTTTTGGTTTCATTCCTGTTTTGTTCACAAAAATTGAAGAGGAGGATATTAGCAACATTTGGTTTCAACAGAACGGAGCTACGTGCCACGCAGCCGAAGCTACATTTGAAGTTTTGCGCCCTGTTTCAAAAAAAAAATTTTTTTGGCGCACCCTTTAGTTAGGCGATTAGCATATTTGCAATAAATAAATATACAAACGTATAAAAATTATTTTTATTTAAATTAACCGGTTATTCGTGTTAAATCAATCGGTTTATTCGGTATTTTAAAAATGAAGATTTTGAAAAAACCGTATTCGACAAACCCAAAAATCCGGTTAAAACCGGTCTTATAGTAACCGTCCCATCTCCCTAATAAACAGTTATCGAAGATGTTGTTGCCAGTATCTAGAGTTACTGCAATAAAAATTTAAAATAGAACATAAAGAATAAATATAATTTATGAGCATGGTCGTAACATGTCTATGTAGATATAGTGCTAAACAAAAATTAACACACACGGCTTAGTAATATTTTGTTTCATGGCACTTTACTAAACAATTTTAGTTGTTTTTTTCACATCCCTTGGCAAATAATCCACGTTGGTGTACTTTGGTCTTTGAGTGTTATTCAAATATCTTATATATAGCAATGAATGTGTGTGTGAATATTTATTTGAGCTTTATGGATAGCTAAATGGCTGAACCGATATTCTTGAAATTTTTACAGTACTCCCCTGTATGTGCGAAGGAATGATAGGCTATACAAATTTAAAAAATTTCAACTGGGTGGTGTTACGCCTATACAGAGTAAATATTTATTTTTTCATTACTTCCAAAATGGTAACAGAAAAAGTCCTCATATTTGACCCAAATAGATTTATAGTCAATATAAATTAGCAGTCGGCGAAATTAAACAAGTGAGTGTGGTACCTCCCATACAAAGCAAATATTGAAATACAAAGAAATATAATTTATCTGAAATATCGAGGGGTTCGAGAGCTTTCGAACTATTGTTTACTGAGCCATATAAAAAGCAGCGAACAAGTTATTGGTTTGAACTCAGTGTGCAGAGAGTTTAGTGTGGTTAACTCTATTTGAAAAGGTTGTGATCGAACCTAAGTTGTAACTACGAACAGATTGGAAAGATCTGTCGAGTAATTTTTGTTGTCTATATAGTTGCAAACAGCGAGTTTAATTAATAATAGAAATCGTTATTGTAGTGGAACACAAAATAATTATTATTAATTAAAAACCAAACACAGGATTTATCTTATTTTTAACTGCAATCTACAAACTCATAAATAAACGTTTAAAAGATAAAAACGCAACAGTATATTAAACATTAAATGATTTATTTTATATCATTAGTTATCGAATTCTACAAGGATAACACGAGGCGAAGAGCGAAGGGTAGATTAAAAAGTGAAAACTTCCATAATAACTACGGGAAAAAATAACTGGAAGTAACTCTACCACAACTTTTCAACATGTAGACGATTGTAAGTTTTTGTAGGTGATGGTCAGTTAAAATTGTGGCGAAAATCTAATACAACTAAACAATATTTATCCAACCGTGAAAAATAGGTGTGGGTCGGTCTTGTTCTGGGGATATATGGCCGCAAATAGAGTTGGAAATCTGAGGTTCATTGACGGCACTATAGATAAGGCCATGTATGTGGAGATTATAAAGGATAGATATCTTCCAATTTGTTTAATTTCAGACCTTGGTAAAAATTCTATATTGCTTTAAGATAACGATCCAAATCAACTTCGCAGCTGGTAAAAGAATGACTGCTAAACAAACTGGAACACACTCCACAATCTCCCGCTCTAAATGTTTTAGCATTTATGGGATGTACTCAAGCGTATCCTTAGAAAACGTCAATCACGTCAGTTCCAGTTCTGAAGAAGGCTTTAATATAGGAGTGGGAAAAAATTACGGCCGAAAAAGCGGCATAATTGATCTTACCCATGCCGCCACGATTAGCAGATGTTATAAAAGCTAAAGTAGATCTTCTATTTCTTTCTCTGTCCTTCCTATCTCTTTTCTTTCTACTTCTTTCTCTTCATTCCTCTTTTCCTCTTCGGGGAAAGGTTCTTTCCACAATGGGTCATTGTGGTCTCTGGGTGGGGTACTTCGGTAGCGCCTTTCGTACCAACCCACCTACCTACAGGAGATCACACAATATATAAACTTTTTCAAATGCCCATTTTTAGATCGTATGTAAACCAGAGTTGCCACTTTGTGAGTAATTACACATATTGTGTGTAATTTTTCATGGTGTATATTGCCTGGGTGTAATAAGCTTCATGTGTAGTTTGTGTGTTATTTGAATTTTTATTCTGCTGTTTTCTTTAATCGCTATGTTTTGATCAGTATGCGGCAGTTGGTGTCGGCTTGAAGCTTTTTTCAATCGCTACTTCTTAGTTCATTATTTTTGGTTTCATTCCTGTTTATTTCGTTTTTTTAAACTTCGGCTTCAAGCTCTCTTTTCCAGATATAAGCCGTTGTTTCACTTCTTTTATTTATCAGTGGATTCCAGTGAATCGTGTTACGTGAAATGTTATCTTGTGGACTTTCCTTCTTAATATTTTGCTATCGATCAAGATTTGGTTAGGTCGTGTTTACAATTTTAATTGCGCGGCACTGACAAAAGTTGGTTTTTTACTATTTGGTTTTTCAGGGTGAATTTTTTCAGTGTCAAAAATAAAAAAAAAAATTCATGACATGTGACAATTCCAAATATGTTCTGTAAAGTTAGATGTTTCACCATGCATTTTGTTATCAGACTTCGTGCTGTGTGAGAAATGTTCAAATAAGATAAAAAATCTTTAGAGACTAACCTTATTTTTTCTGGGTCAAAATAAAGGTGGAGATGAGGTTTAACAAAACGTTGTCAAATGCTACAGGGACAAGCCAGCCACAATTCCAGCCCTAAAAAACAACGTTACAGCCGCCATTAGTTCAAACATTTCGGCGACATAAAATGCTGAAAACGTATACAAAGAATGCAATTTTGTATGTAACTTTTCTTCACATGTGTAATTTAAGTATCGGTTCTGTGCAAACCATAAAGCTATTGGTGGCAACACTAATGTAAACATTTGTAAATTTGCCATAAAATTAAAACTGAATTATTTTATGTTATTTTGTTATTTATTTATAGATTGTAAATATTTTTAAATTAATTTTTCTATTTAAATGTAATATGAAAAAAAATATATTGGAATACTTTTTATTAATCTTTTATACAAAAAATCTAAATTTTTGTTGGTATATAAACCTTTGTATGACAATATAGCTTCGGAGAATTAGTAATTAAAAAGTAGTCTAAAATCACGCCAAAAAAAAAATGAAAAAACTGAAAATTTATTATGAATTGATTATTTCAATATTGATTTGAAATGTTAAAAACTTAATATTTCTTACTTCGACCCCACTATTGAGTACTTACACAACAATAAACAAATTTACTACCCCTCGTATACAATATGAGCACATAATGCTTAAGAAGCTCTCAAACGGATAAACCAATTCACTTATGCATGCATTCAGTTATAAGCTGTTTAATATCTTTTTTTGACTTCTTTTCTTTTCTGATATTAAATCTATCACGAAAATATGTTTCCTGATTCACAAGATATTTATGCTTGCAAACAAAGTGAATAGAGGTGGTGGCTGCATATGTAATATACGAGTAAAAGCATTTGTTTTTGTAAACTACACTGACTGTCTTATCCGTTTCCATATTTATGTAAATGAAGGCAAACGACTGAAATGAAGAAAGAAAAGCAACAGTACAGTAAAGACGACAAGCAAGATGAAAGAAAGCCACAATAAAAAATGAGCATTTCATAAACTCAAGTTGAGCAAGAGAACAGCCAAAGAAAAAAACTAAAGCAACAACAAGATTTAAAGCAAAAATAACAAACAGCAAGAAAAAGATAATGTGCTTCATTTCATAGAAAACAAACAGCCACCCAACCAACCAACCAACCAACCAACCAACGAACCAGCCAACCATCTGAACTCCTTTGTGATGTAAATTATCCACGAAGACCACAGCAGCGTAACATCAATAGCAGCAGTTGTAATATAACCAAAAAAGACAAGGCATATAAAAGGAAAAGCGATGCTTTTTCGCTGTTTCATTCTCTCTTTCTTTTTCTCCCTCGTTTTGTTTATTTACTCTTAATAGATCTATGCAAGTGTATAAGAGTAGTAAAGGCAAATATGTATGCAGTCAGGCTGGCTTTTAGTCTGCATTTGTGTGTTGCATTGCATACACACAGACATATTTATAGACAAAATATGCATTTTACAAAAGCCTGCATATAATTTTACGCTTTCAATCCTTTTCTTCTCCGTCTTGTCTTTGTTTTATTTTTTTTCATTGTTATTATGATTATTTTTACCGGTTTTCGTTGTATTTTGTTTTTTTATTCTACCCCTATATTGTTTTTTGCCTGCTCAGTTTATTTCTTTATCAACAAGACAATTTACCTGAAAAAGACATCCAAAGTGATGCAAATTTTACTCTTTTCATACATATTTTTACATCTCATTTTTAAGATTTAAAAGATTGGTTCTTTGGCTTTCTATAAATAATTTTAAATTTAAAATAATGATTTTTTCGCTTTAAAAATTTAAATATAAATTTTAAGTTAAAGCACAAAAATGTTCTCTTTTAAGTTTCTTATTTAAATAGATTTATTCGTTGTATTCCTTTCACTTATTACTGTTTCTATTGCAATTTAAATTTTTCGAATTAAGAATTTTTCAAATTAACTTTGATATCAATTGATATTGTTAAGCTTTTACCGTTTTAGAAACGTTTAAATATGAGTTCGTAGATTGTAGTCAAAATAAAATAAATAAATCATGTGTTTAATTTTTAATTAATTTTAATTCCTTTATTTACAACATCAAGATAGATAGACATTAAATGTGACCAGTCAACTGTGACGTATATTTGCATCAACTCTGACCAATAGGTAATTGTGCCTGATATGTCCATCAAATGTGACCAGTCAGTTGTAACGTATATTTACATCAACTGTGACCGTTAGCTTCGTTATAGATCAATTGTGTCGGATATATCCATCAAATGTGACCAGCCAATTGTGGCGTATATTTTCATCAACTGCAACCGATAGCTTCGTTGAACCGTCACCGATAGCTTCGTTGACCCGTCAATTATGACTAGTCAACTATGACCCATATTTACATCAACTGTATCCGATAGCTTTATTATAGGTCAATTGTGTCGGATACATCTATTAGATATGACCAGTCAATACATTAGAGGAGTTTTCCGTAGTAGTAATACTCATAAACAGGGAAACAAGAAGTATGCATGTTTTTTCTCATGGTATTATTTAAGTCGGATATAAGATATTTATCTGTTTCATGAATTTTTATGAATTTTGGCATCAATTTGTTAGTGCATATTTTGTTCATGACAGCATTTTTTGCATATATTAGCATATTTTCGATATTTTTTCCATATTTAAAGAGCATATTTGGTTTTATATTTTTTAAAATATTTTTACAGCGAAAAAAATATTTTGTTTAAAATTATGACCAAGTCATGACATTTATGATTTATCTGTCAATTGAAATTTATTACCGCATTTATATCTCAATTAAGTTTTTACCGCTTACTAGGACCTAAAACAATATTTGGGAGAAAATAGGGTGAAATCAAAAAACGCTTAACTTTCAAAATATTTTTATTAGATGACATACGCAAGTGTATAAAAGACAAAAATTTATAGATTTCATTCGATGAGGCAATTGTAGCCACAAGATAACATTTCGTAAATGTTTTCTACATTGTAACAAAGATGCATCAGTTGTTTTGGGCAAAACCCATCAATGCACAACTGCACAACTTTTTGATATTTCCTTGAAAATATTGATATTGATGTTGATTAAAAAACTGCAAACCAATGGCCTAACATGAATTGAGCAGTATGCCATATAAACTGTGATAGTTCAGAATATTTGCAAGAAGAAGCATTGCAATACAAATCTTATTATTAAAACTCAGTTAAAAACGATTATAGCAAAAAATGAAGGACTTAATATAGTAAAATTTAGATGCCAATATCTAACAAAAGATTTTAGCGTAGCTCCTTCAAATCATGTTCTAAAATATGATCTTAAGGTATTGTTATCCTTTTAATAATCTTTAATCTGTATTCAGATCTCCTTAGAAATCATCGTATATTTTTTTTATTCTGCTGTATTGTTTTTTGTATCGTTAGTTTTTTGGAGTTTCAGTTTCATTAATCAAGTTGATTTTTCAAGCCAAGTAGATGTTTTATCCACTGTAGCCCCTTCCATATTATTAGGTAGTAGTGAAAATCCTTGCTATGTGGTGTTGGCGATCTTTGCTTAGCACTGTAATTTTTTTTCCCAGTAGGTGCCGTTTTCTTCTGATCATTCCATTTGCTTGATGAAGGTCTAAGAGAAGGCTTTCTTCTTAATTTTTTTAGGTGGAGTTATTTGGGGATAAGTTGAAGCCTCTTTATTAAACACTCGAATTGACAATTAAATTTCTTATCATCATGTCCTCTGCTGGGTGGTTCGAACCTGGGCCATTTGTGTTGCTATGCGTGCGCTCAAACTACACCACCACTTACTATAAATATATTTAAAAGATATTGAATTGTTGAATAAATCATTTTTCTTATTAATTAAAAATAAATTTCTTTTTAGAGCATATTTTCAAATTTTTAGATCATATTTTGGGATTTTTTTTATAATTTTTGCGAATAAAACACTTTTTTAAGAGCATATTTCTGGTTTTACTGTTCATAATCAGTTACTAGCTAATGCTATGAGGTGATACCGCTGCAGAAAATTTCTCTCTTTTTCAGATGATCTGACCTGAGATTGAACCGAGGACCACTTGGTGGTAGGCGTGTGTTTTACTTACTATATCACAGCGGCACACGTACGGAGAAAATCTAGGAAATCTGATAAAAACTACCTCTGCACGGACTCAATTGAAACAATATGTTGCCGACAATAAGGATTTCAAAAAACTAACATATACTCCCAAATCGGCCTAACGACTAAAATGTAAAACTGTCTCGCACTATGAGGATCAGTGATCAGTTTACATTTTTTCAAGTTGATATAAATTAAATAACATTCTACACCAATCAAGAAAAACATAAATTCTTCGCTGCCAAACATTCTGCCCAAAAACATCATTAAAAGTGTAAAATATTTTAGCATTATCAGCGGACATGAGATCATTGCAGACACAAAATACATGAAGGAAGGAATAATAGCGAATACAAAACTACCCTGCAGAACTCCGGATAAAACATACACAGTCCTAGATAATACATTCTGCAACAAAAGAGGTAAGAGTCTATCTAACAACGATATCCATCAGGAATACCAATCAGTGCAAGTATATGAAGCTTCAATTGTGTCAATGCATGCTGAAAGGGTGATATTATAGATTTCGTGTGAAAAGAGAAGTAGTCAGTCACAAGCTTCTCCATTAGCTTAGATATTTCACTTATTTACTTACTTATTTAGGTGTCTATACTACTACAACCATTAAGATCATTACCCTGACTAAGAATATTGTTCTAAACACGTCGATCTAATGCGTTTCTTCTGCAGTCTCTAACACCAACTTTAGAAAGGAGTTCTTCCGCTCGGTCTGTCCGCCGAAGTTTTGGTCTTCCACTTCTGTGCCTTCCGTTGGAACAGATTCGAAGGATTTCCTGGCTGCAGCATTTGCACTCAACCAGCGTAACCGCTGTATTTTGATACGTATAACTCATACAGCTCGTGATTTATTCGATAACGATACTCTTCGTTGACTCAGACTCAATAGATGGGACTATTATACGAAGAATTCTTTTCTCAAATACTTCAAGAACGGCTGCGTCTGCTTGGGTAAGTAACCATATTTCAGGGCCATATAAATGCACGGGTAATATAAGCATTTTTTTTCGTCAACAGAGAGAGTTTTTTGGCTTTGTTCACAAATGGCTTGCTCAGCCTAAAATACCATATATTGACGAGAATGAATCTTCGTTTTATCTCCAAACTTATGTTATCAGTTACATTTATGGCGCTACCGAGGTAGACGAACTCACTTATTATCTCAATGTTATAGTCACCAACGTTCATATAATGACTCAACCTCGTAAATTCTTTGTTCGTTATTACCATAAACTTGCTTTTATCCTCATTTGCTGCCAAACCCACTGACAATGCTAGAAAATACCGCAGTTACCCCCTATTGGTATCGATATTATCGGCATATGCAATTAGCATGTGTTACCTGGTGTAGAGTGTGCCTGGTGTAAAGAGTGGGCAAATTTGAGGTTAGAAAGTAAAATGAGGTTAGAAGTAAAAAAAATATAATTAGAAATAGGGGAACTAATAGTGGAATATGATGTCGGGTAAATTTCCACCTCTAGCACGTCGGCAGACGTCCGCTCTGTACACAAAATTTTGAACTACAGCTTGCAACAAAGCTTTGCTTATCTCGTCAATGCACATATCTTTCAGAGTGTCAGTTGCTTCTGGTTTGTGCACGTAAACCCGGTCTTTCAAATGGCCCCAGAGAAAATAACCCAGCGACGGTTAATCACAAGAACGAGGCGATCAATTGATACCGTTAAATCGAGAAATTACGCGATCGGGAAATATCTCTTACAATAACTGATTTGTTTGCCTGGTTGTGTGGCTTGTGGCACCGTCCTGCTGAAACCAAAGGTCACTGATGGTCAGAGATGGCAGTACAGAGAATTCGCGGTGACGGCGTTTCCTTGCTCATTTTCGAAAAAATGCAGGCGGATGATGCCGCCTAACCACAAACTGCACCATACGGCCACTTTCTTTGGAACTAATGGTTTTTTGAGGACTGTTTGTGGATATTGTGCGACAATTTTGTTTGTTTACATACCCGCCTAATTGAAAATGAGCCTCATCACTAAAGATTATTTCGTTGTAAAATGCGTTGTTTTCGTTCAGTTTTTCAAGCAGCCAATTCACGTTCGACGTAAACAATGATCGGCTGCCTCTAATTCTTGAACAATTTGAACTTTGTTAGCGTGAAGATGAAGATCTTTATGCCAAATGTGGCGCAAAGTTTCTGTGGTGATGTCATATATTTGCGAATGTCGATGAGTTGGTTTTCCAGGCTCATTCCCAACACTTTGCCGTACAGAGGTTATGTTTGCATTGTTACAGCCACAATCAGCGTACTGTTTGGATCTATTGTCAGCACCAGTACCGTGAGCCTCGAATTTAGCGATTATAGTACGAAAAGCGGTCTCAGATGAAGCCTGATTAGGAGAAAAAGCTGCTAGAATGTTGCGAAGTGATACAGTAAAATTTTCACCATTTTGATAAATTTTCACCATTAAAATTCAAGAGTGTAGCGTTCCATAGTTAAAATTTCCAAATTTTTTACTATATAAGTGTCAAAGTGACAGCTCAATTCTGAACATTTCATCATTTGAAAGCCAATTTACTTCCTAACCGCAAATTTGCCCACCCTATATTAACTACAATATCACATAGGATTTTTTTTAACAAAATATTGGAGAGATCACGTGGTGGACTTGACTGCCGTCATATCTGAAGCTCCGTTTGGTATTGCTGTTTCGGAGAGGTCCTTCTCAATTTTAAATAATGATCTTGTACTAAATAAAGTTATTCTGCACAATCTAATAAGTTTTGCAGGTATACCTTGACACGTATCGGGCTATCAAATGCAGCATTATAATAGACAAACAGGTAGTATGTATCAAATTTTTTTGGTCTAAGGCTGCATTGGTAGGATCCCATTATTTCGCCGACTTTACATTTTTATCATTCGCATATTACACTCTACGAAATTCTGTACGCAATGGCAAGAAAATTTATACACCTATGGTTGGCGCATACGGTTAAGGCTTCTTTCTTATGCGCAGGACATAACAGACTGAAACTCCAATCATTGGGCATGCGTTCACCTAGCCACATGGTGCATGGTTGTGCATTGTTAGAAAGTTACGCAGGTAGACCGTCAGTACCTTCAGCTTTATTATTCTTCAGCCGAAGTATTGCCCCTTCAATCCCCTTTTGGCTGTGTGATGTACATTCACCACTGTCATCATTAATTGGATTAATTTTACCCTCATCATCGTTATCAGCCGACACCAGCAACTCGGATTAATGTATTGTGAGATGAAAGATCATTATTGATAATAAGCCACTAAAACTGATCAAATGCAAATACAGAATAAGATCAAAAGAAACATTTACTACATTTAGGGAGACCTTTCGACAAAAAACAACCACAGTAGGTTGTGACTTTTCTTCATTTATTTTAGGAGGACTATGAAAGAGAATGAACAATTAAAAAGAAAATTAAGCACCAATTGTTACCGATTAACTATTTTCTTTTAAATATTTTCAACTTATATTTTTAATTGGAGTTAAAAAAAAAACGAGAAAAAAAATTATGAATAAAAATTTAATAAGTTTCTAGAACTTTTATAATCCAAAAATTTTATACAATTTAAGCCGTTTATTTTTATTATTTTATTTTTTTCTAGAAATTGAATTTAATTTAATTTTAAGCTTAGAACAAATTTGTATCTTTTTCTTTTTTAACATTTACGTTATAGCTTACAAATTGTGGTTTAACATTTGGTACTAGAGAGACGTGGACTGATTTTTCTGTCACCTTCATGTGGTGTTGCGGTAACGAAAACCGATGTTTCCTCTTTAGCCAATTTATTTATATCGAATACTTTTTTCAAAAGCCTTTTAACATAAACTAAAGAAAACATGACCTTTTTTATATCATCAATCAAGTACTTTGTTGGCAAATGGTACTCAATAAAAAATGTATGAAACTGGGAGGGTAGGATGGAATGGAAAAATGTTTATGTATTTTTTGTTCAGAATTAATGATCAAATACAAATTTATTAACAACAAGAACAACAGCAAAACTTATTTTGCTAATTGGCTACAATATATTTTGTAAGTATTCGTTTATTTTTAATATAAAACCTTTATAAGCTGATTTGGTCAATTAGAGTACTTATTTGGGTCAGTCAAAAATATGTTTTTTTATTGTTTCTTTTTTCCCATATAATGTGAAAAATACTTGCTAATACAGAAAACAATTTTTTTTATTAGTTTGTGGTTTAACTATTTTTTTTTTTTTTTATATATCTGTTACTGGTATACATAGGTTGTACACATTTAATTGGTTCATACTGACGTATACGTATTCGATATTTATCAAAAATAATAATATTAAGTATACGTCCCAAAGCGCGAGAAATTCATTTGAAGAACAAGAGTTATACTGAAATTCACTCTCTAAAACAGTGTTGCCGTTGAAAATTTTGAAAAAGTATTATAAAAAGGGTATTTGACAAAAAAAGGGTATTTTAAAGTAAAATTGGATCAAGTTTTTTGTAAGAAACAATCAAATTTATTTCACTTAATTAAATACATTAAACCAAAATAAAAGTAATTAAATTATAAATCAATGTTGAAACTAAAAAACAATTCACAGACACATTCAAATATTAGTCATATGATCAAAACGAAAGAAGTTACTTTTACAAAAACTCTTGATAATACGAGTATTTATCACTTTTTAGAAATACTTTTTATATATTTCTTTATTTGGAGTCCATTTTTCCATCCCCGATTCGAGCAAATTGAGAGAGGAAAGCATGGATTCACAAGTTTGTATTTTAAGTTTGTTTGTAAGTTTATTTTTAATCAGTGATAGTTTTGAAAAATTCTTTTAGCGGAAGCATTGCTTGCAGGCAAAGTAAATACGTATATACATATCCACTCGAAAACTGGATTTTACATAGAACTATAAGGTTCGGACTTTCAACAACGCTTTAATGTAAATCTACGCGAAAAATTAAACAAAAGTATATGAGTTTTGCATAACATATCCTTAAAGTTTAAAGAAAAATATAAATTCAATTTTCTGTACATAGCAAAGTATACATGCTCTGCCATATTATGTAACTAATTATCCCCAAAAATATGTTAAAAATTGTTTTATTGTTAATTTATATTTTATAGAACCATATTAAATCATTAAATTTAAATAAAAATATTTTATCGTAGTTTCACTTGAATTATTTATGAAAATCAATCTGACAGGTTTGTTTGTTTTTAACTGCAATATGTTGTCTGTGGGACTTATGTCAGGTGATTAATAAGTGGAATGAAGCCGTCAAGTCAAGTTATGATGTCGGAACTTCTAGTTTTTTTAACTTTTTGTTTTCGTCACACTTAAATATAATACTTCTACTTTTATCGCTCAAAACAATTTTACTCCAAAATTCTTCAACATAAAATTTTAATACCCGCAGCAGTTTTCTTGTGCTTTTCCATATTGCTTGATGAAGTCTGCTGCTCATCTATTTTTTCTGAGTTAACCACAAACAAACAAATATATTTTTATACATAAGTTAATAAAATTAGATATTTGGGAATGTAATATTTACTTGTCTATTCGCATATATTTTGTTGCAAATATGAAAATATATCTGTATGGATGGCACGCGAAACCACAAAATTAAATGGAAATCTACTAATAAATATATAAAAGGTTCTCGCTGTCAAAACTTGAGCCGAAACACATACATAAATCAGGGCATAATCGCAGTTGATTATCAGCTCATTTTACACAATTGTCAAAGTTTATATGAAAAAAATAGGTACGCATAGAATACGACAGTTGCATAAAAGTCAGTTGTTGTAATAATAATATCGAATACAAAATTTATACATATGGTTACAAAAATATATAAAAGCTGCGTGTACTTTCCTCATTTTCAAAAAAGGTCAAAAAGGGATACATTAAAAAAAAGGGTCATAAAAAGTGTCATTAGCATGAAAAAGGGTCAAAAGTGATACTTTAGTGTCACAACGGCAACGCTGCTCTGAAGTAAAGATTTATTTTATTTGCTTCCTTTAAAAATAAAATTTACTAACCCATTATTATCAAGTTTAAAGACAAAAAATGCATAAAAATTTTTTTCTGGTTCAAATTTCTCCCCAATGTGCTTGCACCATGTTTTCTCTTTTTTTGCGAACGGTTCCACCACTCACTTATTCGCTCTCACCCGACCGCGGAGGGCTCATCCCCATACAATTACACACTACAGTCCGAACTATAGCGGATACAGACAAAAAAGTCATGACAACGATAGCACATATCAGCTACAGAACTTAATCACAAGCTGAACATAAAAAACAATTTATATACATACTTAAAGCTAACAAATATACACGATACATATTCTAATTATGAAAATGCATAAATAATAAAATTGAAAAATTGAAGTTACAAAGCAAACTCCGTTTAATAATACTGACGCCACAGTTAAAATCAATAAGCTCATAATACAAGTTGAGATCCCTGCACAAACGGGAAAGGAAATGAATTCGCCTTATTCGTCCTATAAAAGTCCAGCGGAAGAGGACGATAGTGTCGAGAAAATTAGAGCAGCAGACTAAAATTTAAAATAAGAAGCACAAACTCCGAATCAATACTGCCGGCAAGAAGGTTGCAAACAAAATTAGTACCTAAAATTGTTCGTCTACGCTTCATTGTTGGAAGTTTAATCAGGCCCAACCTAGTCATATACGAAGGAAATCTATTAACATAATTTCACTCCAAGCCACGTAAACACAATAATAAAAACTGCATCTGCATGGATTGAATTGAATCAATATGACGCCGATAATAAGGATTCCAAATTACCGAAGCATACTCTATAGTCGGCCTAACAACATAAATATATAAATATCTTGTAATATAAGGATCAGTGAATTCCCATATCCTCCCTAGCCATACTAGTCAGCATACTGACATGATCAATAAGTGACAGTTTATCGCCAGATCTAAGAAGGTTGTAAGCGTTTTCAACGGGCAAGAATCAATTGTAAACTCGAACCGTATTATACACCTACGGGAAAAAACTATATGCCTACATTTTCCCAAATTGAGATCCATCAAATTAACTTCACACCACTTAACAAAAACATCAATACTACGTTGTAGAGCAGTCTGACCAGAAACACCACTGGAAGTATAAAATAACAACATCATCAGCGTACATTCAAACACCACAGTCCGAAAATACATCAGAAAGATGATTAAGAAATAACAAGAACAAAAGTGGAACCTAATGACTAATCTTCAGAACTCCGGAAGAAAGATAACTGGTTCTAGAAACACATTCCGAGTGCTAAAAGTCAGGTAAGAATCTATCCAACGATGACGCCCATCAGAAATACCAATTAAAGCCGGTTTATGAAGTAAAATCCTATGTTCATCTCTATCAAAGGCCTTACTAAAATCAGAATAAATAAAAATAAGCACCCTCAACAAAGACCTTAAAAACTCTTGTGGTAAATTCAAGAAGATTATTTACCGTCGACCTACCCTTCAAAAAACGGAAATATTATAGATTTTGTTCAAGACAGAAAATCAGTAACCACCTTTTCTACAAGCTTAGGAACAGCACTTAACTTAGCTATAATTTAGCCTATAATTCGATATATTTGATCTATTACCGGACTTATGCAAACAAATAATAAAAGACTCTTTCCAAATAGGAGGAAAATGACCCATTTCCAAAATTTAGTAAAATATAAACGTCAAAAGACTTTTGACAGAATAGGGATACGAAAAAATACTGTCCGAATTCAAGACAGAGTCTAATTGTTTATATGTAGACTGAAAGTAATCAGCAAATACTTTCGATATGTCAAGATAATCAGCAGACGCTTGTTCCTCATAGAAAATTTCAGTAGAAAATGCAGACGATCTGCGTTTAACACGTACGAAGTCACAAAATGACTTCCGGTTACTAGCAAAGTTTGACTTAACTTTATTTAAGTATTTCGTATAACAATAATGATGCATCCCACTAAATTCTCGAGTAGTGACTATATATCGATACTGTAACCAGATTTAGCAAATTTCCTAAACAACCTGGATTTTCTATTCCTCAATCATGCAAGTCTAGCCGAAATCCATGTACAACCAGAACGCTCCAAGCAATGGTATACATATGGAACACACTCGCCAAAACATTGGAAAACCATTCAAAGTCATATCAAGGAAAAAAGAGTCATATTGCGATGAGCTAAGAAGAGACGACCAATAAACAGAAGAAAGCAATTGATTCAAGTGAACAAACTCAGTGCATTTAAAATGACCACGTAAATTAAATGCACGCTCTCCACTTTCCGATAAACCATAATCAAATTCATTACGCAGCGAAAAATGATAAACATCCTCGGATACAGATAAAGAATATATACGAAATAAAGAAGAACTAGTAGGATCCTCAATGAATATTAGATCCAAAGTCCTACCAGTAGAAATTAATACATTACTGATCACCAAGTAAGAAATAATATTTTTCGACTTTATTTTTTCGTAAGTGTCTGTATCTTTCTTTCTTTTCCTACCATCCAGTTCAGGGTTAGCCTTTGCTTCCATTACAATTCGCCTCTACGCCACTCGATCTTCAGCTTCTCCTCTGACCTTAGATATGCCCATACTTCCTTTGACCATCCATCCAGCTCCTTCGCAGCCCATTCTTGCAATGTAACCATACCATTGAATTCTCTGTAGTCCAACAAATTTAGTTATATTCGCACCGCTGATAAGTATGTCCAGCTCCTCATTCTACCATATGCGGAATGTATTATATTCAAATCGTTAATTGTGTTCCTTGTATCCAAATTGGTCATAGTCGAGTCCAACATTAGATTAAAGAATGAGGAGGATAGTGTATCTCCCTTATTGCTGTAAAATAATTCCGGTATTAAAAGCATTATACCTGTTATATATGCTTCACATTTGCTCCACAAAATCTTCATCTGAATTGTTAACTAATTTTGCGTAATTTCGTGAACAAGCAACGATTTAAGTTATATCTACGATGTTCAATTTAGAGAAGTTCAGTTATTTATGTTCTTTTATTGAAAACATCAAAATTCACTGCTTGAAGTGTTGGCATTTGAATGGCTTTTGTTTTATTTTTCTTTTAATGATTTCTGCCATCATTTGTTAATTTTGTATTCTATACTTTTCCCTATATTAAGTAAATCAATCAAATTGGTTTACATTAAATTAACACACTTTGTTGTCATTTTCTTGTAAACTGCTTCTCAATCCATTTAAGGTTTCTCTTCAGGACTTCATTATAAGTTTGCCTTAAATTGTTTGTGAAAACGTTTACACAACATAAATCATGCACAAGAGGGTAGCGCAAGAGTGCTTGTCTTTCTATTTATATATCAGCAATGATTTCTACAATTTCCAAAACTTTTTCTCTTTGCTTCTCAAATTTTCTGGTAGACGAAGACACAATATCAACTTGAAACTTTAAAAGTGTGTTTTCAGTTATATGCATGCAACATGTGACACACAATTTTCAAAAGTTGTAACAACATTTCTTCTTGCAACACACATAAAAATTGTAACACTTTTTCGTTTTCAGTTTCATTTTAATTTTCGTTTTTTTTTTTTTTTTTTTTTTTTGTTTTGTTTATTTTCCTTTATTTTTGTCTGGATTTTACAGAAAATCTCTTTTGTTACGAATTTGTTGAAAATCATCATGTGAAACTATTTCGTTTAAGAAAGGAAACAAAAATATTTAGAAGATAAAAGTTTTCGTTTCTTATCTGGAAAATTTAATTTCGAATTGAATGTGTTGAAGAAACTTACGGAAGCAGTTAAAGTGAACAATTATTTGTTATTAAATTCAAGTGTTTTTGAAAAAAAATAAATAAAAAACAATACAGAAATAAATAGAGTGAAATGGTTTAAAATTGAATTGATTTATTTTAAATACAAATGCCTATGACTTAAATTTGTAAATAAAATTCCAGCAAGGACTTATCAAACCAATCAATCATCTGAGTAATCTTCTTAAACATTAAAATGAATGTGTGTTTTTACGAATGTATGTAAGTATATAAGTTTTGCCTAAATGGCTGAACCGATTTTCCTGAAATTTTTACAGTATATCTCTGTATATCTGGAAGATATACCTTTTAACCTTTTTAAGACGTTCGAGTTCGTCTATATTGCGCCAAAATAAAATAAAACACTACTTGTCGTTGGTTTTACAACTTGTCTCTTATTTATTAATTCCACTGTAACTTTAATACACTATGTCTTAATACAACCAATTCACTTTTACAATACTTTTTATTTGCGCCTAAAGACACTTTACTTATTGACAGCCAAATGATAACGCCACTTTTTATAGTATTTCACTATCAATTTCGAATGTTCTTGTAGTTGCTAAATATTTCGATTTCTGTACGGTAAATTCAAATATAAAACCATCTCAAAAAGAATCGAGCTGGCAGTTCCGTTACTCCTGCTGGCGGCACTAAATTAGTTAAGGTAATTATGGCAACGATGGCCAGACCCCACACAAACCAATAAAGTCCTTAGCTAAAACACATCCCACAATAAATCCCTGTAAAACCACTACGTAATAAATCCCTGGTGTGGTGGATTTGTCTCTTCAGGGTTTTCGTTTTCGTAATAATATATATTTATATAACTATATGGTGGCGATCATTACGAATGCAACTCTGCGTTTCGTAATCTGAAATCGCATTTCATCACTAACAACGGTATCCACTACAAATACTCTTTCGCCTTTTTTATTCTTTACAAGAAGGAGGAACATACTTTATATCAGTGATGTGCAAAATGAAAAATGTAATTGTAATAGTGAGAACATGGAAACTACTTTCTCAGAGAGAGTAAAGTAAATGTTTTAAAAAAATTTTAAAAAAATCAACAAACATCCGCTGCACATTTCGCTAGTTTGGTGACAACTAAAAGAAAGAGGGCAAGAATACGTGCGAGTTGATGGGGCACAAAAGTCCCATGAAAATCTCATGACTGATTTATATTATCAGTTGGTAATCTTTTTTTAATTTGATCGCAATATTTTATTCATTATAAAAAGTGAACATTTTGTGCGAGCAAAAAAAGGTGCTGTTAAAGTTAGAGAATCATGTCATAGGTCTGTTCCTTTACTTTTTGCGTAAAGTTCGATAAAATGAGAGTAACTAATAATTTCTCTCAATTAGAAAGAAATATTTACATAAGTACGGAAACACAAAAAACCAAACTTTATAAAAAATATATTTGACGTTAGGATTTTTATAAAATTATAAAAAAAAAATATTATAAAAACAAAAGATACTAAAATCTAAAAACACGAATATATAATTTAACTTGTGCTTGATATTAAAAAAAAGACAAGTTTTTAGTTGTGCAGCACAAGTTTTCTAATATATTCTTACAGTAGAGTTGTTCTTCAGTACCACTTTTGCCTTATCAAATCCAACTCAGTGCGAGGTGATAGATTCCCATTAAAATTTTTTCGGAAAATACACCCTTTTATTGCATACTTCCTACTTTTAGTAATATAATGCCATATTAACTATCTCAAAGTACTTTTTTAAATGAAAAACCTTCCGCACTTTGAGACCATACTTAGGAACCATACTTCTGATAATATAATGATAATACTTCAGGTTTTCGCCCTGGTTTGAGTATTTTCATACTGCTGTTAGCACTGAAAGAGAATATCAGCAACAACAATATTGCAATATCAGAGGTAACGGTGAACTAAAATGATGAATAAACTGCATACTCACTTTAACTTTCCATCAAATTCATGAGAACTGATTTATTCGCTTCATTTTAGTAGGAAACAGCATATGGGAGTAAAGGTAGTGGAATTCTCAATTAGTGAATTTAAACGTGGCTTGTATTAGAGATCCGCATTATCTCCACTTCTATTTCTTCTACATATCGATTGTTTAATTTATTGAAACCCTACAGTGTTGACCAATTGCGTTTGCTTACGATATTGATATATTATTTAGAGGTGACAGAGAACTGCTTTATTAGCACAGGGTTGGTTGGTAGTGTCCTCTTACACCGTTGAGAAATTTTTGTAAGCACTCTAACAACCACATAAGGTCGACAACATCTTACACCCACACCATCAAGTTGAGATATCTGAGGAGGTCAATTAGTCACAGCCAGACAAATTCCTTCTATCATGACCAATGAGCGATCGAGTGAGCCTCATATCATACTCAGGCCAAGTCAGCTTCTTGATAGTACAGGATCCTTCAGCATTACACCTGCTGTCCGCCCGTTTGGTGTTATAATAAACTGTGTTTGGCAAGTACTATTACATGAGGTAGATATAATCGGCTTAAGTTTTACTCTAGGAGACGAAAGCCCTAGTGTTTGGACTGGAAACAACATAAGTACAGTGATGGCTTAAATTAAAATATTAATGATTAAAATTTATATGTGTGTCAGAAGATAGACTTCGGATATGTATTCAAACTATTCCAGCAATATAATACCATAGTTTTTGTTCTACCTAATCATACCTATGTTCAGGGTGGGCGCATTTGAGGTTAGGAAGTAAATTGGCTGTCAAATGTTGAAATGTCAAGATCTTGGAGAACACCCAAGAGAAAAAATTTACACCTACTACCTGTTTGTCGATTTTAATTCTACCTTTGACAGTCCGATACGTGTCAAGATATACCTGCAAAACTTACTAGATTGTGCAGAACAACTTTATTTATAAAGATCATCATTTAACATTGAGAAAGACCTCTCCGAAACAACAATACTAAACGAAGCTTCAGACATAGCGACAGTCTACCATGTGATCTATTCAATATTTTACGTGATATTGCAGTTAATATAGAGTGGGCTTATTTGAGGTTAGGAAGTAAATTGGCTGTCAAATGATGAAATGTCAAGAAATAACACTTGTTCAGTAAAAACTTGGAAAATTTTAACAATGAACGCTATACTCTTGAGCAAAGATTTTAATGGTGAAAATTTACTATCAAAATGGTTAAAAGTTGACTGTATCACCTCGTAAAACTCTAGCAGCTTTTCCTCGTAATCAGGCTCCTTCTGAGTACGTTGTGTGTAATTTAGTCGTTAGATACGAGGCTCACGGTACTACTGCTGACAAAATATCAAACCAATACACTCGTAGTGGCCGTAGTGATGCAAACATAACCGCTGTACAGCAAAGTGTTGAGAATGGGCCTGGAACATCAACTCGTCGTCGTTCGCAACATCACATCATCAGAGGAACATTGCGCAACATTTTGCGTACTTCTAAAGTTCAACTAGTTCAAGAATTAAAGCCAGCCGATCATTGTTTGCGTCGAAAGTATGTGAATTGGCTGCTTGAAAAACTGAACGAAAACAACGCATTTTTTAACAAAATCATCTTTAGTGATGAGGCCCATCTTCAATTAGGCGTTTATGTAAGCAAGCAAAATTGTCACTCAGACCGGATTTACGTGAACAACCCACAAACAACTGACACTCCGAAAGATGAATTTCGGCGCAGCATTGACGAGATAGGTGAAGCCTTGTTGCAAAATGTTGTTCAAAATGTTGTGAAAAGAACGGAAATATGCCGACATGCTACAGGTGGACATCTGCCCGACATCATATTCCATTATTAATTTCCATATTTATATTTAATATTGATATAAATAAAACTGACTTTGTTAAAAACATGTGTTTTTGAGCAAATTTATTTCTAACCTAAAATTTGCCCACCTTTTATATGGCTCGATCAAGCTCAGTTAATTAAAAAACTTGATATTGAAATAAATAAAAAATATTAGAAAATTTTATAATATTTTGGTTTTTAAAAAATATTTTATTTTTAATTTTTTATTTGTAAAAAACCAAACTTGCCGATAAATTACGGGTTGTTTTGTGCATGAAGAAGGAGAATATTACTCTCCCAAAATATCACCTATTTACCTAATTTTTGTATACGGGAACGCTTTTCGGTAAAAATAGGATCCCAAGGGTAGAGTAAAGGAACAAACATATTTATTTAAAAAAATAGTTTAAGTGTGAATTTTTTTTTTTTTTTTATATTTTCAAGAAATAGTTATCAAACGATAGCAAAGTGGCAATAATAAAAGCCTTAATGGAAGGAATGGTGATGAACGATGAGCGTCGGATACCTATTCGAAAAACACAAATCAATAGTTAGTCGAATTTTCTCAACATTTCACTGTTCTGGAAGTGTAGACAGAAAACCAGAAAGTCGTCGCCAACGAATAATACAGCTCATCAGGACAGATAAATGCTAAGGCCAATAAAAATTGATCGACGAAAGATGACAGTAGATGTTGCTAATTGCTCAAAAACGTAAATGGCCGTCCGATTTAGCGTAGACTAAATGAAGTCAACTTATTTGCCGGTCCTCCCTGTAAAAAGCTACTAATAAGCAGAGTTAATAAGAGAAGGCATCCTGGCAGAGCATCAATTAAACTGGACAACAGAGGACTTGGCTAAGCTGCTTTGTAGCGATAAATGCAAAATTAATTTATTCGGCTTAAATGTCATAAATTATATTCGTCGGCCACTAAATAAAAGATTGTTTCTCAGGTATCAACTACCCACAATGAAACATGTTGGTGGTTAATTAATGAAAATTATATAAATAATATAAATTATATAGCGTTGCATTTCTTATGTTCGGTACTGTACATTTGAAAAATTTCAACTGGGCGACGCCACGCCCATACAAACTAAATGTTTATTTGTCTATATCTTCAAAATGGCAACAGTAAGAATATCTAAATTTGATCCAAATAACTTCGTAGTCAAATGAAATCATCACTCAAAAAAGTGGGCGGAATCGAATAAATGGGAATTGTACCTCGCATATAATGTAATAATTGATTTTGTGTCTTTAAAGCTAAATTTTCTAAATTTAGTCTGAATGACTTTATAGTCAATGCCAAAAAGTGGGCGGAAGTGATAAAGTGGGCATGGTATCTTCCATACAAAATAAAAATTGATTTTTGTATAGGGTGAGCCATTCAACAGTTTAAATTTAGAAATGCAATAAAACAAAAACGGTTTGAAATTTTGTCAAATATAATTTTTAGTTGTGAAGTACAATTGCTCCGTTTAGAAATTAAATATTACCTCATTCATATGGCTGCCGCAGCTGGCCTCACAGTACCCCATTCAATCAGACCAATTTTCGAGAAATTTTTTGAGTGTATGGGATCGTATCACGTCAATAGAATCACGAATGTTGGCCTTCAAATGCTTCTTGTCTCTGGTTTGTCGGCATAAACAGAAATTAGTCCAACGGTGTCAAATCGCAGCTTCTTGGCGACCAACTGACATCACCATTTCGGCTAATTAAACGACCATCAAACGTTTTATGTCGTCGATTGCGATATGAGATATGTGGCAAGTTGTACCATCCTGTTGAAAGCAAACATCGTTCACAACAATACCATGAAGAGCGGGCACAAAAAAATGGTTATCATGGTTGCGCCGTCCTTATTTTCCAACAAATATGTGCCAATGATGCCTCCGCTCCACAAGCCGCACCAAAAAGTCACGCGCAATGAGTGCATTAGCTTTTGTAAGGCCACGTTTGGCTTTTCTGAGTCCCAAATACGGCGATTTTACTTACTAATGTACCCGGCAAGATGAAAATGAGCTTCATTCGAAAAGATGATTTTTGCAATCTCCGACCAATTGTCTTTGTTTTAGAAATAAATTTCCAATAAATCCCAAAGTTGCTTAAGCGTAAATCGATTAATTTCATTCATTTTATTCTGAATTTCGATTCGCTTTGAAATTTTCTCCGTTTGGCCAATTTGGTATTCTAAGTTTCGATTCCGTTAAGTTTTTTTCGATTGTATGTTTTCTGCATTAGGATCATGGCTACGCTTTTCTACATTGTTAAAGTTGAGACGGAGATTTTTTGATTCTTGTTTTTTAGTTCAAAAATTTATTATTTGGCTATGAAACTTGTTATATTATTTATTTTTATTGGACACGAAATGTAACAAATATTTCAGAAAAATATTAATTTACTCTTCTCCACTTGCATGAAAAAGACAAAAAAAATGCAAAAATTTCGTGTTTTCTTTTTGAATCCCCATTAGTGCATGCACTACTTTTTTATTAAAATGTGCTTATTTTCTGTTTCTATTTTAATGCGTTCTCATAGCTGCCAGATTTGACGACTAATCGTCATTTTGATGATTTTTTAACAAAATTTTGGAAAAATAACGATGTATGTACCTTTTCTTCCTTCTAAAATGACGATTTTGGTAATAGACAATTGAGGGCACTAAAAGTATTAATAACTCTTTGTAGGTGAGACAACTAGCCTACTTCTTTTTATTTTTGCTTAAACTCAATGTTAAGGGCGAAGTACACTATCAAACGGACGGAAACTGCATTGTAGTAGTGTTGGTGAAATGTCTACTTATGCTTTTAGCATACATTAGTCAATGCAGTATTCAAGCATACATTTTGTTGTAAATTTTGTGAAGTGAAAGTACATATGTCGTTGTCGAACGAAACCTTAAGTGCAATATCGTCGAAGAAATTCAATGTTTCAAAATAGTAGAGACTGGTATCAAACGAGTCTTCTACCGCAGCACCACTTTTTTCCATAACCCTTATTCTTTTTGACTCCCTTCTAGTTTGTCTGTAATGAGTTTTATTTATTTTTTCAAATCTTTTCTGTCTGTATTTGTATTTTGCTTCTTACATTCTTCCATTAAAACTTCGTACTGCTGGTCCTTAATAATTCTGTTGTTGTAATCACCACATTTTACATCCCAAAGCTCACGCAGAATACGATAAACTTCCGATAGCTCAATAATTTGCTTTTTCTTTTGAATTTCCACCATTTTTATGCCAAAAAATTCGAAAAAATAAGGTTCACCATCTAAGGTTTTTTAAACTAGTGCTTATTTCGTGAATGGTAACACTTAGCCCATGTCTGATTTGACAGATAATTAGTTTTATCCTACCGCCGAACGAATATGGTTGTGTATACGCTTGAACAACGCTGGGAATCTGGGCCTGCGATCGACTTACAGAAGATGCCGATTTTGCCAAAAAAAATCATCTTTTCAGATGAAGCTAATTTTGATCTTGGCGATTATGTAAACAAGCAAAATTTTCGCATTTGAGGCACAGAAAATCCGCACGCATACATTGAAAAGCCGATACACCCAAGGCGAGTCACTGTTTGGTGCGGATTTTGGTCCAGAGGCATAATTCGAAAATGACCAAGGAGTGGCCGTTACAGTCAATGGCGATTGTTATCGGCCCATGTTGAACGAATTTTTGTTAACAAAAATTGACGAGGAGGATATTAGCAACATTTGCTTTCAACAGGACGGCACTATGTGCCACACAGCCGAAGCTACACTTGATGTTTTGCGCCCTGCTTTTGAAAATTGCATTATCTGCCGCAGAGCTGATGTCGTTTCGCCACCTCGGAACTGCGGTTAGACACCGTTGGACTATTATTTGTGGGGTGCCGTCAAAGATAAGTGTTACGCCAACAAGTCAGAGAAAATTGACGCTTTAAAGGACAATATTCGTGATGCCATTGTTGAAATACAGCTGCACACAATCGATAATATGCTTAAAAATTGGACCGATCGTATAGGCTACTACATGGCCATCCGAGGCAGCCATTCGAATGAAATTATTTTCCATTATTAACCGGAAGGATTTTACTTTCAAATAAAAAAAGTAATTTTAGAAAATATTCAGTAGTATTTTTTTATAGCATTTAAAAAAAAAAATTTATTTGGCGCACCCTATAGATGCAAATTTTTCGTTCTCAGATGTTATTGATGCTATAAAATTGCAGAAAATAAGAAAGTTGATCAAGCAACGCCATACACTCTTCAATCAGCTGTTTCAAGCAAAAGAAAAATACAATTTTTTTGATTTTGCTTCCAGCATTGTCGGTGTGAAATATACATAAAAATCTCACTAATACTACTACTACTTGATAGCGTATTTCGAACTTTAGTAGAGAATAAGGCCTATAACGGAATAAAGTAGTTGTATTAGTAAGTGAAGCTTAGTAGTGTATCAAGATAAAATTCGAACAGAATATTGAAGCTTTCTGTATGGTTGCCAAATAACCTCAACTAAAACTTAAATAATTATCCAAGAATAACATGTGATTCTTTTAACAAAATAAGCACATATTTAACATTACTATCTAATAAATTTTTTGAAATGGAGTCAATCGATTTGGCTAACGAGGCATCCTTTTTTGCGTATTTTCAAGCAGGCATCAAAAATATAAAATTTGTCATATGTAATATATTAGTACTGTAAATAATAGTTGAAAACACTTAAAACTTGATTGTTTTTTATTGCGAAAAATAAAAAAAATTACGATTTTCTGCAAATTTCATCCGGCAGCCCTGTGCGATCTCTATGCTTTATTAAATTACTTTCTTCTTCTTTTTCTTTCGATTCAGTTTGTTTTTGTAATCGAATTTCGCGATAGGGACGAATACTTGAATTTTGTGACAGAATACAATGACATACGTATTGCCAGATTCTAAATAAATGCTGGTTCAAATTTAAACGGATAGATGGCCCACCCGATATATCTTGAGAAGTCGATGTTTCTGAATTTGGCCTATTTAACTTGGTAGTTAATGCAAATTATCAGTCAAAATGTGGGCGGAATAGAAGAATTAGACATGTTCACATTAAGCTAAAAAACTAACTCCAAAGGAAGAGTGGACGGTACGCCTCTCACCTCTATTTATTATACGGTGCGACAAAATAAAATACCTGGCAAGTGATACTATTCTTCTAATAGGCGCTATCGAGTAGAAAAAGTATCCGGTTTTTCTGACTTTTATGAACTTTTAAACTAACTAGATAAAATCCGACGTGCTTCGCTACCCCTATTTTAATTACATATTATCTTAGCTATATTTTTTACCCTTTATCACCGTTTTGTACCCTCCGGTCAAAAGTCAAACATTTGCGATAGCCATTAGTCCCATCTAGAAAGTTTGCAGGATCTACGTTTCAGTTGTATACTTTCTTCAAACAAACACACATCCATTTTTATAGAGTATTTTATCGCAATCAGTGTAATAGTATTCGAAAATTAATATTTTCTTCATATGGGGAGTACCTCTTCCCCTGATTATATCTGACCTACATTTATTCCAATTAATTTGTTTAATAGAAAAGTTATTGGAAAAAAATTTGAAGACTGTCGCTATAATATTTTTTTTAGACATATGATAATTTCCATTTTTGCTTTGTATGGGGCATACCTCTCCGCCTGATTTTATCCGCCCTACATTTTATGCATAAATCAGTTTCATACGAAAGTAATTGGGGCATAGTTTTATCTCTCAACCTGACCGTATCGAAAAGATTGTAGCCAAAGTCATCCTCCAGCATCCAGGATGATACAGTGAAAATTTTAAAAAAGTCTATTCAGCCATTTAGCGGCCTATAGACTTCAAACACACATATACATGTACATACAAACAAACACACATTGACTTTTATATATAAAGATAACTTAGCTCTTATCCGATACAATTGGTAGAAAACTAATGTTTTTCATGATTTGCTTTACTAAAAATAGTACTTCAATAACTCCATCAAATTCCAACGGATATCTAAATGTTAAGTTTTATTTATTTTATTTATATTTAAATTAATATAATACCTTAATGAACTCATAAATTGTACGATTCTTATAAAAACGTATTTAAACTTAAAAAATATTGGAAAAGTTTGATGAAAAATATGTTTTCTTAAGACATACACCCAGATTCCTCAAGACTACCTAAGGGACATATGTATATAACTGGAGATTATGGAGGTGTTTTTAAAATTCCGAAAACATATGCTTGTTCTACTCGATACTGCCTATCATAAAATTAGTATCACTTGGCCGTTATTTCAACTTAATTCTTTTTTGTTACACTGTGTTATCGTACATCTAAACGAATATATCAGCTAGAGACTTCAATAGACGTCTTAGCATTTTTTTGTAAAGGCAAATACGTGGCTAAAAACGAACAGAATTGGGAAAAAAGGAATTTATATCCCATCAATAATGTACATTTATATAGATTTTCGGGCATGCCTGATGCGTTAAGCTATTTAATTAGGCTACGTTTACATATTTCAAATATTTAACGAAAAAAAACTAGACACTATTTTATGGAAATATTTCCTTCTATATCAGCGTTTCTTAAAAAAATATGTAAAAACATTTATTGCGCTGTATTCACTTCCCAATACTTAGTGGCCTTACATAGCTCACATTGACTAACAACGTAGTGGAATGCCTCATTTGAATCTTAGGATATCGTTATCGCTTAGCTGAATGTGAAATTTAAATTATAATATATATTTAATAGATATGAAAGCTCGCAAGGCGGCTGCTGCAGAAGAGCACTGGGTGCAAAATGGGTCTCAGTCCTAGGGTTATTCGCTGGATTTATTTAACGGTTATTGAACCGAATTTTTTGTATAGAGTGGTCTTATGGTGGACTGCCCTCGATAAAGATTGTAAATTCAGACTCTTTGATAAGGTCAGGAGATCTACTGCAATCCAGATCACAGTTGCGTTACGTAGCAGCTCCTTTTCTGGTTCTTAGATGGCTCTATTCGAGGATACTTGTCAAGCAACGGGCCAAACTTGTCACGCTGGCATATTATCCCCATGGTACACTTCTCCTTTCTTTTTGAATAACCCTTGATACTGACTGGGTGATATCGACTATGTTTCATGTTACGATTTCTGTTAGAGAATATTTGACTCCTGGCTCCATCATCCCCAGCGATTCAAGACTGTTCCAGACTAGAGAACAGGGTGGGCGATGGTTTTTTTCTGAGAGGCTTAACCTTCTGCGCCTTCTGGACTACTGCAGTGTGTTTCAGGCCAAAGTGAAAGCTTTGCTGCAGAGTGAATCCGTTGTAATCGCACTCCTACCAATACTATACATATATATCTGTTCTAATAGCCAGGCGGCGGTTATTTCTCTTTCGTGTGTGACCTTCAACTATAAGCTGCCTAGGGACTGCCGAGATTCCCTTGTGGCATTTTCACCACAGTTTTGTGTAGACTTTATCTGGATTTCTGGTTACTAGACATACCGAGTAACTGTGCTGCTGATGAGCTTGCTAGGGCAGGCTTTCATCTTCATGTGAGGTTGGGTGTGTCTCATAGCCACGTTAAACTGGCGATCAAGCGCAAGTATATGTATGCTGGACGCTGAAAGAGCCAGGACGTAAGCTGACTCTGGCTTTATTGGAAGATTCACCTGTCCTAGGTTGGATATGAAACGTACCAGTCAACTGTACAAACTGGACCGTCGAATAATCTCCTCTGTTGTAGCCATTCTCACGGGCCATTGCATCATGTGTAGGCACGTACACGGGATGCGCTTACCTGCAAATGACTTTTTTCGTGACTGTGGAGGAGGTGACCGTGGTCCACTTTATCTGCCAGTGTCCGTATCTCGCACTGAGCTATCGATCCTTGACATCAGATTAATAGCCAGGTTCATTGGAATGTCGGGCTAGTTCAGATCTAACTTAGCTAAGTGCTTCTGTGCGGTGCCTCTGTTTGATCATTTGGACTTTGGTGAATAGAACGGGGACAACGCGTTATGTGGTATCACAACGTGTGTCTTGCTTAGTAGGGCTGCCGCTTCATTCTACCTACCTACTTAATAGCTAAAAGGAAGCGTCACTCCATGTTGCTTTCCTATGTACAAAGTCTTTGCAAAACTGATAATAAAATCCTTTTCAATGTAGCAAATAAGAAATTCAAGGTATTCCACATATCATGGTATAATTCGGTATATAAATTAAATATTCTTTGTTGCAAATTACGCACTAGAAATTTATTCAAAAATACATACAATTATTTAATTGCCAATCTAGAATGCAATTATTAATTAATTAAACGTATATAGCAAACACCATTAATATGATTAATTAAACATTAAATGATTTCTCTTCTTAGAACATACTGTTGCTTATCTTTAAGTAAATAATTATTGAACTTAAAATACTTTCTACGAAATTACTTAAATTGCAAACATATTGTTTTTTTTATTTATATGGAAATAGTCCATGTCTATGTAAATAAATAAATATTTTGATTTGCTAAGCAATGCGTAAATTTCATTTGACTGGATAATTACAAATAAACTTAATTATTTATAAGATTTTACGGTTCATTTACATACAAAAAAAATATGAAAGTAATACTAAATTCTTCAATAATAATTTAAATGTCATAACAAAAGCTAAAGAAACTAAAACAAGCATATAATATGTAGATACGTATGAAAATTATACATTAAATTACAAATAAATAAATTTTCTTAATTTGCAATACATTTGTAAATTCTAATTATTTTATGGTAATTTTACTTTACAACTTATTCTATTATTATTGCTTTTTATCTTACTGTCTTTGACAATATAATAAGAAGATTAAATAATTTAAAAAACTGTTAGCACACTCAAGAACATAGACTCATATATAGAACACAGGCTACATAAATAATCAAAATATTTTGTACTGAGTTTATATTATAATATAGGGTCCGCCAAATAAATTTCTCTTTTTTGAAAATGCTATAAAAAAAACTACTGAATATTTTCTCAAATTTTTTTTTATTGGAAAGTACAATCTTTCCGGTTAATATTGGAAAATAATTTCATTCAAATGGCTGCTTCGGCTGGCCATGCAGTAGCGTACACGATTGGTCCAACTTTTAAGCACATTATCGATTGTGTGCAGCTGTATTTCACCAATGGCTTCCAGAATATTGTCCTTTAAAGCGTCAATTGTCTCTGGCCTGTTGGCGTAACACTTATCTTTGACGGCACCCCACAAATAATAGTCAAACGGTGTCAAATCGCAGCTCCGAGGTGGCCAAACGACATCAGCTCTGCGGCTGATAATGAGATCTTCATAAACAGGGTGCAAATCATCGAGTGTAGCTTTGGCTGTGTGGCACGTAGCGCCGTCCTGTTCAAACCAAATGTTGCTAATATCCTCCTCTTCAATTTTTGTGAACAAAAATTCGTTCAACATGGCCCGATAACGATCGCTATTGACTGTAGTGGCCACTCCTTTCTCATTTTCCAAGAAAAATGGCCCAATTATGCCTCTTGACCAAAATCCGCTCCAAACAGTGCCTCGTCTTGGGTGTATCGGCTTTTCAATGTATCCGTGCGGGTTTTGTGTGCCCCAAATGTGACAATTTTGCTTGTTTATATACCCGCCAAGATCAAAAAGGGCTTCATCTGCAACATTACGATGATTTTGAAAGTAATGACGCAATATTTCCCAGCGTTGTTCATACGTATACACAACCATATTCGTTCAGCGGAAGAATAAAACTAATTATCTGTCAAATCAGATATGAGCTTAGTATTACCATTCACGAAATAAGCACTAGTTGAAAAAAATCGTTGGATAGTGAACCCTATATTTAACATAAAAACTATAGAATTATAGGAAACTAGCTAAACCCCATCTTAATTAATATCTTATATGATAACTTAATTACATTTTTTACACTTTTCCCCATTTTATTACCTTCCTGTCCAATTCCAAACATTTATGATAGGCTACAGTTCCTTCCAGAAATACACTGTAGGTACAGCTTTTTAGGTGTCTACATTCAAAAACAAATTTTTATATATATAATATACGAATGTATGTATCGGGTGGGCCACCTATCGGTTTAAATTTGAATCGGCGGTTATTTCGCATCTGGAAATACTTATGTCATCCTATTCTGTCACAACATTCAGTATATTATAGGGAGATCGATTATTCGACTTTTTTCAGAAACCGGTTTTCGAGTTATTCGAAAAGTAGCAATTTTTATAAAACCGAGTTTCGGTTAGTAATTATTCAAATAACCGGTTGACCGGTTCTTTTATTCAAATAAAATTGTTGTTAATTCTTTAAGCAAACAGCTGGACCATGTCGTTATAAAAATAAGCATAAGCTGACGGAGAGTTTAAAATTAAAGTGGCAATCAATACTAACAAATCTCATAAAAATTATACCAAAATCGATGTGCGATGGCCATAAAAAACAAAGTTTATTACACAAAGTATTGAAGGTTTGCAACATATACTTCAGAAACTAACATCATTTTTGTTGTTGTATTACTTGATATAGAATGGAATTAAAAGTATGTTATTATAGTTATAATTTAGGTCCTAAGATAACAAAAATTAAATGTTTTACTTTGAATAAATCTATTAGTAATATACGCGTCCTTAATTGCCTTGACAAGAAAAGTTGCTTAGGTTTCGAACAGCATTGTATGTGAGTTCATGCGCTACGTATTTAATAGTGTATGTGTCAGTGTGGTCAATTAGGTAAGACACACACCTTCCAACCGACAAGTCGTCAGTTCAATCCCAGGCGATAACACCGCATAACATTAGCGACCAGTTATGTGTATTTACGATGTGAATAACTTCACTAACTAATATATCTGCCGAACGGAGCCGGCGGTTATGAGTCGCTTTAAATGGGTCTAGTTGATTACTCTTCATATATAAAAATCAATATATATTTACAGAAGATGAGAGAAAGTTACTGTTGCTCAAGTGTGCATATCTTTTTCGATCCACCTTGGTTTCACGTTCTCTGTGAGATGTTCAAGGTTATCATACTATATATACAAAAATAATTACTAAATTTATAGAAATAGATCAACGATGAGCATATTTGCAATACAAAAATATATAAACGTATAAAAGGTGGACTTATTTAAATTAACCGGTTGTTCGTGTTAAATCAACCGGTTTATTCGGTATTCGACAAAACCTAAAAAACCAGTTAAAACTGGTCGAATAATAATCGTCAGATCTCCCTAGTGTAGCATATCCACTGAACGAAATGAATCGATTTACGTTTGAGCAACGTTGGGATTTATTTGAAATTTATTTCCAAAGCAAAGACAAATGGTCGGAAATTGCAAATTTGGTGGCAAAGAAGGACCAACAGTGGCTGGTATTGCCGGTTCATTGCTAAAGTTCGTAAACTTATTTCATTATTCATGCGCCAAGACGTAAGTGTGCTCGTACAGTGCCTACACCAGAAAACATCGAAGCTGTGGCTGAGAGTGTGCGTGAGAATCCATCAACATCAACTTGTCATCGTTCTCAAGAATTGAACATTTCACGCAGTTTATATCGAATTTTGCGAAAATATCTCCGCATGACGCTTTACAAAATTCAATTGGATCAAAGGTTGAAGCCGCATGAATATCCGCTTCATTTAAGCTTCGCTAGATGGGCCAACGGGAAAGTGCACGATGATGTCGATTTTGCAAAAAAAGAAAAAAACAGTTGACGCTCATATCATCTTGGCGGGTACTTTAATAAGAAAATTTGCCATATATGAGCTCAGAAAACCTAATCGTTGTTTTACAGAAGCCAATGCATCCATTACGAGTGACTGCTTGGTGCGGCTTGTGGAGCGGTGGCATCATTGGCCATATTTCATATTTTGCAACCATTTTGGTCAATAGAGACACCTATCGCACCATGATATGTATTGATGTGAACGATGTTTGGTATTGATATTAACGATGTTTCGTTTCAACTGGATGGTGCAGCTTGCCACACATCTCTTGCCACAATCGATTTACTGCGTCAATCGTTCATGATGGCTGTTTAATTAGGCGAAATGGTGATGACAGTTGACCGCAAAGAAGATGCGATTTGACACCGTTGGACTATTTTCTGTGCCGTTAAAGACAAGTGTTATACAGACAAATCAGGGACAATTGAGCATTTGAAGGCCAACATTAGTGATGCCATTGCCGAAGCACAACCCCATACACTCAAAAAAGTTCTCGAAAATTGTCCAATGGAATGGGGTACTGTGAGGCCATATGACTGAAATAATATTTTATTTCTAACAGGAACAATCGTGCTTCACAACAAAACAATAAATTTTGCAAAATTTCTCACCATATTTGTTTTATTGCATTTTTAAATTTAAACTTTTAAATGGTCTACCCTGTAGAACATAAGCTTGATGTTTGAAAGGTAAATTATAAAGACTTGCAATGTTCTATGAAACAACAATTTTTCATCATTAAAATATTTTGAAAAGCAATTCTTTTAAATCTTTTTCAAAAGAAAAGATCAAACTTATGGATTTTTTCAGCAAAACAAACCAAAGCAAAAAGACTCTATCTGTGTATTATATTATATAGGGCGTACTGTATAAACGATAAAAGACTAAGGTCGGAGGTATAATTTGTGCCTTCCGGTATGATTTTAGGTCTGGTACATCGACTATCGACCTGGCTATTCACACTCCTAGAGAAGACCTAAAGCCCAAACATAATATAATTTTGCTTACTTAAGCTACTGTCAACTTTTTGGTGGCTATAATATGCTTTTTGAATAGTTGTGTAGTAAGAACGTGAAAATTGCTGAAAGCTGAGTTTAATGTATAATTACCATTGGTATCTGAATGAATATATTTTATGTTATGTTGTTTTGCCTATAGGTTGGTTGAAGAGTTGGCCTTAATTTTTTTTGTTTTGTAACCTATAAAATAAAATTTTGCCCTATAACCGTAAGTTGCACAATAAAAAAAAATGAAAATTTCAAGAATTTTTTTTATTTTTGAGATTATGTAATGACGATCGAAACAACGACAACTAAACATTTCAGTTAGAAAGACCGAATGTCATTGTGCATATAAGACATTACGTTACATGGTTTGGGAACTTTTCAGGTAACAATAAATAATCATAATATGGAAAACGTAGGGCATTTTGTTGATATTTGTATGAGAATATATAGGATAATCTAAATTCCATATCTCCGGAACCACTGAGCCGATTTCGTGCAAACTTTACATAAATCTTCTACAGACTATCCCCTGTAATTATGGTTGAAATCGGTCGTACCGTTTCCGCCATTGGTGATGACATCAAAGTGTACACTTATTTTTATATAACATTTTTAATATTTTGTGTAAAAATTTAAGTATTAGGAGAAAAATAGCACAGTTTAAATAAAAAATAAAAAAAAACTGCATACAGTATGCAAAATCCGTACTCGTAATCTTTTTTAAGAAGCCCTTATCAAAAAGCATTACTTTTTTATAGAGTACTCTATAAAATTTTTCTCTTTTGTTCGATGTTAAATAATGAGGTATAGTTTAAAAAAACAATTGAACAAGAAGACATTTTTAACAATATTTCAGGAAAAATGACAAAATTCAGATTAATATTTTTTTTAAAGTGTACAAAGACGGATTTTGCATACTGTACACCCGATACGCATGTTCAATCGTCGCTGTTTCAGTGATGAATAAAAGCAGGAGCATCCATGCACAACGTTTTCTTTAGTTAAGGCCAAATTAGTAGACGGGACGTAAAAGTAACGTGATCTAAACGTCAAGTGTGATTAGTTGGTGAAAAAAAAGAATCAGCTGTTTTCAACTGTGTGTGTGTAAACAACAAAAGAAAAAAGAAGCAAAAAATAAATAATAAATTAATTCATGCTCTTCCACCAACAATATTAGTTTTTTTCGTCCATTTTATTTAACTCGATTGTTATTTAATAATTATAATTTAACACACACTTTTAAATTTTTCTTTATTTAATTTTTTAATTGCCTGCTTAAATTTTTATGTCAGCTGATGTTGTGTGTGAAGTAAAAACGTAGAAAAATTCTGCTGAAAACAGAAACACCACGTCCACGTTTCGTTCGTTACAGCACAACTAACCATTTGTATGCATTCTTCATTTAGTTATCGTATCACGTCTACGTTACTTCTGGACTAATTGGGCCTTTATTGCTTTGCATATAACATACACAGCTGTTTACGTACAGTGACTGCCATTAATATTCCGTTATTATATATCAGCATCTGAAATCCGAAAATTCTAAATGAATATAATGACATCTTGTTAATGTTAATTTTTTTACTTCATGTATATATATATATATATTCTGAGCTCACTTCTCACTAATTGGTTTTAATTAATATCGAGTGAATCTATTAAAAAAAAAAGAAATTAATGAACTACAGAAATGCATGCCTTATTAACATTCGGTTTTTTAGTTTTACCATAAAATGCAACGCTGTAAAACTGCATGTATACATAAATTATTTGCAAAATGGGGAAACACACATTAATTAACATCAAATAGACATTGTCATTCTCAAGTTGTTTTTTATAAAAGCCGCGATGGGTCGTAAAGGAAAAATACTTCGTTAAAGGAAAGAAATTTAGTGATTTTTCATTACAAGAAAGGGAAAAAACATAAAAATATTGCTGAAATATTGAATATGAAGCCAAATACTGTCAGTGACATTATTCGAAAATTTAAAAACAAGGATCGAATTAATTTTTATAAACAAGCTGGGCAGCGAAAAAAACTTTCTGAGATGAAAGAGCGCCGTATTAATAGAAAAATCAAGGCTAACCCAAGCTTAAGTGCCCCAAATTTATTGCTAAAGTTGTGGCGGTGTTGGAAAACAGTTTTAGAAGCAGCAAGACGTCCCACAATTAAAAATGACGAGTTCAATAGACGTATTACCCTCAAAGAGCATTTCGTTACTTTAAAGAACAGAAATCGTCGGTTAAAATTTGCTAATGAGCATATAAGTAAAAACGGAAATTGGTGGAAAGACGTAATTTTTCTGGATGAAAGCAAATTTAACTTTTTTTTAAGTGATACAAAAACTATGGTATGGCGGAAGCCGAATGAAGAGTTGAAAGGAACAAATATTACTCCAACAGTTAAGCATGGGGGAGGAAGTGTGATGGTGTGTAGCTGCATATCAGCTAACGGGTTGGTTATGCAGAATAAATCGGAATTTCAAGAACTTTTAAATTGTATCAGAAAAACGACCCTGAACATAAAGCCCACGTTGTTCGTGAGTGGTTGCTTTATAATTTCCCAAAAGTGATTAATATGCCTGCTTAATACCCAGACATGAATACCATAGAAAATTTATGGGATCTAAATTGCCGAATCCGTAAAAATCCCGTTTGTTCGGAAAACGAACTCATAAAAAAGGCTGCGGGAACAATGGTAGTATATCAATAACGTGCCAAATCGTCTTTCTGATGTTATAAAAAATAAGGGCTATCCAAACAGATATTAGTTAATTTTTTGTTAGTTTTTGTTTGAACAATAATGTCGTATGTGCTAAAAAATCGAACATTAATGAAGTGTGAATTAAGTTTTTTTGTTTTTGTTTTTCTTAATATTGTTTGTTCAATACTCAGAGTTCTGTAAAAAATTCTTTTTTGATCTCTTAATATAACTTATGAATAAAAAAATATTATCCCCGTTTTTTTTATTCTCTATTGATTTTGTTAACTTTTAATAACTCCAATGTAAAAGCCGAATAGTGATGACAGTCGCTGTACGTAAAGTGCGAGCGTAAGCCAATGAAACTGAACGAAACTTGACGAAAAGCTTATTAAGTACATTATAGTTATATACATTTAGTTGTGTGTATAAGCAAAGTCGTTGAAGCTAAACTACGCATGTTATGGTTGAGCCTTACCACCAGTTAGTCGATAATAAAGATGCCTCTGACAACCCGATATGAGCAAAGATATTTAAAGCCAAGTGTGAGTATGGTATTTCTGCAAGCCTGATATTTTGTTCAAAATTTCGTACGAAATGCTGTCTAATTGCATATAAAATTACTTCGTACGAAATAATTGTGAAATAATAATGAGAAAGCAATAAATACTCTGTTCTTTTTACGAAAAACATGTGAAATGTATATGTCAGCATAATTTTCCAACTGCAACATTTTTTTCACTACGAAATATCGAGCCATAACAGCCAAAAAGACGTAAGCGACAGAAAACAAGTTTTACAGAAGAAGGTTTTTATAAAATATTTTTTGTTATAGTGTATCACATAAGACATTTTTGGTTTTGCTGTAAAATCATAAAGGTACATTTTGCAGCTATAAAATTTTGTGTACTGGTGGGAATGATGAATTTTATTAAGATACGAAAATCGATAATGATGGCGCTTACGTCTTTTTGGCGGTTATGGCTTGATAACATGAGGCTCACTTATTTTGTATGAAATTTAAAGCAGCAGTAAGGACATAAAAACTGTTGCAATATAGAATGTATGTAGTCTTTTATTATATGGCTAATGAAAGCTAATCCCTATATCGTTAGTCTCCAAAGGGAATTCCAAATTGTATCAGCATTCACCATGGAGTGCTCAGAAATTGTGAATCGTATTTTTGGTATAATGCTTTTTTAACCACAGAAAAATTTGGTTTACTGATGAAAAAATTTGTAACGCACAGTGTGTACGGGCATCTTAAGAAGCATCATCTGACTTCATTCAGTTGGTCGAATATGGTCATCATTTAGCTGTAGTCATGATTTGGGAGTGTCTCTTAAGATATTCTTTCGAACAAAACTTTATGACAGTTTATAGAGCTAAAAAAATCAATATTGCTCTCGAAACTTACTTATATTAATAAATAAATAAAAATATTGTTCTAAAAATATTCATTATTTTTATATGTGTAAAAACAATTATGTCCCTACTGAATACAACAAAAATGCCACCTACTGGGAAATAATTACAATATTTAGTAAGGAACACCACCACCTAGCAAGGATTTTCACCACTACACACAATCATAAGTAATAGATGCTCTTTGAAAAGCCAATGTGCTCCTTAGAGGAGTGATGGAGAAAGAAAATTTGCAAACTAAAGTGTATATTATAACAGAGACGTAGTAACACTGTAATATATTTTTTACCGGTATGGAAAGCACATTTATACTTCACTAAAAGCCGTCCAGCCGTCCACATACATCTCCGAAGCGTTTAATACTAAGCGAGGTTTCAGACTGGACGATAGCTAGATTGTTGGAAAAAATCATGCATGATGCTGTAGTTAACAGAATGGGCACAATTTACACCAGAGGACACATGACACAAAAAGTCTGATATTTCATCTAATTTTATAAAAGTAAAACATCTCTCTGTGAGTGGCGTGGGTAGTAATTAGAGCACAAGCATAACAACACAAACGACACAGGTTCGAGCCCCAGCAGAGGACATAATGAAGAAAAATTTAATTGTGATTTAATAAAGAGACTTTCAACTTCCTTCCAGAGAACTCCATCTAAAAAATAAAGCAGAAGCCTCCCTGATTTTCTCTTATACCTCTGGCAATGACAACAAACATCAGACTATTGATCAGGAAAACACGCCATCTACTGTGAAAAAATTACAATTCCAAAGTAAAGATCACTACCAATTAGCAAGGATCTTCACTTCACCATTACACAAAAATCATGTGGAAGAAGCTACAGTGGATTAATCATCTATACTCTTAGCCTGAATGATAAAATTCATTAAAGAAACTGAAACAAAGCAATGGATGCTTTGTGGAAAGCCAATATAGCTCCCTAGAGGAGTGACAAAGAAAAAAAAAACGTCTCCCTGACATCCCCATTTATTATCAATATTTCATTGTCATACATTAAAAGTCATTTATAATTCTCTTTTCTTTCCGCATGATATTCATTTATCTTACACTTCTCACAAACATACATACAATAAAAAATATTTTTGAAAAGGTTTTTACCTCTAGGACTGCATAAATAATTTATTTTTTTTACTAAAATTTTACAAATTTATTAAATACTTTGCCTAAGAATTTATGCATCTGAACATGACACAATAAAAAATAAATTCAAATTTATCAATTGACATTTTGAAAAATATATTTAAAATTCAAGACTTATAAAGTCTAGACAACATAGCACATATGCACTATCATATTAGAAAAATTTAAAATGAAATAAAAATTCACACAAGTCGTAGTGTAGGAATGAGCACTTATGTTATATGACAGCACGAAGAAAAAAAGAATATGCAGTATAAGAATAAAAAATAAGTAAAATTGTAATATTGAAATGCCTTAACACCATAAAATTGTTACAAAAGGAATTTTTCTGCTCTATTTCTGTTTGAAAATGATTATATTGAATATTTCTAAAGTGCATAAGAAAGAACAGCATTTCGTTTGGTATGCGAATGTTGAGATGAAAAACGTAATGTTGCAGTAAATCTAATAAAATCAAATGGTTGATAGAGAGTGAGAGTAAAAATCAAGTGTACTTTGAATATTAGAAAAAAAGAATATGAAAAATTATTTTTTTTTTTAAATGTATTTCTTTATATCTATTTAATTGGTGAATAGATAACAAGCGATTAAAGGAGTTATTGTTAAGCTCAACTATACTTTATTATAAGGGGTGCAATTGATATTTCGTTAATAGCAAATAATAACAAATATTTTGTAATGAAAACGGCTTTATTGTTTTTCAAAATATTTTCCTTGAAACATGGATTTTGACCGCTTCAACTACTTTTTCGGCGCTCGTAAATCGTTGATCACGCTGTTTACCTCTGATATTCGTGAACAGGAAGAAATCACTGGGTGCCAAATTAGGACTGTACGGAGGATGGAATATGAATTCGATGTTTTGACTGCTCAAAAAATCACTTGTTTGAAGAGATGTGTGAGGGCTCGCATTCATGGCGGAGAATGATTTGTTTTCGTCGGTTGGTCTTACAAATTTCTCCGAAGACTTTCGGCAAACCAATGGTCGTGTACCACTCAGATTTGGCCGTCCTACGTTGCTCAAGAGGAACAGTGGCCACATGACTTATCCGGTCGAAAAAACAGGCTTCATTGTACTTTTTACACAAACAACTTTTGTTGGATTCAGTGGTGAAAAAAACTATTCGACATCTCATATTATTTTCGTGTTCCTTCTTAAAATTTACGAATTTTGCATGTTATCTCACACTATATTATATTACGTTCTAACTGTTATTTGATTTGCAGTTACAAAATTTATAAAGAACAACAAAAAGTAAAAAATTTTCAAAGCAAAAAAAGTATTCCACAATCATTGTTTTCTTCTTTTCTTTTGCTAATAGGTTTGTTTATAGTTTATATTTTTACTATTAGAATTGTTCCGTTAGAATTGGAAACTCTTTTTTTAATTAATGAGCATATGATCGTAAAGATGGGACGTAAAGGAAACTGTATCTCTATCGATATAAGAAATTTAATAACTCATTTTTATAAATTATCAAACGCCATATGAGAACTAGTCGAAAAAATCAAGAACGACGTTCGTTATATAATAGAAAAAATAAAAGTGATAAACAAGGCTAGAAGTGGTCGTTCTCGAAGACTTACAGAAACAGAAATATAATCCCAAAATTAATGCATCTACACTCGCCAAAAGTACAGAGTGGCACTTAAGCATTTCAGTAACAACCCAGACAAAAAGAAGTATAAAAAAACACGACTTCCATGCTAGATTTGCCAGGAGGATACCCCACATTTAAAACCAAAATATTAATATTATACACCGTGTCCGTTGGGAAGGTATATTACTTTATTTTGCCGCCATTTTGGTAAGCGTTAGTCTTGACAGTTCATATTTGGAAGTCGTGAAATAGAGACGTGGCGAATTTATTATGGAAAAATATTCAGTAAACCAACGTGTTTTAATCGTTAAAACATTTTATTAAAATGAATAATCGATTACGGTGACGATGCGGAAGTTATGTGAGACACATTTTCATTTGAATGGTTATGTGAATAAACAGAATAGTCGGTTCTGGCAATAGAAAACCCACAAATTATTTATCAGTTACCTTTGCATTAATTAAAAGTTATAGTCTGGTGTGCAATTTAGTCAGGAGGAATCACTGGACCTTACTTCTTTGAAATTGAAAACGGCGTAACGTTAACTGTCAATAGGCAGCGATACCGTGATATGATTGAACAATTTTTAACGCCACAACTGCATGCTTTGCGCTTGTCTAACACGTGATTTCAACAAGACGGTGCCACATCCCATACAGCCAGGATTACAATGGAATTACTGAGAAAGGAATGGTGATGTTCATTGGCCTCCATGGTCGCCTAATTTGACTGCCCCGGAATTTTTTTTGTGGGGATATCTGAAAAGCAAGTTTTATGCAAACAAACCAGAAACACTGGAGCAACTTAAGCAAAATATTCGTGATGAAATTAATGAAATATCGCGTGAAATATGTGAGAATGTAATGAAAAATATGCTCAAAAGGGCTCGCATATGTGAGGCTAGCAGAGGCGGGCATTTATCTGTATTCTGTATTCCATACATAATTGCCGACATTAAATAAAACATTTATCAATATAAGATCAATTCTCTTTCATATTATCAAAAATTATAAACAAACAAAGTAGTATACCTTCCCGGCGGACACCCTGTATTAGATTTCGCTAAAGAATATGTGTCTAAGCCTCTTTAGTCCTGGATGGATATTATTTTTACTGACGAAAGCAAATATAATATTTTTGGTTGTAATGGGAAGGTTTTCATATATCGGAAACCCAATACAATACATGGAAAAGAAAAATTTTGTACCAACTACAAAATAGGGCGGCATTTGTGTGGAAAAAATGGACCAAAGGGAATGACTTCGAACCCATACGTATTTGATCAGCTTCTACAGTGACAAAGCTGACTGAGAACCTCTGACAATGTGTTTATTCAGTTTAATATACTGAGAAAAGCGATAAGAACATCAATTTAGAAGGGAATGGTACCTCAATAGAAGATAATTAGGTATATTGGAAAATTGTGGGGTTTGGGGTGTGGCTTGGGTACATTGACGAATATACCATACATCAGGTGGCATCAGGTGTAGGAAATTTAGCATTTATTGATGGCATTATGGATCATCACAAATCCATTGACGTGCTCTAGCAAAATATACGACAGCACGTTGGAAAATGTTGACGTTCCGGCCAATTTCAGTTCTATCAAGATAATGATACCAACTTTTTGGCCATCAACACAAAGATTAAGCTTTTATATAACTGCCAAAAAATAATAAAAGCTACGCCACAACTTGCAGATCTAAGCCGCATTGAATATCTGTGTGGTCACTTGAAGAAAAAACTTTCATCACGTGACTTTGCAAATAAAAATCAGTTGAAAAGAAATCCTGCCAGAAGAGTGAGGCAATATTGACTCTCAATACACAAACAAAATTGTTAAGATCTATGCCAGAACGTTTAAGATAGGTTATAGGACTTTAAGGAAAAGGAACTCGTTTCTAAACCAACAACAAATATTTTAAGAATATTGCCCATGTCGAATACTTTTTTTGTTTAATTTTTTTATTTGTGTATTAAACAATGAATCCAAATTTTTTACTTAATACAGTTCTTTGCTCCTCAATCAAGTTGTTTCTAGTTTAGTTTTTTTTTTTTTAATTGCACAGCATATTGATTTTATTGATCACTATATGAATTTGTAAGCTCATGTCGAAAAGTTTTTTTTGGTCACTGTATCAATGATACGTTACCTGTCTCGATTATAGACACGCTTTTTGAAGCACCACCGTCCAACTTTTCAATAATTTGACCTTTTTTGAGCAATTAATACATTATGTGGTATCCAACGGAATTCGTCGGCGATCGAACTACGATTACGATTGAATGCACTATACCAGCGATATACTGTTGTTTTTGATAGTACTTTATCGCCATACAAAGAACTGAATTCATCGTCACATTCTTGTTGAGGTAATACACGTCGAAAGCTGTGAAAAATAATCCAACGCAAACCTTCTCTTGAAATTCGAAATTATTTAGCCAAATTGATTTTCCTAACTCACTGTAAACAAAACAAATAGCACGTGTACATCAAAACGTTGTGAGTACTTTTTTGATAAAAAGTGTAAATTTTTATCATGGTGTTGCCAGATTATAGCTATTGACTTTAACGTTGTCAATTCCAGAAATACCCCTCGTATGAAGGCTGTCCCAAAATAAACGCAAAATTTTAATTTGTTGCTATTGACTTTAATGTTGTCAGTTCCCGAAATAAAAATGGTACCCCTCGTATGAAGGCTGTCCCAAAATAAACTCAAAATTTTAATTTGTTGCCATTTGTGTAGTAAAGTGTTTGCAACCATAAAAAAGACAATCCGACAGCTGAAAATTTTGTGTCAGTAAAAATGGAACGATAGAGCAACGTGTCAGTGAATGTATTATTGAACATAACAAATGGATGTTGATTTTTCGACTAAAATCGTCCTAAGCGATGAGGCAATTTTTCACCTTGATGCCTTTGCTAATCGCCGAAATTTCCCCTTTTGGAGTTCTGGGAACCCACATGTGATTGTCGAAAAACAAGTGCATCCAAAATGTGTCAGTGCTTGGTGTGGATTTGGGGCTGGAGGCATAATTGAACCATATTTTCTTGAAAATGAGGCTGTTCAAGCAGTGACTGATGTTACTAGTGCTCGGTACCGGTTCTTTCTCCCCAAATTGAAAGACAATATTGTGGCCTATATGTGGTATCAACAAGACGGTGCCACGTGCCATACAGCCCGTGACACAATTCAATTACTGCATGAGATATTTCCAAGTCATGTACTCTCTAGTTTCGGTGATCGGAGTTGGCCCCTAGGTCGTTGATTTAGCACCATTAGATTTGTTCTTATGAGGTTTTTTGAAATCACAGGTCTATGCCAACAAACCCACAACAACCCGTGCATTAATAGAGGAGGTTCAACGTTGCATCAACAAAATGCAGCCATATTTATGCAAACGGTCATGGAAAATTTCGACTTACGATTGCGTAAGTGCATGTAAAGATGTGAAGACCATTTGCCCGATGTGTTATTCCATAAGTAACTCTTTCTTAGGTACTTTATGATTCCAAAAAAAAAAAAAAATTTTCTATTTAATTCAAATCTTGCGTTTATTATACGACATCCTTAAAAAAAAACTACTTTTTAAGTGATATTATTTTGCTGATATTTGCTAACGGGTAAAACACGAATAAATTTGTAAAATTTTCTAAAAACTTTTATATTCTTAAGTTATGGCCAAATACCAAATTTTGTACCTGTATGCACTTATTATTTCGTTTTATTTAGTTATTCCTCTTGGAAGGATGTAAATCTTACACGGTTTGTGCCGTTGTCTTTGCCTCTTCCTATGTATGATTGTTTTTGCATTAGTTCTTGGATAATTGTGCGTCGCCAGGTATTTCTAGCCGACCGCAGTTCCCTGAACTTTGAGGATTCCACTCAAGTGCCAGCGTTGTAATATTATGTTGATTTTTCCTTAAGGAAAATAATTTGATAGTTCCATACTGATTATGTTGGTGTCAGGCAGGTTTCACTGCCGCTTAACAGAATTGACTTTACACATAAGTTGAATATTCTGAGCTTGGCTTGCTTGAATATATATAAGCTTCTCCATACTTGCTTTATTCTTCCGAATGTCACTTTTGCTTTGTTGAGTCTGTTGTTAACGTCTGCTTCTGCATGGCCCTGTAGCGTGATGCGCTCTGTGTTCAAAGCTTTGGTATATATTACAGGTTCCACATTGCGAGCCAGTCTTTTCAGGTCTTCTAATTTTTACTTTATGTTGGGGATATTTTTTTAGAGTAGACAAATATCGCCTGAATAATACAGGTTCTCGAGTTGTAGCGATCGACTCCTTTCTACCTATCCTTTGCGAACAGATTTCGCTCATGATCTCATCGAGAACGATGGTGAATAGTAGTGGTAAATGTAGACATCCTTGCTTTACTCCAGCTTTAGTGCGGAATAGTTGTCTGATGCTTTTGTTGTAAAGAATAGATAACTCTGCATTCTCGTACATTGCCCGTATTATTCGGATTATATTCTGCGGTACTCCTTTTCTTCTCAATGCTTTCCATATGACGGTCCTTTTAATGGTATTTATTCCCATGGTGGAGCGGATGTTGATGTTGTCGCTTTCTATTTTCGCGTTGAAGACACCCATGAGAATAATTATATCTCCCGTTCGAATACTGCTGAGCGCTGATGTTACTTGTAAGTAGAATTCATCCTTCTAATCGTCCTAGGCATCTTCTGTAAGCCCATATCACTCTACTATGGTGATGTGTCTTATTCTGCTTTTGAATCGAGCCATTTTCATACGGTCGTATATTGGTCTCCATGTATAAAGAGATTTCTTGATTTTCTTCGACATTATGATTCTTACTCCGCTTTCACCACCATTTTCTATTCCACTGTACAGTACAAGGTTACAATTCGCCGTAGTAAGTTCGCCATTACCATTCCATCTCATCTCACTGATACTCAAGATGTCAATCTTACAGGATGCTATTTGATGTTCAAGCTGCGCAATTCCCGTCCTATTTTTTCTTCATCAGGCTTTCAGTTATCAACTATTTTTCATTTATTTCATTCAAATCATTAAATTCAACTTTTAGTTTAAACATTGTGACTCATTTGTTGCAATAATTACCATTTAATTGCTGGACACACTTATCATCATCGTTATGTTATTGGTATTTACGTCAGCCACTATAATTCCATTTTATGGTCTATATCTCGTTTTCTTCTTTTTTTGCATTTTTATTTTATATTTTCCACTTGATTGCATTGGCAAAAGATTTATTTTTTTCTATATCGTTTTTCTTGTAGATGATTTATTTGTCTTTTGTCTGAAATGGCTATTTTGTAATTCTTGTTTATTTCTCATTCCAGCCAGCTTTTGTTTTTTCTCTCACATACTATACTTACATTGAATTTTGCTGTTGCACCAATCGGTTGGGTCTTTAGTATATGAAAAGAGAACATATTATAGTATAATTGCAAATGTCCCTGCTGTGCCAATGCCAGCAGGCAATAGACATAAGATTTTATTTATTCATTTTCTAATTTATTAATGTTTTTAAATGTATTATTTTTAATTTTTGTTGTGCGAATGTGTATACGTATGTATATGAAGTTGTAGAGCGTATTTAAGTGTTGATGATTGTAGTTTTTCAATTCAGACTAAGTATGTACTAAAATTAAATATGATTTAATGCAAAGAAAATAACGTTTCTATCTCAATAAGAATGTTATTTTTCTTCTTAATAATTTTTTTTCTTTGTTTATTTTATTTTTTAATACGAAAATACTTGTTAAAGTTGACTTATAAATGAAAAGTCAATTCATTTCAAATTTCTGAGAGCATATGATTTCTACAAAGCATTTTTGCCTTGTTTCAGTTTCTTTGACATTATTTGTCATTTAATTTGTCTAAATAAAATAAAGCTAAATAGGTAATCGGTGTAGTAGGTCTTGCTTGGTGCTGCAATTCTATAGTAGCCTAGAAACAATGCCCTCTGTGCATTTTGTGTAGTGTGATGGAGAGTCTCCTACCGTTTTTCTAAAGTAGAAAATTGGCCAACTAAAGAGATACTCAAAATCATTACTGCAATTTCCGTTAAGCTCTACAGCCTGAGGCATAAACTCTTAGAAAATGCGAAATATGCAACATTATTTTACTACAAAAAGCGAGGTTATTTTTTATATTACCCATTATAAAATAGTTTTGAATACACTGCAGAACAGACATTTAGTCGTCTTAGATCTCTGACTAATTTTTGACCTGTAAATAAGAATATATGTAATAATTTCACATTTTTGTCTACCACTTCAATTTTAAAGCTACAGTATACCCTGTTTTTGTCTCAAAAGTCATACAAATTATTTACATTGTTACGTTTTAGCCTTTTTAAAATGTTTGAGTTCATTTATATTGCGTTTTACAATCTGTCTCTTTCTATTAATTCCACTGCACTTTAATACACTATGTCTTAATACACCAAATTCGCTTTTACAACATTTTTTACTTGCGCCTGTTTAAGCTTTAATTCTTGACAGCCAATTGATCACTAACTAACTCACCAGCAGTATTTCATCTTAGTTTGGAATGTTCTAATGTTTTAAAATACCACAAAAAGTAACCGATCCATGCGTTTGGCAGCACTCTTAATTAGAGCAGGTAATTTTTGAAATTTTTAATCCTTGACACAAACCAATACATTTATTAGCTAAAAGCTCACAATGGGCTCCGACGTGGTGAATTTTATCTTTAGTATTTTCATTTTCGTAATAATATAAAAAACTATACAGGGAAAACTTGCCAATTATCCTATTCGCAAAATAGTTTTATCCTTTCTCATATTTACCGATATTCAATTTTTTAACCAAGTAATTTAATATGAAACTCTATGTCTTTCTTTTCTTTTCTTTACTTTTCTTTTCATTTTTCTTTTTACTAATTTCTCTGAAGCAAAAAAATTTTTGTGTCTCTTACTATTTCAAGTACGACCAATAATTGCCCAACTTTTTTCAAGAAAAACTTTTGATAATTCAGTGAAATATTTTTTTTAGTTATAATAGCTTATAAATAAGTAAATAAAGGATCCGCCAAATATTTTTTTTTTTTTTTTGAAAATGCTATAAAAAAAAACTACTAAATATTTTCTCAATTTTTTTTTTTTTATTTATCCTTCCGGTTAATAATAGAAAATAATTTCATTCAAATGGCTGCCTCGGCTGGCCATGCAGTAGCCTACACGATCGGTCCAATTTTTAAGCACATTATCGATTGTGTGCAGCTGTATTTCAGCAATGGCTTCACGAATATTGTCCTTTAAAACGTCAATTGTCTCTGGCTTGTTGGCGTAACATTTATCTTTGACGGCACCCCACAAACAATAGTCCAACGGTGTCAAATCGCAGCTCCGAGGTGGCAAAACGACATCAGCTCTGCGGCTGATAATGCGATCTTCAAAAACAGGGCGCACAACATCGAGTGTAGCTTTGGCTGTGTGGCACATAGCGCCATCCTGTTGAAACCAAATGTTGCTAATATCCTCCTCTTCAGCTTTTGTGAACAAAAATTCGTTCAACATGGCCCGATAACGATCGCCATTGAGTGTAACGGCCACTTCTTGCTCATTTTCGAAGAAAAATGGCCAAATTATGCCTCTAGACCAAAATCCGCACCAAACAGTGACTCGTCTTGTGTGTATCGGCTTTTCAATGTATGCGTGCGGGTTTTCTGTGCCCCAAATGCGATAAATTTGCTTGTTTACATACCTGCCAAGATCAAAATGAGCTTCATTTGAAAAGATGATTTTTTTGGCAAAATCGGCATCTTCTGTAAGTCGGCCGCAGGCCCAGATTCCCAGCGTTGTTCAAGCGTATACACTACCATATTCGTTCAGCGAAAGGATAAAACTAACTATCTGTCAAATCAGACATAAGCTAAGTGTTACTAATCACGAAATAAGCACTAGTTGAAAAAACAAAACGTTAGATGGTGGACCCTTTATATTAAGTATAAAACCACGTTTAAAAAAAAAACGGAATTCGTGGCGAAAATCTTAGGAAGATAAACATTCTAGTTATGCGAGTAGTTACATTTACATACGGTGAAGAAAGGAAAACTTCACGTGGCAAAAGAAAACAAAAGACATTTTTTGAATAAGTATACCTATTTGACCCTATAGCATGTAAACGAATGAACTTAACAGATATTATGTGACAAATTGTTCCCCAGTGATATGGTCAAACCTTTAGATAATGCTATCTTTGGATCTTAATATTGAAAACCTAAATCTTATTATTTATTTTTGCAAATGAATTATTTATAAAGGGTGTCCAAAACTGAGGTATCATTTTAATTTTAAGAAAAAAAAGACTTTTATTTTATATATAAAACATTCTGATTTCAGTTTATTATAAGTCAGTGCCGGTAAAAAATGAAAAATTGAATCCCCTACTGGCACGGCAGTCTCCCAATCTTTTACCAAAATTATCAATCACGTTTTTCAATAAACTGTTGTCAATGGTTGATATCTGCTCGATCTTAAGCTCTTGCTATTTTCAAAATACGTTTTAATAATAAAAACACTTTGTTCTTTCATTTAACGTTAAATATTAACTCACCGGAATGCGTTTAGGATCTGAAAATAATATAGAATAAAAATTACAAGTAGAAAGAAATGGCAGCGATAGCTCAATTTTATCAATAGAAAACAATTTCTTAAAAGTTGTGTCAACACTGCTCTGCAGTACCCTCAGTAAATACCACAACTTAGGTTGTTCTTTACCCTGATATATAAATAGAAAACAAATCACGGGTTCTTAACAAATACTTAATTTTGCTGCCAAGGGCATTAGTAACAAAAGTAAGTAAGCTTTCTGCTTAATTATTTGGTGTGTCTTTTAGTATAACACAGGTGTTGGTAGTGGCGGCGACTTAAATCCAAATAGCAGATATATGCTTACTGAGACTCTTAGCGAAATGGCATTAAAACTAATTTTGAGCAACGGTGCAGCTGATCTTTGGAAAGTATGCAACCAGTAAACATTCCACAAGTGGAATCGAAAATCCGATATTACTTTTGGCAGAGGCTTTGGATATGTTTTCAGAATCATTGTATGTTGCTAAGACTAATATGTACATATGTATTCTTCTATGCATCATGGACTATAAGTTAGCTTATTTCACGACTCATGCAGACAAAAAAATACAAAAACTGTTTCTACCTGTATCAGTGTAATATAAAACTAATGCAGGATTTTAAATTTTTCGTTGTTTTCATCGAATTGTTTTTGAAAAAACAAATATATGTATTCTTATGTACCATATATACGTATGTATGTATACATAGTTTTCAAAATTATTTTGAAAAATGTATAGAATACAATTTCATACTTAAAATCCTACTACGACTATTTGCTATAATAAAAAATTATTATTTATCTTATTGTTATAGACCTTATTACCCCAAAAACAAGCAACGTATATAAACCAGATGCTATTTGTCGATAGAAATTTTATTTAGCCATAAAGGTTCTTAAAAATAAATCCGTAATATAGAAAAAACAATGACCTCAGGCTTGAAATAAAAATCGAACCAAAAGATTTCATTATAACGAAAAAAAATAAGGGAAATGAGTAAAAACTATTACTCGTCTTATTTTATATTCTGCCACAAATAAAAAAAATCTTATTACATGTTACTAAACATTGGATTCAGAGCTTCATGCTTAATTAAGCATTTTTTTGTAATTTTTTTCACTTTAGAATTAAATTTATTTATATTAAGCTTTTAATTTTTTGTCGGGTAAATTAATTTTTTAACTTTATTTCTTAGATTCTTACTCTAATCGAACTTTCTGCACTTTGATGTTTTTATTTTATATATGATTACCAGGGAAACCAGAAATATGCAATTGCCTGTTTTTTCTTATACAACCAAATAAATCCTATTTAAGATATTTAATCGTTTCGTAAGTTTTGTAAATTTCAGTATCTAATTGTTGCTGCATATTATTGCATATTTTCCTCATAACAGCATATTTTTGCATATTTTCGTTTTAAGCGCATGTTTTCGACATATTTGTCGTATTTAGAGCATTTTAGTGATTATTAGTCATTGATAATATATTGCTTCATCTACAGAGGCTTACAAAAGTTAACATACGTTTAGTTAATTCCAGTTATCCTCATAAAGAAACGCTTGGAATATTCCAAAACTACCACAATGTACACAAAAATAATCCAATATTTTAAGAACGTCTAATATTCACCGACGAGTCTATGTTCTTAGAGGTGATGGCCTGCCAAAATGTGAAAATTTAATATGGCTTTACAACCAGAGAATATTAACCCAACCGTGAAACATAGGGGCGGGTCGATCATTGTCTGGTACTATGGATAAGGCTCTGTATGTGGGGATTTTAAACGAAAGCTATCCGCCAAGTTGCGAAATTTTAGAAAATTCTGTATTGCTTTAAGATAATAATCCAAAGCATACTTCGAAATTGGTAGGAGAATGTCTGCTAAACACTATTAAGAACAAACTGGAATACCGCAGAAAATCTCCCGATCTAAATGTTAGCATATATGGGATGTTCTAAAGCGTAACCTTAGAAAACCTCATATCACATAAGTTTCAGTCCTGAAGAAGCCTTTAATGGAGGAGTGGGAAAAAATTAGCCCCAAAGAAACAAAAAATTGAGTTTATCAATGACGCTGCGATAAGCAGATGTTATAAAAACTAAAGTAGGTCACACAAAATATTATTTTTTTATATCCATTTTTAGATCGTTTGTAAACTTTTGTAAATTTAGAATGAAATTAAAACTGTATTTTTTACGTTATGCTTTTACTTATTTATAAAGGGTAAATTTTTTTGAGTTTATTTTTCTAATTAAATTAAATATAAATAATCTTTCTTTTCTTTATTAATCCTTCATATAAAAAATCAATATTTTGGGGGTATGTATACTTTTGTAAGACTGTGTATATCTCAATTAAGTTTATTACCGCTTGCCAAAATCTTAAAGAATTCTTAGTAGAATATTGATATATTTTGAAAGCGTTTGACCTTCAAAATGTGTTTGTATACCAAAAATATTTACTAAGAATGGTTGGAGGAGATACACAATTGCATAAAAGACCCATTTTTATGAATTTCAGTAGATGAAGCAACTGATACCACTATAAAAAGTGTCTCAAATGTTATATAAGGTGTTTTACATGGTGAAAAAGAAGCATCAGGATAAAAATTCTTAATTAACACACTTGTTTTGCACAAAACTGAACTCTTCGCAACTGCACATATTTCTGAGGGTTCGTTTAAGATATTGGACGTTAATGTTAATATAAACCTGATGTTGTTTTTTATAACAGGAGGTGTTATATATGATAAAATCTGGTAAAGCCATTAAGGTGATTTACCCTAAACTAACATATATTACTTGCATTGCTCACGGACTGCATCGTTAATGCGAACGTGGAAGAGATCTATAGGAATATGTAAACGAAGTTAATGCAACGAAATCGTTTTCAGCGACGAAGCACACTTTCACTTTAGTAGATTCATTAACAAGCATAATTGCTGCCTTCGGGCAAATAATAATCCACGGGTGATTGGCGAAGAGCCGATGAATCCACAAAGAGTGACTGTTTGATGTTTGCGGTTTATGGGCTGTCTACGTTATCGGGCCGTACTTCCTTGAAAATGAGGTAGGCCAAGACGTTATTGTGAATTGTGTACACTATCACGATATGATAACGAACTTCTTGTGGCCAGAAATTGATGATATGGACCTAGACGATATTTGGTTACAACAGGGTGGTGCCAGGAGCCACACAGCTAATGAAACAATGGCTCTTTTGCGCGAGTAATTTAATCGCCATGTTATCTCATGACGTGACGGTGTTAATTGGCCGCCTCGATCATGCGATTTGACAACGTTGGACTTCTTTCCTTGGGGATATTTAAAAGAAAGAGAGCTAAAGTATTAAATAATTCGGTACATTAACGACATTTTACCTCAATTATGTCTCAGTGTCATTGAAAATGTGGACTGACGGATAGACGTATGCCACCCAAGCTGAGGCAAGCATTGGCCGATATTTTATTTCACATATAGTTGTCAAAGCTTCTTCTACCATAATAAAAAGAAAAAATTAAGATAAGTTTTTAAAGACTTTTTGTTTTATTTACAATTAACACCGTGTGTTTTGGTTAGGACACACTTACTTAAAAACTTAAATACAAAATATGGATTGATTTTTATTACTTCGGTTTCATACATTGAAAAGTTATTTAGAAAACTGCAAACCAATGGCCTAACATTAGTTGTTTAGTATGCCATATTAAGCAGGACGGTTCAGAATATTGGCAAGGTAAGGATTTGTAATAAAAAACTTAATATTAAAACTAGGCCAAAACAAAAAATTTGTATGTCAATATCTAAGAAAATACATTAACGCATCTCCTTCAAAGTCTTAAAATATGATCTTAAAGAATTTTCATGCCCTTATTACATCAGTCGATATTAATATTACATTTTCAATATATAAAAGTTTGCTCAGATGCAATGTAAAACGCTTTACATTTGCAAATTCAAGTCAATGTTTATTTTATATCTCTTAAAGTAGGATCACACGATTGTTGTAATGCACCAATAATTAGTGTATTTTATATACCAATCGTGGGATTATACAATTTATTGGTTCATTCGGCAAATCACGATATTATTGTGCTTAAAATTCCAACCTGGTGCGACAATTGTGTGAAAGCTTTATCGGCAATCATGCACCAATGTAAATTCCAAAAATACACCAATATTTATTGTATTCTTGTGTGGCAATTGAAGAATACATTAATCACCGGTTTTTAATTTTTTAATTGTTTTTATTTTTCTGAAAAAACACGTGTTTATAATTGTGATCTCTTAAAACATGCCTTTTATAAATTATTTTTATGTAATTTGCATCACTAACTTCCACCATTTCTTTTTTTAAATTACTTTTACTTTTTTATCTAGCGGACACCTGATAATTAAAGCCGATGTAATTTTTATTTTTTCGAAAACAAATCATCTTTATTTTAAAGAAATAAATATAATTTGTAATTATACTTCAATTTATATTAATAAATATTTTAGTGAATTATTTTTCTTAATTTATTGAATAGTTTTCTCATATGCAAAAACGACGCTATTTTCTTTTCTTTAAGGAACGAACCATTTTGAACACAAAAAAAAATTAATTTACCACAACAGCTGGTTCACAGTGTTGCCATAAACTAGAACAATCGTGTGACAGTGTTGTGACAATTATTGTCAATACATCGTTTTGCGTCATCTTGTGACAATAAATTTTGTATAAAATAAGACAAGCGTATGAATACAGAATTTTTATTATGGTCAACTTTATTATCAGTATCAATTTGGTGCATTTGAGACAATCGTGTGATCCCAGCTTTACTTCAAACATACCCAAAAGATATTGAATTGTTGAACAGACCTTTTTTACATTAACAAAGAAAATAATTTTTTTTTTTTAGGATATTGTTAGGTATTGAAATCGTATTTTCGAATTTTTACTGTGTATTTTATGCGCATATTTTTAAGAGCATATTTCTGGTTTCCCTGATGATTACCAATTGTTGACTTTTACATTTACGCTTAAAAGATTTTATGTATTGTGGCAGATAAATCGCTTGAAGGTATTCAATAAAAATTTTTAGCCTGCAGTGTTTGCTATTAATAATTCACCACAAAAACTACAGTAAACAAAAACTACATGTAAGAAAGAAAACTTTTTTTCTTTTTATTAATTATAAAATGGCAATGATGCATGAAATTTATTGTTAGGCCAGAAAATGCAATGCATGCAACCAATTAATGTTAAAAAATAGCAATGTTGTTTGGTATTCAAAGATTTTTAAAATGAAAATGACTAAGAAAATACATTTTTAGCAAAATTGTAAACATAAACTAAATACTTAATTACATTGTATAATTAAAAAAGTGAAAATTGTAAGAAATATACTTTAATGGCCATATGCAAAAAAAAAAAAAAATAAAAATCTAAAATTAAACTTGTACCACACACTTTAAGCTTAACAAACGTTTATTAAAAAACGTTTGCAAAAACCCTACATTAGCTAATGATTGCTTTACTAAATTTTAAGTTATCGTGCTGGCAATACCATGACTGTGTCAGCGATACAAAAGAACGAATGCCACACATACGAGTAGTCGAACCAAAATATATTTGTTTTTATTATTATAATATAAAATCATACTTTTTTAATAAATTTGTTTCAGTTTTCATTACCTTTTTATATTTTATATAATGCTATACATACATATTTATTGCAAACATTCTTCAAATTCTACAAAATTAAGGCAATTAATTTTATTAATGGAATAATAAATACCCGAATAACAAGCTTTGTGTATTTGTTTTGATTTTATGTACATCACGAAAAGAAAAAATGTTTATATTATGCTTAAACAAAAAAAATTTGTTGGAACAAAATTTGTTTTGTAAGAAAAAGGTTCGAAAATAATGCCGAGGATGATAAAATGGATGTATAAATTTATATACCTTTATACAGTGGGGTGGAAAACGAAGTGTATGTTTCGAAGTTGAGCAGAAAAGTTCTTATAAAAACTTAAATGTTTAATCAAATAAAACAACACTCCACACATTTATTCATTGTTAAGTCTTAAAAAAAAACATTAACAAAATGTATAATATTCTTACACTGGAATGGTAGAGACGCAATGGTATAAAAGAATCTGCAGGCAATCAATCTTGCACTTTTTGCTTAAATAGAGAGGAACTTATATTTTTAACACTCTTCCTCCTTAGTTTATGTGGTCTCTGCAATAATACCCAAAAGTGTAAGAGAAATCTAGTTATATTTATATTATTATATTCGTTGCCATAGCTTCAACATGTTCCTTGAAGTCCAATTATATATTTACAGGCGTTTTTTTACTATTGTACAAAAATTCTCCATTGGATTGGAATTAGGGCTTTACGGTGATCATTAATTTATTTTAAATTTCTGTTACAACAGCCATTCTTTGACAATTTTAGCGGTATAGTTTGGATCAGCATCCCAAAAAATGACTTTTTCTTTTGAATAAGGATTAATGTCTTCAAAAAATGTTCCTTGACGCCAAAATGTAATATTTTTATATTATAAATTTATATTTTAAATATACTCTTAAAGTAGGTAGCTGCGTACTTTAAAATTTACAAAGTTAACGTAGTTTTAACAAAGGGATTTTAAGCTAATAATCGTTTTTGTATACAACATTAAGGAATTTTGCTTAACAGAGGTTTAACATGCTTTGTTAATTTTTTTTGCATATGACCCTAAGCAGTTTAGTTTAATGAGTTGGAATATTTGAAGGGGTTGTAGTAGAAAAAATACAGAACCATTTGAGAAGTTAAAATTGCTTAGAAATTTACAGCAATTAATCAAAATAGAAGATATATCTGTTTCGCTGTAATATGGTTGGTAAGACGCTCGCCAATCAATAGTTCCTCGGTTCAATCCCATGCCAGATCATCTAACAAATTTTAACGGTCCCATAACATTGCTAGCTACTGTTTATGAGTTCTTACGTTATGAGAAACTTCTCTATTTAATGCATTTACCGTTCGTAGCTGGCATTAAACGGTAGGTAAATTTCAACGAGCTTTAAGGTAGTTATCCTTGTTTCATTTCAAATATCGCCGAAATTATATATGTAGAAATATATGTAAAAGATATTTACTAGTTGTAGTATCTATTTTCTGCGGTGCAAATTCTTATTATGTTAATATTTAGCCTGAGAAAAAATCTACTTTTAACTGCTACTTTTAACTGATACTTTAACTTTCTTTTTGGCAACACTTTTTTTGGCAGCTCAGCTGTTTTCGTGTAACATGCTGCTGCCAAACAAGCTCAGTTTGGCATATAATTTAACTATGAATGGACTTACAAACGAACAACACTTGCAGATTGTTAAGTTTTATTATCAAAATTCCTCCCAAAATTTCATGCAAAATTACCGTATTTGGTGTGAACACCAGCCGAAAGCATTGCAAGATCTGTCAATGCATTACCTTACCATTAAAATTACCTGTTTGGTGTGGAATAGGCTGGTGGCATCATTGGACCGTACCTTTTCGAAGACGTCGAACGCAGGAGCGTTACTATGAATGGCCAGCGCTATCGTGCGATGATTAATTTTTTTTTTTTTTTGAAATGTAGTCTAAACAAGACGTTACCACATATTTCACATCACGCGAAACCATGGACCAATTGAGAGGTGAGTTTATTAACCCTTTCAATTTATTTATCCCTTTCATATCTTTATTGTTTGTATACAACATCGCTATTCGAAAGCACATTTCTCATATCTAACGATATTCTATTCTTAAAATCAGTTTTTCTCCTAATTTAGCTGAAGTTCAAAATTTATGTGTTTCTTTTTATAATTTTCGATCAGTTTTTCCAATATTTAGAAAATCTTATGATAATTCAGCGAAAATTGTTTTTCAGATAAACAAGTGAAATAAAACAAAAAATTACATTTGAATCGAACGATTTTTTGGGACTATAATTTATCTGTTGTATGTATGTATACAACACGGCGCTTGAACGGTGTATTTCCTTTAATATTTTGTATTGCAATGTTTAAGACTTTTGTACTCATCTTCACTCTATGAAACGACAAAAGTTTTTAACAGAGAGTGAAATGGACGCTTTATCTCACTATATTCAGAAGGCTATCAATAAGAGTGATCCCAGGGTACCAAATGGTCTATTTTTGGGAATTGTTGAGGATGTTCGGTTCTACATGACCTGTGCTGCAACATCTAAACATGTACTGTGTGAGTGTCGATTTAGCTTCCTGTAGTATGCTGTGCTGACTCCGAAAGAGGTATTATTTTCTCTCACCAAATATGATTACTGGCTTCATTCGCAGCGTCAATTTAATGCTGTGAACTTATGTGGTTACACAAAAAAATTTTATTGGGACGCTGTGAATTTTGACCCTAAACAACACTAACATTTATAAGAGAAATGGAACAAATTTTTGAGTTTGATTCACATGATTCTGTTGAGGCAGAACATGCAATACCATGGATACAAATTACTGCTAAGGAAGCGAGCATTTCTGATGTATTTAAAGAGTGTTGAGATGCCCAAAAACTACAGAAATCTGGACTTAGAGCTGGAGGAAATAATTATTACGTTTTCTGAGAATACTAGTATCAAGGCGGACTTTTGAAAAAATTTACCTAAAGCTCTAGTTAGACATGGGATCTCAATGGGTGACATATTCACTTTTACCGTTTCAGATCTGTTGATGTTTATTAGGAAAGCCGTAGATCTGTTGAACGAACTATAGACCGGAGAAGTTACAATATATCCCTTGGTCCACAGTGTCCTGCAATATATGCCAAACGATATAGATGTATAAACCCTTTGAAATACTTCCGAATACAAAAAATATTATTAAAACATATGAAAAAAACTTGATCTTTTTACTCCCTTTAAGCGTTGTATGTGCACAACAATTTCTAAAAACTACGCTTCCTATTTTTGTATTTTAAACTTTTGTTAGGTTTTTATCTTATTTGACCCCACTTTAGCCGGAAACAAAGTAAAAAAAAATATAGCTCCACTAACAAAGTTTGGTGCATGAGAGTGTTGAGTGTTGCTGCCTTTAGGCTATGTTTTGTGGTTCTATGTTCAGACTTATGTCTATAGGGACAAGCCTGAAACGTATGACGCACTGTAAGCCAATATTGCAGAATTTATTTGAGAGATACAGGTCGATATGTTGGAGAGATTATGCCATAATTAGACGCAGCATATGAACCATTTGAGGAGTAGTTGCGGTTAAAATTTACAGGAAATCATCTTTGAACATTGCATTCTAACGATTCAAATAAAGATTTCATACATTTCTCAAAATTGCATGTGTTATTTTTGTTTAATAAAATCCGAAGCTATTAAAAGATCACCCTATATTTTCGCATGCACTATTTCTCCAGCTACTTGAACTTTCTGTCAACATTACGGTTAAACTCTTTCTTCGGCTAAATACTCAAAGGATCTTTCCTTCAGAATATTTTCGGTCATTAGCACAACATATTCTAGCCAAATCTGTAGTTGTATTTTGACGTGTCTAACTAACTAACTTTATTCCGATAAAGCTTATGCAGTTTATTAATCTGGCGGGACTCTAATTTTCAATAAGAACTCTTTCGTTACAGTCATTCTGAATAGTATTTATCTTTTTACCGGGATAAAAAAATGTAAAAATAGCTTTAAATAAATTTGTATGAATTGGGTTATCAAAATCTGCGCTATTATCGACAATTTGCTAAATGCGTCAATTTGATTTATATGACTCTACATGAAGATTTTGTGGAGTGTAAATAACACAAGGGCTGAAAAGTCCAGGGCTTACAATAGCTGGAAACTAGACACTTTGGACGAAATAAACCATATAAAAATTCGTTTGCGAATCTTTGCCGTAGAAAGGTGCAAGTTTTGAAAAATAAAATTTTGATTTTTTTGATAAGAAAAAAAAATTATATAAAAAAGTCAAAATATTAAAAAAAATAATAATGATAAATAATAAAAAAAATAATAAAATAAATATCAAAATAAATATTAAAATAAACAATGATGGCATTCATATTTCCTAACCATTCAAAGTTGATAGAACAAAAACTAAATTTCATAAATATTTTTTTTTAGTTTGATGTTTGTGCATTGAGAGCTCGTCCTTCGTCAAGCACGAAATAATGCAAAAAATTGCAGTTCACCTAAGAAAAGTGTAAGATATTAAGCCCCATAAAAATTTTTACTTAATTCTCATTTTAAAAAGTTGACTTTTTTCCAAAAAATATGCTCTAGGCTGCCTCAACGTGCACTGTAGAATACTTATTTTCATTCCAATTTATTTTTCATTTAATTTTTATGGTATATTGGAGCTTAATCAACAATTTTTAAAATCCAAATAATAAATCGTTTGTTACTAAAATTAAGTTAGAATTAAATGGTTCTAATAACCCCTACCCGTTTGCCTTGGTATGTCAATTTTACCGTCCTTCTAGTACTAAAATATGTAAATCACACGGAATTTATCTTCAAATATGTAGAAATATAATTTTTCATTAACTTAATAAATAGTTTCTGTTTTTCTTTGTTATAATTAAATTAAGAAGATCTTATCGGAAGCCCTTTTATAAAATATTTATATTGCAATATCTTCAACTTAAAATTTCCATGAATTATTTCATTTTTGCCATCATTCTTAGATTAACAAATCACTGGTTGTATGATTATAAAATATGATTTTAGTATCGTTGCAGACTTATAAAAATTTATCTCACTGTGACTTCTTACATTTTTTTTGTTAGATTACATATACAAGTAGAGTATACATGAAAACGTTATACTCCAACTTTATATGAAATTGGCGGTTGTAAAACTAAAAAACATTTGTCTTCTAAAGAGCTCGTCTGTCTGTCCTTTTATCGTTTAGTTGGTGGATTTTTGATAACTGGTTTAATGTTGGCAGCGCTTAATAATAGCATATCTGTATATTTAGTGTTATGTTATAAAAGTATATACTTTTTTTTTGTATATTTTTCTTTTACTTTGCACTACCGTAGTCGTAGGGAGAATATTGTGTTTGTGTTACCGCTCGTAACATGTGAAATTTGTACCAAATAATTAAGAAAACATCTAGAAATTTTTTTACCACCGCACAAACTAGCTGGACAAAAACAACATTAACAATTATGAAAATTGTTAATCAGAGCACACTTAAGTAATTATCATGGCAGCTAATGTTTTGTTTGAAGCAATACGGTGCGACAAAAAAGAACAAAGTTGAAATACCTGGGAATTGATGTTAGTTTTCTGATAGACGCTATCCAGTAGATCAAAGATCTGTTTTTGGAAGTTTCGAAACACCTCCAAAATCACGAGTTCAAAAGAAGAGAAAGACATCCTAAATGATATACATGTTAGGGTTCTGGGCACATTTCTTAAGTAAACACATTTTTCGTCAAATTGTTTTCACATTTTATAAATGCATTAAGGTATTACATTAAGCCATGAATAAAATTATACTTAAGGTCTAAAAATCTGTTGGAAATAGACGGAGTTATTCACGAAAAAATCACGCCAATATTAAAAAATTTTAAATTTTTGTAAAAATATAGTTTCAAAGTGTTAATAAAAAAAACGCCAGTTTGCCAAACATTTGATGATTTTTCCTTGATGTGATTTACTAAAAAAATTTAATAACTCCAACCAATTTCCAACGGATTTTTAAACCTTATCATTTTATTCATTACTTAATATAATTCCTTAATTAATTCATAAATAGCACGGTTCCTTTATTAAAAGGTGCGCAAAAAGTATCCAAGCTTGAAAATTGTGAAATAAACTTGATGAAAAATGTATTTTCTTGAGAAATACTCCCAGATCCTTGAAGGGTGAGCAAATTTAAGGTTAGGAAGTAAATTGGCTGTCAAATGATGAAATGTCTAGAATTGAGCTGTCAACCACTCTTGAACAAAGAATTTTAATTGTAAAAATTTACTGTTTGAAAAACTGAACGAAAACAAAGCATTTTTCAACAAAATCATGGTTAGTAATGAGGCCCATTTCAATTAGGCGCTTATGTAAACAAACAAAATTGTTGCATATGCGATTCACAAAATCCTCGAAAAAAAATATATATCCAAAGAAAGTGACCGTATGGTGCACTTTGTGGTTAGTCGGCATCATCCAACCATATTTTTACGAAAATGAGCCAGAAAACGCCGTCACCGCTACCAAACCATGACAACAATTTTTTTGTGGCCACAATTGGCTAATGTTGACATCAATGATATTTGATTTCACCAGAATGGCGCTACAAGCCACACAGCCAGCCAAGCAATTCAGTTATCGCATGAGAAATTTCCCGGTCGCGTAATTTCTCGATTTGGCGATGTCAATTGGCCGTCACGTTCTTGTGATTTCGTTCTTGGTTTATTTTCTCGGCGGCCATTTGAAAGATTGAGTCGACGTGAACAAGCCACAAACTATTGACACTCTGAGAGATGAAATTCGGCGCTGTATTGATTTTGGACAAATTAAACACTACAATGAAGCTTTTGTGTGAGAAAACTCAATATGGCCAGTAGTGATAAGTTCAATTCTCCTAACTTATGTACAAAAATTGACCACTAAAGTAAAGCTTTTATGTTAGAAAACTCAGCCCAGTTTGTTATGATAAATTAAATTCTGATAACTTATATGCAAACCGCGACCACGAAATAGAAGATTTTGTGTCGACAAACTCAATATGTTCTGTAATGATAAATGTAATTCTGAAAATTAATTTGTAAACCTATAGAAGATAATAATTTGTTCAAAAAGCTATATTATGGTTTAGGTAACATATTAAATAGGCATGGACAAGACTTTCTTAAGCTTGTTTTAGTTGTTTTTGATATTCTTGAAGCAATTCAACTTTCTATAGAAAAAACAAACAAAAATTAAATAAAAGTGTAAAAAATAAAAAGAAAATTATTTATGATTTTTTTTTTAGGTCACGTTACGGATTAATATTTTGTTTTATTTTTTGCTCTTGATTATGTTGAAACTCTCAAAAAAAATTTTTTGATAAAATACATATATTTTCTTTCATTGTTGGCAAAAACCAAAAAAAAGTAAACTTCATATTTCGAATGAGTTCAAATCAAAATTTTTTAAAACTTTTTGAGGGTCAACAGCTATCATGTCGCAATATTTTTACTGTCCTTGGCAAGAATAATACTTTTCTTGTTGTTAAGAAAGAAAAACGTTTCATTTCAATTAAAGTTTGTTTAAGTTTTAAACAAAAGGGTGTTTTAAAGGTGTTGAAGTCAAATTGTGTATAGATATTTTGTAGAAATGAATGTTAGAGAAACTTTTTTAATATACAGAATTGAAACGTGATGAACGACAACATTTTTCATTGCTTTGCGAATAATCATTTACCAGGGCACGTTTTTGGCTGCATAGTAGCCAGAAAACAAATTATTTTTTCTTCAGTTCTGTGTGGCATATTTTATTCTAACAGTGTTTAAATAAATGGTTGAGGATATTAAATCCGTAATTTATTTTTAATGAAAATATTTAAAAAAACGTTCAAAAAAATTATTATTTAAGGGTTGCAATTTAAGTTGATTTTCGATAAACAGCCCTTTCTTTTAAAATATAATCTATGTTATTTACAAATAACAATCTCAAAAATATCATTATTAAGCGTCGTAACAAATATTGCAATCAATAAAAAGTTGCTACAACAAAAATAAATAAATAAATAAAACTGGGAAGTGACACTATTTTTCTGATAGCCGCTATCAAGTATAACAAAAATCAGTTTTTAAAATTTTCGAAATATCCTCCTACGTTTTAGAAATCTGTTGAATATCAAAAATAAAAAATCAATGACGAGCATTAGACTGACTTATTGCAGCGTTAGATCTTGTAATTAAGGATAATAACCCATATTTGCTGAAGAAGAAATTATTATTTCGTCAGGGCAATTCACAAATTTACAAATCCACTACTGCGATGGCCAAATTCATTGAATTAAAGATTGAATGCTTCAACACCCAACTTGTGCCCAAGATTAACATAGATCCTGCGGACCATTTTCAATCGGGCGGTCCATTTATCGGTTTGAATTTGAAGCAGCGGCTATTTCGAATCTGGCAATCTGTTCTGTCACAAAATTCGGTATATTATTTTCACTGAACGAAATTAAACGATTTACGCTTGAGCAACGTTGGGATTTATTGAAAATTTATTTCCAAAGCAAAGACAATTGGAGGGAAATTGCATGAAAATTTCGTACAAAATTTGGTCGCAGAAAAGGACTAACAGTGCCCGGTTTCCCGGTTTATTGCTAAAGTTTGTGAAACTGATTTCATTGTTGATGTACCAAGACCTTAAGCTTGCTCATACAGTGCGTACACCAGAAAATATCGCAGCTGTGTCTGAGAGTGTGCGCGAGAATCCATCAACATTAACTCGTCATCGTTCTCAAGAATTGAACATTTCACGCTCCAGTTTACGTGGAATATTGCAAAAAGAACTCGATATGACGCCTTACAAAGTTCAATTGGTTCAAGAGTTGAAGCCGCATGACCATTCGCTTATTTTTCGCTTCGCTAGTTGGGGCAACAACAAACTGCACGATAATGTCGAGCTTACCAGAAAAATCATCTCTTCGGATGAAGCTTATTTTCATCTTGGTGTGTTCGTTAATATGCAAAATTGGCGCATTTGGGGCTCAGAAAACCCAAACGAGTTCTTACAGAGTGACTGTTTGGTGCGGCTTATGCAACGGAGGCATCATTGCCTTATATTTCTTTGAAAATGAGGACGGCGCTACCATTACGGTCAATGGAGACACCTATCGCACCATGATAATCGAATTTTATGTGCCCGGTCTTCATAGTATTGATGTGGACGATGTTTGGTTTCAACAGAATGGTGCAACTTACCACACATCTCATGCCACAATCGATTTATTGCGTCGAACATTTAATGCCCGCTTAAATAGCCAAAATGATGATGTCAGTTGGCCGCCAAGAAGCAGCGACTTGACACCGTTGGACTCTTCTCTGTAACATGACGACAAACCAGAGACAAGAAGCATTTAAAGGCCAACGTTCGTGATGCCATTGCCGATATATGACCCCATACACTCAAAAAAGTTCTCTAAAATTGGTCTGATTGAATGGGGTGTTGTGAGGCCAACCGCGGCTGCCATATGATGCAATAATATTTCATTTCTAACCGGAACAATTGTACTTCACAACAAAAAAATAATTTGACACAATTTTAAATAGTTTTTGTTTTATTGCATTTTCAAAATTAAACTTTCAAATGGGCCACCCGATATTTTCAAATTAAAAAAATTGTTTCTGAATATTAATATGTAAAGTGTATCGAGCTGAAGGAAGATTATGTTGAGAAATATAGAAAATTGTTCGCAAATTAGTTACGTTTCCTTTATTAGGATGGCTAATTTTGTAACCGCAATCGCAGGATGTCATATCCAACCGTGTTTTTATCACATACTATAATCAACATAAAATAGTAATCATTGTTTTCTTACATATATTCACTTAATAAAAAAGGCGTGCCGCTATGAAGCAGTAAGACAACTGCCTAAAACCAAGAGGTCTTAGATTCAATCCCAGGCGAGACCACTAGACGATTTTCAACAGCGGCATCACACTGGCGAAGAATACTACAGCCGAAAGGCCGAAAGAAGATGCCAACTATACAGAAAAACGAGATGTGAAGAAACTTCAAGTTTTGGCATGAGGGCAAAAGGGGATGGTTGCCGGAAGGATAAAGCCTGGGTATATTAGAGCAGTAAATACGAAAGGATTGCGTGAGGAAAAATTGGTCCCACGAAAGAAAGATTCGACGGCTAAGTTTTACACTAGCCGAAGGAAACCCTGCAAGGTTCTTAAGAATCAATTATCGAGTACATAATCACTACGACCCAAGAATAAAAATGAAGTAGATCTCGGCAAACTATTGGGGTAGAGCTAGTAGTCCTAATCCTGATGAACAGGCTTAAGTGGGCGGCAGTATTACAAAAATCAGGTTGGACACCCCTGTCATTGATCACAGTGCTAAAAAGAATAAACAAAAGCCGCAAATACAACTATACGTGCTGTTTACAAATAACCAAATCGAAGACCAAAACATTAGCAGATATGTAGTAAATAAAAATAAGCGGCGACAACAAAAGCAAGCAGATAAAATAACAAGCAACAAAAAAAACGACAATAACTGAAAGAAGAAGATGCTTACATTCGCATGGCTTCATAAGAACTAAAAATAAACTAAAAGAAAGAAATAGAATCCACCTGAATTATCGAGAGGTACGGAAGCCTTCGAAGCATTGTTTTCTCGGCCATATAAAAAGCACATCGATGCGAAAAACAATCAGTTTATGTGTGGTAAACTCATCGAAAGAGTTATCGGCTTGAACTCAGTTTAAAGAGAGGTTAAACTCTGTTTGAAGAGGCTGTGATCGAACCTAAGTTGTAACTACGATCGGGTTGGAATATCTGTGCGTCGAGTAATAGCTGTTGTTTACAAAGTTGTAAATAGAGAGTGTAATTAAGAATAAAAATTGTGTTTGCTTGTGAAAAGTTTACGAGCAGTGAAGTACAAAAATGTGTTAAGTAAATAACTATTAATAAAAACCAAACACAATTTTATTTGAACAATAAAACTCGGTGGCTTGGTTTTGTTTTAAGTCCGAGTTTTGGCCAATCCTGATTACAACATCCCTCCATATAAATCGAGAGTTTTAAGGAATTCCTAATTGCAACAGAATTACTTGATACTTGTCGAAATATATTTAATTTTCAAATGACCCTTTAAAACATAATACCGTATAAAATGGTATAGATTATATCGATGTGCTTTGATTATTTCGTTTCGAAATTTTTAGCCAAATCAATGCATCCCGCATTATCTTCATATAGTAAAAAAGGTTGTTCGATAGCCAAACTTATTCAGCCACCCTTGATGATCTGACTACAGTTGTTTGCTTTTTGCTACACCAAGATACTGAACATCCACATACATTAAAGGTACCATGTAGCCACTTGTTGATAAACGATTATCAGTACTACAAGACCAATCTACATCTACATATCCAACTAGAACATCTTCAGCTTTATAGCATATGTCAAATTTTAGGTTAATTAATTAAGATAAGACATCTCAGGATTCGCTTAAGAGTTGACCAGTGTACTTCACCAAAGTATTTTTGGTATCACCACATGTAACCAATAGCATAACAAATATCAGGACGCACGCATAACATTAAGTACATTAAGCTGCCTAAGAGTTCATGGTACATCTTCTCACAGGTCTCACCTTTAAGAGTTGGTAACTTAAGATTTTTCTCTAAACGAGTGTTACGTTACATTCTTTCATATTAAATTTTGATAACACTTTTTCACTTTTAACACTTTAGTTGTTTTTTCATATATAACACCATCATCAATACTGCAATCAATCTTTATTCTAAGAAAGTAATTAAGTTTACCTTAGTCAGGCATTTCGAAATCTTCAGATAGGTTTCTCTTGACTCGCTTGATAACATGCAAATCTTTTCCTCCAATCGAAACATCATCTACATAAAGTAGCAGCAATATTATATTACCATTATCACACCTTATAACAAAGCTGCAATCATGATTAAATAGTGTGAAACCTAATTCATTTAAAACATAATTAATTTTTTGGTGCCAGCATCTGAGGCTTTTGTGTGTAAATTTCTTTCTAAAGCTTGCCTTTTAAGAAGGCCTTTTTCGCATCTAATTGATAAAATGTGTAGCCCAACAGCCAAACTGATCGCCGTCAGCTAAACTTTGCTACTAAGGAATAGATATCATAGAAATCCACACCAAATTTGTGTAAAAATCCTTTCGCAACTAGCCTTGACTTAAAAGTAACACTATTTCCATTTGAATCAGTTTTAATTGAAAAGACCGATCTTGATTTTAAAAGTTTCTTGTTAATCGGCTTCTTAAAAAGGGTGATACATTGGCAAACATTTGATTGCAAACATCGCAAATAGCCAATCGCATTCAGGGAAAAATAAGTTATCCCTTTAACAGTACTCCGTACATCATTTTTCTCTGTAGAATTTAATTCGGATTTTACTACTTTAAGCCACAGGTCTCTGTTTGATGAATTTTCAATTTCAGAATAATGTCCCAAACATAATATACTTTTGCTTACTTAGGCTTCTGTCAAAAACTCAACGAAAAGTCTGCTATATACTTAATCAACTTTTTGGTGGCTTTAATGTTATTTTTGTCGTGAGAGTTGGTTCAATGGGTAATTAGCATTATTATTATCTGTATGAACTTATTTTTTATTAAAAATATAAGTGACGAATAAAAGCAAGAGCATCCATTGCACACAATAAACAAACAGCTGTTTACGTACCAGCAATGCGATCAGGTCCGCTCAAAACGTAAACTTGACGAGAAGTTTATTAGTTACATTAAAGTTTTACACATTAGATTGTGTGTATTCGCACAGTCACTGAATATTACGTTTGGATCTTAAGAATTGAGGACGTTAATTTCTTTATTTAATACCCCCTGATCAAAAAGTTCCCGGAATTAATTTAGAAAATTAAAAACACAACTTTATTCATCTTAATCTATATTGCCCCCTTCAAAGTAATCCCCATCGACTGCAACACATTTATGACAGCGCTTGATCCATTCATAGATCATTTTTTATATTCAGTTTTCGGTAAGTTCATCAGTGCTTCTGCGATTTTTCCATTATTTCTTCTCGGCTGCTGAAACACGTTCCTCGGACAGGGAGCCAAATCAGGTGAATTCGGTGGCTGCTGGATGGTATTTGTTGCACTTTTTGTAAAAAATTTTCGAACAATGATGGCACTGTGCGACGGTGCATTATCATGGTACAAAATTCATGAGTTTTTTGTCCACAATTCTGGTCTCCTTCGACGAATTGCTTCACGAAAAAGCCTTATAACACTCAGCTAATACTCTTTGTTTACTGTCTGGCCTGGAAAAAATTTATGATACACTACACCGTTGTAATCCATGAAAATGGTGAACATTGTCTTCTTTTTTGAATCAAACCGACGTGGTTCTTTTGGTCTCGGCTTATTTGATCAACGGCATTCACTTGCCTGATGTTTGGATTGGATGACGTACTCATAAATCCACGTCTGGTCTCCAGTAATGATCCTTTTGATGAATGTGAGATCGGATCAGCCTCGCAAATCATGTCTTAATAAATAAAATGGGGATGTTTTGGTTCCTTAACCAAAATGTCTTGGACGGATCCATAGGTGATGTTAAAGAATTCCGCTATCTCTCTGATGATTAATTTGCGATTACTGACCAACGTAAACGTTTTCGCCGGTTTTCGATGTCGATGGTCTGCCATTCGTTCATCATCTTCGATTGACTAACGACTACTTTTGTACGACTCGTACCACTGGTAAACGATCGTTTTCTTTAGAGAATCGTTGCCGAAACATGCTTCCAATATTTCCAACTTTCGCGCATCATTAAATCCGTTTTCTAAGCAAAATTTAATACAAGTTCGTTGCTGCAAATTTAAATCCATTTCTAAAATTATAAAAAATGGCCAACACACATAGAGATAGATGTACTCTTGGCTACGTAGCTTTTGCGAATGTTAAGCGTCACAGATTTAGCGGTAATATCAACAAGAGATGTACCAACTTAACAAAAAAAAAAAAAAAGCTGGAATTAGAACGATGGGATAATCGCACGGGGGTTATTCCGGCAACTTTCTGGTCAAGGTGGTATTGCTTAAAAAATTGAATCAAATTTGTCTCCAAATCTGCCTGTAGGATTTCTTATGCGCGTACTTCTTCTAGAAATGTTTTCAGTTTCAATTTTGTTTGAGACTACATTTGTGCTTAGCTCTTGCCCTACTTCAACAGAAAAAAATAAAACCAGAAGCAACTCATTGATTGAGAAAAGTCCCGTTGTTCCAGTTGGGATATTGCGGGAATTCTGTATGTAGGTATTAATCTAATCAACATGAATTTTCGTACTTCCTATGAAATATTCATATTTTATGAATATGCTAATTAAGATATAAGATAAGTAGAGATGTATATTCTCCTCTCTTGCTCTATGGTACTTTGTCATTAAAAATATTTAAATATAATATTTGTAAGTATGTAATCGCTTTTTACATTATATACTTAAACATGTACATATACATACTCCAATTGCAAATTGCAGACGTTTAATTTCATTTGATTTTTTTTTTTTTTTTTGTTTGCCATCGCTTCTTTCTAGAATACTCGTATTTGGTTCTTCAGCTATTTAAATTGGCCTTTAGGCATTTATTGTAGATTCCTTTTTAAGAGTTTTTTTTTATTTTCAGCCATTCTTTTCGTGTATTTAGTAAAGACTTGGTCTTCAAGAAGTATTAAAATTTTCGCGGTCTTTTTTTTGTAACGGAAAATAAAATAATTCTTTAATAAGTCGGCTTAGACAAAGTTGCTCTACTAAGCAAATCTTCTTCAAAAGTTGTTCCCTTGTTTTTTTTTGCGAAATGTGGGAGAGCATTAATTTATTATTATACCCTACACTACCGAAGGTCAAGGTGATTGTAAGGCATACAATTTTTAATATAATATTAAATGAATACAATTTTATTTTCGAATAGATGATTTTTGCGGTTATGTTGCAGAATTTCACTAATGGGGTCCTATTGTTGACGTTTTTAGGGCATGTTTTGTTGGTAGAATAGTGTCTAAGGCATGGAGAGAAGTGGGGGTAGCCTTCATAACAAAGGTCGGTGGGGTTTGCCTCTTCATGCTCCGTGATTTTTGGTGTGTCAATGTTTTTGTTGAAAACAAAAGCCCCACCTTTAGTGAGGCTCAGCATACCTACATTGGTGGAAAGTTCGTGAAATCTGCACCATAACAAGAGGCTGTTGTATTATCTGAATGAGCTAAATATTTGGGAGTCTTTTGGATAGGAAATTGAAGGGAAAATACCTTGTTAGGGATGAGTAAGGGATTCAATGCCTACTATGCATTCAGAAGTGCCATAAGAGAGGTGGGGTCTTAGCCCAAGGATAGTGAAATGGGTTTACGACTCCGTAGTCATTTCAGTTCTGACTTTTGAGTGTATCGTATGGTGGAGTGCTGTGGAGAATGCCAGTTGCAGGAAGCTACTGTATAGTGTGCAAAGATGTGTCTCTCTGGGTACATCAGGGGACTCCAGGAGTACTCCGCATTCTTCGAAACGAGTCTGCTGGTAAGCTGACGCGAGAAGGCGCATCAAAGTGTGTTAAATGGCGTATATGTATATCATACACCCCGCTGAGGTTCTACGTTGGCTCAGTAGACAAATGGATCCGTCGCAGAGTGGAAGGGTCTTGGAGGGGCAGGCGTGCTAAGGACAAAGACTAGGCTATGGACAGCATTCACCCCCTATCTTTGAGGGATAGCCGAAGACTATGTAACAAGTCCTCTGTTTTTGCCCGGCTCATCAGAGTTGTAGGTCTAAGTTTCTATGCCAGGATTTCTTTAGTGGTCCTAGTGAGGTAGCGTCCGCCAGGATCTCTGTTCATTTTTTTCAAAACTTCTACAATGAACCTCTGTCTCTGGGTTCATTAGATGAATAATATGCATTAATCCATACTCGTATTTGCACATAAGTGATGGAAATTTCAAAAACTATTTTATGAAATAAGGTATCAAACAATCGCTCTTTACCGCCTATATTTTGCTCATTTGTTGTTTCTATAATTCAGATTATATCGTTTCTCAGTTTTATATTTTTATTTTTTTATTTTGCCTTAAGGTTTTATGTATTTTTTTATTTTTTTGAATATTTTCTTTGTTAAATGAAAATCTCCAAGAGGATAATAACGAACGATCGTAATGGTAATGGTGATGGTAATTAGTTGAATTGCGTTTCATTATGGATTGATTATGGTGAACTGTTTGGAGCTTTCTCATTGAATCTATAGAGATGATTATAACTTTTCCTTAGCAAATGATTGAAAAATTGAATGATTGGTAGGGCGTAAAAACAAAAGCGAATAAAAAAACATAAAAACAGTTAATTGTTAAGTAGCGTTAAATTATTATTTGAATTGGTAGTAGTTTCCATTGAATAACAACAGCAACAACAACTAGAACAAAGGCTAAAACTTGAAAAGGAAAGAAATTAATATTGTTGTTCAATTTCTAGCATGAGAAGAAGAAGAAGATAAGGGCATTTTAGATGAAATTTTTGTTTGTATTTTTGGTTTTAAATTCCTTTAATAATGATGTTGCTGTGGTTAAACGTGCTTTCAAACAATGCTAATGAGGTGAATTGGAGTGTTGAAAAAAAAACAAGTTTTTGTTCATTTTTTTCCTTTTTCGGTTATAATAAATCATTTAAGCCTTTTGTTTAGCGCTCTTAAGGTTTTCTTTCTTTTTTGGAAATTCTATTCTTTTTTTTTCAAGGATTTTTAATGAGGTCAAAAAATTAACGTAATTTTTCACTTATATTTTGTATTTATGGTTTTTTAAAAATGGGGATCCAAGGTTTACTTCTTCTTTATACTTCTTCTTTATACTTCTTCTTTATACAAATTGAAATTAACACTCCAATGTTTTAGGGTAAAAAAGTAGTTCAAAAAAGAGGGCCATAGTTTTTTAATGAATTTACTTTAAAAGTAATTTACTGCTTAAATGGTGACAAGGAAATGTAAATAATATTAGGATTTAGAAGGATTTAGAAACTAGTATAAGGGTAAAATGATGTCGAAATTTTTGTAACGGAAAATGAAAAATTGTTTTAAAGTAATAGCAGGGACCAATTTTGCAAATTCTTTGCAGTTAATTAACAAACGAAATTAAAAAAATAGCGAAAACACTTTTTAAAGAATACTGTTGTTAATTGAAATTATAAAAATAAAATTGAAAGAGCGCAGGGTTATTTCCCATAATATTGGTTGGTTGTGATACAACGAGTGCACAATGCTAAGCCATGTCTAATTTAAGCTTAACTGACAAGATTGTTGCCACATAAGGTTGGTTGGTTGCATTGCATTTTTATGTTAAGCCACGTTTATTTTGCGCCTCAAGGGTCAAATAGGCGTGACTTAACAGAACTTCATAAGCGTAACCATAGTCGAAACAATCAAAATCATATTGGCCGTTTATAACGTTACAGTAAGTCACCACTAATCGAAAACATTTATGCCCACTAGATTGGTTGGTTGCAATGCAACTATGGCATTATGTTAAGTCACGTCTAATTGAGCCTTTAAGCTCAAATTTTTCTGCCGCCGCATTAACTTCGTGTCTTCCAAAAGTATAACTGAACTATTCTTTGGCGTGATGGATCCACAAAATGTTGAAGGACGTCTTTCTTTTATTGGTGGTGAAATAGCTCAGGCATTGCCATATAAACTTTTCTAGTGAGTTTTTGAAAAATGACGTGCTACATTCATCAAACAATCCTTGCAATATTAGATAGGAACGAATTCCGTTTCAGTTCTGGCACATGCCTCTTGGATCACCCCTCTATAAGTAGTATCCAAGAAAAGACTACAAAGAGTAACTATCTCTTCCCTACATAAGAGGAATTATTTTAAAATTGTTATTTCTATAGTAGTTCTCCTAATAAAACTTCATAACACTGATGCTAGATGTGACGATTTGTCGTCATTTTGACGATTTTAGGTGCCAAAAACAACCAAATGACGACTTGCCGATTTTTGAGTAAGAACTGTTTTACTTAAGTATGGCAACGTATTATTAGTCAATTAGAAAGAAGAAAGTAGTAGAAGATGTTAAAAGGACAGAGTTGATAATGTTCGTAATATTTAAAAACTTTTCATTTTCGTTTATTACATAAACAACAAAATAATAAAAAATAACGGTAGTTAAAAAAGTGGAATAAAATTTAAATTTTAAAATTTAAATAAAATTTAATAAAATTTAAATTTTAAAATTTAAATAAAATTTAATAAAATTTAAATTTTAAAATATAAATTTAAGTTTTAAAATTTAAAATTTAAAATTTAAATTTTATTTAAAAAATGCTGAAGTACAGTGGGGAGCAAAACCAAATGCATGTTTTGAAGTTGAACGAAAAAGTTGCTGTAAAACTTTAAGTACACCATCGAATAAAACAAAACTTTACACATTTATTCACTGTTAGGTCCTTAAAAATATATTCACAAAATTATTGTTACGAAAATAAAATTGGGAACCTCTGCGTTTATTATTTCGCTAAAATAAATAAACAAAAGCTACAAGAACAACTATACGTGTTATTTAGAAATAACCTAACCCAAAACAACAAGCATTAGTAGAGGTAAAGTAAATAAAAAAATCACGGCAACAAAAATAATTAAGCAGCAAAGAAAACAAGTAACAGACAATAGACAAGCAACAACAAATACTAAGAGCTGAAAGAGGAACTAAAGAGCTGAAAAGAACTAAAAAGAAATTAAAAGAAAGAAATGGAATCTACCTGAAATAAAGAGAGGTTCGAGAGCTTTCGATGTTTTCTTTACTCAGCCATATAAAAAACACATCTACGCGAACAAGTGACAGTTTATGTCTCCTAACCTCAGCGAGTGCAGTTTAAGTAAAGTAAATTCAGCGAGCGCAGGTTGTGTGAAGAGAGTTTATAAGGAGTAAACTCGGAAAGTAAAAAACCAGTTTGGTTGGAGCTAACTCAGTAAAGAGAGTTAAGTGTGGATAACCTCTGGTTGAAAAGGTTGTGATCGAACCTAAGTTATAGCTACGATCGGGTTGGAAGATCTTTAGAAAGAAAGCTCCGACGACTAATAGTTGTTGTTTACAAAGTTGTAAACAGACAGAGTAATTAAGAATAAAAATCGTTATTGCCTGTAAAAGATTACAAGCAGTGGTGTACATAACTGTGTTAAATAAAAGATTTTTAATTAAAACCAAACACAAAATTTATTTTATTTTAACTACAATCCACTAACTCGTTAAAAATACGTTTTTAAAAAGGTAAAAACGTAACAGTATCATATTCAAATACTGGAGTAATAGACAGTCCATTATATAAACGAATCGGCATTTATTTTGTTTTACACTTTTCGCTTAAATAGAGGTGAACTCATGCATTTAATACATTTGTTAGACCTCTTTATTTATTGTGGCGTTTTTAAAGTATTTAGATGAAATCTCTACAATATTATCCAAAGAAAAATGTTGGTTCCTTTAGTATTATACTCATTGCAATAGTTTCAACATGTTCTCGAAGCCCAATTACTTTATATTTTTCCAGACATTTTTTACAATTGTCCAAAAATTATCAATAAGGTTAGAATTAGATTTTTATAGTGGTCTATACTTTATTTAAAAGTTTTGTTGCAATAGCCGTTCTTTGACAATTGTACAGAAAGGCGATTTTTTTTTTTTTTTTTTTGATAAAAAACCTATATAAATAAACATTTCGTGTTTTGAAAATTTTCCAAAACATGATGATAATTTGACAATTTTTTGTGAAAAATTTGACAATTTTATGTTCGACAAACATAGCAACACTGCTTGAAAGTACTGAAAAATCGTATTTTTCTCTGAAAATCTGCTTATATGCTCAAAATGTTATCTAATCTCCTTAAAATTTCGTATATATAACTTTTGCCTTACCCAGTCTCAGAATATAAGCAAAGGCATATTCAAAGCACATCTTTGAAAAACATGAAACATAGTCTTCTTATGTTTAGTAATGGCATAAGTTCTTAAGCTGGGATCACACTATTCACTCAAATAAACCAATCTGATACAAATTTTATTGTGACAAATTAGCGCACAATAATAAAATTGTCACAATTAAAAGTTCTGTATTCACACGGTTGTCTTATTTTATAAAAAATGTATTCTTAATAATTGGTCCAACGCTGTTCCAGTTTACGGCAGCTCTGTGAATCAGCTGTTGTTATAATTAATTTTTTTTGTGTGTTTAAAATGGTTCGTTCTTTAAAAAAGGAAAATAGCGTCCTCTTTATTTATATTGAGGTCTTTTAGTGAACAAATAAATAAAAAGAAATTAAAAAAAAGACAAAAAGAAGAAGTGTGTGGGTCAGAGATTGGCTCATAAGAAGGTTCATTGATGATGCATGAGAAAAAATTTCAATAAATAAAAAAAAAATCAATTTACTAAAATATTTATTTATTTAAATTGCAATATAATTACAAATTTTATTTAATTCTCTAAAGAAAAGATGATTTGTTCTGTAAAAATAAAAATTTCATCGTCTTGATAAAAAAAGAAAAAATAATGAAAAAAGAAATGGTTGTGATGCAATTTACATACATAAATAATTTAAAAAAATTTATATTTTAAGGAATGACAATTAAAAATACTGTATAAATACGTGTTTTTCAGAAAGAAATCAATTAAAAAATAAAAATTGCTGATTATTGTCTTCTTTAATTGCCACACAAGAATACAATAAATATTGGTATATTTCGAAATTTACAGTGGTGCATGATTGCCGATATATCGTTCACACGATTATCACACCAGGCTTGCATTTGATTGGGATAAATAAGCACAATAATAATCACATATAAAATACACTAATTATTGGTGCATTACGACAATCGTGTGTTCTGTCTTTAGAATAAGTTTCTAAAACAACAACAATGAATTTTCTAAAAAAAGAAAGAAGTAGAGTATGAATTCTCAGGCTTAAACGATTATCCCTATTTCTGAGCTTGTTAAATAATGTAGAAAATTATTTTCTCGATTTAAATTATCTTATGGACCATTTTAAAGAAAAGTCTATAAATTTTTGCTTGGCTGACATACATTATATTTGCAGAAGCTGTGCTTTTTTTGTTCAAAAAACCACAAAATTTAAGCTGAAGTGAAGACAAACAAATAAACTAAACAGCCGCTGGCCATAGAAAAGAAAATAAAACAAAAAATAAGAAAAAAGGACTAAAAATACAAGACACATGACATGTCTTGTCAAATGTTAAATATACACTCGTGTGTGGGAATATTTTGATAGAGTCTCTGTAAAAAGACAAAAAAATAGAAAATATATTTCTTCAATATGTCTTTGTCTATATGAAGGGTTTTCTGAAAAATATAATAAATATTAGGGCAGTTCAAATTAAGCCGAAATTTCTTTTCAACTTTTAGTTACGAAAAATATTCAAGTTACTAACTATAATAATTAATTTTTTATTAATTGTATTTTTTATTTAATTATATATTTTTTTAAACTCTACCTCCCTAATATCCTAAATAAACACATTTAAGCATAAATATTTAAAAATATTTATTTTATGTTCTCAAACAAGGAATAAAAAATGTGGCCAAAAAGAAAAACACATTTTTTTTATTATTATTTTTCTATTTTTTAGCAAAAAGAAATATCTATTTTTTTCTTATTTACATCGTTGTATGTCTATTTATCCCTGTTTTATTTTGTTTTGTATATAAAATCCTTTGGGTCCATTCAAGTTCGATAAATGTGTTTTTCGGTCAGTTTAATTTTTGTCCTCCTTTTTTGTTTTTGTATAAGTGTTACTTTGTGTTATAATTTTATATATATTTGTACGAATGTGTGTGTGTGTGACAATTTATTTTCTGTTACTGGTCTCTTCAATATTAAAAGATGTTCAAAGTAATTGTGTAATCATGTATATTTGATGTGACAATATAAATCTTAATAATAACGATACACACATATTAGGACACACATAAACATGACTTATAATTTAAAATAGGAAAATAGGGATTTATTATGTTGCAAAAGAACTTGTTGAACTTAATTACGAAATATTTTTGCAGCAAATAAAGAGTTTAATAAATTTTTAATATGGTCATTTTCAGCTTAATTGTGCTATATAATAGCATACATACAAATAGATTTGCAATCCATTTTCATTGATGGTTAAAGTATGTTCTTTTTCCACACTTATTGGGTGTTTTCTTTAAAGTTACACAAGTTTAAATCAGAATACAACAAAGAAATTTTTATTTTTAATAACAATGAAACGGGCTTTGTTTTCAATTTAGAACATTTTATGACATTAGGGTACAAGACGCATTCTGGAACACCAATTCTTACAAACTCTTCGAATCTTGATTTCCAGGTGTACTATTGTTTCTTGCTTATCGATGTAGACAAAAGACTTTACTTAATCTCAAAGCAAATAATTCAATGGGGTTAAATCACATGATCTTGGCGGTCAAGTCATTGGAATATTACGTGAAATTACTCTTTAATTAAAATTGCCTTTGAGTAAATCAACTGCAAGATTTATGCCAACTAATTAAGGTACGTAAAAATCTAATAATGTCCCTATACCATTCATCATTGAGAGTAACATTCTGACCATCAATCAATCAGTAATTTTCCGTTGATGTTATGGTGATTTCACAAAAGCTTGTGTATTAGTCTCACTCCATATAAGACAATTCAGCTTACTTACGTACCCATATAACCAAAAATGTGCTAAATCGGAGAAAAAAATATTGAATTCTGAAGTTTGACGAACAGAACAGATTTCGATAAAAAAAATTCAACAATTTGCAAACATTGGTCTGCTGTAAGTCTGTCCATACTGAAATATCAAATCAAACTAAACGAAAAGCAACTATCAGCTGTGAAATTGGTTGCCATATAATGCAATATTGCTTGCCAGTACAAAGTTATAAACCACATACACAACTATAGTCCACTTGATTTAATAAATTAATTTAATTTAATTTAGCACAAATCGTTACTGGCTCATTAAGCCAATAAATTCTGAACAAAAAAATTCATAATTTTATCTTTTACTTAAATAAGGTCAAACAATGTAAAACTGATAACCAAAGCAATTGAATAAACATCTAATAATCAATCCTTATTTCAACCAACTTATCATAAAGAAATTAGTTAATAAGGAAACTTTAACTATTACCGTTTTCCAAACTTATCCAACTCACCGCCCATTTAAAACGAATGATTTGTATTGACCAAGTTGAGAAACCGCCATTCTAACCGTTCTCTAGATATACAAAAATCTGTATTTACCTGATGTAGAGGTGCCACAATCTCATTTTCAATATCGCCCTTATTTCGACTGATGATATAGACTGACTACGAAGTTATTTAAACCAAATTCAGAACCTTCCACTATTACCGTTCCAAAGATATACATGGGAGGGGCCACTGCCACTTATCCAATTCCGTCCATTTTTAGATCATTGATTTGTATTGACCTCAGAGTTGGTTCAAATATATAAACTCTTACTATTACCTTTTTAAAGATATAGACATATGTATAAGTAAAGAAGTTAAAGAAAACTCATCACTGAAAATACAATTTCAATGCATATATTGGTTTGTAACTCAGTTTAGTGGTTCTCGAGTTATGAAATGATGAACATATATTGTTATGAATATAAAAAATGCATAAAGAAAGATACACTAAATTAGTGCAGTGGTAGTTTATCTATAAACATTATTGGTTTGTGTCAAGGCTCTTGTGTATCTGTCACTGCCCTAATTGTCAGTGCTATTAAGAGTGCCACCCCTTGTATGTTTACCGGTGTTGCCAGCTTGATTCATTTTTGTGTGTTATGATTTTATTACCTTTTGAATTTAACGTAAAAAGAAATTTGTGGTAACTACGAGAATATTCGATATTGATGATGGTTTGGTATAAAAGCCGGCATATCGCGCCTAGCAGTTTTTGCAATCATAAATTAAAGTCGTGTTAAGGTTTAAATAAAAATGTAGAGTATTTGTATATTAAGCGAATATTAAGAGAGATATAAAAAAGTTGAAGACCGTATAGTTAAAATAATATTCCGTAAAACTATGGAAACAAATAAGTGCACAAAGATAAACAACAACATACAAAAATTCGCTTTACCTCTGGTGGTGTGATGAAGCTTCTCTCGAATTTGAACTTTTAAAAGTAATTATATCAGCAAATAATTATGAATTGAAGTCAACTCTATTACTGGATAAAGAAGAAAGGAATAGAATTGAAGAATAATAGAGGATTTTCTTTCAAGCCCGATATATATTACGAAAATGTTAAGTGCCAAACTATGAGGTCGGATTGATATTAAAGCTTCCTAAGTAGGAAAAAAACATTTTTTTTTTTTTTTTCAGAAACCATTCATTTCTCAACAGAGTCTCCTTTTAGCTGAATACACTTAGTAAGACGATTTTCCAACTTTTTTATACCATCTGAATAATACGATTTTGGGAACTCCTCAAAATATGCATTAGTTTCGGTAATCACTACTTCGTTTGAGATGAATCTTTTTTCTGCGAGCCATTTTTTCAAGTTTGGAAACAGGAAAAAGTTACTAGGGTCTAAATCTGTACTATAAGGTGTATGATCAAACAATTCGAAGTAGATTTCTCGTAGTTTGAGTATCTTATCTAATGCTGTATGAACCGGTGCGTTGTCTTGAAGAAAGAGCACTTTTTTCTTGCTTAAATGTAGTCGTTTTTCCTTGATTGCATCAACCAATTAATCGTATAAAGCATCCCTTTTCAAGATAATCGATGAGCAATATTCCGTGTGCATCCCAAAATACAGTGGCCATAAACTTTCCAGCCGATTTCGCTGTCTTCGCCTTCTTCGGAGCATATCCACCAGCTTCCACTCATTGCTTCGATTAATTTTTGTTTTCAGGTGTGTAGTGGTGGACCCACGTTTCATCAACAGTTATTAATCTGCGACAAAAATCAGCAGGATTATGCTTTATCATGTCCAAACACCGCTGTGAAGTGATCTGTCGAACTCGTTTTTGTTCAACACTGAGCAAACGCGCACTCATAATGTCGATAGCTTTTTCATATGCAAATGTTCATGCAAAATGTTGAACACACATTCATATGATATGTTTACCATTTCAGCAATCTCACGGATTTTGACCCGGCGATCATTCATAACGATATCGAGGATTTTCTTGATATTACAAATCGGTCACACTTAAATATTTGCAAAGAAATTTAAAATGTACGTATGCCGTATGCTAGTTAAACCATAAATCATGCCAAATCACCGTGAAGAGAATGATAAAAACCCGTTAGTTGCTATTTTTTGCCGGGAGCTCTGCTGTACATCACGGCAACTACGAAAGTAATCTTTGAATATACAGGCTCCAAACCTGCATTACCCTTAAAAGTTGCCGCTTGATTTCGCGCCATGGGAACCTTATAAGCCATAAAACCTACACCGATCATATTCAACATTTTTTAAAATACACTGGTATTTAACAGGCTCTTATTGAGTAGCAATAGCGCTCTGGATCTACCGGGAGAAAGCGAAATAAAAGGCACTTCTCCAAAACCTAAATTGCGGATAATCATAAGCATCACCATGAGCTGTATGAATTTTTATTAAATTTAGAACAAAACAATTGGTTGTGAAGAAACCAACTGGGCTTTAAATCATCTTAATTTGACTCCACACGCAATGTGTACTCCTTATATTAGAGTCTGATTTTAATTCTAAGAAAATTAGTTCAGCAGTTTGGACCAAATCTAAATTCAGATCTGACGCCATCTACAGTTTTTAAACCATTTATCCACAACAGCATGTTCACACTGTACCTCTGATTACTTCGTTCACGGTTTTAGCTATTTGTACGAATCACCCTGTCCACATTGCATCTTTCTAATTCATTTTTATGGTTCTTCTTGTTATTTTTACTTATTTTTTTGTCATTTGCAGTTAAACTGTGTTTCAAAGATAAAAAATGGCCAAAAAATAAAGGTAAATAATAGATTTAGCTCGTATAACACCGGAGAATAATTTGAGATCACTTTGATTTTTTAGTAATTCACAGGGTAATTGAAACTGAATTACTTACAATATAATCTATTCGCTCATAAAATTTTGTATGGCGAATTAAGTGATTCGGCACATAATTGGGAATTGAATTATGAGTTAAAGAGCAAATTACGAAGAAACGTGTTAACAAGAAACTAGATCATCTAACTATACAAAATTTCATTGCGACTTCATATTACAACTTCTTATCAACTTGTATTTTTCTCGTATCACCCAAATGTATGTTAGAAAATTTATAATATGTTTTTAATGTGTGTCATATATTAGGCCTGAAATTAGGAAATTTAATTGGTTTTTGTAGTTCTTAAAAAAAAAGTTAAAAGCCTTCTTTTTCTATTTAATGATCCAATAAATTTCACAAAACCATCTTAAAGCCATAATTGATTTTCGTGACCACCATTTATTTACCAACTGCCAGTCTTAATTATTTATCTTTAAGCAAAAAAAAAAATGAAATATTTTTCATGTTCTAACCCTCTATTGGGCCTCTGTCATTTATGGCCATTTATGTCTAAATTTCTTTCTATACTTTTTCTTTTATATAAACCAAGATACAGATCTTTGCCATTGTTTCGCCAAAAGGAGATGAAAAAAAAAACTATTTTTGAAATTATTTATTACCTCTTATTTGGCACTTGAAATGTATAACCTAGAAAAAATATAATAAAAAAAGTCTGCACACAATTCTTTTAAAAATTTATTTTATTTTTATGTGTTTTTTTTTTTTACTGGTTTTTTGTTAAATTCCTCTTTTATGTACTTTCATGTCCCTGTCTTTTAATAAGTAAGTTAGTCAGCCATTGAGTCTGAAAAGGAGAAAACTACTACTGCTATTGCTTTTGCTGCTGCTGCAGCTTCTATACTACCACCCACACAATAACGATCAATGACAGGGAAAAGTTTTCAATTCATTTTATTTTCTTGGGTTTTCTTTCAGATTTTTTCTCTTGTGTTCCTTAAAGATATAAATGCACAAACTGCAACTTAAGTGACTTATTTTTTGTGTTGTGTTGTGGGAGAAAGTTAAAAACCATAATATTTGTCTAAACTTTTTGCGGTTTAAATAAAAGGAAAATATACACCCGCACTCACACACACACACATACACACACACACAATAGGGAAAGATTCGCAGGACTAAAGAAAAACGGAAATATTGGAAAACATAATAACAAAAATGTGAATAACACTTTTAAAGTCAGTCATTGCTTTCTTTTTCCTCTTTTCTTTTCTTCTCTACTTTCAGCTGCCGTTGAAAGTACCATAAACGAGAACCAAACAAAAATACTCCCTTTTGGGAAACTTTTTAATGAGGGAAAATATTTAAAATTGAAAAATAAAATAGAATGTATTTAAATACCTGTATTATAACAAGAAAGAAGAATAGAAATGAAATAATGACGAAAATATAAAAGAATCTATTAGTTTTTTGTCACTAAATGAGATCGATATCCACACATACATATATCTGGCAACACTAAATTTCATTAGCGCCCAATGGCTAGAAAAATAGAGCTGCAGTAGAAAATTGTTAACAAAATTATGATAATTGGGTAGTTAGAACGGGTAGCCAGTAGGTAGATCGATTATTCGACTTTTTCAGAAACCGGATTTCGAATAATTCGAAAAGTAGCAATTTTTAAAAAACCGGTTTTCGGTTAATAATTATTCAAATAACCTGTTAACCAGTTCTTTTATTTGAATAAAATTGTTTTTAATTCTTGAAGTGCAGAGCTGGACCTCGTCGTTTTAAAAGCAAACAGAAGCTGACGGAGAGTTTAAACTTACAGTGGCAATCAATACTAACAATAATTCTTACACATCTCATAAAAATTATGTCAGAACGGTATGCGGAGACCATCAAAAATAAAGGTTATTACACAAAGTACTGATACTCAAGTACCAAATTTCATTTTTGTTGTTGTATTACTTGGTAGAGAATGGAATTAAAGGTTTGTTATTATAGTTATAATTTAGATAACAAGAATTAAATACTTTGAATAAATATATTTGTAATGTACGAGCTCGTAATTGGTTCGACAAGAAAAGTTGCTAAGGTTTCGGACAGCACTGTATGTAAATTCATGCACCTCGTATTTACTAGTGTCTGTGTCACTGCGGTATGTGAGGTCAGACACCCACCAACAATATTACTAGCGATTGGTTATGTGTATATACGTTGTGAAGAGCTTCACCAATTATTATATCTGCAGTTCGTAGGCGGCTTTTGTGGGTCGCTTTCAATGAGTCTAGTTGATAATTCTCCAGCAATGTTGTGAAAAATGTCAGAAGGTGTGACCTGGAATTGAACCTCAGTTCAGGCCTTCTTGGTCGATAGGCAGGTGTCTTACCTGACTTATCACAGTGGCATACACTATTAAATACCTATGAATTGTGAAAATATTGGGAAATCGATGGAAAAGATAAGTCTAGATATATTGTGTGTCCTTAAGAACTAAGCTCAAAAGTCTCTTCGACGCTAGGATTCACTAAGCTCTTAAATATGTCTATAAGATTGACGTAATTTTGCAGCAAGGAAAACTTGATTCTATGTCAAGTAGTTCCAAGATGACAGCAAACAAAACTCTTACAGAATACGCTGTCATAAATGAATCACTAGACGAAATACTAACACGTGTTTTCGAGGAAAAAATGTTCGTTAAGGCCATAAAAAGCCGAACGTTGTTCTAGCATTCTTACTTGCTAGAAAGTACAACATTTGTGAACTTTTTTGAGAAGAACTTTATTTTAATAAAATAACTGAAAACCGGTTTTTTAGAATTGTAACTTTTCAAATTATTCGAAAACCGGTTTATGAAAAAAGTCGAATAATCCATTTCCTCATTGACAGTCTTCTCCTCCTTCTCATCATGACAACTTCTACAGTAGCCATTGAATGGCAGACCCAGTCCTCCTAGAATGCGCGTCTGTATACAGTGATAACAGCCACTAGAATTCGTAGCCTTGATATACTAAAATTGTCTCGATATTGTGTCCTGCCCAACAAGTTTCGCAGAAGTGGATGCGAACAAGAGAAAAATAGCAGGTGGTCAATCTCTTCATCGCCAAGAAGAAATACATTTCTAACTAGTTCGTCCGCAACGCAATTCTAAGTATAAGAGTGACCCCTCACCCAGATAACCTCTAGGTCTGAATGTCTCGCCATCTCGTTTAAAAATGCCCGGCATCATCAACATCGAATACTCTGTAATACATCCACCAGTCCGCTGCCATCTTTATCCCAGAGACCAAATTCAATATTCAATTCGAAACTTTCGATACGTCCGTGTCCACCTCGACAGATCTTGGCCTAATGCATGATTCTGGTAGATGCTCAGAGAGAACATTCTCACATCAGATATCGTATCCCAATACCGCAAGATACCATGGCACCACCATCTTCAACCTTACCGCAGACGTAATCGCTATCTGCTTAGCTATCAGATCCACCAAAAACCAGTTCAGTAATACAAACAAGGCTGTTGAAGGGGTGATCATGAGTGCAACCGTTATCATCAGTACGCAGTTCGCAATACCCCGCCAAGCAACCGCGGATAAGTATGGTCTTTACCATCGCGTCGAAAAACCACTAGGAAGTTCTACGGTTGACATCACAGGACTTGCCAATAACTTTCGTCACTGCAGTCTTTAGCAGTGTGCTATGGAGCCAATTCAACGTGGTGTCGCTATCCGACAGTCCAAGTTTCATTCCGTGAAGGAACAATATGAATTCCGTTTTCCTCTGGTTTACACTCAGGCCACTGCCAGTGCTCCACTCACTAAGAACGACCAGAGACATGTAAGGGCTGCGACATTTTATCATGGTGTTTACTCGACACAGTCACAGTAACATCATCCGCGTATGCTCTAGTCTTGAACCTCATAGCATCAAGCTTCACGGGTAACGCATTAACGGCCGAATTTCACAGAAGCGTGGATAAAACCCCCGCTAGGATACCCGGTTCCAACATGAATAGACTAGAAGCTTTCGAAATGTGGTGTTATCGTCGAATATTAAGAATACAATGGACTGACCGTGTAACAAACAGTGAAGTATTGACCAGGCTACGAAAATAACGCGAAATCCTCACCATAACGAAAAGGCAAAAGGTTGCATACTTTGGTTATATTATTAGGGGTGATAACTACGAATTGCTTCAACTCATTGTACAAGCAATATTGAAGGAAGACGAGGTATTAGTAGAAAGCAATTATCATGGCTGAGGAATATAAGAAACTGGACTGGTTTAAGATGTATTGATGAACTGGCACACAGTAGCATTCAATGATCTTAATATATTTATTATATTATGTTTGTTATATATATTATGTTTGCTTATATTATATAAGTATGTTATACATTTGTTACATTTATTATAGAATTTCTGACTTTGTTAAGTTCTGCATGTAATCGCTTAAGTTCAGAATTGAATATACGATAAGCAAAGTCTCCTCTTCAAAAACAGCCCCATCTTTCATCCTACACTAGACTACAGATAGGCAACATTTTACATACTTATGATTACAAAGGAAGTGAAACAAGGCAAAAATGATTTGTGGAAGTCACATGCTTTCAAGAGGAGCTTGAAAATGAAAAATTATATGTTTGAATATTGGCCCATATTTTATGTTTTTTTTTTTTTTTTTTTTTGTCTAAATCTGCACGTTGTTTTTTACAATTCATATCAAATATTGCATTTTAATGGCCTAATCTTAACAAAACTTTGCATTTGAATTTAAAATTTAACTTCTTCAATCACTTTCATCTACTCTCTATACACTGCTAAAAAAAATTATTCTAACTTTGTGTTCCTTCCTCTGCATTCATAAACACTTAAATGTTTTTTTTCCTTTCTTCGGTTGCAGAGAAAACATTGTGTATTTATCGTTTAACGATATGTAAACAGCACTTTAGAGCTTCTATGTAAAAAGCTACTAAGTAAAGAGACCCTTTGCTTCAGTTACAGTTTCTATACCGAACTCAAGTATTTGTTTATCAATTTGCCTTATGAAGAAAAATAAAAAAATAAAAAAATAAAAGCAAAAAATTCATGAAAATGTCTTGTTTTGTGGATGTACTTGACAAAATGTAAGAAAAAAATAAGTTTTTTTTGCAAAGCAAAAAAATATTAAAAAAAAAAATTATTTTTTGCCACAAATCATCTCTTTGATAAACTAGTAAATTATTTCGAAAAATAAGATTGAATTCACTTTCGAAGTTCTTACGAACTTTAAAAATTCATAAAATATGATTTGTATTGTAACGTTTTATCCTTTTTAAAACATTTGAGTTCTTTTAAATTGCGTAAAATAAAATAAATGGAGCGAATTTATGTTTAACTTTATAGTCTTTTACTTTATTTCCAAATTTTATTTTTACACAGCAACTCCTTTAACAACTTCCACTTAATACACAATTACACAACACTTTTACGAACACCTTAACACGACCTTATGAATTTTAAATTACAACTTTACACAATGACTGCCAAACTATATCTGTCTGACGTATGCAAAGCAGAGTCCCTTATGTACTTAAATGCCTACAGTTTATAAGTTCTGGAAGAGTCTTAAATCATCTCAAATCTTCTGTACGTTCAAATAAGTACGGCATTGCCAGCATTGAGACAAACCAATAGACCTAAAGCCCAAAATACGGTTGTAAAGGAACTGGTGTGGTGTATCTTCTTCTTAGGCATTTTTATTTTCGTATCAGTATTTTAAACATGAGAAGAACTAGTCACTAAACTACAAGACTCATTTTCACTGCCTACACCCAGCAGTACAAGAGTTATTACAAATGAAACACATCCGATTGTATACTATTATCTCAATATGAAAAATTTAAGCACATACAACTACCATCCGATTTAGATGGGCTTGTAATGCATTACATTGTTATTGTAGTTTCGATTACGAATTTTGGAAAGAAAAGTGTTTTTAAAAGCGCAAGTAAACTAAACGTGTGTGTGGTGTATGGAGCAGTCTATATGGAGCAGTCGAATATGGCTTATAAACTGAGTTTTTATTATTGAATATGCGATAATTACATAAAATGAAAAAATAAATATTTGAGAATTAAAATCCTTTCATTGGATACACCCGGTCTTCACTTACAATGTCTGTAGTATTGGACCCATCCAACCTTCACTAACAATGTCTGTATCGTCGGACCCATTGAACCTCCGCTTACAATGTCTGTTCCAAAGGACCCACTTGACGGCCTAGGCCAACACCGTGTAAATGTAAATAGTATACAGACATTGGAGGGGTTCTACTTACATTGCATGTGGTCTCGGCTCGAAGATGTATGTGGTAAAAATTTTTCTGGGCATAAATACCACATATTTTAGAGCACATCTTACTTTTATTTAAGAAACAGAGACACCCAACTCAGGCACTATTACTTAAAAAATTATTTTATGCCAAACGCTACAGAGTCAGACCCACTAATAAACAAACTGCAATATGTGGTAATTAGTCAGAATAAAGCCCGTTCAATTCGTCTCATTTTATTGTCTGTGATTATTGGTTCTGATACAGTTTAAATTTCTAGCTGGATTATCTCTCAGTCTGTCTAGGTTTGAAATCAAAGGTCTGTTTCCTTTTAATAATAACAGGATTATTTATGTAATCTTAACTACAAAACAGATTTATACTGGTAATGTCTGGAACAGGTGCTATTGACAGCGCCTGGGATGTGTGCTGTGGTCAGCGTCTGATGTGTGGTACTGGAAGCAGCTGTACGGGAAGCAGCGTGTTGAACGGGTGCTGCTGATAGCGTATATTAGCTTGTCAAGAACTACGAACAAATATAGTTTGTCAACATTTTTTTAATAAAGTGCTCTTATAGTAAATTTTGTAAACGCTATTAAATATTTTAATGAATTAATAACAAATATGTGCCATTTTGATTGAAAATCATTTGAAATATTTTGGAAAAAGATATTAATCCATAAGTTTGGAACTTCTGAACTTTTTGAGTAAAAAACTGGTTCAATTTCTTTTTGCAACCATCTACAGAATTTAAATTTATACCATTAAAATAGTCCTGCAGAGGCAAATAATTATAATCTGAAGGTACAAGATCCAGCCTGTATGGTGGACGCATCAATTCTACCGAAACAAGCTCTCTCAGTTTCTGCTGGGTCATCAAAAATGTGTGTAGTTTGGCGTTGTCACAATGAAACACAACACGTTTTCTGTTGATCAATTCTGACCGTTTTAATTGAGCTGCTTGCTTCAATTCTGTTAATAATCATTTGACCACGTTGTAGAATCTCATAATGAACGATAATTTCTCTCCAATCTCACCAGATCTTTCTTAGTATCAATCCTGGCTTTGCCATCGTCTTAGAAGCTTCGACTTGCTTCGTCCATGATTTTTTTCACATACGATTGTCGTACTTTTTATCGCACGAAATCATTAGGGCCTAGCATAATGTGCTGCCTGATGCAACAACTAACATTAACAGAGATATTACAATTTTTAAGCTGTTTTTCGAACCCCAAAATTTTCAACTGCCAAGATATTTTTACAATTTGAATCTGGCCACCCTACATACAGAAGACAGCGTCGGGTGCGCTGGCTGTGCTGGAGACAGAGCGTAGCTGATATGCTCTACAGGAGACAGATTTAGAATTCGAGAGCTCTTCCGCTCAATAAGACGACGAAGATCGTCTGCCGTCAAGAGGAATGCGAGGGCTCTTGCAGCCAAAATTGTACGTGATATAAGAAAAATTAAAGTGCTCTTATAATCACTGGTGAGCGGCGGGAAAACCAACTCTCCGGCCTTTTAAGGTGGATCCGCCTACTGTATACTAATCAAGCAAAACTCCAACCTAGTAATCAAATAATAATATGAGCTCAATGAGAATTAAAACAAAAACAAAATAATTTAAAGGTGCCACACATTCTTTACAGTTCTCATTTATGCTATATTCGTTTAATGTAAACCCATACTGTTTGCTCATATGGTTGTTTCTTATTGTTAATAGGCTGTTGTAATAGGTCCGTTCACTAAACTGTTACTGAAAAGGTGAAAAAGTGTTAACTCGAAAAATTTTCAACGAGAGAGCGTTAGAAGAGAATAAAAAACTGAGACACAAAAAAATTCTTGCTGGTAAAATTTTTACTTGCAAGAATTATTTAAACAGCAGTTTTGTTCAAGTTCTCTAAAAAAATTTTTTTTTCGAAATTTAAGAAATTGCGAGTAAAAGTAAATTTTTAAGGCGACAAAATGTATAGAAAACAATGTTGTGATTAACTTAGGATCAACAGCAACAAAAGAAGATGTCTAGAGATATTGAGATAAATGACGCCGGATGTAGTACATAATGATTAGAGGATATTGCAGCAAGTGGAGGTAGTTTCTATAAATTAAAATACTTTAATATGTTTAACAGTAAGTACTTGCACTTTAGGCAACAGTAAACTCCTGGAGAGCCTTTGGAATTTTCTGATTCATCGAGTGATACGGAGAGTGATGACAATACTGAAATGGTTGAATACTTAGTGCGAACTCGACAAAAGTAGGCTATGAATTTTAACATAATAAAAGAATGAAAAATATTCTTCGAATAGGAACCTATAAACCTATATATTACAGCACTATTTTAGCTTACAAATTTTGGCTGGTAAAATGTTCATTTACTTTTGCGCATTTTTGAGAGAAATGGTGCAAACATTTTTTTTACTCCCTCGTTGCAAGTACTTGGGGGAAAAGTTATGAACTAACCTATTGTTAATAGCATGGTAAAATTATACAAGGTGGTGGCAGCATACAACGATACAAAAACAACAGGACATTCATTGAATCGTAAATGTCAAAAAGAAGCCGTGGTGAACTAAAACAATAGCTGTGAAATTAAAAAATGCAAATAAACGGGAAGAAAACACAAAAAAACTATACAAATAAAAAATTAGATATTAATTTTTATAAAAAAAAAATTATAAATAATAATAAAAAAGTATTTAAAAGTATAATTATGATGACTCGTAAATCACATCAAAAAAACAAAAACATTTCAAGTTGACGATGCATTTCTTAAAAATATGTAAGCGTGTTTTTTATAGAGGTATAGAACTTTAAGTTGGCATTACTTTTCAAGATGGCGACCGATTTAACAGCTGTCAAGTAATTTATTCTCAGTTTGGTTTGGCAATTCATCATGAATAGACTCATACTGAACAACGCTTGCAAATAGTGCAATTTTCATTTTTCATAAGTGAATTTTTTTCATTTTCAATTTTTTCAATTTTATTTAGCGATGAAGCGCACTTTTGGTTGAATGGCTACGTCAACAAACAAAACTGCCGCATTTGGAGTGAAGGTAATTCTCAAGTGTATGTGGAAACAGCGTTACATCCAGAAAAACTGACTGTTTGGTGCGCTTTATGGGCTGGTGGAATCATTGGTCCGTACTTTTGCAAAAACGATGGTGGCCAGAACGTTACAGTCAATGGTGATCGGTATAGAGCCATGATTACAAACTTTTTTATTCCTGAATTGAATAACCATGATATCAAGAAAATGTGGTTTCAACAAGACGGCGCAACATGTCACACAGCTCGTGCCACAATACACTTATTGAAAGACACGTTTGGTGACAGCCCAATTTCACGTTTTGGACCTGTGAATTGGCCTCCAAGATCTTATGATTTAATACCGCTAGACTACTTTCTGTGGGGCTACGTAAAGTCATTGGACTAGGCGGTAAAGCCACAAGCGCTTGACAATTTGGAAGACAACATTCGTCGTGTTATTGCCGATATACGGTCACAAATGTTGGAAAAAGTCATCGAAAATTGTACAATTATCGTGATAATTTGTAAATTTGTGTGTTTTAAATTTAAATTTATTTATTTAAAACACACAAATTTACAAATTTCTTGCACAGGAGATACTCATTTAAAAGAACGATCTACGGATATCGTTAAACTATATTGTATTATATGCTTCAAAACCCATTAAACATAATATTCTAAATATTTAATGTAAATAATTTAAAAGCTTCCAAAAAACGAAATATTTGAAAATTAAAATTTTCAACAAAATAAAATATTTATAATTTACAAGTATTAACTGTATACAACTGTTTTTTACGGATATTTTTTAACATCTGCAATACAATCAGTGTTGCCAGAAGCTTCCGTAGAAAAATCTTAATTTTTCCAAAAAGGATCTTAATTTAAAAAAAAAAAATTCTTAATTGTTTAATATAGTAAAAAAATTGTATTTACTAACAAAAAGAAGAAAAAGAAATAATTCATCCATAAGTACCTGCGTTGCCAACGTTTGTTCCTAATTTTTGTACCTTTTTCTTTTTGGTGGCACTTAGTTACTATTTCAAAATGTAATGAACAATTTTATAGAAAAGTAACAATATAATAAAAAAGTTTAAAATGTACAAACGAATTAAAAATGCTTATTTACTTATTTGATAAGATGTATGTGGATTGAGTGTTTAAGCTTCTTAGTACACGTATGTCAGCAAATGATCAAATGAAAAGAGAAATTTATTTCCAAATTTCGGTATCTAATTTAAAAGTTTTGAGAATCGATTTGCAAAATCATTCTATATGTTTCTATTAGTACAGAATTCAGCTTGCCCTGTATATCGTTAAGAGACGAGTGTCTTTGGAGTTCTCAAGGTTTAACAGCCTTTTAAGTTTAGGTTATTTTGACTATTGATGTTTTTCTAACACACATTCGAAGGCAACGCTGAGTGGGAAGTTGACACAGCTTTATCTAACGCCAACATAATAGTCATTGTACATTATTATTATGACATCAGCTGTTTAGTTAAAAATTGTCTTCACTTAAAAACTGTAAGTATGGTAATATTTATTATTAAATTCTTTAATTCTTCATACTTTTTTCTCCTTATTGTACATCCGTGTAATGAGCTTTGTATGAGTATATAAAATTTTTTACACAAAACTCCATTTTCATAAATATCTAAAATTTAATTTTTTTTGTTTAAATTATGAGGATATTCTACAGAGCATATCGTCAGAAACATAAAACTTTATGTCTATCTTTTAATGTTTGTGTTTTCTGTACTATTGTTTGTGTAGATTTCTACTTAACAAAAAAGTTTTTGTATTTTTTTTTTTTGTATCATTTATGTTTCTATTTTGTAAGAAACAGAAAATAAAAAACTAGAAACCATATTTGTACAAAACATTTAATAATTCTTTTCCTCTCCGTTGAGTAGATTTTGCCTTTAAGGGGGAAAACAAACTACTATGTACTACATGCAACACAACAACAACAACATGAACAATAACTAAAGAAAACAACATATTTATGTGCTGACTACCTCAACAAAGTTTAAACATTCATTTGATTGCACTCTAATGTTGCACTTAAAATAGTACTCGAAATGCAATACTCGAACACAAAAATACAAAATAAAATAAGAAAAAAAATTTACATGCAAAAAAACCTATATTTAGGCTCATGCAATAAATTGCATAGGAGTAGACTGTTACAAGTGCTACAAGTATCGTATACGCTTACTTGCGCATTTGCCCTTCTACAAATGCACATTTGCGTGACTGACTTCTTTTCATAAGAAACGAAAAACAAGAAACAAATTCTCTTACGGGAAGTTAAAAGAAATCATTTTACAAAAGGATAGAGTCAGGATTAGACACAGAGGATACACACACGGAGATAAAATCGTATGTTTTATTATTTTACTCTATATTCAGCACTATAATGGAAGTGATTAAAATGTACGTTTTTATACATTTTAATATTTGATATTATTTTAGATGCTAAAGCTGGGATCACACGATTCAAATACACCAATCTGATACAAATTATATTGTGACAAATTAGCGCACAGTAATAAAAACGTCCCAATTAAAAGTTCTGTGTTCACACGGTTCTCTTGTTTTATACAAAATTTATTGTCACAAGATGGCGCGAAACGATCTATTGACAATAATTTTTCCAAGGCTGTCATACGATTGTTTTAGTTTACGGCAACTCATAGCTGATTCATAGCTGTTGTGGTATTTTAAATTCATTATTATTATAATTTTTTATTTTGTTGGTGTTTAAAATGGTTCGTTCTTTGAAAAAAGAAAATAGCGTCCTCTTTATTTATATTGAGGGCATTTAATGAACAAATAAATAAGAAGAAATAAAAGAAAAAAGAAAAGAAAAAGGTATGGAACAGAGATTGGTTCACAAGAAGGGCCAATTATAGTGCATATGAGAAAACATTTCAAAAAAATAAAAAAAAAATTATTCACTTAAATTGCATCGACTTTGATCATCAGATGTCCGCTTAATAAAAAACGGAAAAAAATGGTGGAAGTTTGTGATGCAATTTACATATACATAAATAATTAAAAAAATGCGTAAGGGATGACAATACCGTGTAAACAATAAAATCAATTAAAAAATAAAAATCGGTGATTATTGTCTTCTTCGGTTGCCGCACAAGAATACAATAAATATTGGTGTATTTTGGGAATTTATATTGGTGCATGATTGCCGATAAAGCTTTCATACGATTGTCGCACCAGTTTTATTTTTTCATAGAAATATTTGTTATAGGAAAATAGTTCTCATTTTTTTTTTACCTTTCGAATCCACCAAAATAAAATCGCCTTTTTAAAAATGTTACTCAAAAATATAAAAATTAATTAAATGATATGTTCAGAACTTTCTAATTATTAACATAAATATTTTTTGATACAAGATTTTAATATTATGCTGTTGTTTTCTGATAAATAAAAAAAAAAAATATATTTTTACGTTTTTTTTTTTTTATTTAAAATTTTATATTGTATTGGTGTCACTAATTTTATTTTGCTGCCTCAAAAAATAAAATTTATTTTATGCTTAGCAGCAGAAGCAAAGGTTGGTGTCTAGGCTTTTGCTGAACTGCATTTAAAATAATTGTTCTCATATAAACGTACTAGAGTAATCCTCCCGCGCTGCTAAGAGCCTTTCTGTTGTACCTGCTTTTTTCTGATGTGAATAGGTAAAGACCGATTTGACTGTAACTGTTCTCTACACATGCTAAATTCCATATTATTTTTAAGTGATGGTTTGCATTGCTGCCAAGTTATTTAAACCAAATTTCGAAACTTCAACTCTAACCACTCTCAAGATATACAAAATACATTATTTCATTTGGATGGGAGGTATAATACCGAGTGAAAAATGCTAATGAAAAAAACTTAAGCATTCTAACAAGATAATGCTCTGAAAAATTTGACCTTTTCTTATATTTAGACCGAGCTTTATTAAACCAAATATGTGCCGTTTTGATCGATAACATTTTGCCATTATTCAATTAATATAGAACTTCTGGGTTTTCTGAGCTGGAGACTAATTAATTCGCGTTTTGTATGCCTCTATCGAATGTAAATTTACAGCATTAAAAGAGATCTGCCGAGACCGAAAAAATAATGATCTGAAAAAGCAAAGGTCTGGACTATATAGTGGCTGCATGAAATTTCCCAGCCGTGCTCTCTTAGTTTCTTCCGTGGCATCAAAAATGTGTATGATCTGACGTTGCCGTGATGAAACACAACAGCTGTTCTCAATTTTCGAAGTTTCTATTGAATTGCTTGGTATCAATACTGGCTTTGCCAGCGTCTGCGAAGTATTATATTGCTTCTTCTGTGATGCACTTTTCATGATAAATGATTCGATTTGGAAGAGCAGTCCACTAAATTTTTTAATGTGAATTCGTGTGACACTTAAATATCAAGCTTCTTTCTTCAAATGTTTGATAACTGTTTGGTGATTAATGACTAGTTTCCTAGCCAATCGGCTTATGTTGCGGTATTTCTTTATTTTGTTCATGATTTCATTTATATTTTTAGTAATTGGTCGACTAGAGCGTGGTTTATCTTTAACATCAAAATTATCAGATCGAAAATGAGCAAACCATTTTGCTGCTATTTTTTTCTCAGCATCGTCTTCATAAAAGTTGTTATCCGGAAATGTTCCAAATCAGTCAGCTTTAAACGTAGCCAACTTTTCACAGAATGATGTTATTTTAGTAATGTCTTCTACCAAAGTGAAGCTTAATATGACTCTTTCAAACAAGCCATAGTGTTGCCTGATTCAATTCATATTAATAGAGATATTACATTTAAGAGCTATCTATTGACAATTAATTGAAGTTTTTCGGACACCCAACAAATTCGAAGCTAGAACATCAATACTTTTGAAGTGGCCACCATACATATTACAAAAAATGTGTGGTATTGACAATAGCAATTAAAAAAGCCTTACTTGACGGAATTAAAGAAGCTTAGCCAAACTTTCTATATAATTCATTGAGAATCTTTATAACTAAAGCAGATCATATTTATTATCAAATCTTTGATTAAATACGATAAAAAGTCTTTAAAAATACAAAAAATAAAATTCATGACACTTGAGCTTGTTCAAATAAACTAATAAACAAAGTAGAAAGAGTGTTCGAATTGAATTCGTTCGCAAAGAACAATTCTTTTTGAGAGCCGATTTTAAAGAAATTTAAAATACAACTCGCGAGAAGAATCAAAAACAAAAGCTTTTAAAAATTAAATTCGGAACCCAAACCGAGTTTGAAAACCATCAAATCGAGATGAAAATGAACAATTATTTTTTGTTTGTGTAATACAGGGTGTCCGCTGGGAAGGTATACTACTATGTTTGCTTATAATTTTTGATTATATGAAAGAGAATGGATCTTATATTGATAAATGTTTTATTTAATGTCGGCAATTATGTATGGAATACAATATCAGATAAATAACTGCTTCTGTTAGCCTCACAAATGCGGTATTTCATTAATTTCATCACGAATACTTTGTTTGAGTTGCTCCAGCGTTTCTGGTTTGTTTGCATAAACCTTGCTTTTCAGATATCCCCACAAAGAGAAGTCCGGAGCAGTCAAATCAGGCGACCGTGTGGGATAATCAACATCACCATTCCTTGAAATAAATTTATTGTAGAAAGAGATCACCCAGTAATTCCACTGTAATCCTGGCTGTATGCGATGTGGCACCGTCTTGTTGAAACCACATGTTAGTCAACCCCAAAGTATGCAGTTGTGGCGTTAAAAAGTCTTTAATCATATCACGACATCGCTCCCCATTGACAGTTACCGTTACGCCGTTTTCAGTCTCAAGGAAATAATGTCCAATGATACCATTTGACTAAATTGCACACAAGACTCTCACTTTTAATGGATGCAAAGATGACTGATAAATAATTTGAGGGCTTTCATTGCCCAGAACCGACTATTCTGTTTATTCACATAACACATTCAAATGAAAATAGGCCTCGTCACTCATTATGATTTTTTCTTGAAAATCGATAATTGATTTTGATAAAATGTTTAACGATTAAAACACGTTAGTTTACTGAATATTTTTCCATAACAAATTTGCCACATCTCTACTTCACGACTGCCAAACATGAATTATCAAGTCTAATGCTTACCAAAATGGCGGCAAAACAAGTATTTACCTTCTCGGCGGACACCCTATATAAAACATGGTTGTGTGTGATACTTGTTGGTCTCTGCACACAATATATAATTTTACACAAACAACCTGCATTGAAATGAATTTTTCGTTTCGATTCTTTTTTGCTTATTTTAAATTCGTTCACAATGTAAAATTCGTGCTCACATGTTAAAGAACAAAGCTCGTAAGTAGTGTTGCCGTCTTGGTTATTTTTAAACAAATTTGTTATTTTTCTTCCATGTGTAGATGTGGATTTTTTCCATTTTGGTTACTTTTTTTCTCGAAATACGAGATAAAGGTAATGATTTCTTCAAATGTTTGTTACTCAGTTTTTTATTGGGTGTATAACTTAAAAAACGGGACTTTCTAAATTTATTCAAAATATTGATAAGCGTTAGCTATAATCTCTCTTATTTTTTTTATAACATGTGGTCTCTGTGTGAAAAGATTGCTGATTTTTGTGAGGACAAAAACAAGTCAAGTCAATTTAGTATGGTCAGTTTTGAAGTGAAATGTATTCCAATCGAAAAAAATGTTAGTCGGATGGACAAGGTGTGGACTATAAGGCGGATAAGACAAAACTTTTGAACCACTATTTTAAAGTTTTAACTGTGGTATGGTAGATAAAACACCCGCCTACCAACCAGAACGTCCTAGGTTTAATACCAGGCCTGGCCATCTTAAAAAAAAAGAAAAAAAAGTTTTTCGTCAGCGCTATTACCTCATAACATTAGCTAGTGAGTGGTTATGAGTATTACTACTATTAAAACTTCTCTAATGCATTTGCCGTTCAGAGCCGGCGTTAAACTGTAGGTCCCTTTCAATGAGTCAGGAAAAAAGGATCGGGTGCAGCTTATTGACTGAGAGAAACCCTTATGTTCCTTAATGGAATGTTACAAAAATTAACAACAACTGCCATAATCGAATATGGTCAAATATTTTAGTTATTTTTATGCCAAAGCTTGTTATTCGGGTTGTCGTTATGGATCTATTTTTCGTTGCCATTAATGATATTATTTTTATCGCTTTTGAGAAACATTTCAGACACTAACTCTTTGAACAGATTTGGCTGATCTGTAGGGCATTCTATTCGTATCGAAGTAATAACTTTTGAATCGCACAAATCATCTTTTGCATGTTGAATCGACTGGACATATTTACGACAAGCTTCTGATGCTCTTTAGGTGTTCTTTTTATTTTTTTGACACATAATTCGACATTTACGAAATTGCGGATGACAGCAACATTTGTCACTCATATTCTTTTGATCGTAGACCGAGCCTTTTGGAGGTTGGGGCAAGAATGATGAATATGAACGACACACTCACAAGTGACCTGGTGAGGGTATCAGAGTGGGGTCGTGTGAACAGGGTCCATTTTAATGCACGTAAGACTCAATGTTGTTTTTTAACACACAGACGTGGTGGTGTGCTGTCATCTGTTTCAATGGGTAATGTGGATATTAAGGAATCAGATGCTCTTGATGTTGTGGGCTTGAGAATTCACTGAAACGTTCGTAAGAATGATCACATATTTTAAGTGTGGAAAGAAGCATTCAAGTGCCTTGGTTTTCTAAGACAGTGCAAGAAATACTTCACTCCATCTGGTCTCCTTAATATTCAGAACACCTATATCGGACACAAAATGGAATACATCTCTCTTGTATGGGTCTCCAAAGTCTATTTTGGAGCTTCTCGACCGCGTACAGAAGAGGGCAAATTTGCTCATCAATGACTGTAGGGTAGCCAAATCTGTCATTGGAGCATCATCGCAATGTGGTGTGTGTTTTATTGTTCTATCGGTTTTATAACGGAATGTGTTCTAACGAAATTAAGGAATTAATTCCTAAAAATCATATATTTTTACGTATTAGTCGTATTTCTCGTAGAGCGCATCCCTTTGTAGTTGTTTGCCCAGTAAATCGCACAACGCATTATAGAGCGAATTCCTTCCTTGGTCGCACTGTTCTTCCAGCTAAAGTATTTCCTGCCACTTATGAGTAAATTTAAATCTAACGTCCATAAGCACTACTCTATCTGTCCTCCTTCCAATAACCTATTTTCCTAGTACCAGCACAATGCACTGCATGATTAGGGGCCATCTTCTGGGTGTTGGTCTTATATAAAAAAGCGATATTTTTATTATACTAAATTGAGTTAGACCGGTCCATATTTATTTAATATTTCTATAAAATTTCTATACATAACATTATCATAATGTTATAATACAGACGAGTATGTATATCATTATCATAATGTTTTATCCCATCATATATCGTTTTATCTTAATTGTTTTTACTAAAATTATAGTTATTTTTTGGTTACTTTTATATTGAAATTTGGTTACAAAAAATTCGAAGTTGTGGCAACACTGTTCGTAAGCACAAATTTAAAAAATTTTAAACAAATTTAAAAAATTTAAAAATTTTTAATTTGTGCTCACGAGTTGAGCAAAAAATATGATTCGCGCTCACGAATTAAAAAATAGAACTCACGAGCATGAGTCATAAAAAGTGCGAACTAAAGAAAATTCTGCTCACGAGTCGAGTTTTTACGTACTATGCTAATGCATTAGGATTCAAAAATTTGTATTTAAAAACAAATTATGAACTTAATCAAGTAAACGGCAGTGTATGTAGATTAACACGAACTGACTGCAACATAAACATTAACCTTAAATTTAAGTAATACTTTATTGGCTTAGGTGTAAAGCTTGGTCAGTCTATTAATATCTCCTGTTTTATACAAATAATTATTATTTTGAATAGATCATCGAGTAAGCGATTTCGCCATAGCTGAGTGTGGAACATCTACTTTTATTTGAGTTGTAACCCACATAAAATGATATGTGATTGCATAAGCCTTTTCTTAAATCCTAAATATACTTACAAATCTTTCTTAAAAAAAATATTTTAAATTCGTATCTTTTGCTAGTTTTTCAGTCTAACCCTGTGTCTCTCTCTCTCTCTGCATTTCTCTTTGTAATTGCCCATAAACAACTTTAAGTTTCATATTCGTTATACGCATGGAAAAGTAACTCGTTGTTATGCTGCTCTTACGTGTATGTAAATATACCGCAAACTGCACCCTTCACCAATTTTTTTAAATTATTGTTTGTCTAAATTCTTTTCAAAGTACCACTTATGGAAATTGTTTGGTACCAATAATAACCGGGTACAATGTCTACTCAACATACTCATATTTTATACATGAAACTCAGTTGTTTTAGAGCATTTTTTTCCTTTCGTTTTTGTAATGAGCGTTATCATGTATTGAAGTATCCTTGTAAGTGTATCTGCGTGTGCATGAGTGTATGTTTGTGGTTTGTTTAGCAACATTCTTACATGGCATTTAACAAAATAATGTCAAGAATTTTATTTCTTAGTAAATACCTGTTACCAACAAGTAAATTTACTTTTTTGTTGACCAACTCTCTACAATACATACATAGTTTGTTTCTTTGTTTATTTGTGAGTACATGTCGTTGTCATTACTTTTACTCAATTCTTTGAAACATTTCATATGTCCATATATTGTAAAATAAACAACAACAACAACAAGAACAACGGACAGAAGAGAAAGAGAGAGAAACAAGAAATCTGAACAGATTATTAGTATTTACAAGTTTTTCTTTTATTAAAAAAAAAATACTGTTCGCACAAACTTGTCTTGTCTTGTCTTGCTTTTACAGTAGTAGTAGTAGTCTACTATTTATTGTTAAAATACACTGACAGAAAAGAAACTGATTTAAATAAATTTCTAACAATATTTAAAGAGTCGTAACAATTTATTTTAAGTGTACGTGTTTAGCTAGGAAGACTGTTAAATTTTTGCAAAAAAAACTTTTTATTTTTTGTCATATTCTTTAAGCGATTTTTTAGTTTTTTTTTATCAATTCAAATATAATAAGATTTCTCAACACACCTTAAACCAGGTTGGGTAACCCATAGGAACCCAACCGGGTTTTATTGGGCATTATATTTAAAAAACCTGGTTGGGTTTTTTATTTAAAATACTTCGTAGTTTATTTACAACAAAAGTAAGTACAATTTATGTATTGGGAGTACAAATAAATTCAGTCCTTTCTTTGAGCTCAAAATCTAATAATGAATTAACAAAGATAAAGTAGAAATGTATGAAATCACTGCTTACATCTTTTTCCCACCTCTGAGTCAATTTCCGAATCATGTTTAGTCTTTTGAGTAGATCCAAATTTGAAGCCGATCTTATATTTCTTGAAAAGAATTCAGCGACATAATAAAAGATATTGTATTCGCCGAAACATCCAACGGTCATGGGAGAATACGGAAGGTGTGGCATTTGCCTGTTTTTGACAATCGTTTGGCATCTTTTGCGACCATTGTCATGTAAAAGAATAACTTAAAAATATCTGTCTTTGTATTCCGGCCTTTATTCTCGATTTGCACGGCAAGAGTACAAAATTGCATTAAAATTTTACTAAAAAATGAAAAATATTGTCTAATTGAACGAAATCAGGAAGCAGATATAAGACCCAAAAGAACCCATCAAAAACCCAATAAAACCTGGTGGGCCGGGTTTTATGAAAAAACTCGGGTGTTTTTCTACCATGCTTTAAACAGACTATTGTTCTAACAAAGACCAATTTTTTTGGTGTAATCATCACAAGACTGTATACTTTAACATAATAAAACAACTTTAGCGTAGTCCCTATCCCAGCGGTAGCACTACAACGTATTTTTTACATTCGTTGTAACGATTTTTTTTCGGATCAAACGTATGAAATTTTGCTTTTTACGTCGATTACGTTGTATGAGGAAACCCGGCTTTACTGGAATGTATCAAAGCAATATATAAACACAACAAGAAAAAAGTAGAAACATTTGCACGAATTACAAGGATTCCATCCGGGCGTGGTAATTCATATAAGTAATTCAAAGAGCGAACAAAATAATTCGATATCTCATATGAACATGGCATTAACCCTATATACACTTCTGCATTAAGTCCACCTCTTGGTCTGGCTAGACCACAATGAGAATTATTGAAAACTCCAAAGCAACATACTCCATAAAACTATTTTATTTAGTTTACACTAAAAAATATATCGCTTTGCACTAATGTTTTCTCAAATACCAACAAAAACAATCGAGGTCCTCAAAAACAATAAATTAATATTTCGTTAAATAAACTTTATTTTGAATAACTTCGCCAAATCGGCTCAGAACGGAATCAGTAAGACTATTAAGTACGGATTCTGGGATACGTTTCCATTCAGCTTCTAGAGAGCTCGTCTTTATTTAGAAATCATTTTCCCAAAATGTTCTCCTTCAATATTTCAAAAGGTTTAAGTCCAGTGATTGTGCCGCCAAAATTAAAGTCATGAATCATATTCTCTTCTATGAACTCTTTGACTAACCTTTAAGTGTATTTCGGATCATTAGAGAGTTGAAACACCGATTGGCATATTCCGCTCAGCATTTGGAATCATTCGTTTCCAAAATGTTTTTGTTCCATTATGAAATAAATTTTGTTAAAGGGTCCTACACCAGTTGTTGAAAGGCAAGTCCGTGCGTTACCGTTGCCTCCCAGATGCTTAAAATTATTTTTAGAATGCCGTATATCGAACCTTCTAATAGGCATACTTATTATAACTGTACACGTTATTAAATTTTACAGCTGTATCACTTGATTTAACACTTCAATAAGGAAGTGATGGCGGTCAGTTTGCTTTGATCTCACAATACCTCCATCTTATATATAAAAATGAATGTGTGTTTGTATGTATGTTTGTTTGTTTGTTTGTTTGTGTCTAACAGACAGCTAAGCCGCTGAACCGATTTACTTGAAATTTTTATTATACCTCTTTGTATGTCTGGAAGGAACTTAGGCTACATAAATTACAAAAATTCCAACTGTGCAGTGTCACACCCAAACAAGGTGTATATTTCTTTGTATATATTCTTAAAATGGTAACAGAAAGATTCTCCAAATTTGCCAAAATAGATTCATAGTCAAGGCAAATCATTAGTCAAAAAGTGGACGGGTTTAGACAAGTGGGCGTGGTAGCTTCCATGCAATGTAAATATTGATTTTAGTATATCTTGAGAATTTGGTCTGAATGACCTTATAGTCAAGGCAAACCATCAGCCAAAAAGTGGGCGGAATTGAACAAGTGGGCATGGTACCTCCCATACAAACTAAATATTGATTTCATTATATCTTGAGGACAGTTAAAGCAAAAGTTTCTCAATTTGGTCTGAATGACTTCATAGTCAAGGTAAATGATCAGTCAAAAAGTGGGCGGAATTGGACAAGTGACCGTGGTACCTTCCATACAAAGTAAATATAAGTTTTTGTATATCTTGAGTACGTCAATAATAAATATTCTATATTATGTTCAAACACTGTCTAGAACAATATACATCATCAGTCAGTAACTATGCGAGATTGGACAAGTGGGCGTAGCAGCTTCCATTCATGCTAAATATTGGATACTGTATATGTGAACGACAACTATTAAAGCTTCATTATCTAGCCACATTGTCCAAAAAGCGTGAATTACAAATATCACTACATGAGATCGTTTTTACTCAGAAGCTCTCATAAATATACGTCGGTAATAATTTGTAATTTTTCAAGGTAATTAATATAAATGACATTTCACGAGGACCCACTGCTTGGATTGTTCTTTGATCTCTGGTATGTTTTGATTGATTTTGTTTCATTCACAGTAACAAAATGGCTCAAGAACTTCTTAGGATTTTCCCAGAAGATCGCGCAGTACTATTTTAAAGTGGTTGAGATGCGGATTGCCTCGAACATTTCATGATAGTGCCTTTGCAATTGCACTTCAAAGACTAAACCTAATTATTATTCTGGTAATAAAACAATTAAGTAAATTATCGAACTACCCTCGTAATATACACTGTGAATTTATTTTCTTTTTGCCTTTTCAAGACTCTCTGCTGCCTCCATTTGTATACATTTTGTATGTTCTCCGTTTTGATTTTGAAATTTTTGTTTCCATTTGAAATTGTTTTGTAGAGTAGTAGTTAGTCTCTGATGTAGATTTGTTTGTACTATTTTAAAAGGATGTTATTTGCTACTTGTTTACAACAACAATAATAATAGTAAAAATCTAAATTTAAAGAGCATTCTTACATATGTACTCGTATGCACATTTTAATATTGTGCTGCATGTCTAAAAAAAAAATATATTTAAAGAAGAAAAAAAACAGCACAAATTATTTAAAATGAAAATGTTCTTTTAAATATTGACTTGCATTTTGCATGAAAAAGGAAAAGGCAAAAGAAAATAGAAATTTTTTCTAAAAAATTTTTTTCCTGTTCGTTCTGGGGTATTTTTGATTTGTGCAGAATTGAATAAATGAAAAACAACCTTTATGGGTAAAAGTAATCAATTTAAAAATAATTTGATTGCAATAAATTTGAATGTAAACGGGTTATTAATAGAGCATTATTGCAGATAGGAACTTATGTTGCCAAGTAGCAACAAGGAAGGAAATATAAGTTTTATTTTTTTAGTAACTTTTTTACTAATGAATGGTTTTAGATTCCTTTTAAATATTGAAATAGTAGGCGTCCAAATTCGAACTTTTGATAACACTATGCAACAAGCAAAAATACCTTTGATATTCAATATATTTTTTTGATGCACTATGGTCCCCTAACTTCGAAAATCATCAGAATTTCAGATTCTATGGATCAGTTTTTTTTCGAATTTTTTTTTTTTTTTTTAAGTCAGAATTTTGTGGAGGCGGCTTCGTACATCTTATGATAACTTTGGAATGAATTATTCGAATTCGTTGCGCCATACGTTAAAAAATTTCAAATCATACCAGTTTAAGTCATTCTAATATACTTTTTTAATATAACTAATATTTTTGGAGATATTGAGAAACAAATTATAAAAAAAAGAAAATAAAAACTTTCGGAAAAATTATGAAATTTTCGATTTCTAAAAATCTATAAAAAATAGAAGCTGCAAATATTTACCAGTCTCACTATTTATTCATAAAGCTGCATATAATAGAATAAAATAAACCATAATTAGAATAAAAGAAACCATAATTTATGAAAATCGATTGGTAAATAGAGGGTCCGCCAAATAATTTTTTTTTTTTTTTTGAAAACTGGGCGCCAAACATCGAGTGTAGCTTCGGCTGTGTGGCACGTAGCGCCGTCCTGTTGAAACGAAATGTTGCCAATATCCTTCTCTTTAATTTTTGTGAACAAAAATTCGTTCAACATGGCTCCATAACGATCGCCATTGACTGTAACGGCCACTCCTTGCTCATTTTCGAATTATGCCTCTGGACCAAAATCCGCACCAAACAGTGACTCGTCTTGTTTGTATCGGATTTTCAATGTATGCATGCGGGTTTTATGTGCCCCAAATGCGACAATTTTACATGTTTACATACCCGCCAAGATCAAAAAGAGCTTCATCTGAAAAGATGATTTTTTTTTTTGGCAATATCGGCATCTTCTGTAAGTCGATCGCAGGCCCAATTAGCGAAGCGAAAAAAGCTTACACACAACCATATTCGTTCAACGGAAGGATAAAACTAATTATCTGTCAAATCAGACATGAGGTAAGTGTTACTATTCACGAAATAAGTACTGGTAAAAAAAAAAACCTTAGATGGCGGACCCGTTACATATTTTATTCCCAATATAGTTTTAAATATAAAATTGTATGCAATGGGTGTAGTAGCAAATTTTTTTTTTCAAAATACATAAATATGACCATACGCTCAATGGGATTTCCTGCAATTATAGCAAATTTTTTTTCAAAACTAGGTATCTGAAGTCATAGTTTGCCTTGTTTATTTGCCTGTCTAGAAAGCACTTTCTGAAAAGTGAAAAAATATAAACGAAATTTATTAGAAATAAAAATGTTAAAATTAAAAAAAATACTCATTTACTATGTACTAGAGAAAAACTAGAGTAACCCTTCCAGCGTTATTGGGAGCCTTTGTGTTGTATACCTATTGATGATGTGTCATATTCAAGAAGTTATTTAAACCAAATATAAAAACAAAATTCGTTTTCCAGAGATACAAAAATGAATAATTACTATGTATGTGGTATACCACGCCAACTTATACAATTCCGCCTATTTTGAAACCGATGACTGGTACTGTCATTTAGAACAAATTCAGAAATTTTCACTGCCGTTCATAACTTAGAATATGTGCAGTGAATCGACGTACCGAGTTTTATTCAAAAATGATCAGCTCCACCTGTTAAGAATTTTTCGACTTTCTTGTTTTTTAAAACTTCTCGTAGCAGTTACGAACAAAATCGCAGAAGGAGGTATTGAATTCGGTCTGGTCGTCTTTAAGTTTTGAGCATCCTAACAAATCACAATTCGTTTATATATATATATATATATATATATAGATTACACGTGATCAGAATACCACCTTGTTTAAAAAGTTCCAGGAATATATTCATAAAAAAGTTTATTCATCTTCAAAGTACTCCCCATCGACTGAATTTTTTATATTCAGTATGTCCATCAGTACTTCCTGCGATTTTTAACTCAATTGAAAAAACAGAAGCCACAGAGAGCCAAATCAGGTAAATTCGGTGAATGTTAAATGACATTTGTTGCATTTTTCATCAAAAAATTTCAAATATTGATGGCACTGTGCCATTTTCTGTCCACAATTCTGGTCTCTTTCTTTTCGTTTACTGTCTGGCCTTCTGGCAAAAATTCATGATGCACTATATCGTTGTAATCTATTTTTCTTTTTACTAAAAATGACATGGTTTTTTTGGTCTCAGCTCATTTGGTTCTTAAACCCACGTTTCGTCTACAGTAAGGATCATTTTGATGAATGTGAGATCGGATTCAGTCTCGCAAATCATGTCTTTTGCGACCTCAACATGGTCTTTTTTTTTAAATCGAGGTCTTTTGGCACCAACTTTGCTACTACACGAGGGAAACCCAAATTATGAACCAAAATGTCTTGATCAGATCCATAGGCAATGCTCAAGTCCTCTTCTATCTCTCTGATAGTTAATTTGCGGTTGTTGAACAACATTTCTTTTACTTTATCAATGTTTTCGTCGGCTTTCAATGTCGATGTTCTGGCACTTCGTTCATCATTCTTGATTGACTACTTTTGAACCGCTCGTGCCACTGGTAAACGACCATTTTCTTTAGAGAATCGTTGCCGAAATACTTTTCCAACATTTCCAACATTTGCGCACCATTGAATCTATTTTTTACGCAAAACTTAATACAAGTTCGTTGTTTCAAATTTAAATCCACTTCTAAAATTGTAAAAAGTCGCCAACAAACATAGAGATAGATGGCTACGTAGCTTTTGCAAATATCAAGCTATGACGTTAAGACTTAGCCGGAATATCAAGAACAAATATATCAACTTAACAAACAAAAAAATAAAAAATTAAATCGGAACGATGGGACCATCTACCTCACTAGGGTTATTCCGGGAACTTTTTGATCACGGTTGTACCCTCGGACAGTCAATCGGCTCTAATCGGCCATCAGCAGTTGTGCATTTATGTCCAGAGCAATACTGAAACATCACAACCTATAAAAACCTGGCTACTCAGAATAAAATTATATTAGTCCGGGTGCCAGGACATAAGATCCACTAGAGGGCTTAGGGAACTTTCACTTAACCCAATCTCCTTCCTTTGACTTTAACATTAGTCTCCTGAAAGGAGCAATGAGGAAATGATCAACAACCATTGTAAGGCAACATTTGAACGACATTTGTGGCCTCAATCATTGCATAAGGTTTCTGAGATTCTACCATAAGTTGAAATTGGGTAGGAAAGGCGTAATGCTCACGTGATACAACGTTTGTAATAAGCACCTGTGCAGAATGGACGAATCCACCTGTAGATTCTGCTGTGAGAAAGTTAATGGAGCATTTGATCTCTGATTTTGTGGTACTGACACACAAATTATACTGCTACTACACTTGTATACGCTGGGTGAGTGTGACCTGCTTCCACCATTGAAGCTGCTGGTCTAGTTCCTTGACGTATTGAGCATGCAAGTGACAGCCTGACATAACATTTATTACATTACACTACATTACACATGTGTCAATGTCTCAAAACATTAAAAAACTAGATGACAAGGGTTATCCAAGACTTAAATTTTTTACTCAAAACAATTTTATTGTACATGACATTGTCAACATTGAATTTCGAATGATTTATAGTTGGCGCTGCGATCATACTTTGAGGACGAGATGGCCAACATCAAATAAAGAAAAACTTTTGGAAAAAATATTGTACAAAATTCTAAATATCACTTTATTCACTAAATATATTTCAAAATGTATACATTTTTATTAATTTTATTTTTATTTATTTGTTTTTGTGACATCCATTCAGTAATGATTTTTAAAAGAATTATTTTTCTAAAGTGAATTTAAGAAGCTATTTTGTAACTAGAATATAAACCATTTTTTATTATTTGTCACGATTTAATATCTCAATTATTATTTTTTTTAATCTATGTACCTTGATTCTTTTCAAAATGTTTATCTTACATATTCACTTTCTTATAAATTTAATAAAATATTTCTCTTGGCCGACTTACACGTTCGCTGGGAATAAAGTGTCATTGTGTGTGGAAAATAAATTATTTACCAAAGTGTCACCTGTTTATTCGGAGTTGATTTTTTTTTCAAAATAAAAAATAAAATATTTTCTTTTACAAAATTTGCAGAAATATTTCGTGATTTCATTTTTTTTTTTGTGACAAAAAAAACTGTCGATAATGTCATTTGCCACTAAACATTTGTATGTCGCTTTCTACACGACATATGTATGTGCTTATAGGTATGGGTATTAATGTCACTGTGTTGTTAAATAAACATGAAAAAATTCTATTTTTAAGGTAATCAGAAAATACATTTTTCGTACTTATACTTTTACTTATACAAACTTAAGTTTTATACAGTGAGCAACAAAAAAATTATCAATTGTATATCAAGACGTTTAACATTTATAATCCTATATATAAAAACAATGTGTGTTTTTATGTATCTATATATGTATGTAAGTATGTACTTTTTTTGTTTTTCATGAAGCGAAATCATCGAGAGACATAGTACGGGACTTTAATACCTCAAAAAACCTTAGCACACCTACTCAGTTGAATCGATGGTACCATTCAACTGAGTAGGTGTGGTTCAGGCATATCCTCGTCCGATAGATTATATTACAATAAATGTTCGGATTCGTTAGTTCGGGTATCTCTATGAAGTTCCCAATAAACCAGTTTCACATAGGTTACTATCTTGTTCCACATTGCCTGAGAGCTTCTATATTTTCAGTTCACAACGCGAGAAGAATGGTGAATTATAAACACCAAAACTATGTACATAGTTACCATATGTTCCATTCCCAGTCAACACATAAAAACACATATCTCCCTGACTACGATAAAGCCGCTCATTTAAGCTGAGAATCAGGTTGTATATCTATCACCTCTTCTGCCGTTTTACGCTTCAACCGACTAACATTCTTTATTACAAATCATTAAGACTCTCTGGCCAATATGTCAAAGGTAATCATGCCCCAGCTTACAAATTCCGCTTCATTTGAGACAGTCTTATATCCACAGCATACCCTTACGGCAGTAAGTCTATGTTTGTTTGTATGTACTTATGTATGTATGAGTGTATGTAAGTAAGAATGTTTGTGCATTTTTTTTACATAAGCCCGCAGGAACTAAAGTCTATATAAATTTCAAAAATTTCAGATGGGCGTTGCCACGGCCACAAAAAGTAAATATTGTTGTGTTTTAAACTTTTTTAAAATGTTTTAGTTCTTTTAAATTGCGTAAAATGTAATAATTGCAGCGAATTTAACGGTTTACTTTATAGGTTTTTATTTCCCACACTTTATCTTTATACAGCAACTAATTTAATTTCCACTTAATACACTACTACACTTTTATTTACGTCTAAGCACGACATTTCTTTACACAGTGACTTTTGAACTATACTTGAACTAACTAATGCATAAGGTGCCACCTTTTATATACAATTGATATTACTCCTGAATGTTCTTATTCTTACCACAACATTCGATTCCGTTAATTTCAAATATAACAACCGAAATCGGTACGGTAGCAGCATTCAATAACACAAATTAAGTATGACATTTCCAAGGTAGCCTTGATACAAACCAATGCTACAATAAAGTTTACAGCTAAGACAACTACTGTACTAATTAAGTGTATCTTTTTTCGTAACAATATTTATTTGCCGTCTTTATCTTTAAAATGGTCAGATTCAATACAAATCATCAGTCAAAAAGTGGGCGGAATCGCATAAGTGGTCATTGTAGCTCCCATACAAAGTAAATATCGTACCGGTATGAACTATGCGTTTTTTTGTAAAAATAAAACTCTAACTTGTAATGGGAAAGTGAAAAACATTTTATACAAAGTATTGGCCATTGCTGGCTACTCATTTATCCCATCTATCAAGCAATATGTGGTTTCCACGCCTCTAAGACTCTTCGTCTTTGGAAGCCAATTCGTGTCCCATCGGTGAAAACAAATAGTAATCGGAAGTATCTGGTGAATATGACGGGTGTGGTAGCAGCCCACAGCCTAATGCTTTGATTGTATGCTGAACTAGTTTTGTTGTGTGTGCAGGTGCATGGTCGTTTTTCGATTAATGCATGGTTCAAGTTAATCGTTTGCTATCGGATGCAATCTGTATCAATGGTTTTACCATTTTTTTCCGTTAAGAGCATAATCACCATATGCTTTGACAAGTTAAGGCGGTTAAAGTGAAATTTTCTGAATTTGGTGTATAGGACTTCGTAGTTAATACAAAGTTAAAATATTGGTAGAAGTGTACAAGCAGCCTTGGTCCTCCTGCACAAAGCAAATATTGACTTTAGCGTATTTTAAGAATGGTAAAAGTGAACATTTTTAAAATTTGTTCTAAACAACTTCGTAGTCAAAAAGTGACCGAAATTGAATGAGTGGGTGTGGTACCTCACATATTAAATAAATATTGATTTCTTTATATCTTGAGAACGGTTACAGCTAAAGTTCAGATTTTGGTCTAATTAAATTCACAATCAATTCAAATCGTCAATCAAAAATTGGGGAAACTGGACAAGTGCGCGTGGTACCTACCATACAAAATAAATATTAATTTCATTATATCTTGAGAAGGGTTACAGCTAAAGTTTCAGATCTTGGTCTGATTAATGGGCAATATAAATCATCAGTTAAAAAGTAGGAGCGGTAAGAATAGAAGTTTCTAAAATGAGTTTAAACAAAGTCGTGAACAACATCATCAGCCAGTAGCTGGTTTCCATTTATACTAAATATTAAATTTTGTATATGTAAAGAATGGCAACAATCAAAGCAGCGTTATTTATCCACTTTAGCTAAAAAGGCGGGTATTGCAGTAAGCACACTGGATAAAGGCTATCACATATACATGTATCTTATATACAAAAATTAATGTATGTTTGTTTGAAGACTGTATAGAGCTAAAGGATAGATTCTAAGTGTCATTCTGTAGGAGTTATAGTCTATCTCAAATATTTGGACTTGGACCGCAAGAGGGCAAAAAAGGAAAAAAGGGTAAAAAATGTAACTAAAATAACATTTAAGATAGCGAAGCACGCCGGGTTTTAGCCTGTTATATGTATATAAAAATGAATTAGAGTGTTTGTTACACAGTTAAAAAGCAGAACCAATTATCTCGAAATTTTATGAGTGTTTCTATGCAAGGGACTATAGGCTATATTGAATAGGCTATAGGCTATATCGAAAGGGAATAAAATAGGAGAAAAGTGCAACAAATAAACACCAAGATAATAATTTAGATGGGCGTAGCAAATTATGTCGGCTTTTATTTAGTAAATTAATAAAATAATTTGGTTAAAGAATACTTTGAATTATTTATCAGTGGTAAACTAAATTGCAACCCTATTCATATAACCTACAGTGTACCCACACAATACAAGTACAAAATTCTCTAAAATATCAACACGAAAAAACAAACTTTAACAGCTTTTCCGAAAAAAAAATGTTCTTATCTTTGCTAAAGTCAGCTACTTGTCCATGTATGTCTGATAAAGTTTTTTATGAGGTTTTCTTGTTATTTTGTAACTCAAGTCGATGTTGGCGTTAGACAACAAAAATAACAGGAAATAAAATTTTTGTCATAATTTGTCAAACTTTTGCTGGTTATTTTACCAATGACTTTTTCAAGCCACTAATGCTGGCATTATAATAGAAAAATTGCTGAAACATGTAGGTTTTCTGTTTTTTTTTTTCAACGAAAGACAAATTTAAATTTGCTAAAATTTCTTGTAAAAGTTGTCATATAAAAATTTTTCAAGGTCAATAAATTGAATATTAACTTTTTTGGGTAATTAAGAATTAGGTTAAGGTGGTAGACGACTGCTACTCTTACATATTGGTTTTTCAAATCAGTTTTCTAAAGAAAAAGAAAATATTTTTTGATATGACACTGCGCGTCATCTGGTTAGCGCTCACCCTATCATTGGCGATTAATAACACTGATCTACAGCAAAAAAGGCTTTAAATAAAATTATATGGAATATAATGATTTTGAAAATTCGTTTTCAGTTTTTTTCATCAGGCTCAATTTTTTTATGGGCGTGGCAAATTTTTCCACCAATATATGGTAATATATTTTATCATAGCTTGAAAACGCCTTGACCGATTTTAATCCACTCTGGCAAATGTTTAGGAATAAATTTTCCTATAAATCACCTGAATGATATTTGTTTGTATTTTCAACAGTTATGGAGTTATTCATGACTTAGTTGCGAAAAAAATTGATTCGCAATTTTTAGAGCAATTTTTATGTTATCCAAATGTCATAAAAAATTTGTCAGAACGAAATTTCATATGCTTACATGTTTACTTAAATTAAAGCTTAAAATGTTGAAAAAAAATCAAGCTATAAGTCAAGAAAATCGGTTGGCTCTTTCTAATTTTATTTAAAACTCAATGCAGGTACCTAACTCTGACCAAAATAAGCGGAAAAATGTTTTCTTAAAAATTAGTGAAATTTTATTTTTCTTTTATTTCCAATAAGTTATAAAAATGTTCCGAGAATACAAGGTTCACATTTTAAGCATTTATATGAAAGCCAGATAAGTTGAAAGTAAAATAACCCATAAAGACCGGTACCTAACTTTGACAAAAAATGTGTAATATGTTATTAGGCCTGGTAAGAAATAATATATACGCATATCCATATCTAAATGATTTTCATAAAAAAAAAAAAATTACTTTTAATCAAGTTATTTTGTTTTATTTTCTCTATTTTCAGTTGGAGTTTCTCGTCGAATCGTTCAACAAAACTCAGCTAACATTCCTTCTGACCGTTTGCCATTATCCATCAACGTGTCTTAATGAAATCCTTCAGCAAGTTCATCAAATACTGCAAGTTCATCAGATACTGACAATTTTATTCTATTGTGACATAAATACGCAGTGGAAAATTATTTTGAAAGCCTGTCGGCGTCATCTTTGTTTATTTCTGCCTGATACGTACGCATACAAAAGAATAATTGAGATCAAAGAGATATTACAGAAAGTAACATCATTGTAAGTCGAAACGACTAAAGCAGCCCAGAGACAGACGATCAATCAATTTCAAAAACAAATGCATATGCAGTTAGTGGTCAGTCATCATTTACATTTTAATTTTGTAGTGTTTGTTCGCTAAAATGTGTTCATCGGATGACAATTTATTACTCTTAACATCGTGTGTAAATTTATTAAAGAAAAAAAAAAATTTAAGGAGAAAATTTATCAAACACAATTTTACAATTAAATTTAGTAAAAAATACAATAACAAATAAAATATATACACACAATATTTACAATAAAACAGTTATAATTTTTTTATCAGCGCATGGATGTGTTCATTACTACAATATCGAAGCAACTAAGATAATGCTTATCAATCACAATTGGAGACGATCAAATAAAAAGTCATGAAAGGAAAAAATCTAAATTTTTTGAATTTCGAGCCATAACCGCCAAAAAGACGTAAGCGACAAAAAAACAAATTTTACAGGAAAAGGTTTTTTTTTTAAATATTTTTTGTTCTAGTGTAGTACATAAGACGTTTTTGTTTTTGCTGTAAAGTCATAAATGTATATTTTACTGCTGCAAAATTTTGTGTGCTGGTGGGAATAATCGAATACTATCGATTTATATTAAAAAACGAAAATCGATAATCATGGCGCTTAAGTCTTTTTGGCGGTTATGGCTCGATTTCAGCAATCAATGCCAACAACATTTATGTGTAGTAGGGAGTGTCGATTTAACAATGACCTAAGTGACAAGGAAAATCGTATTCTAGGGATCCAAATAAGAAACTTTTCAAAAGAAATCGTACCTCGAAAATAAATTCTGATCTTCCTTATTTTGCCTCAAAGGTCAAATTTTGAAGAATCCCACATTGACCCTATTTAAAGTGCCCCAATCGGGTCTAAAAGTATGACCGACCCCCACTACTCTGGAGGGCCGACCCACCCATGCTAGTAGCACACCACCTGGAACATACTTGGAGAGGGTCCCCATACAAAAATGTCAAAATATCAGCATTTTTGACAATTTACATAAAACAATCAGCGGAATGGCTATGTTTGTCTTGCTTTGGAGTTTATTTTATTTTTTTAAAACAACTTAGTAATAGAACAGAAACTAAAAAAAATTATTGTTTGAAATCTTTTTTCTTCTCAAGTCTGGGAAATTTCGCACATCTTCATTTTCTGGTATAACTCATTTGGAAACGCTAACTAGCAATGGAACATGATGTTGCAGTCCTTTTATATGTGACGGAATGTTTAGATCATTAAGCGGTGGATCATCTTGATTTAAATGTTCTTTCAATGTATCGTACGGAATGCTTCGCGTGAATGGTGGTTCAAATACGTTATTTATATCATTCAAATTAATCATTCCGTGTAGTTTGTGCAATTGTAGTGGACGTTGTATACTTATACCTCAACGTTCTCATGCTTTCATTCCATAACCATCACAAAATTTTTTTGTTACCATCAATTCGTTAAATATACATAATTTTTATTGTTGTTTTTTATACGCAAAATATTTGCTTATTAAACTCTTTAAGCCACAGCATTAATGCACTTTGTCTTAAACTTATTCTTATAAGAAGTTTCACATTAAGAACACCATACTTATAAATAGGAAACAAATTTGAACCATTCGTACATTTCACTTTATCTACAACAATTTCTAGTTCAATTTAAGAGGAAGGTTTTTGATATTTTTTTTCGACTTTTTCATTTGATTGTTTATTTCTCTGTAATGCTTAAGTAGAAATTATTCTTCAGCCCCACCATACATCCATCTATTATTCAAGGCTGGAGTTATATCTACCAAAACAAGGAAATTATAGATTTTACCAATATTAAGAATAGATAAATGGGTATACTTAACTTTTAGGAAGGCTTTAATCTTCCAATATTCCTGAACCGTTTGTTTGCAATTATTAAATGAATCTTGTATACAAATCCAATATGAAATAAGATGCTGTGCTATTTACAATCAACCACATGTGTTGAAATTAGTTACATATAAGCTTGTTTTTTGCTTTTGTTTTGATCAAGCAATGAAACAAATGACAATCGATCGAGGGATGGATTTTTCTTAAACATCTGTAAGTAACAGTGGTTGGTATCTTTGCTACAGTTGTTTGTACAAATTGAACTTGTTGAGATGTTTGGCTTGAAGATTTGAGAATTATTTATAGAAAAGCATGTAAAATTTTAGGAACTAATTAATTAGTGGCAATATAATAGAGTCTCGTTTTTTGACATTTGATGACGTGGCGTTTAGATAGGGCAAAAACGAAAATGTCAAAAGCATGGTAGTCAAGAAGTTAATTTCAAACTTCCTTTTCCTTCTTACCTTCGACGAGAACAGACGTTTTCTAGTGCCAAACTCCGGATTGTATAATGTATTGGTTAATTGGTTAATAATTAGTTAAGTACTTTAAAGGACATGCAAAGGAATCGGAGGTTAAAACTTTCTGTTTCGATATTGTTTAAGGTAAATTTATTTAAGATTGCCTTTGGTTAGATTTTTGTGTGGAAATTAAAAAAAAAAAAACAAATTAATAAATTATTAAGGATTTACAGGATCACGTGGAATTGTCCACGCAAGTGAAATAAGATCAAATGCTGGTCTTAATTTCTGTTACTTTGGTCTTTGAACAGGAAATACATCCACAGAAATCGTTGCCTTAAATTTAATTTCTGTAGTATAAAAAAACTACGAGTACTATTTTAATTTAGAAATAAAACAAAAAGGGTTTATGTTTACATCACACACCCTTTTATTGATAAAGAGAGAAACTAACGCAATTCGGGAAAGTGTAACCTGTTATATAATTCATGAGTGACTACTAACAGATAATGCCATTGCGAATCATTAGTGATTTATTCGTTAACGGGGTAGCAGACAAAATTCTGCATCATTGAGCATGTAGTCGGCTCATAAAGATAATCTCGCTCAATTTTAGCATGTATACTGCTCATAGCAGACAATATCGCTGACGTTATCATATTTTCATCGATGCAAATATCATAGTAATAATGTTTGATGAAATTTATTTTTTCAAGGTTTTATAGCCAAATTCACTTGGGATTGTCCACGGAAAATCATCCACAGATACATCCCACAACTACGTCATCTTTTGTTGTATTTTTTTAGCTTAAAAAAAAACAGGAAGAACATTATAATTAAATAGAAAGAATGCTTGGTTGCTTAACTCAGTTTGGGGTTTGAAGAACCTCATATACGAGTAGGTTATATTAGTTAATCTCCAGCCCCCCAGCTTTAATGTAACTTCTATTTAACTTTCTTTTGATGGTCTACAAAAGATTTTCGTGAATGTTCAGAGTTTGGTACCTATAAAGTTAGCCTGATGATTGTCATCCATCAACTTGCTCTAAAATTCAGAATGGAGCTTAGGTCTACCATACAATGACTACTGTGTGGGTTGTCAGGATGAGAAAGAGGAGGAGACTGTCGATCATTTCTTCTGCCAGCGTCTAAATCTTTTGGATATCAGGACTGCTTTCCTAAGCAGTCTGTTTCTGCATGCCATGTCTCACCTGGCTGATATGAGTATCAGTATGATCTCTTCTTTTGTGCATGCGTCTGGTTGGTTCGGTTCGGAGCGGGATGCGGACAAGTAGGTATTTTGGATTACTGATATGGGCATCACAGTTAGATCAATATTGGACCCAAGTGAGCTGGACCGGTATATGGCTACCCGTCGTAACTAACTAACTAACTACTCCTTTCTCACAAAGCATTTCCATCTAACACGACTTGCTGTCGTTGCCTTTGTCTCTTCTCATGAAAGATTGTTTTGTCTTCGTTCTTAGATAGTTGTGCGTTGCCAGGTGTTTCTTGGTTGACCGCGACTCTTTGATCCTTGAGGATTCCACTAAAGTGCCATTCTTGTAATACTATGCAGATTTTTTCTTAAGGTATGGCCAGCCCCTTTCAAAATACGCCTCTAATAGTGGATTTTTCGTATGAACAAAGTTACTTACCACCCAGCCATTTATTTTTATTTGGAAATCGATACTGTACTCAAGTAGCTAAATATATATATATTTAATTGATTTTTGCCAAAGTGACTACACATGTGTGCACCCAAACGATACTTTTATTTTCTTCAGATAAAATCGTTTTTAAATCAAATCAATGCTGGATGCATTCAAAATAACTGTATGATGTTCCCCGATAATCAGTTTAACCATTTCAAGAGTAGCGATCATTCACCAATATTAATATATGAATATGATAAAAGTGTTCTTAAACTGTTCTTAAATCTAATTAAAATTTTTCAATTAAAAGATATAAAAAAATATATTTGATATTACAAAGAGGTTAATTGGTTAATCATCAGAATATGTGAAAAAATCTAATCAGAATCTTTCTATAAAACTAGCAAGTGACAAAAATATTGAAGCCTATATAAAATAATACTGAAATTAGAGTTTAAATATCGCGGAGAAATGTGCTAAAATACAATACTATGAGATTTAGAAAAACATCATAAGCCTTAATTAGATTAATGAAATAGATATTTTTGATCGTGTTTTTTATAGAAGTATAGAACGTTAAGTTGGCGACCGATTTAATAGCTGTCAAGTGATTTATTCTCAGTTCGGTTTGGCAATTCATCATGAATAGACTCACGCCCGGCATAGATTCATCCAATGGGCCCTAAACGAGATTTCCGTTGTTCCTGATTTTCCTAAGCGAATTTTGTTTAGCGATGAAGCGCACTTCTGGTTGAATGGCTACGTCAACAAACAAAACTACCGAATCTGGAGTGAATGTAATCCTCAATTGTATGTGGAAACACCGTTACATCCAGAAAAACTGACTGTTTGGTGCGCTTTATGGGCTAGTGGAATCATTGGTCAGTACTTCTTCAAAAACGATGGTGGCCAGAACGTTACAGTCAATGGTGATCGGTACAGAGCCATGATTACTAACTTTACCATTCCTGAATTGAATAACCATGATGTCCAGGAGATGTGGTTTCAACAAGACGGCGCAACATGTCACACAGCTCGTGCCACAATAGCTTTATTGAAAGACACGTTTGATGACTGCCTAATTTCACGTTTTTGACCTGTGAATTGGCCTCCAAGATCTTGTGATTTAACATCGCTAGACTACTTTCTGTGGGGCTATGTAAAGTCATTGGTCTATGCGGTAAAGCCGCAAACGCTTGACCATTTGGAGAGCAACATTCGTCGTGTAATTGCCGATAAACGGCCACAAATGTTGGAAAAAGTCATCGAAAATTGAACGTCCAGATTTGCCTTCATCCGCGCTAGCCGTGACGTTCATATGCCAGAAATCATATTTTAAATGTAATGCCACAAGATTATCTTTCGTATAAATAAAATTCATGTCAATCGAATAATCTATGGTTGTTTTATTGCAACTTAAAGTTCTATACTTCTATAAAAAACACCCCTTACAATCCTTCCGGTTAATAATGGAAAATAATTTCATTCAAATGGCTGCCTCGGCTAGCCATGCAGTAGCCTACACGATCGGTGCAATTTTTAAGCACATTATCGATTGCGTGCAGCTGTATTTCATCAATGGCTTCACGAATATTGTTCTTTAAAGCGTCAATTGTCTCTGGCTTGTTGGCGTAAATCTTATCTTTGACGGCACCCCACAAATAATAGTCCAACGGTGTCAAGTCGCAGCTCCGAGGCTGATAATGCTATCTTCAAAGACAGCGAGCAAAACATCGGTTGTAGCTTGGGCTGTGTGGCACATAGCGCCGTCCTGTTGAAACCAAATGTTGCTAATATCCTCCTCTTCAATTTTTGTGAACAAAAATTCGTTCAACATGACCCGAAAACGATCGACATTGAAAGTAACGGCCACTCTTTGCTCATTTTCGAAGAAAAATGGCCCAATTATGCCGATGGACCAAAATCCGCACCATACAGTAACTCGTCTTGGGTGTATCGGCTTTCAATGTATGCGTGCGGGTTTTCTGTGACCCAAATGCGACAATTTTGCTTGTTTACATACCCGACAAGATCAAAATGAGCTTTATCTGAAAAGATGATTTTTTTTGCCAAAATCGGCATCTTCTGTAAGTCGATCGATCAAAGTAATGTCGCAATATTTCCCAGCGTTGTTGAAGCGTATACGCAACCATATTCGTTCAGCGGAAGGATAAAACTAATTATCTGTCAAATCAGACATGAGCTAATTGTTACCATTCACGTTGAAAGAAAAAAAACGTTAGGGTCCGCCCGTTATTTAGCAACTAGTACAACATGTTCGAAATCGTTGCAGAAGGCCTTCTGTAAGATCAGGAACACGTTGGTAAGCGAAACAAAACATTTTTTAAGCCTTATATACGCGTGTAAAATGTTAAATAAAAGCAAAAACCATACTTTTTATTGATCTTTAGTTGACATTTCTTTGCCTTCTTTCTTTTAATATAATGTTCACGGTGTTTTAAACTAACATTGATTTGTTGTTGTTATAATCACAACAACAACAATTGTAATTCTGTTTTATTCTATTAACAACATGTTAAGTTATTAACAGAATTCTCCTTTTGATGTTTACATGAAGCAATAGCTTTGTACTTGAAATTTTTGCTTTTAATTACTTTGTAAATCATATTTTTGCACTCTTTTGCACTATGGGTCGATTTATTATTATATCCAGTTAAAATTATCGATGTATAATAAACAGTTGTATTTAAGATTTTTGAGTATATCATAAAATTACATTTTAGTAATTAGAGAAATTGTTAAAATTATTGAAAATTTGTACTAATGAATAAGATCATAAATGAAAAAATTTAAATACTATTTTTAATATTATTCAGTAGTTATTTCTTAATATTGTTAAGATGATACCTACTTGAATAAAGTAATACCTATTTTTAATATGGATTTGTAGATTAAGTTTATGGGGTCTTCTTTTGATGATTTGGCTGAATAGAGTAGAAAAAGGGTTTTGTGGCTCTATGTAAGAGAAATTGTACGCCAATAGAGCAAAGGAAGGAGCGGGTTATGAGGTATTAGCACCCAATACCATCGGGGTTGCTTAATACTATTAGGCTATTGTAGGATACATTCGCGTTTGAGTTAAAGTTCAGAGATGACTTGAATTAAGAGGTTTAGCTTGTTACTGATTAGATTTCTAGTCATAAAAGGTCCACTTAGAAGAGGGTAGTTTAGTGAAAAATCAGGGAGTCTACAGTAATTTTTTTTTATTGTACAAAAGATAGGATTAAGGTAAGCAAGGACAAGAACTCCCCCATCCCGACTGATTAGCTAGCACATTAATGGCTCCCGCAATCCTTTCTATATGATCCCATAGAATTAAGTAAAATTATCAACTATCACCTTATTTCGGTTTGGTGAACGTAACACAATGAAAGTTTATATCTGGTTTTTTTAAACTCTAAGTTGGGTCTTTAACATCGGTTCAATAGCGTAGATTTTTCTTTATAGCACAGTCTCGCATATCTTTGCTATCATCAAACAACATTGATAGCAGGATATTTTCCGAATGCGCATAATATGAATTATCTTTAATTACTTGATTGAAAATACCGCGTAGAGGAGGTTGTAGAAACCGTGGCCAACTAATGAACTTGAAAAATAATACACTACCGTACACGACAGAGCTATAATACTTGATATTGAGGTACATTGGTACATAACAATTAATTATAAATTCAGCCAGAATCCGTAAATTTTCAGATGGATTTTCCATTGCCACATACAATCTCAATAATCTAGCGGCCTTGGTGACCCAACGAGAATGTATAATATTCCCTGTTTTGATGTTACCCAGATCCACCAAAACCACGCCCCTAGAAATTGGATGGGCAATGTCGTATAAGTGCTTCGAAACGGTGAGAAATTCAATTTTTTCTGGAGCAGGGGCATATTTTTCAACGCAGTTTTTTCAAAGCCGTCTACCACCTGAAAATAGTAAAATAAAGTATTTAAATAATTAAAAACGGTAGACAATAGTAATTACTTACCGGAAGAATTTCACGAGTTTCGATTTGACTGCTCATTTTTCCGATTACCGATCATGGTCCAGTGCTGGTAGATTTATCCAAAGCTTGAAACAAATGGCGAAACTGAAGTTCGTAGAAGTGTAGAAGACAAATGAACCAATGCAATGGTCTTTTTGACAGCAATTCAAGCCGTTGTATAATTCCACCGTGTGGCCCAGTGTTTCTTGGATCACCATCAGTGCATACACCAATTAGTGCTTCCAGTGATATATTTTTATCGTTTAATTTGAACTTTCGATTTATCCATGATGAGAAGTTCTCCATGCCGATCTTTCATTTCGAAATCTGGGAAAAGAGCGGTTCCCAATGCTGATGCTACTCTATCAGGCACACCAAATTTGTCACACATCAAGGCAAAATTAAAACAATCGTATCTTTCTGTGTATTGTGAACCACTGTTTCTGTCCATATTTTCTTCAACCGATGGCGGAACGTATGTTGAATCATCGAGATGCATTGTTGGCATTGTTGGCATTGATGACATAACCATTGCTCCTTGCTCTTCATATTCCATCACAAATGCATCAACTGTTAGTCTTCTCTAATTATGTTGATCGTGCATAAACTCTTTGAAGCGTTCTGGAACCAATGCCTTCAAATCGCATTTATATTCTTCAGTGTAAAAATTTTTTTTCAAAGATTTTACAAACTATGGAAATGGGTTATAGTATCTTTGCTTGCCTTCGGACTTGATATTGGTTGATCAATCTATTCAATTTAATCGATACACTATTTTTCGGCATTATTTCCATACCAAGTTTTTCCCAAATTCCAATTAAATTATATGCTACTTTAGAAGTGAATGATATATAGGACAACTTTTTTTGTTATTTTCTAGCACGTTCGCGTTATTTTCTAGCCCGTTCGCCCAAGTAAAAATAATATCTCAAGATATCCAGCTCAGTTGGTAAACTAAGATCAGTCAAATCAGAACACGCACCAAAATGAGTAACATTGCCTTTCGATAGTTGTTGATGTTGTTGTTGCTTCATCTGCGGTGTAGAGGACGGTGGATTCATTTCGCTGAAAAAATTAAAAAAATGATACTTAAAACTAAATACAGCTTAAACCAAAGACCATAATCAAGAGTTTTAAGAATTTTCTAGTTGGCACTCACCTTGGCAAAATAATCAAAACACCAGCACAGCATGGAATGTTTAAACAAATTTTTTAAATGTTTTGTTTTAACCTTTTTTTAAACTTTTTCTTTTAAAATTTGTACCTTTTCTTTATTGTTATTATTTTTTTTCACTTTACTCCTTTACATTTTTGTTAAGTCCAAATTCCTTTTCGGCAGAATGTGTGGGTCTGTCATACATTTAGACTCGATTGGGGCACTTTAAATGGGTTAAAGTGGAATTTTTCAAAATTTGACCGTCAGAATTCATTTTAGAGATATGGTATCTTGGGCAAAGTTTCTTATTTTGATCCATAGAATACGATTTTCCTTGTTACTTGGGCGCTTTTTTTGCGTCTCTACAAAATGAACCCACCTAATGTGTAGCCATAAAAGTACGACAACACGCACACATATAAGGCGTTGATGGGTTTATTTGATCGTCTCCAGACAGCTTAACGATGCACTTCTATGGTTAATATTTCATATGAATCTAAAGTTTCAAACAAAACTTTTTCCACATAATATTCATTCATATTTATTCATCATTTCCTTTATAGAGTTTTTTTATTTAAAAATAAAATCAAATGTCCCAACTTTAATTTATTTAAAAATCATATTATTCCAGCATTTATTTGATTTCAACCATCAACATCAATCCATCAACACACTTGTGTCAACAATAAAAAGATTAAAAAAAATATGATTTAAATGAAAAAGACAAGCAAAAAAGTAGGAATACAAAAGGAACTGCTTTTTTCTCTTCTTCTATCTTTTTTAATAATTTTACCATTTATGTAAATAAGCAAAATACAGGTTGTTGTTGGATATTATCATGTCTGGGGCAATAATACCTTAAAGCAATTCATTTTATATTTGTCGTTCATTCCTCTCTTTTTTTCCAACCCCTCTGATGTTATTTTTTTACTTTCCTTTAAGCATAGAGATAAACTGGGCGTATAAATTTAAATGGCTGCAAAAGTAATTGTTACAATAAATTTGCATATTTAAAAAGAAAGAAATCACAAATAAATGAAGGAGATCAAAAAAAGTAATACCTAATAAAACTTATTAAATGTATAAATATTCAAAACATTATATTTTTATACATTATTTTTATTTTTCAAAAACTGGGATTATATTTTCAACATTTTATTGTCGGATGGCATATAGTATGAGTGTTGTAAAGCAAATAAATTAAATATCACTCATACGAGGGCGGATTAACATTGAAGCTACCTAGTGCTAGATGGAAGCACATATACAAAAACTTTTTCTTTTTTAGAAATTATGATCTGTCAAACGTCAGCTGTTAAAGTTTTAGCCAAATTCATCGATTAGTTTATTTGTTGTAGTCGTTTGAAGTAAGCAACTTTTGTGTTTCTTGGAAAATGGAAAAAGTGAATTTCGTGTAGTGATTAAACACTATTATTTGAAAGGCAAAACGGCGAAAGAGACAAAAAAAAAAGCTTAATAAGCATTACGGAGAGTCTGCTCCGTCAGATTATATGGTAAAATATTGGATTGCTGAATTTAAACGGGGCCGAACAAGCACTGCAACAATACCAGGCGAAGACAGCGAAATCGGCTGGCAAGTTTATGGCCACTGCATTTTGGAATGCACACGAAATATTGCTCATCGATTATCTTGAAAAGGGATCCACAATCACAGGAGAGTATTATCGTGCATTATTGGATCAATTGGTTGATGCAATCAAGGAAAAACGACCACACTTAAACAAGAAAAAGTGCTCTTTCTTCAAGACAACGCACCGGTTCACACAGCATTAGATACGATGCTAAAACTACGAGAAATACACTTCGAATTGGTTGATCATCCACCTTATAGTCCAGATTTAGCCACTCTTGACTTTTTCCTGTTTCCAAACTTGAAAAAATGGCTCGCAGGAAAGAGATTCATATCAAACGAAGAAGTGATTACCGAAACTAATGCGTATTTTGAGGAGTTCCCAAAATCGTATTATTCAGATGGTATAAAGAAGGTGGAAAGTCGTCTTACTAAGTGTATTGGGCTAAAAGGAGACTATGTTGAGAAATGAATGGTTTTTGAAACAAAAATATTTTTTTCCTACTTAGGTAGCTTCAATATCAATCCGCTCTCGTAGATCTATGGAATTTAACTGAAGCAGATAAGGTAAAGAAAGTGAAGATGGATCGGCCATACCTTAAGGAAAAATCATAGTAGTATTACAAGGATGGCATTTGAGTGGAATCCTCAAGGATCAAGGAACCTCGGTCGACCAAGAAACACTACTACACACCTGAAACCAAAAATCAATCGAAGCAATGGGTGGAAGTGCTCCGAAGAAGCGAAATCGGCTGGCAAGGTTATGGCTACTGTATTTTGGGATGCACACGGAATATTGCTCATCGATTATCTTGAAAACGGATCCACAATCACAGCATTATTGGATCAATTGGTTGATGCAATGATGATGTAGTGGATCTACGTTTCATCAACAGTTATTAATCTACGCCAAAAATCAGCAGGATTATGCTTTATCATGTCCAAACACCGCTGTGAAGTGATTTGTCGAACTCGTTTTTGTACAACACTGAGCAAACGCGGCACCCATCTTGCCGATAGCTTTTTCATATGCAAATGTTCATGAAAAATGTTGAACACACGTTCATATGATATGTTTACCATTTCAGATATCTCACGTATTTTGACCCGGCGATCGTTCATAACGGTATCGAGGATTTTCTTGATATTTTCCTCAGTAACCACCCCTTTTGGCCTTCCTGTTGATGGCATTGTTGCAGTGCTTGTTCGGCCCCGTTTACATTCAGCAATCCAATATTTTACCATATAACCTGATGGAGCAGACTGGCCGTAATGTTTATTAAGCTTTTCTTTTGTCTCTTTCGCCATTTTGCCTTTCAAATAATAGTATTTAATCACTACACGAAATTCACTTTTTCCCATATTCCAAGAAACACAAAAGTTGCTTACTTCAAACGACTACAACAAATAAAATAATCGATTAATTTGGCTAAAATTTTAACAGCTGACGTTTGACAGATTGCAATTTCTAAGAAAGAAAAAGTTTTTGTGTTTATGCTGCCATCTAGCGCTAGGTAGCTTCAATGTCAATCCGCCATCAATATGCTTATAGTGTTAGGCCAGAATAACTTGCAAATGATTTTAAGGTACTTGTTGGTGAACACCTATAGCTTTTACGTGGTGGTGTTACACACAAGCCAGGTTTCACTGGCGTACAAAAGAATTGACTTTACACATGCGTTGAATATTCTGAGCTTGGTTTGAGCCTGTTTTTAACGTCTATTTCTGCACCGGCGTTTGTTTCCAGTGTGCTCCCAAGATAGCAGAAGCTATCTACATACTCTATTGGCTGGCCTGTAGTATTATGTTTTCTGTGCTACTGTTGTTAATCCTCATAGCTTTGGTTTTCTTGATATTCATCTCAAGTCCAACAAAGCGAGTCAGTTTTTCCAGTTCATTTTGACCACATGTTGGAGATCTTGTTGAGAGTAGGCAAATATCATCCGCATAATCCAGGTCCTCGAGTTGCGTGAGAAACTCCATGTTATACCTTTCCTTTGTGAACAGACTTCGCTCATGATCTCATCGAGTACGATAGTGAGTAGTAGAGGTGAGAGTAGATATCCTTGCTTTACTCCAACGTTACTTTGGAATGGTTGCCTGTTACTTCCGTAATGAAGAACCGAGAGTTTAACATTCTAGTACATTGCTCGTATTATTCGGATTATTCTCTGAGATACTCCTTTTTTTCTCAATGCTTTACATATAGCAGTCCTTTTGATGGTATCGAAGGCTTTCTTGAAGTCGACGAACAGTAGGTATAGAGGTGTACCCCATTCTAGAGACTGTTCTATTATGATGCGTAGGGTTTTGGCCTGGTCTACGCAGCTATATTTGGCCGGAAGTCTGCCTGTTCGTCTCGTAATATGTTCTCTAGTTTGCTCTGAAGCCATTCCTGTGCTATGACTGCTAGTATCTTCTATATGGTGTTAAGTAGAGTAATTCCTCTCCAGTTATTGCAATCTTTCAAGTCGCCACTTTTAGGTAGTTTCACAATGATGCCTTTCTTTCAAGTTGATGACAGCCTCTCTCCCTCCCATGCTGATGTTATATGAGGCCGTAGTAATTCAGCTGCAGTTGTAATGTCTGCCCGTAAGATTTCTGCTTGTAAACCATCTTCGCCTGCATAAAACAGGTAAACTTATGTTTTTAGTTTAATAAAAATTTGTTCGGGTTATTGCATGAAAATTTGTGCAGGTTCACCAATTTTCTGCAAAAAATAAAGACATTGTTGCTAATTGACAATTGTACTGCCCATAAGCCAACTGGCGTGTTACAGTCTTATGATGGAAATATTGCAGCAATGTTCTTACCACCTAACGTAACAGCAATTTTGCAAACCATGAATCAAAATCTAATAAGATAAGTCAGGTTAGGATATTGAAGTAAATTGTTATGCAACATTGTCGCACAAGAAAACATTCCAATTGAAAATATTTTAAAGACACATACAATCCGTGATACTATTTTGCTACTTAAATCAGTGTGGGATGAACTGCCTCAATCAGATCTGATAAAGCAATGAATAAGATACAAAAGTAGAATGACGATCAGTACGAAGTGAAAACGATATTCCGCTCTATGAATTGAGTGAATCAAATAGTATATACAACGACACACTTCGTGGAGTCCAATTGTTGATGTCAAAGGTTGGTGATAATGTTGCAAATAGCATTATGACATTGACAACTGGAACAGTGATTAAATTTTAGAAGTTAATGATGATACCGAAGTATCCGATAATGATAACGACGAGTCAACTATTGAGCAAGATACTTAACAATCGAAAGTGAACTACTTGAAAGCAGTTAAAGGCATCAATACCTTGAATAAATGGTTTGAGAACAATAACGATGCCTAACAAGTAGCAGATCTTGTCTATAACCGTATGAAAATGATCAAGACTTATTACATAAAAGAAAAACAAAAAACAAACAAACAAGTGACGACTGCTTCTTTAAGCCACTTCGTACAACTTAATACTGTTACGAAAATTAAAATGCCTAAAAAGAAAAAAACACCACATCAACGCCTTTAAAATTGTATTGTGGGATTTTGTTATATTTGGTATGAATGTGTCATCCTGTCAATGCCGTACATATTTGTTTAACTGGCAGCACTGCCTATTCGACCATCTTTTTGTGTGTTACATTTGAATTAACGGAAATAATTCGAATGTTGTAGCAAGAACAAGAACATTCGGAAGTAGTCAATCGTATATACAAGGCGGCGCCTTATGGATAGTTTTATAGTTATCGTTTTGCTGTCATAAAATAAAGTCGTAAAGAAAAGTGTTGTATAAACAAATATGAAGTGTAAGTTAATAAGTCACGGTATTAAGACAAACTGTGTAAAGATAAAGTGAGAAAATAAAAACTGTAAAACTACAACAAAGTGGTGTTTATTTTATATTTGGCGCAATTTAAAAGAACCAAATTTTTCTAAAAGGGTTAAAACGTAACAATATTTCTTACGCGCGAAAATATTGACCGGTGACTGAACGTAAACATAGCCAGTACAAATTAAATCTAATTCGTCTTTTTGTAGCTATGAAAACTAACTCAAAAAATTGGTGCCGAAATATTTTGCAATAACTTTTTAAAAATTCATTTATATTGAAAAATCTTTTTAAGTGAATATTGAAATAATTGTAAGAAAATTTTACATTGAAAATTTTTTCGCTAGAGGCTTTTATTGAATTGAAAATGGTGAGCGAATTGTGAATTCGAAAAAACATTGTATAAATTTCTCAAGACCATATTCAATGTATATAAGAAACAAGCTAAGGTACTAAAAGTTGGCCAAAAAAGATTTTCTGAGTTTTAAAGAAGTATAAAGATGTCTTCGGTATCACTCGAACGACCAAATCGTTGGCATGCTGAAGAAGAATCAGAATATATCAGAAAGAAAAGTCGCTCAAAAAGTCGCTTGTTCGGAGTTATTTGATGCAAAGTCAAAATTAAAAAAAAAAATCAAAAAAAATCAAAATTAATTAAAAAGTCAAAAAGTCGCTTGTTCGGAGTTATTTGATGCAAAGTCAAAAAAGTCACTGACCTGAGAACTTACGAAGTCCAAAAAGTTCCAGATAGAAATGCTGTAAAGAATACTGAAGCGAATCAGCGTACAATAAATTTATAAACAAATATTTTTGAAAAATTCAATGTACGTCGAAATATATGTTTTAGCCAACTTCTCACAGCTTTCAGGACAGAAATTTCACATTGTAGACCCACAGGAGAATGTGTAAAACAAATTGAAGACAAAAAGGCAAACGAAATTCCCTCTTAAATTCTTGTTATGGCAAACTATCTGCACTTGTAGTGAGAGAAAGAAGCAAGTCTTTTGTGACCACAGAAACAATAAAGTCGGAAATTTACATCAAAGAATGTTTTAAGAAGCGATGTAAGCCTTTTGTTAAGCAGCACAAGGTTACAACTTTCTATTGGCCCGACCAATAGCCTCTTGCCATTATAGCAAATTCTCCTTGGAGGTACGCAAATAATAATCTTCTTTTGATGCCTCGAGAAGCAAATCCATCAAATTGATCGGAACTCAGACCACTTGAAATGTACTGGGCTTTGATCAAAAGAGAAATAAAGGCAACAAAAAAGTCGCCAAAAATGCCAAAGATTTCTGAGGAATGTGGTATTTAGCAGCTCGAAAGGTATCCAATAATACCACAAATAAGTAAAAGATATGTGATATAACTCTCATCATAATCTTAATAAAGACACGATAGTACTAAGGTTTTCATTTTTAAAATTAAAAGGCTGGTTCAGCAGATTCTTAGAATTATGTGACGAACAATTCTTTTAAACGCAGTCATTACATCTTTTTGTATTAAAAATGAATGTGAAATGAATGACGGAGAAGTTAAGAATAGGAATTTTTATTGCTTTTAAAAAAGGTTACAAGCAGTGCTGCACAAAACTGTGTTGAATAAAGGATTTTAATTAAAAACTAAACACAAGATATATTTTATTTTAACTACAATGCACGAACTCATAAATACACCTTTTTAAAAAGATAAAAACGTAACATTATTATCTAATACAAGTCTTTCTGAATGAAACTATTTATTTATATAGGGGTAGCGAAGCACGCCGGGTTTCAGTTAGTCGTATATCATAAACTTCACGAATATAATATTAAATTTTTTATAATTTATCATATACTATTGAAATTTAATCATTATTGTCACTTATTTGTATAATTTAACTTGAAGAATAATGAGATATCAAATATTAAATGTCACTGATTAATATATTTTCAAACAAAAAGTCTATTGTAGTCGCCTTAGATCTCAATTCATAAATAAACTAAAGCAAGAGGAAGAAAGTAGGAAGAGAAAAATGAGATGAGACATGGTAACATGACAAATTTTATAACTAGTCTGTACGAGGAGTATATTTTATTTACGAAAGACGTCTATTCAATCAATGACAACGTATTGTGTGTGGAGTACTTTTATTAGAAGGGTGCCTATTGACATTACAAGTTTTTTTTAACAAAATTGAAACATTTTATAAGATCAAAAGTTTCCACGAAATGTTTAGCTTATAGACCGTTATATGAATCACAGGTTAACAGTGAGAACTGCTCTTCGAAAAAAATTTTAGTTCATTAATGGTGTGCTCAAAATATGTTTATAACTGATGTTGTGATCTTTGTATAAAGTTATTTAAAAGTTCACGCTAAAAGACTTGTTACAACCTGATGTTATAATATTTATATAATTCTATTGAGTGATTAAATCTGATCCATCAAGTGCATTTGTACAAGATTATTAATGAGGGTGAGGGCTTGATAGGGCAAATGTTATGTTGCGTTAGCAAATGTTATCTTAGTGTAGTGGTTAGGCCCAAAATTCATCTCTACTTGAATGTTACTTTATGCAGCTTCATATGTTTACCACATCAAACAATTAAATACAGTTATCCTATGTTATAAAAAAGAAACACCATATTTGAAGTTACTACAGAATCCCCTAGGAGCCTTATCCTCTATGCCGAACTAACAGAACACTCACAAAGTACGTGTATTTTTTTTATTATTTACGGAATTAACACCGATCATCCCAAATATTCCCTAAGGTATGCTGATGTTATCTAAGACCACAGTGGCCAGTAAATAGACCAGTTAGTGCCCTAAGCTCACTCCCGTTGAGTAATAACAGCATCTTAGATCTATTTTTAAAAACGGACATGAGCTAAAAAACCCCACTTCGATACCGAAAAATGGCTCAGGTCGAATAAAAACTTGTAGAGCTCCACCCGGAATCTAACCTAGCGTTACCCTGTTGTAAATGCCAAGTTTATTGTGAAATATCATATAGTCCATAACAACCACTTTAACTTCATCTCGCATTATTACAAAGCCCTTAATGCCGTTTGGCAATCCGACACCTTATTCATATACAAATCCTTCGATTTTCTTCTGAACACGTTAAAACTTTGACAGAGGTGCAGTCTGTAGAATCATCGATCAAACAAATGCAATGAATATACAGTTGAAGGTACCTTCTCTGCTCAAGAATTGGGTAATAACTTCACGTTAGTTTGTTTTTTATCCAGTCCATTAATAAAGACGGGAAAAAGAGTCCATCCATAAAAGTGCTTTGCTTACAATTCTATCTTAATTATTCAGTAACAACAAGCGACATCCTATCAGATAATGTTTTGCAGGTAGAACTAGCAAATTTAGTGTCTGTTGTGATAAAGGTATGAAATATCGCCAAGCATAAGGCCACGAAACAGGTGATCCTGAAAAAAGTTTGGGTTATGAAAATATACAGTTTTTTATTAACGGAATTTCTATATATCTTACGAATTCATTGTAATCATAAAGGTAACGCAAAGTCCTATCTCCATTTGTTTTCCGAATAATTTTTTTTACCACATAAAAAAGTCTGGTGCAGTCAGCTCAGTTGACCTTGAGGCTACCGGCAAGTGGAATTTCTGGATATTATTTTTTCCTTTGAGTTTCCAATGCCGTTGAAACGAATACGTTTTGTGCGTCATATCGCGCCGGTATTTTTCCATCTCGCTTAAAAAGGGCGAGGCTAGGAACCCTGAGAACTACCGTCCAATATCAGTTTGTTCCGCACTCTCCAAGGTTATGGAGAGTATGATTAATCACCACCTTGTTAGATACATGGTGACCTGCTGGCGTTGCTCTCGGAGAAGTGGAACAAGTCCATACATGGTTTTCGCGAGAGTAAGGCTGTGGCCCTGGATATCTCAAAGGCTCTGTTCTTTCTCATAATCTATTTCTAATATATCTTAACGACTTTTTTTTTCTCACTTCTAATCCTATTTACTTTTTTGCAGATGACAGAAATAGTTGTCATTCATATTCTTTTGATCGCTCGCCGAGTATTTCAGAGATTGGAGTAAAAAAAGCGGAATATGAACGACACACTTACAAACGACCTGTCGAAAATCTCTGAGTGGGGTCGCGCAAACAGAGTCTTCTTTAATGCGCGCAAAACCCAACGTTGTTTTCTGACACACAGACATGGTGGTGTGTTGTCATCTGTAATGTAGATATTGAGAAATCAGATGCTCTTGATGTTCTGGGCATGAGATTTCACTAAGATGTTCGTTGAAATGATCACATACTTCAAGTGTCGAAAGAAGCATTCAAGTGCCTTGGTTTTTTAAGACGGTGCAAGAAATACTTCACTCCATCTGATCTCCTTAATATTTACAAGACCTATATCCGACCCAAAATAGAATACAACACTCATGTATGGGTCGGTGCTCCAAAGTCTATTTTGCAGCTTCTCGACCGCGTACAGGAGAGGGTGAAGATGCTCATTAATAACGGTAGGGTAGCCAATTCTATCGATTCAATAGAGTACTATAAAGCAATGTGTTCTAACGAAACTAAGGAATTAATTCCTAAAAATCATATATTTTTACGTAGTAGTCGTATTTCTCGTAGAGCGCATTCCTTTGTAGTTTATTGTCCAGTAAATCTCACAACGCATTATAGGGCGAGTTTGTTCTTTGTTCGCAGTGGTGGGTTGTGGAATAATCTTCCATCGAAATCCAAAGTATTCCCTGCCACTTACGCCATGAGTAAATTTAAATCTAACCTCCATAAACTCTACTCCCTCTGTCCTCCTTCCCATAACTTATTTTCCTAGAATCAGCATAATGCACTGCGTAAGTAGGGGCCATCCACTGGGTGCTGGTTTTATCTAAAACAAAAAAATAAATACGGCAATTTTCGTTGTTTACATTGCCGTTTAGATCAAAATGGGCCTCATCAGCCATTAACTAGCAATTTATCAAGCTGTTGTCTTCTTTGGCCATTTCAACCACTTTTTGTCATAATTCCAGGCGAATATGCAAATCCAGTGGATTTAACTTACTTATAGTTTGGACTTTGTACGGAAACGAGCTTAAGTTATCATGAGTTGTCCGTTATAATGACCATCTGCTTTTCCAATTTTCGCCGATAAGATTCTAGTCGAAACGCTTGGAGTTGCTTGAGTTGATAATGCTTCAGCTACGATGGTGTCTTAAATGCAAACATAGGTATCTTGATTGTGCGGTTTTCGTGCGATGCTTTCAGGTTCGTTAAACATGCTTAGAAGCCTCATAATGGTCCATCTAATCGTGGGAGTGCAGCCAAACTCCTGCCTAAATTTGATTTGGACGAAAATGAAAGACCGCGAAGCGCTGTACTGCTGCGCTATCTAAATTTTATTTTCGGTATCCTAAGCATTCATTTCGATAAATCTAAATAGAAATCTTCAAAATAAAAAAAAATAAAAAATAAGCCGAATACTCAGAAGAAAAAAAATGATTACGTTTTGTTTTTTTAGTAGGATTCGTACGCCAACCTGTACCATGGTACTAATGGAAATAATATTTTTCTTTAATATTTACTAAATTAAATGCTCGACCTCAAGAAGAGAGATGTTAAAAAGGTGTAGAATGATTAAAAAATTTTACGTATGACCAACAGTCAGTCTCTAAGTGTAATTGTGCGAACAAAGTCATGAAGACAAAACTTGAATTGTCTTCTAACTAAGCAGAGGAAAATAAAATTGTTCTAATGATGAGCATCGACGTTGCCTAAGTGTCTCTGTTCAGTCTTTACTACCACAAAAAATTCTGAAAAAATAATTAATGTTTTCGCGTAGTATTTGCCTCCTTTGTACCAGTTTGGTCAGTGAATTCAGGTTCTAGTCCCCGTAAAAAATATATGAAAAAGCTCATGTTTAAAAAAAGATATATTACCTATAAAGATAAAGATTTTGCGTATTTTGTTATCATATTTTCTAAAGTATTTATTTACTAATCAAAACGTATCACCTTAATATTTTTACTAAACATTTTTATCACCATAATAGCGATTATCCCAATCGGCCCAGTAGTTAAAACATGGTCGTTGCCGATAAAATTCTTCAAAAGACACGACACCCACAGACAGTTAAAAAATTCTGTAATGTTTTAATTCCTGATACATTTAGTTTAGACCTTCAAGTAGTAACATTTCTTAAAGCTGTCTTTTTTCAAAATAAATTTCTTACCACCCAACCCACCATTTCCTTAAATTTGGAAACAGGAAATATTAGTCAGACATGCTATATAAGGTAGCAGCTCTTAGCATTATTCTTGTATTTTCGCCATAGCTAATTCCAACTTGTGCATCCGGTTTTAATGTACTAGGTAAGTTAATTTTTGCTTCAAATCAATATTAAATCTGCACTAAGGCTTAAGAAAATATTTACCGGCATACGTTTTACTTATATACTTACTTATGTACTTACACTACAACCGTCAGGTTTTGCCCGAGTCTCAATTTACTCGTCAGCTGGATCTATCCTATGCTAGTTGGCGCCAGTTTGAGATTTCTAAGGACGTCTGGTTTTGCAACACTTGGCCTCTCTAACGAAGATTTGGTCGCCCTCTTCCCAGCTTTCCAACTTGGGGTACCGTATCAAAGGCCTGCATTGCCGTAGTTTCTTCATCCACACGAGAAGCGTGGTCTGAAGTATTTTACTCTCGAACGCTCTTAAAATATTTTCGTCGTTGTTCGACAGTTTCTTCTGCGCCATTTACTAGGACAGGCATGATAAGCGTTTTGCAGACCGTGAGTTTAGTTCGTCGAGAGAGCGCTCTGCTCCTCAGTTGTCTACTGAGCTTAAAGTATCATCTGTTGGCAGGAGCGATTCTCCGTGGGGCCGAAACTGTAGGCGGCACGTATTTGTATTTACATTCACGTGTCATTAAGCCTGACTAGAGGTATTCTGAAGCTGCGTGATGGCTGTGGTTAAGACCTAAAGCGAGGCAGAGCACCTCAATCGGGTGCTGTGACCCATATCACGGCAGGAGTTTAGATAGTTTCCGACTCCTCACCAAGGGGTGAAGATTATGAGTGTCCGTCCGCCGGTGGACGCATTGTATTCACCCGTGCCATTGTGGCACCGTGGGGTATGCCAGCGTGTCGAAACTCACGTAAACCAAGACAGCACTCCTAAAAATATAACAATATGAACGATACCTCGTGGTCATTTTCTTTGGGCCAACAAACCTTCACTAGTCTATTTTAATTGTTGTTATATCTTCGACATGTTGCGATAAATCCATATTCTGTCTACAATTGCAAAACAACGTAAAAGTCGTTTGGATAATGCCTGCGCAATGCCAAACACTGCTTAAAGTATTAACACTCTAGTGTTTTTGGTCTATTAGTCCAGTAATCGATAAAAGTCAGCGTGAACAATGAAAACTGCTTCATTAAAAATATAGAAAATCACAAATTTCCTCCCAAACTCAAAATAAAGCTTATGTCGACTTAAGTTATTCTTACTTATCGACACAGATTTAAAGGGTGGTCCACTCTTAAAGCACGATGCTAATTGTGAGTCACACCTTAACGTCAAGTTCTTGACCAACTTAATTTGTCATTTCTTTGTTTCAAATTCAACCATGGAGAGGTACACACTTGAGCAGCGAGTTAAGATTAATGAAGCCTTTTACGTAAATGGGCGTTCAAATCAAAATTCGTTTTTTTGGTCAATATAATTCACCAAATATGTGCACAATCGGGACATTTGGGCAAATGAAAATACATAAACAAAGAGTGACTGCTTGGTACGGCTTATGGGCTGGCGGCGTCATTGGGCTGTAATTCTTTGACATTGAAATCTGCCAAATAGGTCTGATAACTATCTTCTTATGGCCAGAAATTGAGGATATGGACATGTACGATATGTGGTCCAAGCAAAATGGTGCCACTTTCCATACAGCCAACGAAATAATGGCTCTTTTGCAAGAGAAATTCAATGGCCGTGTTATTTTATGTCATGGCGATGTTAATTGGCCGCCAAGATCATGTGATTTGACACCGTTGGATTTTTTCTTCGGGGATATTGAAAAGAAAAAGTGTACGTCAATAAACCAAAAACAATTCAGGAACTAAAGGAGGAGACAATTTGGCACATTAACGATATTGAACCTCAATTATGTCGCAGAGTCATTGAAAATATGGTTCGACGAATAGAGTTATGCCACCGAAGCCGTGACAAGCATTTGACTGATATTTTGTTTCACAAATAATTGTCATAGATCTTTCTATCATAATAAGAAATATTAAGAAAATTCTATGAAACTTTTTTGTTTTATTTACAATTAACATCGTGCTTTGGATCACTCTTTACATGATAAAAGACAAGATATGATGTTCCACATTTTACACGAATGTCTCTAAATATCAGGTCCGCCATCTAACTTTTTTTTTCAACTAGTGCTTATTTCGTGAATGGTAACACTTAGCTCATGTCTGATTTGACAGGTAATTAGTTTTATCCTTCCGCTGATGGAATATGGTTGTGTATACGCTTCGCTAAGTGGGCCTGAGATCGACTTACAAAAGATGCCGATTTTGCCAAAAAAAAAATCATGTTTACAGATGAAGCTCATTTTGACCTTGGCGGGTATGTAAGCAAGCAAAATTGTCGCATTCGGGGGACAGAAAACCCGCACGCATACATTGAAAAGCCGATACACCCAGGACGAGTCACTGTTTGTAGCGGATTTTGGTCCAAAGGCATAACTGGACCATTTTTCTTCGAAAATGAGCAAGGAGTGGCCGTTACAGTCAATGGCGATCGTTATCGGGCCATGTTGAACGAATTTTTGTTCACCAAAATTGAAGAGGAGGATATTAGCAACATTTGGTTTCAACAGGACGGCGCTACGTGCCACACAGCCGAAGCTACACTCGATGTTTTGCACGCTGTTTTTGAAGATCAGAAATAAAGTATAACTCACCCATACCATAAAAGCAACAAAGTTGCTTATCTTAAATGGCGTCCAAAACTGAGGTATCATTTTGACTTAAATAAAAGCGGACTGGTTTTTCAGATATTTATTAAAAATTTTTTTATTTCAATTTATTACAAATAGATTTTGCTTAAAAATTAATTAATTAATTAATTCAACTCTGGTTAGTACTGGCTCGGCAGACTGTCAATCTTTTAGCAAAATTATCAATCACGTTTTTCAATAAACTGTTGTCACTGGTTGATATCTTCTCGATAATGTTGGTTTTACGCTCCTGAATTGTTGTGTGATTATTGATGTACACTTTCGACTTCAAAACACCACACAAAAAAAGTCTAGAGATGTCAAGTCACACTATCTTAGTGGCCAATTTACTACTCCTCTACGAGAAATAATGCGATTTGCAAACCTTTCTTTCAAACGATCCATTGTTTCTTTTGCTGTGTAACAAGTGGCACCACCATGTTGAAACCACATACTCTCTACGTTCAAATCATTAATTTTCCACCACAAATTTCTATTGACCGCAACTGCATTTTCATGTTTCTGTTCAAAAAATATGGACCGATGATTCCTCTGAACCAGAAACCACACCAACCCGTAACTTTTTCTAGGTGTACTGGTTGCTTTGAGTTTACTGGATTCCCTTAATACTCCAAAGGCGGTAATTCTGCTTATTGACATAAACATTGGGCTGGAAATGGTCTTCGTCGGTGAAGATTAAGTTGTTAAAAGAAATTATCATTTTCTTCTTATTTTTCGATGGCTCAAGAAACGAATTGCCGCTGTAATCCGTGTTCAGCTGGTCTTAATTCTTGGATCAGCTGGATCCTATAAACCTTTAAATGGAGATCACAATGCTAAATGTTGAATAATGTGGATCGTTTGATGTTTAATTGCCGCAAACGATGACGAATGGATGTTTTTGGATCTTCTTCAACATTTCTGCTCACAGCTGCTATAATCTCGGTTGAACAACCACTACGTTGCTAAATTCTATTTCTAATTTTAATAATTTTCTAATTCCATCTTGAAATGTTTTGCCATTTGCAAAAAATGTTTTAATAATAAAATGCGTTGTTCCTCCGTCTAACGTTCCATATTACCTAACCGGAATGTATTTAGAATCTGAAACTCAAAATTTTGAACAAAAATCACAAGTAGAAAAAAAATGGCAGCAATATTAAAATGATACCTCAATTTTGGACACTGTTGCCAAAAACTATTGGCAAAGTGTTGCGTTACGAAAATGTCTTCAACAGTATCGTTAATGCAATAATTTCTTTACGGCAATTGTGCCTACTGGGATATTATAGGGGTTTTTCTTTTTTCTTTACAAATTTGCATCTGCCCACTCCTTCACTCTATCTGACACCCACACACACTCTCACACAAGCTCATACACAATTCTATTTTCATTCATCGTTATTTATGTGATATGAGAATGAGTGTCAATGCATGATTATGAGCTCATGTGGATGGATGTGTGTGTTACAACTGTATGAATATGAGCGCATAAGTATATGTCATATATATGTGTGTGTGAGAAGTAAACGTCTGTGTTGACAAATAACCTATGCCGAGAAATAGTAAAAGGGAGAGATGTGACAAGCAACAGGATACTGAAATATTTAAATAGGAACCAGATATGAATGATGTGATGATGGAAGTTATTAATAATAATACGAATAAAAATATAACAACAAATACAACAACAAAGATACAACAAAAAAAGTATGAAAAAAAACGGAATAATAAAAAATAAATAAAATTATAACAAAAATGAAAATGGTTCATATGCATATTGTATTTACATACGAAAACGTACGTCATATACATACATATGCTCTACATCTATATATACAAATTTATAGTTTTTAAATTTACTCTGTGACATTTTTACAGCAATAATAAAAATGTCTGCAATATTCACTTAAACAACAATAACAGCAACAGTAGCAATAGCAACATAATGATTATGTGAAATATTGTTTTACGAGTACATTTATTTCATACATACCATACGCATTTATGTATTTATTTAATTATATGCTCTTATTGTGTTGTTTCTTTGCTTTTTGGTTGTTTTTATAAAAAAATATACATGCATATGCATGCATATACAAATAAGCTTGATTCTATTTCATTTACATACATACACTTTGCGATGAATGCAAATTTTCCCACTATTTCAGTGCTAAAGAGAATTTTGAACGAAGATTTATTTCATTATTTAGAATAAAAACTGTTGATGAATAAAAATGTCATGTTTAAAGTGTTACGAATATTAAAAAGAAAATTATTCATAATCCAGTATTAATGGAATCTTAATTTAAAATAAATTAACATAAAAGTTCTTTTTCATTGAATCCTTGTATCAGAGGGTTTGAAAACAAGTTTTTATTCATAGTTCTGGCTTTAGTTGGGCATACCTCCTTCTCGCCTTTGGCTCAGTCTGTATTATCACAACTTCTTAGGTTTAAAACCATTTTTATTTATTTTTAAATATCTTTTTCGACCTTTTATAACAAATCTAGAGTAACCCTTCCCGCATCGCTGGAAGCCTTATTATTGTTTACATATAAAATGTGCTTCGCATAAGAAAAATATAAAGGAATGCACACATTTTATATGGAAAAAACACACCAACACAAAAGTATGCGTATAACGCATATCTGTAGACGTTGCGTATAACGTATATCTGTATAATGGGATCTGCCACGCCCACTTATCCAATTCTGCCCACTTTAAAACTAATGAATTTCACTGACTGCCAAATTAGTTAGATTAAATTCCGAAACTATCATTCTAATCATTCCCAAGATATACAAAAATCAACATTTACTGTATACGGGAGGTACCATCATGTGCACTTTGTGAGCGATGATTTTTATTGACTACGAAGTCATTTAAATCAAATTCAGAAACTTGGACTTTAACCGTCCTCAGGATATACAAAAATTAACATTTAGTTTTTATAGAAGGTACCATGCTAATTTATCCATTTCTCATTTATCTGATGATTTTGTATTGACAACTAAGCCTTTTATAATAAACTCAAAAAGTTCCGTTCAAAACACATAACCGACAGCAAGCAGTAGACAGCAAAATGTCAATATTAGAATACATACGTTTATATGAAAACAAATATTTTAAAGGCAACACAGCAAAAGCCTAGACAACAACCTTTGCTCCTGCTGCTAAGCATAAAATAAATTCTCTTTTTTTGAGGCAGTAAAGCAAAATTAGTGATACCAATACAATATAAAATTTTGAATAAAAAAACGTAAAAATATTTTTTTTTATTTATCAGAAAACAGCAGCACAAAATTAAAATATTGTATCAAGCAATGTTTATGTAAATAATTAGAAAGCTTTATACATATAATTTCATTAATTTTTATATTTTTGAGTAATATTTTAAAAAACCAATTTTATTTTGGTGGATTCGAAAAGCTTGAGTGTCATGACTGAAAAATATTTTTCTATAACAAATATTTTTATGAGAAATAAAACAGATGACAATTAAATCTAATTTTATTGCTGCTGCTGCTTTCAAAATATTTATGAAATCGAAAGCATAGCAATAAATGCTGCCAACAACATTTTGCTGCTTGCTTCCATGCTGCTTGCTGTCCTCTATGTAATTAAAGCATCTAACTCTTCTCGAGATATACAAAAATCAATATTTATTTTGCACGTCAGCCTCTTTGCCCACTTATCCAAATCCGCCTTCTTTTTGAACCTATTTGGACTATGTTTACAGACTCTTACTGTTACCATTTTTAAAATATAGAGAATTAAATATTTGTATGGGCGTGGCACCTGTTTAAAAAAAAAATCAGTAAAAGTAGACCGTTGCAACTCATTTATTAGTTTTAGTTTACCAGTTTAGTGGTTCTTAAGTTATTAAGTGACTAACATAGGATAACTTATCTTTCATAAATAAATATTAGGGTGTTTCTTATATATATGTATGAGCATTATTTTTAAGTTTTGATCATAACTCGCCGCAGAAATATTCTCTGTAGTGAAAATATACATTGTGGAAAATTATATTATATCGTGTGAGCCGGTTTGCATTGTATAGGCGGTGAGTGGTGGGCGTAGCAATTTTGATTGAATTAAATTTGTTCATAATTTAGGCGATACAATACTCAGTGCCAACTTTCGACCATCTCTTTATATCTGGTGAGCCATCTATCGGTTTAAACTTCAACCAGCGGTTATATCGAATCTGGCAATACATATGTCATTCTATTCCATCACAAAATTCAATATATTATCTCCACTGAACGAAATGAATCGATTTACGCCTGAGCAACGTTTAGATTTATTAGAAATTTAATTCCGAAATAAAGTCAATTGGTCGGAAAATGCAAAAAAAACCAAAAGGAAAATTATAAAAATAAATAATCTTTTCGGATGAAGCCTATTTTCATGTTGGTGGTTACGTTAATAAGCGAAATTTCCGTATTTGGGGCACAGGAAACCCAAACGTGGTCTTACAGAAGCCAATGCACCCATTACGAGTGACTGTTTGGTGCGGCTTGTGGAGTGATGATGCAATGATTATGGTCCATGGAGACACCTATCGCACCACAATAATCGATTTTTTGTGTCTGCTTTGTATGATATTGATGTGAACGATTTATGGTTTCAACAGGATGGTGCAAATTTTCACACATCTCATGCTACAATGGATTTATTGCGTCAAAAGCTTGATGGCTATTTAATTAGCCGAAATGGGCACCAAGAAGCTGCGATATGATACCGTTGGACCATTTTTTGTCGGACGCCATTTAAGACAAGTGCCATACTGACAAACCGGAGACAATTGAGCATTTGAAGGTCAACATACATTCGAATTAGTTTTTGTTCCAAAAGTTTTCGTTTTTGTTTTATTGCATTTTTACATCTAAACTTTTAAATGGCCTACCCTATATTTTTTCCACAATAATATATGAAACCATACCACTGTGTCTTGTAAGAAAGTCAGTCAGAAGATTCAGCAACGGCCTGCTTTACTTGACAACATCCGGGCCGCTCTGAAGTGACGCATCGATCGCCGCCTAATTGCCTTCTAGGAGTTTCAGTGTACTGAACATTTGCCAAATTTTCAAACTGCACGGTATGGCTCCGGACCGCTATGGAATATCAGGATCCTTTCCTAACTAATGCAACCGCATTTTCGACCAGGTAAAAAATATAACTGGATCCTATTTCTATGCACCAATTGTCACAACGTGTCTTCGGCCAAGCAGTTACCCTGAATGGTGATAACGGACTTCTTGTGGCCAGATATTGAGTTTATGGACCTGAATGATATGTGGCTCCGACAGGATGATGCCACTTGTCACACAGCCAACGAAATTCAATGATCGTGTTACCTCATGCAGTGGCTATGTTAATTGGGCGCCGCGATAGTGTGATTTGACACCGTTGGTATTTTTTTATTGAGGATATTTAAAAGAAAAATGTACGTCAATAAGCCAAGTATATAATATATATAATTCGATACACTAGCGACATTGAATCTTATTTATGTCTCAGAATCACTGAAAATGTGAACCGAAGGATAGAGGTATGCCACCGTGACAAGCAGTTGGCCGATATTTTGTTGCACACATAATTGTCAATAATTTTTCTATCATAATAATAATTGTTAAGATAATTCTCTGTTTTACTTACAATTAATATCGTACGTTTTGATTGGACAACCCTTTAGTTTTGCTATCATCAACACGTTCTTCTTTTAGGTCAACAGTGAGCAAATGTTGCGCCCTCTTTAAACAGAGCTTTCTTATAGCCAACTGCTTATGCAATATAAAGCCAAACACCTTCTTTTGATATCTTTACAATACCAGCTATCTCACACAACTTCACTTATCGATCATTCAAAACGATTTTGTGGATTTTTTTTAACGTTTTCTTGCATTACCGTCTCATTTGGACGTTAACTACGTTCTGCATCAACGTACCTTTTATTGTTGTTCCTGATGGAGCGGACTAAGCAAACACTTTTCAAGCCATTGCTTTGCTTGAACGGTATTTGTTTCCATCGAGAAGCACAGTTTAGGATTAAAACACGATATTTTTTTGAGCCATTGTTTTGAAAGTAACAAAAGTAGCATCACTCTTAGCACAATAACTCACAAACTAATTAATAAAATATCATGAAATTTTAGCAGCTTTCTCTTGAAGATAGGCACTAACTGAAAAAAAGGTGAATGCAATAAAACTAGCGCCGTCTATATGTTAGGCCCGGTACTTTTCAGCCAATTTGTTTGTAAATATATTGACATTTGAAGACACTTATGTGGTCACACTATTGTTGTGGTAGGTAATACAATTTCTCATTTTAATTTAAACATTTAAGTTTCTTTACACATTTTACTGAAGTGCAAATGATGGCGACATTTAATACCTATTTAGAAAAGAAAACCACAAAACATTTTACTTTTTAATTTAAAGAACGACTTTTATGATAAATTACATTGAATTATTTAATGCTCAAATTATATGCCAATCGATTCTACTTGTCAATTTGCAATAAAGTGGCAATAAACCAAAGTTTCCCAAACGATAAACAATTTTATCAATATGCCTTCATTTATTTCGTTTATTTACCACTATAATATGTCACACTGTACTAAAAATACAACGAATATCACGTGTAAATGGAACAAAGTTATCATATATTATGGTAGAGTAGATCTCCGACAAATAAGCAGTTTAAACGAACAAAAGTTGTGAAAATCTTATCAAATATTCTCTTATACACCATGATGCCTTCTCATCTCCGCATATGAGCATATATGCATAAGTATCTCGTAATCCGTATATGGGTGAAAAGTGAAGTGAAGTAAAAAGTGAAAAATAGAAATCTTTTCAACATAAAACGCAATAAAGTGTAACGAATAACGTGTGCTGCTGGTGTTGATAACGTTGGAAAAACAGCCAACGAAAGAATTCACGAAAAAGAAAAACTGGCAGTGGCAGAGAAACAAGAAAAAATTTAAGTTCCGTTGAGATATTTTTATAAGAAACGTGCTTCGCATAAATATTAAAGATAAATACAAAACTTTCATTTCAGAATTCTTTTTATTTCGCTTTTTTTGTTCTATTTTATCTTAAAGTTTGTTCATTCGATATAATTTTATTTTTTATTTTCGTCTTCTTTCTCGTCTTTTAATGGGAAAAAGAGGACAAAACTAAAGTGGTTTAAAATTGGTGTCAAGAAAATTGTCTTACAACCGAAAAGAGAGACTAATTGTGTGTCTTTACCCACATCAGCTTGTAAAGAAGTTCCATATAAGAAGAAATTCGCGATAATAAAGGTTTTCATTTTCTACAATATAAGCGAATTAATGCCGTGGTAATGTTAAGGCACTGCTTTAAGAATATATTTCTTTTTAAAGTTGTTAGTGATACTGATGATATAGAAAGACTTTAATTAAAGAAATGCAAGTTTAATTGGTAAATAGAATATTCGGTGATGCCTTGATAAAACTTAAATTAGACTGAATTATTTTAAATGAAGCGGAATGATTTTTAAAATAAACTATAGACTTCGAAGCTCTTTTATGTGATATAACATACCACACTCTAATGTAGTTTTTGAAAAGTTTAAATTTCAGAGTTACCAATGCTAACACTAGAATGACGATCCACCTTATTTCTTATTAATTTTGGTATCGAAAATTTTATTATTTGAACTCACAATTATTTATTCAGTTTTACATTTTTTTGTAAATGTGTTCTTAGTTTATAAAAAAATGATTGCTTTCGTAGGAAAGAGTTATTCGTCTATGGTGATGTTGTCACCTGGCAAGACTTAAAATTGTCGATAAAGTGATTCCAGAGCTGCAAAGCCAATGCAAACTTATCTGTTTCAAGTCTCGATGATATAGAGGGTGGACAAATTTGAGGTTAGAAAGTAAATTGGCTTAAAAACATTTTTTTTATACTTTATGTATATACCTATACCTATAAAATTTATTACTCATAAGAAAAATTTAAAAGACTAAGTTCAGAAATTGCCATTTTAACCATTCTCTAGTAGATATTTTTTTCTCCGTCACTCCTCTAGGAAGCATATTGGCTTGCCACAAAGCGCTTTGTTTCAGTTTCTTTAAGCATTTTCATCTTTCAAGCTAAGTAGATGAATAATCCATTGTAGCTTCCTTCATATGATTCTGCGTAGTGGAGAAGATCCACTTTAGCATTGTAATTTTGTCCAGTGTTTTCCTAATTATTCGCCTGATGTTTGTCATCATCGCCGGAGGTATACGCGGGAAGAGCAGGTGGGCTTTTTCTTTTTAGATGGTGTTGTATGAAGGGAACTTTAAGCCTCATTATTAAATATTCGAAACCACAATTAAAACCCGGACTTGGGTCGTTTTTTTTTTTGGATGGGAGGTGTTACATCCATTTATTCAATTTCGACTGGTGATGTGTTTTACCTATGAATCTATTTAGACCAAATTCAGAACCTTCCACTAATGCCGTTCCAAAGATGTAGAAAAATCGATGTATTGTCCACGACGTTGTTTTCAACAAATTAAGAATCTTCTACTATTAAATAAAAATTAATGATTACCATGTATGTGTGATGTCACGCCCACTTATGCAGAACCGCCCACTTTTTGACTAATGATTTTTATTGATTTCGAAGTTACTTGGAGCAAATTCAGTAACTTTAGCTATAACCGTTTTCACGATAGACAAAAATTAATATTTAATTTATATGGGCGGTGCCGCTTCCACTTATAAAATTCCGCCCAGTTTTTACTGATGATATATATTGACCACCAAGTTGTTTTGCCCAGTTTAAAAAAAATTCTAATTCACACAAAGTTTAAATTCTATAGCAAATTTTGTTTTCAAGTAAAACTTAGGCAATACAAAGGTGTTAACTCTAACGTCAATAACTGGCGAATCAATAAACTTACAAAAACCGCACATATATAAGGGCTTACAATATAAAATCGGTTGGCGCATTTCAGAAAACATCAATTACAACGAATTTTATAGCTCTCTTTTATATATATATAGATTCCATTTTAGGATTAATATATCCATTAAACCCAAGCAAAATTCTAAGTTGCTCTAATGAACACCAGCAGATCTAGCACCATAATGGTAGAAATGTCTTCCAATGAAACCTTTTGTCTCCCTAAACATTTCAATCTAAACCTATCAAAAACTCAACATTCATATGTGTTCCGCTGTCTCTGATGCCTGTGAGGGCACATTCTCGCGATTCTCATCAGATGCGCTCTTAGTCCACAATATTCTGTAAGAAATATCGTTTCAAGTCTGGTCTGCCAAACTGAAGAAATTCAGAGCAGCGAGTTTTAGCGCGCCTAAGTATTCAATACATCAGCTGCTTCATTATCACTTATTCCACAGTGTCCACACAACCAAAAAAACTATTTCCAAGCGCCGGTTTTTGAAACGTATTCGAGCAATATTTGCCTAGTTTGTGCCGATGTGGTATGGTAGGCAAGACACCCGCCTAGCAATCAGAAGGTCGTCGGTTCAATACCGGGCCAGACCATCTTAAAAAAGACAAAAAATTTTTCGACAGCGGTATAGCCTCATAACTATAGCTAGTAACTGTTTATTTGCCGTTCGGAGCCGGCGTTAAACTGTAGGTCCTTTCAATGAGCTTAAAAAAATAGAATCGGGTGCAATTCATTGACTGAGAGACGTCCACATGTTGCTTCATGGAATGTTATGGGAATTAATATACGAGTAAATAGATAATATAAAAATCGAGCCGAGTACTCTTTAAGCAGCTTGACTGTCAGAGAATATAATAATGGCCTTACTCTTGAGGCCACTGTCTATGTTGATTTCTGCACATATTTGATTAGAAACTTTGAAATTCAGTTATAAGCATGGAAGCAGAAAATTCTATATTTTAATAATTATACCTGTATTTACAAAAGATGCTATAAATTTTCTCACAACTTTAAAGATTTTAAAATTCCTCTGATTATGGATTATTTACAACAATGGTATGTAACAATGACAAGAACAGACAAAAACAATGCTATAAACGAAAGAAAACAAAGAAACATAAAATTTTGTGATAAAAAAAAAAAACGCTAAAGCATAAGAATAGAAAAACGGCAAAGAAATATTCGTATTTGAAAGGAAAAGGATTACTACAATATTAACAAGCAAACAGCAACAAATGCTACACAATACCAGCAACAGAGGCTGAAACAGCAAACATTTTACAAAATACAACATCCGGTGAAACAATAAAATTTTTGCTGCTGTTATTGTTGAATCAAAGTATACACTCTGAACGAAGAGGATGGCATACTGAAAGAAGAGCGAAATATTAAGCGAATATAGGGAGAGGAAAAACAAAAATAACAAAGGCATACTAAGGTTCCATATTTATTTAAGTTTAAATAAGAAATCATTCTCTATAGATTTTAAAAAAGCGGTTTACTAACTATTAAAAGGTCAAGCAAGCAACATAATTTGTTTAAGGTTTTTATGCTAAACGAATAATAAACCACAAAGGTATTCATTTGATTTACTTACTCATCAGAACGATTTTAAATTTTCTAAGAAAAAGCAGCCATTTTATAGTTGCAAAGCTTCATATTTCCTTCGTCCCTGTCAAATTTTCAGCATTCGTGAGAATACAAGTCTTTTTTGTCACCACGCGTATTTTACGAAAATAATTTCTAGAAACTTCCATGCATTCACATATTTAATTGACTTCTACAAGCAGTGCCACAATAATATCGAGACACTTAAGAGCTATTATAGAACCAGAAATGTTAGTCTTCAATTTCGTTAAAATACCGATCAAAGAATAGTTAGCAATTACCCACTTATTTAAGGTATTTAAAGATTATTAGCCTCTAACATGTCAGTCAATCTTTTCATTTCTATGAAGATCTCACAGTTCATTTCAGTTAAATATGATATCGTACTAACGATCATTTGCAGTTGAAAATAAACATAAAGCCGCTGGCAAACAAATTTAAAGTAAAATGAATTCAACTACAAAAAGGCTTTTATTAAGGATATTAAAATATTGTTACCAAAATAAACAATGTCTAAAGAAACGATACACTTAATGGGTACAGCAATAGTCTTAGCTATAAACCTTATTGTGGCACTTATTCTGTGGGTTTGTGTCAAGGCCACCTTCGTAATGTCATACTTAATTTGTGTTATTAATAGTGTTACCCCTTGCGTATTTAATTCGGTCTAAATGTCCATATAAACCATCAGTCATAAAGTGGGCGAAATTGAATAAGTAGGAGTGGCACCTACTACACGGAGTAAATACTGATTTTTTTATATCTTTGGAACGGTAACAGTGAAAGTTTCTCAATTTGATCTAAATAAGTTCGTAGTCAGTCCAAGTTCCAATCAGTTAAAAGACTGATGAAATTGAATAAGTGGGTGTGGTACATCCCATACATATTAAGTATAGATTTTTGTATATCTACAGAACGGTTAGAGTGGCAGTTTCAGAACTTGATCTATATGACTTGTTAGTCAATACTTAACATTATTTTAATGCATTCCTATAAATTTTTCTTAAGGGGAACACATTATAAAGGTTCCCAGCAACTCAGGCAGGCTTACTCTAATTAATTTACTAATTCAAGCAAAAATAACAAAGGTGTTAAGCAAACAACCAAAAAAATAAATAAATAAAATTTAATATTTCTTTATTTTGTTTTAGACTGTCGAATCAAATGTTTCAGTTATAATTTTTTACTTGTTTATTAAGAAGTAAAGGGTGTTTCATTAAAGAGTTCGTATTTTTAAATTTGTATAAAACAAAGTGTATCTCACACACACTTACCTATATTTTTTATTTAAGCGAATAAGGCCTATCGATGCCTTTGTGTATGGAATATATTTAACAGCGTGCATGTTAATGGCGCGCATCCAAAATGTTAAATTTTCAATGATTCTGGAGCATAGATCAAGCTATACTTGGCAAAGAGCATTGGTTATGTAGGTTTTAATAGATGCTGTCATTTGCAAGTTATTTGTACAGAGATTCAATCCATGCAGGAACATGGGGACTTCTCTCAGTCACTGAACTGTACCCGATTCTATTTTTAAACTCATTGAAAGGGACCTACAGTTTAACGCTGGCTCCGAACGGCAAATGCATTTAGAAAAGTTTTCAATAGTATTTATACTCATAACCAGTTACAAGCTAATGTTATGAGGTGATATCGCTGTCGAAAGCTTTTTTCATTTTTTTAAGATGTTCTGGCTTGATATTAAGCCGACGACCTTCTGGTTGGTAGGCGGGTGTCTTACCCAACATACCACAGCGACACAAAAAAAAAAATTTAAGAAAATAACACAACCAAATGTTTAATGGTATCAAATCACACGTTCTCGGTGGCTAGTTCACATCACCTTCACGTGAGATAGCTATGCTCTCAAACCGCAAAACGTTCATTGTACATAGCACCGTCCTCTTAAACCACATACCATATCATTACACCATACCATACCAACGTCATTCTTAACAAAATATGAATGGATAACGATAACAATACAAACTACGCAGTTTCTAGCCCCAGCAAAGATTACGAAAAAACAAAATTTAATTGTGGTTTCGAGTATTTAATAAAGAGGCTTTAACTTCCCTTCAGACAACTCCATTCAAAAAAATAAAGAAGAAGCTCCCCCACCAACCTTCCAGCTTACCACTGGTGATGATGACAAATATCAGACGAATGGTCAGGAGAAAACGCCAGCTACTGGGAAAAGAATACAATGCTAAAGTAAAGATTACCACCAATTTGCAAGGATATTCACCACTGCATAATCATATGGGGCGGCCTACAGTGGATTAATCATCTACTTAGTTTTAAAGGTCAAATTGATTAATGAAACTGAAAAAAAAATAATGGATGCTTTGTGGAAAGCCAACATGTTCCCTATATAAGTGATGAAAAAAAAAAAATGAAACAACCTAAGACTCACAACAAACAAAGACTTTCCGGTGATGTATCATAGAACGCATTAAAATTCGACAATTTTTTTTTTTTTTTTTTTTTATGACGTACACATTAATTGAGACATGGGATGATTTTTCGATTAAAAATTAGGTTCAGTTTCAAACTGATCCACTCACCATCTTTTGCACGTCTTGTTTGGGCTTAAAAAATACCCAACCCACCGGGTTTTATTATTATGTTGATTGGTTTTTTTTTTATGTTTTATAACTGCTTCCAAATTTCGTTTAATTCGACAATATGTTTTGTTTGTTAGTAAAATTACGTTGTTTTAAGATCTATAATGCAATTTTGAATTCTTTGAACATTAGCTCAGAGCTGAGGAAAAGATGTAAACCAGTGATTTGATAATTTTTGATTTTGAAAAAATTTTTAATTCATTATCATTTTCGACTAGAAAATGCGACCGAATTAATTTGTACTCCCAAATCGTACATTTTTAACTTCTATGTTGTAAATAAATAACAAAAACCTCCAAATAAAAAAAAGCCATCTGAGTTTTTTTTTTAATATAAAGCCCAATAAAACCAGGGTAGGTTTAATTGGGTTACTCAGTGGGTTGCCAACCCTGGTCCATGATGTTTTGGCAAAATAAACTGAATAAATGATAGCTAATTCAACAGATGTGACTTGAGTTATATGGCCACTATCAATTGCTAAAGCTTGGTAATCCCTATTGGATGACACGATTTGAGCTGAATTTAATATCTTATCTAAATTTTCTACTTAATCTCAGCTTATATTTTTTTATATTTAAAAATATGTTGAAATTTATTTATATTTTACTATAAAAAAGCCCTCAAAAAATTTTATTTTGCCTAAATAAAGACATAAAAAATTTAATTCAAAACTCTATGTGTGATATGGAAAAACATAAATATTTTTTTCCATTTTTTGGTACTTTTTAGCGAAAGAATTAAATAATTAAATCATCATGAGTGATTTGACGAGTGCATAATGAAATTGAATTGGATTAAAGGCTAAAAAATACTGTTGACATCTGTCTGTGTAGTGCACTGAATGTTTTATGCAATTTTTTCTATAAAAAAAAGAAATTTAAAAAAATTGTACACAAATAACTCTGTAGTTAAATAATAAAGTTTGTCAAATGCACACGCAGACACATAAACACAACTATTTGTAAATTTTTTTGGTGAATCTGTATATGTATAACTAGAAATTGTAAAAAAAAAAAACAGTTAAATAGAGAATTTAAAAAAATATATCAATTTTTAACAAAACAATTTAATTTTAAAAATAACAAAAACTATCACAATCAATTTAATATGACTTTCATTGTATATTTTCAAATTGAAGAAAGAGCTCTTTCCTAATAAGCCTTCTTTTTAAGGAAAAAAGATATAATTTTTTCTGCAGTTTCAAAAAAGGATTTTTCTTACTTTGATAATAACATCCTTTTTTTTCTTAATAATAAGTTCCTTTTGAAACTTTTTAACTTATAAAAATATTTCACGTGTCTTCATTGACCTTTGTTTGGTCATTATTTGTTGCAAAATAGTTATGTTGAAAAGTCAAACCAAGTGAAAATAATATAAATTTCTTAAGAATTCTATCAAATATTACCTTTACCCATCCGGTGTTGCCCGGATGGTATAAATTCTTAACTAATACGAGCATCTTGCTGAGAATAAAAATCCACTTGAAATATTTTTAAAATTTATATAAAACTAGATAAATCCCGGCATGCTTCGCTACCCTTATCTTAATAACATAATATCTTAGTCAAATTTTTTGCCCCTTTCCTCCATTTTTTACCCTTTGGCTACAAATTCAAACATTTGTGATAGCTTATCAAAAAGCCTTCCAAAATGACTGTATGATCTGCGTTTTAGCAGTATACTTTCTTCAAACAAACACGCTTTCATTTTTATATAGTACTAGCAAAACACGGCGTACTTCGTTACCACCACTTTAGTTCTTCAGATATTCACTTCCTCTGACCCTATCCGCCCGAGATTTTTTTCGTTGAATCAGTTTCAAAAGAAAGTGCTTAGTTCGCTCGCTGTAACAGTTCTGAAGATATTCTACAATTAAGGTTTGCTTTCTATGGGGTTAATTTTTCCCTAATCCTAGCCTGCCCAGATTTTTTTTTATTGGTTTTCTTAGAAAGGGGTTGTGACAAATTTCAAATAGTATTCGGAATATATTTGCTTTTGCTGATTATATCAGACCTATATTTATTCCAATAAATTAGTTTCATAGAAGAGTGATTGGAACAGAATTTGAAAACTGTCGCTATAAAAGATTTTTTATATACGATAATTAGAATTTGCTCTGTATGGGGTATATCTTTTATATCCGCCCTACATTTTTTTCAACAAATTTAGTTTCATAGGAAAGTAATAAAAGTAGTTTCATAGTAAAGTTTTATGACTCTGGCTCATATCTTTCTTTAGATATGCGATTGCGAATATTTAGTTTATACGTGGGATACCTCTCCTCTTAATCCCATCGCTAAAAATGCAGCCTATGTCTCCTTCTAGGCATACAGGATGATACAGTGAAAATTTCATAAAAATCGGTTCAGCCGCTTAGCGATCTATAGACTTCAAACACACATATATACATACAAAGAAACACGCATTGATTTTTATATATAAAGATTTTATCGCAGTCAGTGTAACAGTATTCGAAAATTAATATTTGCTTTATATGAGGGGTACCTTCCCCCTGATTAGATCAGACCCCTACATATATTCCAGTAAATTAGTTTCATAGAAGAGTGTTTCGAACAAAATTTGAGAACTATCGCTATAATAGTTTCTTAGATATACGAAAATTAAAGTTTGCTTTGCCTCTCCCTCTGATTATATCCACCATGCAATTTTTCAAATAAATCGGTTTCCTACGAAAGTAGTTGGGCTAAAGTATTATGACTCTGGCTGAAACAGTTCTTTAGATATGCAATTATTAATATTTGGTTTGTCTCCTTCCAAGCATACAAGATAATACCGTGAAAACTTCAAGAAAATCAGTTCAACCGTTTAGCCATCTATGGACTTCAAACGCACATATATACATACATACATACATACAAATAAACAAACATACATTGATTTTTATTTAACAACTAGGTAAAACCCGGCGTGCGTCGCTACCACCATCGTAATTATTATCTTAAATGTTATTTTAGTTACAATCCTTCTACCACTATCCACCCTGGATTTTTTGCACTAAATCAGTCTCATACGAAAGTAATCGTGGCAAAGTTTTATGACTCTGGCTATTAATGCTCTTTAGATATGCGATTATTAATACTTGGTTTGTATGGGTTATCTCTCCCCCTGATAGTGTCGAATAAAATGTTCCCTCTGTCACCTTCCAGCCACACAGTATGATACGTGGAAAATTTGAAGAAAATCGGTTCAGCCGCTTAGCCGTCTATAGACTCAGACACAGATATATACATACATACATACATACATACATACATACAAACAAACTCACATTGATTTTTATATATAAAAATATAAATTCTCTGAAAAATAAAATCAGTTTTGTAAAATACGAAATTTTAAAAACTAATTAATTTAATTTTTAGTAATAAATTTTAGTGTTTATTTGTATAAATTAATTAAAATTAAAAATTAATTAATAAAAATTAAATTAATTAATTATTAAATTAATTAATAAAAATTAATTATAATTAAATTAATTAATTTTTATTAATTAATTTTTAATTTTAATTAATATAAATTAATTAATTTTAATTAAATTAATTGTAATTAAAAAATTAATTAGTTTTAAATTAAAAATTAATTAGTTTTAAATTAATTAATTTTTATTAAAATTTATTTATTTATTATTTTAAATTTAATTAATTTTTATTAATTAATTTAATAATTAATTAATTTAATTTTTAATTATTAAATTTTAGGGATAAGATATTTAGCTCTGACTGATTGTAAAGCTTCGGTTTTAGGACATCTGATGTACTGCAGAAGAACCGTTGTTCGGCAATTGCAGCAAAAAGTTTTTTTAATCTGGGAACGTACACTTTATTAGGAATAAAACAAGTATTAACGCATTGATTTTCATGAATTATGGTTTATTTTATTTCTATTATATTCAGTTTTATGAATAAGTAGTGAAACAGGTAAATGATTGCTGCTTTTTACTTTTTATTTTGATTTTTAGAAATCAAAAATTTCATAATTTTTCAATTTTTTTTTTATAATTTGTTTCTCAAATCTTCAAAAATAATGGTTATATTAAAAAATCATATCGAAATGACTTGAAGCTGATATAATTTAGAATTTTGTAATATATGGCTTAACGAAATCGAATAAGTCGTTTCAAAGTTGTCATAAGATTTATGCAGCAGCTTCTTCGAAAATCTCACATTTTAGAAAAAAAAAATGCTTAAAAAAATTAATTATCCATAGAATCCGAAATGCTGCTGATTTTTGGAGTAAGGCGACTATAGCGCAAAAAAATATATTAAATATCAAAGGTATTTTTACTTGTTGCATTGTGTTTTGATATCATTCAAATAAATGAATTTGTTAGTTTCCCCTAACATCATATGTCATAGAGTCCGGTCATTCGGACAGCGATGATAGAAATAGGTATTACCGCTCAAATTAAACGGCTTAAGTAAAGAGGGGGACTTTTGACTCAATATAAAGAGACTTTACATATGCTTTTTCTATACATTAACACTGTAGCCCCAAGTCAAAAATCTATTGTACTAGATTTTTACTTAAAGCAGCCATTGGTGCTTTTACAAAAACAGGAAATATCTTTAAGAGAAGCAACTTAATTCTGTTACCATACGTATTTAAAATTTCAGAAACTTTAGTACATTCTCCAAGATTTTATGCACAGAGAAGCTATTGAATAAATGTTGAACTGTATTAGTAACCAATGTTGCTAATATTGGGTTTTCGAAAAGATTAAGTAGATGGCTCTAAATAGTAATATTTCTAGTAATATTAATTGCATCAGGCAACACTATATCTTGTTTGACATTTTAAGCTTCATTTTTTTAAGACATTATTCATTATAAAATTAGTGTAAGTTGTGAATTTGTTCCTTACGAGCTTCTACAATTTGGTTAAACGATGGATTCTGATCTCTTATGTCAACAGTTAACGAGATTGAAGCAAGCAATTCAATTAAAACGGCTAGATTTGATCAACAGGAAAGGTGTTGTGTATCATTATGACAACGCCAAACCACACACAATCTGATGAGCTAGCAGAATTCTAAGAGAACTTAGCTGGGAATTTTTGCTACCTCCAACAATTAGCCCGGACATTGCACCTTCAGATTATCCTTTGTTTCGATATCTGCATAAATCTCTTAATAGCGTAAACTTAAATTGAGTAGACCCCAGCAAAATGCAATTGGATAAGGTTTTAGCCCATAAAATCCAGATGCTATAAACTGATAGAATAATGGCTTTAGCCCAAAATGACAAAAAGTAGTCGTTCAAAACGGCACATATTTGGTTTTATAAAGCTCGCTTCAAATATAAGAATAAATTTTTTCCTTTTATTTAAATTTGTTACCGAACTTTTTCGAACACCCAATAAATAGTAAATAGTCTTATACATATATGTATATTGTATTAAACAATAAAAAGGTATTGCGAGTACATCCAGACAGACAAAAGTTTAATTTAAATTTTCAGTAGACTTTCTATCGAAAGAGCTATAGATGGCATGATGTCAACTAAATCAAAAACCGAAATAGTTTATGTTTGAGCCATTGAATGAAAGTTTTTGTAATTAACTCGAACAATCCTGCCCAATTTTGACCTTAACTAAATGAATTTTAAGAAATTACTGCGATTCAGAAAATGTATCAGATTATAATAAAGACTTATCCGGAGTCGTATTCAACTATAAAGATACTCTACCGATGTTTACATTAATTAATCTTTAAAAGTGTTACTGCTTTAATTAATATTAGCATTCTTGTTGTCGGAACATTTAAAAGTTTCTTTGTTGTATTATACATATGATTGAGTAGTGCTGAAGATCCTTGCTAAATGGTGGTGGTGATCCTTACTTAGCATTATATTTTTTTTTTTTTTTGCAATATCTGGCGTTTTCTTTTTTTCGATTGTTTTTTTTCGTCATGTCCTCTGTTGGGGATTCGAATCAGAGAATGACAATAAGTACTCACAACAAAGTATACATAGGTACTTATCTATATTTTTAGATGTCGTGTATACCTATACATTAACAACATACAAATAGAATTCCACTTCATGCTTGTAGCAAACATGTCTTCTGTACACATCCATAATCCACAACATGTTTGTATCCATGTTATGCGCTATAGCTTTAAAAGAACTTGTGTGCGCGTATACACATGCATTAAGAGTATGTGTATTAATGAGAATAGATATTGAAAGTACGTTAAGTACTCGTGTGCATAATACGGATTAATAAAAGAATGTATGGATGAATAAAAGAAGTTGGAAGCTTTTACATAAATGTTTGTGTTTGTTGTTTTTTTTTTTTTGTGACAGGCCGAAGAAACAATCCAAGACAGAAAAATTGTATTTTACACATTAAGCAAATTCTTTGAATTTTTTATATAGTGTGGCAAGTTCAAAAAAATCAAAAAAAAAATATGTTTAGTTTTTAGAAAAACCAAAAACTGTAGTAGGCTGCGACAAACAGCAACAACAACTGTCAACAGCTTTGGAAATTAAATTGGAGAATGAAAGTTTTTAATTTTGTGTTAAAACATAACACCAACAGACGTTTTTATAGATACCAGAAGTCCTAGGTTGTTACATTGGCGACGAGGATTTTTGAATCATAAAAAAAGGAATAATAAAGATATATTTCGAAAGTTGAGTCAATAACAAAAAAGGAAGATTTGTAAGAGAAAACAATGTATGTGTATATTTTTACATATACATACATGTATGCATGTTTAGTTTGGCTCAATTTTGGTATCTGGAAATGCTAAAAAATGCCGACTGATAAGAAATTACTTCTTTATCTGATATAGAATCAAAAGCAACATGCCGTAAAAGGAAATATTTTATTCCGACAAAAGTCAGAGGCTGCAATCAAAGTCAGATACATTACACAGAATACGGGTTGATAAAGAACTAGCTGATAAAAAGAATTGAGTCGTATATATCTGTAGTGGACAAAGTTGTGCTCATAGATTAACAGCAAACTCCGACAAAACGGAATATGTTGTAACATCTAGATCAGGCAACATGGTAGAAGTATCAGGCGGAGGTAAGATATTTTTTATGAATGTAAGCCACTTAGAAAAAGTCCCCACAGATAACAACCACTATCATCATCACCAGTCTTACCAGAAACAGAAGCAATTTTCGGTTACAATAAACCACAATGTTCCTCTTGGGTCATACAGCAGTCCTCACAGGCAGCAGAACAACCGAATATGATGCCTAAAGAAAACATGTTGGCCAACAAGCAAAATATAACTATTCGTCTTAGAAACATTGGAGGGATGTGGCAAACCAGTTCAAATGAATCAAATAAATAAGTTTAGTTTATAAAAAAACTAAAAACTGTAGTAGGCTGTGACGAAACGTCTACAGCATTGGAAATTGAATTGAAGAATAAGATTTTTCTGTTTTGCGTTAAAACATAAGATTAACAGACGTTTTTATTGATAGATAACAGAAGTCCTAGGTTGTTACATATAGCAATTAAACACTCATTTATAACAAAAATGCCTGGTACGAGGCCGAATTTATATTGAAGCTACCTAAGTAGGAAAAAAACATTTTTTTTTTTTTCAAAAACCATTCATTTCTCAACATAGTCTCCTTTTAGCTCAATACACATAGTAAGACGATTTTCCAACTTTTTTATACCATCAGAATAATACGATTTGGGATCTCCTCAAAATGCGCATTAGTTTCGGTAATCACTTCTTCATTTGTGTTGAATCTCTTTCCTGCGAGCCATTTTTTCAAGTTTAGAAACAGGAAAAGTCACTAGGGGCTAAATCTGGACTATAAGGCGGATGACCAACCAATTCAAAGTGGAATTCTCGTAGTTTTAGCATCGTATCTAATGCTGTGTGAACCGCTGCGTTGTCTTGAAGAAAGAGCACTTTTTTCTTGTTTAAATGTGGTAGTTTTTACTTGATAGCATCAACCAATTGATCCAATAATGCACGATAATACTCTCCTGTGATTGTGGATCCCTTTTCAAGATAATCAATGAGCAATATTCCGTGTGCATCCCAAAATACAGTGGCCATAACCTAGCCGATTTCGCTGTCTTCGCCTTCTTCGGAGCACTTCCACCAGCTTCCACCAATTGCTTCGATTGATTTTTGGTTTCAGGTGTGTAGTGGTGGAACCACGTTTTATCAACAGTTATTAATCTACGCCAAAAATCAGCAGGATTATGCTTTATCATGTCCAAACACCGCTGTGAAGTGATCTGTCGAACTCGTTTTTGTTCAGCACTGAGCAAACGCGGCACCCATCTTGCCGATAGCTTTTTCATATGCAAATGTTCATGCAAAATGTTGAACACACGTTCATATGATATGTTTACCATTTCAGCAACCTCAGGTATTTTGACCTGGCGGTCATTCATAACGATATCGAGAATTTTTTTGATATATTCTTCAGTAGCCACCTCTTTTGGCCTTCCTGTTGATGGTATTGTTGCAGTGCTTGTTCGGCCCCGTTTAAATTCAGCAATCCAATATTTTACCATATAATCTGACGGAGCAGATTCGGCGTACACGAAATTCACTTTTTTCCATTTTCCAAGAAACACAAAAGTTGCTTACTTCAAACGACTACAACAAATAAACTAATCGATGAATTTGGCTAAAATTTTAAGAGCTGACGTTTGACAGAACGTAATTTCTAAGAAAGAAAAAGTTTTTGTGTTTGTGCTGCCATCTAGCGCTAGGTAGTTTCAATGTCAACCCGCCCTCGCAATTCAGCATAGAAAAATCAAATGGTTATTGCGTTTGTTATTGTATTTTGTATTCCCATAGCAATTTTTTATTTTAATTTATTTATTTTTTTCTGGGGGGAAACCTATTGAGAGCACTAGATTCTTTAAAAGTCGCTAAAAAACTTGAGCGAAATATTAAAAAAAAATAAAATTTTCCTATTTCATCCACAAAATTTAAAATGTGGGTAATCCCCAAAATTAGACAGTAAATAATAAGCCAATCGAAGTTCTTAGGTTTTCATTAGCCTTTGAACTTTTGAAGTGTATGATACAAATTTCAATAATGGAGAACTGTGATGAAATTTTAAAGAAAATAGATAATAATTATAACAGTACTCAAAGCTCAAATTATTTTATTTTTCATATTTTATTTGCAATCTATTTATAATTAAAATAATAAGCAAATTTTATAGCTACATTAACAAAGAATATAACAGAAGCGTTAAATTACATTAAATTTAACTATAAAATTAAACAATTTGAGAAAAATATACCATTTATATATAACAAATAAAACTTAAGATTTATACGGGAGATCTTGTACGTACAGTCTCTTAAGTCGTCTAACTTCATCACTGTTGTCTAAGAGCATTATTGCTAGATCGCTTAATCTCTGCAAATAGTTTGTGCTGTGTTTCTTTATTTCATCTCATATGTATGGTACATTAAATTGTGGTATTTCGTATATACCATGGAGCATCTAATATAAGTCTAAGGATTTTCGACAGATTTTTTGAATTATGTCAATATTGAAGTAGGAAGCTGTACTCCATAATTGTATTCCATAGGTCCATATCGATTTTAAAATAGTTTTATATAAAAGTAATTTGTTGTTTATACTTAATTCTGATTTTGGACCAAGCAGCCAGTACATTTTATTTGTTTTAGTTTTCAGTTGTTTTCTTTTCAATTGTATATGAGTTTTCCAGGTTAACCAACGATCAATGTTAAGACCTAAATAATAATTTCATCTCCATTTAGGTTTACGGCAGGGCAGTCACCTTTTCTAAGAATAAATGTAACATGAATAGATTTTTCTGCATTCACCTTAATGTTCCACATTTTTAACCAATTACCAAGTAAATCAAGTTGTGCTTGAATAGCATTTGATGCCATGTTTGCGGATTCATTAGCTGCTAATATAGCGGTATCATCAGCGTACGTTGCTACTAAAACATCATCATTTGTTGGCATATCAGAGGTAAATATTGTGTAAAGAGTTGGGCCCAATACGCTTCCCTGTGGTACACCAGCTTTTATAACTCTGATATCTGTTTTCGTCGTTGATATTGATATAAAAAGTTCTATCACTTAGATAAGACTTGAGCAGGAGATAATACGGAGCGAATGTTTCAATTTATATAATAGGCCGTTATGCCATACTCTGTCAAATGCTTGTTTAACATCAAGAAAAACAAATGAACAGCAGTATTTGTTTTCAAAAGAGTCTCTTATTGTTTCTACAATTCCATGGCTTTGTTTGAGATTCCCATGTTTGCTACGAAACCCGAATTGATGGTCCCAACTCAAATAAATACCGAAGAAAGAAATGCTTGCTTTGAAGCATTCATGGATTTTGATTTAGAAGACTCTCATACTTTTAGTAGCGTTGAAGGCTCCAATTTTCGTAAGTTTATTTAAAAGTGCCTACAAATTGGTGGAAAGTATGGTAAAAATGTTGATTTAGACAGTTTTATTCCCAGCGCAAGTAAAATGAAAAACCCAATCGATAGCGATAAGATAAAAAAAAGAAATAAAACCACACATACAGAATCCTATTATCAATGATGAGTCTGAAGTTACAGTCGATACGTGGAGCGACGATTTCAATAAGAGAAATATCTCGTATGCTACTTTAGACTTCCAAGTAAATTTCAAATATTATGTCTTATACAGCAGTTAACATAAAAGAAATAATAAGCAACCTTTTTGAAGAATTCGATGTAACTGATATATCAAATGTGGTGTTCGTAACAAATCGCATAAGTGATATTTTAAGTGCACTACGAGACTTCACAAGATTAAACTGTTCCGCCCATCTTATTTCTAATGTCCTAGGCGATGCTTTTGAATCTAAAAATGAATCAATTAAAAGGAATTACAAATGTTTGCAAAAAAAAAAAAAAAATTCTTTGAAAAGGCTAACAAGCAGCAATACTTGAGTCAGTTTTTAAAAATTATACAAAAATCAATGAAATTCTAGTAGACGATGTTCAAAGTATGTTAAGCATTAATTATTCTGTCCTTCAAGGTTTAGTAGAGATTTGTAGAGACTTCGAAATAATTTTCAAAAACCTTCAAGCGAGTCTGTCTTCGTCTTTCGCTATTCCATTACTTGATAAAATAAAAATGATTTGCCATTTTTAAAATAATGAAGAAGTTGATTAAAAGTTGATCTAAAGATTAATATAATATTGCAATTGGAGAAATTGAGTTCAAATTTAAATATTTTATATAAAGCAGCATTGCTTATATGGTATATCCTCCTGCAATATTTTATAAACAGTCAAGTGAAGTAGACCAATATTTATTAGAGAATTTTTTATTATTATGAATTTTTAATGATAATAATTTTATCAAAACATTTTTATCAGTTTTTTAAAAACCGTTGAAAATATTTTAAAAATAGTTCGTATATGTCAAGTATAAAACTCTTACCTGTATAACAGCGATTTGAAAAGGTTTTATTTTGTAGAAATATACACTAAGTATAGTCTGTGAGTACTCGAGTATAAATATACACATACCCAAGTATAAGTATACTCATGCTAATTAAAACTTTACACTTATAAGTGCGGGTATGACAGGTATTTCACGCAACTACTACTTATAGTTATTTAAGTTGCGTGGGTATCGTTTTATTTTTATCTTTACTCACTCATACATGTTTGGCTACCAATACTTTAAAAGTACGAAAAACTATACTTTTGTTATTATCTCATTCGAACATAGGCCGCGTGTGTTGTATGCGTGCATGTACCAATACACCATGCCACCAGTGCTGCCAGCTTGTGTATAATTACACATGTTGTGTGTGTAGTCTGTGTGTAATTTTACTTTTTGTTTATCGTTTTCTTTGAATCATCGACAGGCAAACAGTTACTCTTCTCTTTTGTTTTCACACGCATAGGCAAAAAATAAGCAAAAAATTAACGAAGAAAACAAGTTGAAAATACAGTGCAAAGTGGGCTGAGTGAGAGACTCTCAAATTACTACCCTTATCATAAAATATATTGATATTAGATTGCCAGATTAAAATTTAATCGCTATATTTTGAATTTTCGAAATTTCACATACGGAATTGGCTGATTTTCAAAGAAACCGAATTCAATCATAAAAGTACAAAAACTACTGTTAAGCATGGAGGATAATTTGTGATACAGTCTTGAATGGCTGGTTACGACATTTCATAGTTTTTTCTATACTAAAGTGGAAAAATTTTTTATCGCAATATTCGAAAAGAAAATATAAAGCAAAGTGTAGAGAAAAAGGTTATCTCAAGCAATATCCCATTCTACCAAGACAGCGATCTCAAGCAAACATGGGGTTATGCAAAGGTCTGCTTGATCCATACCTGACCCAATCTTACAAAGACACCTGCACAGAGCTCAGAACCTAATATAACTGATCATTTTTACTAGGAATTGATTAGAAGATTTTGTCAGTAAAAGCTTAACACCCTACTTCAGCTTAAGACGACATTATCATTGAGCTGAACGAATGCTTACTGACTTTTCTGCATAACAAAGTATATGTAAACTATCACTAATTGTTCCATTATTGCATTCCAAGTATTCATACCATGCTTTGATCGGTTATGCGTTAAACTTACTGTTATTATTGAATAAAATAATGGTTTTCTTATTATTCGATGTATTATTAAGGCCACGAAAAATCTATACATGTTTTTAGAGGACTTTTCTATAAAAAATAAAATAAAAGAAAAAAATCAGCAAAAACAGAATTTTGTGTGTAATTCTTCTTCATGTGATTTGTGATGCCAATTGGGTGTAATTCTCAAAGCTATTCGCAACACTGTACGCCTTCCCTATATAGTTAGAAACAGAGAATAGAACAGTATATACGACATTTCGCCAAAATATTAATAAAAATAAAAATATCATATGCTGCTAGATTTGACGGTAATCATCTGAAATTGAAATTATATTTTTATAATTTTTCTTTTTAACCCAATTCCAAATCTTTTAAAGACGTTCACACAACAATACCCAGTAAGTGCCTTCTGCTCTTAATGCTACCCTTTTGCTGCAATACGTACAGTAAATAAAAACATACAGGTGTTACAATGATGTATACTTCCTTTATAGTCTGGTTGCGAATATTCAGTACTGCTTTTCCAATGTGTATGGCCATATTAACTTACTAACATAGAAGAAAATACGTACACTTTAACACATATGAAACACACTATAAAATATATGACTTACACATTTGTATGTATATGCGAGTGTGTGTACCATATACAAGATTGCAACAACGTTTCATTATTTTAGCACATAAATGTGTGCTGGCCAACATACATTTTAATGTATCGCTGTCAACGAACGAATATAAACGTTTCAATGTGTGTACGAGAGTGTGCGGAACTTTAACTTTCAACTCATATGGATATTGTGTATATTATTGTGGAAATATATTATTATTTGTTGTTGTATTTATTGTACAATTCATTAAATATTTGAAAGAAGACAACAACAACAACAAAAACTCAAATACGATTGTATCGTCTCTCCAACGTCGACAAGTTATACTGGTTTCGGGGGGTCTTCTGTTCATATTCAGCACTATGATTGTCGTTGTTGCTGCAGAAAGAGTTTGCTTATTGAATAGTTGCACTTACAAATGTGTTTGTCTGCTGTGTATGTATATGTGTAGGTATGTAACTATGAGTCCATACGTTAGACTACTGGCTATGTTTATAAATGCGTTTGTATGTGGTATGCCACCACTGGCAATTTACAATGGCATACATTGTTTATTGTGGAAATATGAAATATTTCAAGAATTAAGAATGCCACACATACAATCATTTACACACATATATACAAGTACATTGTACGTTAGTATTGCGTTCATATAAAAAACTCAATACATATGAGCTTTCCTTACATACCTATTTATTAAAAATTGTCCACATAGCCCAGCAGATACAATAACTTACAGGCAAAAATTACAGAAGCGACCACAGCGTATTTCATTGTCTTTGAGAGACATTTTTAAATTATATTGATTTTGAAATCGATACCAATTTAGAAATAATAGAAAAATAAATTCATATAAATATTTTATTTGTATGTATTTTTATAAAGAAAAACTATAATTTCTATTGTAGGAAAAGATAATAACAAAAATACTCTTAAATTTTTTATTTGAAAAATAAACAGAATATTTTGCTATGGTTTTCATTAAATTTAAAAATATTGCATATTAACATTTCTGCGGTTGCTTTGTCAGTTAGCAATGTTCATGATAAACAATTCTTTAGTTTCCTTTTTCTCATCTTCGTCGGCTAGAAAATCATCGTTCCGATTTGAATTTTTTTTTTTTTTTTTTTTTTTGTTAAGTTGGTACATCTGTTGTTGATGTTCCCGCTAAATCTTAACGTCATTTTTTATATTTGGTTTTCGGCATTGCAATAGTGCTTCCTGCGATTTTTCCATTATTTCCTCTCGAATGCTAAAACACATTCCCCGTAATGGTTTTTTAACTCGATTTAACAGATGGATGGTATTTGTTGCATTTTTCGCCAAAATATTTCGAATAATGATGGCACTGTGCGACGGTGCGTTATCATGGTGCAAAATCGACGAGTTTTCTGCAAACAATTCTGGTCTCTTTCAGCGAATTGCTTCACGCAAACGTCTAATAACGCCCAAATAATATTCTTTATTTACTGTCTGGCCCTCTGGAAAAAATTCATTATGCACTACATCGTTGTACCCCATTAAAAACGTAAGCATTGACTTCTTTTTTGATCTCGGCTCATTTGGTGAACGTCATCACTTAGCTGTCGTACTCATAAGCCCACGACTTGTCTCTAGTAGTAATCCTTTTGATAAATGGGGGATCGGATTCAGTCTCGGCAATCATATCTTTTGCGACCTCAACATTGCCAAAATTGTAAATAAGTCGCCAATACACATGGAGATAGATGTACTCTTGGCTACGTAGCTTTTGCAAACGTCAGGCTATGAAATTGTGAGAATATCAACAATAGATGTACCAACTTAACAAAAAAAAAAAAAAACTAAAATCGGATGTTATTTCGGAAACTTTTTGATCAAGGTAGTAATGCATGGTACAGGTTAGGTTAGTTGCCGCCTCGTTGAGTTAAGCCACGCTGCAACACACATAGTGGTCCGTTGTGATAGTACACATGAAGCGTTATTGGCGGATGACCGCACAATCCCGTAAATCAAGTCGGTAACCAGCCCGACATGAACCTGGCTGTTAATCTGATATCAAAGTTCGATAGTTCCGATAATCTATAGAGAAGGAGCGAGACAAGTGTAAAAAATCTAGCAATCTATGTCTGCTGGATACGGATACTGGCAAATGAAGTGAGCCATACCCTCCTCTTCCTCAATCGATCTACAACCTCGGCAGAAGTCATTCGCCGGTAAGAGCAGCCTTTGCGCGTGCTTAACCACAACACAATGCCAAATGATGATAGAGAGAGTAGAGGAGAAGCTCCCACGATTCAATTTAAACAACTAATTGGGACGCCTAACATCCAATCTAGTCTAGCGATGAAGCAAGGTTTTCCTCTGCCCAGGATCATTTTATTAAAATATTATATTATTAAAATAATTGCATTCTGCTCCGATATACGATTTTTGCTCATGAAACACAATACCGCCTTGATACCACCAAAAGTGAAAAATACCATTATTAAGACTAAAGCAACGTATTTGTACTAACAAACAAAAAATATTTTCGAATAAAGCAAAATTTGGAAGCACTTATAAAACCCACTAAAACCCAAAAAAACCCATTAAGAATCCCTATGAAACCCGTTGGTTGGGTTTTTACCAACCCTGATTATAACAGTTATACCAGGATAAATTTAGTTGTTCCAGATATCAATGAATAAATTAATTGTTTTATATCAAATTTCCGACAGAAGTTTAATTAGAAATAACAGCTTTCCATAGTAATTCAGAACATTTATTTACTACTTCAAAACTCAGTTGACTTAACATTCTTAATGTTAATATGTTAGAGATTTCAGTATTCATTTACTTGTACTCGAGTTCTCATTACGACAGCTCAAGCCCCACTCCACTTGAATTCAAGATCATCGCTATTCCACTCCTTTAACAGTGTAGTCGTGAACAAATAAAAATGCTATTCTAGATAATTTACCCACTAACGTAGTGCTGATAATAACTCAGAGAGCAAGAAATAGAATAGTACGACTTATCTACTTAAAACTTAGCGGTGAATCAAACTGAGATATACTTTAAGATTATGGTAATAGACAAAAGAGAGAGAGAGAGAGAGAGAGAGAGAGAGAGAGAGCTAGAGGCGGAGCATAACTATTTTTCTATATATAAACACAGTGGCAATGAATTATTCATTGCCAGAAGCTTTGGAAAGAAAATCATCATTTGGCGCAAGAAAAATCATATTTTGAACACAGAATCATCATAAAAGTAATGACACGGTGCGAAAAAAATAAAATACCTTGCAAGTGAAACTATTTTTCGGATAGGTGGTATTGAGTAGAGCAAGGGTCTGTTTTTGGATTATTTTTAATATAAAATAGTGCTCAAAAATGCATTTAAACTTGAAGAATTTGAAAAAAATTGAGTGAGAAATGTGTTTGCTAGCAAAAAATTTAGCCATAGATTTTCAAGAACTATAAAAATCCAAAAGTTACAGAAGTGAAACAAGCTACCGTGCGATGATTATCGGCCTTTTTTTTGGACTTGGTGAACATGTGGTTCCATCAAGATGGTGCCTCATTCCACACCATGAACCTATTGAAGGTTGATTTTTGTGAACAATTTATCCCACGTTTTGGAGCAACTTATTGGTCGCCAAGATATGCACTTTGGTCCCACTAGACTAGACTGTCGTGTACAAACAAGTCAGCCACAATACGAGCCCTGTAAGACAACATTGCAGCCGCCATTAGTGAGATACTAGCAGAAATGCTGGAAAAAGTGTTTCAAAATTTAAGCAGACGGATGGACCAGCTTTAAGAAGCAAAGGGCATGAATTCACTTGTCACCCTAACCAAATATTTCATTCAATTTTGCAAATTTTCTGTGCTTAAAGTGTAATCTATTTTGATATTCAACTTCATTTAAATTGACTTTTGAGAATATTAGACCAACGTTTTCAGAAGAAATCGTAATTTTTGGAAAATTTTTAAAAAGAATGAAAATCCAAATCTTTTCTATTCATAATGTATAAAAGGTCAAGAAGTGAAAGCTTTTATTAAACAAAATCGTTAAACTCACATCAAAATCAAAATTTCTTCATTTTTAAATTCACTTATTTTACAGTTTTCACACTGTTTTCATCTAAAGAAGTTTCAATGAAAGTAATTAAATTGATAAAATTAATAAACATACAACACTACGTTTGCAGAAATATACATTCATGCATACATAAGTGTTATATTTTCGTAAATTTTTGTGTTTTAATGTATGAAACTTTAGAAAATATGTTTCTTTTTTAACGAATATATTCCCTGCTATTTAAACTACTTCCTAATACCCATTTTTTCCGATATATCTTTGTGTAGATTAGACACAAAAACAATAAACTATACGTTGACTGACACAAAATTCTTACGTTTTAAGAATTAACTGTTGATTTGAAAAATTATAAAGGGTCCGCCAAATAATTTTTTTTTTTAAATGCTATAAAAAAACTACTAAATGTTTTGTTTTTTTATTTGAAAGTACAATCCTTCCGGTTAATAATGGAAAATAATTTCATTCAAATGGCTGCCTCGGCTGGCCATACAGTAGCCTACACGATCGCTCAAATTTTTAAGCTCATTATCGATTGTGTGCAGCTGTATTTCACCAATGGCTCCACGAATATTGTCCTTTAAAGCGTCAATTGTCTTTGGCTTGTTGGCGTAACACTTATCTTTGACGGCACCCCACAAATAATAGTCCAACGGTATCAAATCGCAGCTCCGAGGTGGCAAACTGACATCAGCTCTGCGGCTGATAATGAGATCTTCATAAACAGGGCGCAAAACATCGAGTGTAGCTTTGGCTGTGTGGCACGTAGCGCCGTCCTGTTGAAACCAAATGTTGCTAATAACCTCCTCTTCAATTTTTGTGAATAAAAATTCGTTCAACATGGCCCGATAACGATCGCCATTGACTGTAACGGCCACTCCTTGCTCAGTTTCGAAGAAAAATGGCCAATTATGCCTCTGGACCAAAATCCGCACCAAAGAGTGACTCGTCTTGGGTGTATCAGCTTTTCAATGTATGCGTGCAGGTTTTCTGTGTCCTAAATGCGACAATTTTGCTTGTTTACATACCCGCCAAGATGAAAATGAGCTTCATCTGAAAAGATGATTTCTGATTCTGCAACATTACCATGATTTTCAAAGTAATGTTGCAATATTTCCCAGCGTTGTTCAAGCATATACACAACCATATTCGTTCAGCGGAAGGATCAAACTAATTATCTGTCAAATAAGCTCTAGTTGAAAAAAAAAACGTTAAATGGTGGACTCGGTATAACAAAATTATATTAAATAATTTAATAAGTATAACACAATGCAGGTATAACACAATGGCAATATAAATGCTGATTAGTTATATTAGGTAATGAGAAACTTCGTTACAGTATGTGGCGGTAGTCTACGATCATATATGGATGGTAGCCCTTAAAACATGATTGGTTTCTTAGAAGATCATTGCAATGTGGCCTGTGTTTGTTTATTTTATCAATTTATAATGGTATGAGTTGCGATATAATAGAAGCCGTTGCCTTGTGCTTAATTGTTCAGTGAATCTCATAATGCTTTACAGAGGGAAATGAACTTCCTGCACAAGCTTTTTCTGTTACTTGAGATACAAATAATTTTATTTTAAAAGTGCATAGGCACTAAGATCTATATTCTTCTTTATGCAACCTGTGTTCCTAGCGCCAGCACGATGTACTGTATGAGTAGGAGTCATTTACTGAGCACGAGATCTGTTCATTTTTAAATTCTTTTCTGCAAAAAATAACGTAATTTCTAGGCAAATGCCTATATCGACAGCAAGTTTTTCTTAAGCGACTAGATAGTTTTTCAAAACCAATTCTTTATAATGTTTAGTTCATTTCCTGACGTGGATACTATATTCCCAGCCATTATCAAATAGCTTTTACTATTTGCAAATAGACTCACTGTCAATGCTCTACATTCTATAAAAATATGTCCAAATAAATATTACTCATACGCCCTCAAAACAAAACACTTTATCCATTTGAAAAAGTACCAATTGTCCACTTCAAAAGTGTTGTTTAAATTTATTTATTTTTTTTTTTATTTCTTCAAATATCTTATTTTCTTTTTAATTAAATTTAACAAAAAGGAACAGTTCTTTAATTCAATTTCTGTACAATAAATATCCAATTATTTTGTATTCGTAACTTATTTAATGTAATGACGACCATTTTGTTACTTGATATGAATCGTAATGTGTTCAAATGTATGCCAGTGACTGTGATTGAAATGAAAATAGAGTGCGAATCATTATTACTTTCAGTATCACAAAATAAAGAACAAATAACAGGAAGAGGAAAACGTTTTGTGTATATTAAATGAAAGAAAACAAAAAAAAAACAAACAAAAAATGGAAAAGGAAAAACTACAGTAACTAAAATTGTGGCAACAATGTTGAGTAGATCCAGCTCCATAATATACATAAGCACTTGTAACTTCATACGATTGGAATACAGAATACACACATAGTTCTTTACAGTAGAAGAAGAAGGCTCGCGAATATGTGGACTGTCTAGTGATTGCAGCATAAAATACACACAAGTTGCCTCATAAATCATTTTATAATCAATTTTTGTGTTGGCATATTTACTTCACACGCACAGACATACCTATACACAGAATTTATGACGATGATGGCGTAATACAACATATATAGACTACATAGTTATTCAGTGGCATGCATCATATAGTGATATTTTGATTTTTTTTTTTGTTTTTTTGAATAAAGGGTTCCGATATTGGAGATAAGGTTTCAATTATTTCAAGATAAGGGTAAAGCCAAAAAGGATTGATTATTAATTTTTAGAAAAAAATATTAAAATAGTACATAATGTGCAAGGTCATTATGTTAAAAGTCACGGTAATATTTAAAACTTTACACATATTTGCAGTCTTTTTTTAACTTTATGCCACTAAAGTTACAGGCATAGGTTGCAATACAACATCAAGTCTGAAGGCTCAAGATATCAGTAGTATGAGAACAAATTTTTTGGTGGAAACTTAAAAGTCATTTTCTTAACCCCGCTAGATCACACACAAAGAGTGAGAGCTCAATGAGTGTATGCCAGTGGCAACTAAAAAAGGATTTCGGTTCATGTGTTGCTCGATGGTTGTTGTTTTCGCAATTTACTTTTTCAACCAGTACATGACTTGTTTGGCGAACATCCGCTTTCAAAAATACAAACTTACACGTCAACCGAACGGATGTACTCTACAGAAAATGCGAGTATTACATAAAAAAGCCTTCGAACACTGTAATATTTTAATGTTCGCTGATAATGTAAAAATTTGTAAAAAATGCAACAACACCTCTTATTGTACATACCTGCAATATAATATAGATAATTTCCACACTTGGTCCACTATTAACGTAATTAAACTCAACGCAAGCAAATATAAACAAATAAGGTTTTATCGCAGCAACTACACTTCTAATAACATTATGCAACAAGCAAAAATGCCTTTGATATTTAATATACTTTTTTGCACTATGGTCGCATAACTTCAAAAATCATCAGCACATCAGATTCTATGGATAAGTGATGTAAGATATTTTTTATTATTCCACACAGTATGATACGATATTTTCATCCGCTTGCTATTAGATATTATTACGTTTTAACCTTTTTAAAGCGTTTGATTTTCTTTTAGTTGCATCAAAATAAAATAAAAACCACGTTGTTGTTGTTTGACAGTTTTTATTTCTGCAATTTTTATTGACGCCTAAACACGACTTTACTTTATGACTGTAAAGCGGCAGCTATATAGAGTAGGCAAAGCAGCCTCCTTATATACCTAACTGCCCATAGCTTGGAAAGTTCCGGAAAAGTGTCTAAAGCTCTCACATTCTCTATTTTATGTCAGTTAATTTTAAACCTGTAAGATTGTGTTACTCAAAGATGGTCGACGTGACAATGGTGTCGAATACACAAATCAGTATGGCAATGCCATTAAGTACACAAATCAGCACGGCATTACCAGGGTAACACATTCTAAACCTTGATACATACCAATAGACTAAAATCCCACAATACAGTCCCTGATGTGGTGTATTTTCTTTTTGGGCATTTTTTTTCATAACAATATTTTCAAACAGAGTATGCTGATGTAAACCCACTGCGAAGAATCTGTTCGAATTCCAATGATCTTTAACATTTGATTGACTTTTCTTTTCATTTCAATATCATTAAACGAAATGTTATAATTTTTCCAATTGTTAATTTATTGTTTGAAATATTTAAATACGTATCATATTATACTTTTTACTAAATTCGGTAATGATATAGTTTGTAGACTTAATTATGAAATTAAAAAAATAATAGAAATAAAATAAAAATATGCCATTATTATGAATCTCCACATTGCGACGAAACTTTAATAAGTCGATATTGTTGGATACCCTACGCAGTCGAGAAGCCCCATACGTAAAAGTAGTATTCCATTGTAGGTTAGATATAGGCTTTGCAGAAATTAAGAATGTCAGAGGAATTTTTTACGTCGGGTGTTTTTAGGAGGCTCATAATTTTGAGTTGGCAATACTGCTTAATTTAATAACTGACTTAACAGCTGATAGCTGCTTATTGCCATCACCTGCTGATTTTATCAGGCCGTAGTAGAACCCACTCTACTTTACGGCGCTCATATTAGGTGAACGGTGTGTAAACATCAATGTCATTGTAAACTGATGGGCAATGTGCACAGGCAGGCAACTGTTCTGAGCAGCAGTGCACTATGCTCCACTCCAACCAAAGCCTTACTTGCTATACTCAGGTGGCTTTACATGGATATTCTTCTAAAGGAGAGGTTAAGGTGGTGGCAGTAAGACTAAATGCAGTTATCTCCCGACCTAATCTGGACTATGGACACTCTGGGATTATAGGGGACCACAGACATCTTCGATACGATGTCCCTCATAATTTTCTTGATAAGAAAATTGACTTCGATATACTCACGAAAGACTTCTGGTCTAACAAACTAGACTTTCCTCAAAATGCTCTTGAAGTCTATACCAACGGCTCTAAAATGCTGGCAGAGTGGGCTGTGATATATTCATAAATGATTCTGACACTAGACTGTCTTATAGGTTTCCTAAGCACTGCAGTGTATTCCAGGCGGAGGCTATGGCTATACTCAGGGCTGTGCAATGCCTGTTAAGTGGTGAGATCTTCCCTGAGAATCTTCCGATTTATTAGCATAGTCGGGCTGCAATCAGATCCCTTGTGAGCGTTATCTCGACTTCTATCCTAGTCCATGAATGCTGTAGGTTTCTCATGGAAATCTCGGATCATCCGATTATAACTCTCATATGGGTTCCAGGACACAGTATTATCGTCAGGAATTGCGATGCTGATGAACTGGCTATGGAGGATACAGAGCTCGAGTTTTTAGTACGAGGGCCCATCATTGGTCACGATTGACAAGTGCCGATAGACTCGGCATGCTCTCGCTTGTTTTTACGGGAGTTGTGGTTCTCAGGGGGCAGAGGAGACTGTTCTTTTAACTCATATGGCAGTGTCCAGCACTTATTATCAGACGACACAAGTTTTTGGCGTCCTATTTCTTGTCGTCTTTGACTAAACTTTCCAGAGTGAAGGTCACCACATGCGAGATTTATTTTGGAGTCAAAATATTTGATCCCCGGGTTAGTTTTTGTGTTTGTGGCATCACAATATAGCCAAATCTCCTGCCTAAGTGGGATTTCCTCCTTCTAGTGGGTTCCACCATCATACGTAAACTCACTTACTGTCAATGGTGAATGGTACAGGGACATGATTAGTACCTCAACTGGCAATAATCTTGCCGACATGTGGCTCCAATAGAACGGAGCCGCATGTCACACAGCGCGCACTAAAATTGCTTTACTCACAGAAACTTTTCATGAAAGTTTAATTTCACGAAATAGTTCAATCAATTGGCCATCAAGATCGAGGAAATTATCCACAATGGATTATTTTCATTGGAAAATCACCATTCGAAGAGTTATTGGCGAAATACGGCCACATATGTATGCTGCGAGAAATTTGTAAGAATTGGTGTTCCAGATTGGGCGTGATATGCACCAGCATTGGCGTGACGTGACCAAAATCATATTAAAATATTAATGTCACAAAATGTTCTATCCAACAAATCACGTTTCACTGATATTAAAAATATATTTCTTTATTTTATTGTGATTTGCTTGTGTAGCTTTAAAAACAACACACGATATATCCGTATATCCCTTAGTCTATGATCAAAGTAATATGAATGACAAATATTCCTCTCACCTCTGAAAGATTTGATAGATTTAAAAAATGAAGAAAGTCGTTGAGAAATATAAAAATAAATAAAGTTGGTAAAGAGTGCCGAGCCTCTTAGTACCATTGAATTAATTCTAAACTCATTGGATGAGTTCCTACCCATAACCACTTTTATAGTGCGATTATTGAGAACGCTCAAGAGATGATTAGTTCGATAAATGCTTGAGAAATGATTACCTTCATTAAAAGCAATAATTTTCAATATGTAAAAGCTCGATGCCAAAATCCATTAAAGGCACAACCTTCTTGTCGCCGAATGCACCAATAAATTTATTCCATTTCTTGGCGCCCAACGCTAAAGGGCACCAGTAGGCCGGCTGCATATGTTAAATTACAATTTAATTATAATTTAGTGTTTTTCAAAAATTAAAAACAAAAACTGAAGTCAATCCAAACGCAATTCCCTTATTCATATCGCCCCTTTTGAAATTCTCTTTTCCAGCCACATATTCTAGTCTGGTCATTGCACTTGTTTTACAAGTATCCACAGAATCGTTTTCAAAGTGTTAATAAATGCACGATATGCTGCATTTGAATGTTTGCAAAAGAAAAAATTGTCATAACAAATAGAAATTTAAACAAAAAATAAAAATAGTGAAACGCTGAAAGAGCAAAAAATAATTAAATTACAGTTCGCAGTTTAATACAAATGGTTACTACATTAATAGATTATGTTTTAATTTTTCGAATACAGCGTTATACTCCATAAAGTTGTCAGTCAGTAGGAACACATAGTGTTCAAATTTGGACAGAGACAAGTGTTGAAACTTTCCAGACTACATGTAGGGAGCTTTTCGATTTGTTTATACTCGGAGACTTAAATACTCCTAACATACTTCGGACCAAACCTGATGAACAAAGCCACCTAATTCCTTTAGGACTGAATGAATTTATTCAGTCTTCAAATTAATCACGTCGCACAGTGCCTGAAAGTCGTTTTTCATTGGCCAATATTCTGTTACTTTTTAACCGATATTTTAGTAATTCTTTTTTTTTAATGGACAGATAACAAGTGAAACTTTACTTCATTTTAAGTTAAGGAATTCAAGGTCCAAGTTGAACCTTTGATTTGGTTTAAATATAGAAATATCAACAGTGGTTACGTTAACACTACTTTAATAAACGAGTTATTCTTAGATATGTAATTATTCTAAACTATAGAAGAATTTTTGATTATATCTTTGGTTTTCGAGATATAGGCCTATTAACTATAACATTTAATGGGGATATATTCCGGAATTTTTATATGTCAATATGGAATTCAGATTAATTTTCTAGCGAAAACCTTTCATTTGGTGCATAAAAAATTGGATCCATTGACCCATTGTGGACCAGAAACGAAGAATTAATTTTTTGAATGGAGCTTTTTTTTACAAAATTGCCATTATCTTATAAACTAATAAAACTTCCGTCATATATGATATTTTTTTTAAACAATCGAATGAGCTTTTATCAAATGGTAAGTGTATCAAGTGGTAAGTCATATGTGGAACTTGTATATTTTCCTATAAAAAGGTACATACATTTGCACGCTGAACCGATTAAAATATTTTATTATTTTTTTAATGAACAGATAATACATTGGTATTCATAATTATTTATCATTTGATACGAATATTGGAATTATTATAAATTCTGTTCTGAATTATTTCTTTCCTATAGTAGTTCTTGGACTTTTTGATCTAAGTCCTGATGTCCATTTTTCATTGATGTCGAATACTAAAGACAAACGGATCTTCCATGTAGCGTTTTTATTTTTAATAATTTGTCATAATTAGATAATTCCACTTGTGTCTCCGTGCTATACTAATTTAAGTTTAATTTTATTTTAATTTAATTAAGAACGTCTCCCTGATTTTTATTTCCAAAATATTCTCCGGCCATTTCTATATAACTGAAGCTCTCCGTATATGCTGAAATATATTTTAACAATTGGGTTTGTATTTAAATGTCACTTCCTTATAAGCCTTTGTGAATATATATCATTCCCGGCAGTAGAAAAAATAATGACTACCTGCTGTTAACTATGATATGCCTAACGCAGAAACTTAACGCAACATTAAGTTTTTCTGGAGTAAGTCCATTAAAATGAAAAAAAAACTCTACAGACGGCAAAATACGGACAGCAAAAGTATATATATAGGGGACACTTTCACATATCCCTGGCTGCTTTTCTTGTTCGCTTTTGTTCCATCTAAGTTCTGTTCCATTTAAATTGAAATTTGACAAAAATATAGAAGTTTAATATATATGTTGGAACACACCTAATATCAATAGTAGGACTGTAACGACCTATAAGATAATAATTTAGCCAACCATTTCTTTTTCATTAAAAACAAAAAAATTACTTTTTTAAATTAAAAAAAAAAAAACAGTTCTGTTTAGAAGCTTGCTACTCCCATATTTAGGAATAGTATGATCTAATTTTTTGGCTGCCTTAATTTGTCTATGTTAGCCATCAAATGGCGTTCAAATTTTACATATCAGTGACAAAAAAAATTTGGACTTTTGACCAGTGAAATCAAATTTTCAGCCACTGTACGTCGCTAATGCATCTGACAAACTACTTGATCTAGCCTTTGTTATATGCCATCGCATATATAACTTCAGAGTTTGCATCCTATTACTTATCCTGAAGTTCGTCAACATCCCACATTACAATTGGATGTTTTTCATTCCACTAATATTTTTCCAGTAGAAACACATGGTAATCTACACAACAAAGTTTTTTGCTTTTCTCGTATAGATTACACAAAATTTAAGCAATTATTATCAAATGCTGACTGAAATTTTATTATATCTGGAGATAATCTTGATTATATGGTTTCAGACATCTATGCTTTTTGACATCACTGTGTTTCCGAAGTGGTAAACTTTACAAAAAATACAAATTATCTGGTTCTTCAGTGGATTTCAAAAATTACAAATACATTACTGCAAACAAATTGTCATATAATGGCTATTTACTGCGAATAAAAATGAAATTGCAGATTAATCCCAAAGCATTTTATAGTTTTATTAATTCTAAACGTCGCGCAAGTACTTACCGTAACAACTTGAAATCTGGCTCATGTTATGCTGAGGATGATATACAGTTTGTCAAGAAAATCTTTTTACATAGTGAAAAAGTATTCTTTTTAAATTTTATCATTAAAAAACGGTTTTTCTGATTTATTTTTTTGAATATTTTTTTTTATTAATTCAAAATGATCTGATTATTAACTAGTAAATAAGAGCAAAAGAACACAAAAATTAAAAATTGGTATAAGGAAATAAAAGAAAGTCAAAAATGTTGTTGGCAAAAAAACGTTTTTACAATTTATGTATTGTTTTAGTTCTGGTAGATTTTGCTGCCCAAATATTTTCTTTTATTGTTTTGTTTCATTAGTCAAGTTACTACTGAAATATTTAAAGTTATTGTTTATTATCAAATAAATGCTGAGTATACGAGACATTGAAATGCCTCACAATAGAACAGTGTCGGATGTAAATTAGTTGGATTGCTATAGTCACCTAGGGAAGAAAACGGTGCAAGCATTATCTGAAATGTTCTCAACCAGAAGCACAACTATGTCAAAAGTTTAGTACGGGCTAAGAACGGAAATAGGCTAAAACTAATACATATAGCATAGCTCCCGCGCAATAATTAGAAGAGAACAGAGCAAGTGTGTTACAGCTCCATTGGTATTCACAAGAACACTTGCTGGTGAATTCAGAGAAGAATGTTGCGTGATAGTTTAGCACGAAACAGTAAGGCAAGTCTTGAAAAACAAACGACTATTGTATATAGAGTAGCGCTAAAAAACCACTGCTTTGGTTTTATCGCTTATTTTCTAACTTGACTTGGGATCCAATTATATTTTTTGAAGAGACCATAAAAGTGTTTCTTTATTATGACGGCCCTAATGAAGTATAAAAGAAAGTCGATATACAACTCAAATTGCAAAATATGAAAAACTTTCGGTAATGGTTTGGGGTGCATATCACGTAAGGGAGTAGGACAAATTTGTTTCATTGAGAACAATATTGATGCGAATTAATGCCTGGACATACTTAAGTGGTATTTACTTAACAGTAGTAAAAAAATTTTGTGTCCAAATTTAAGCCCAATTGAAAATTTATAGGCTTATCTTAAAAGAAGTACTGCCAAGAGGCGTCTCAAAAACCAAAGTGAATTAGGGGCTGTAATTTTGAATGGGAATGGGATCAAATTCCAACTGAATGTGTGCAATAATTTATTTCTTCTCTCTAAAGGCGTCTGTCAACAGTAATTGATGCCAATGTTAGTTATACAAAATATAAATTATCTTGCAACTTAATATTTTCATCCCATTTATTAGTATTATGCTTGTATGTAAAAACATTTTCTTGACAGCGAAATTCTAGACTTTCTTTTGTTTTTTATATTTTTGTTGGATTAAAATTTATTGATTTTTCTTTTCGTTTTTGCTGTTACTTGTTAGCTAATATCTAAATGAAACTACTACACCCAAACCTTTCCTGGACAGAATGTTCTCCGTGTGCATCTCACCAGAGCCCATAATTGGTCCGGTTTCCATTGAGGTATACATGGAATCCTCAGAAGAGGTTGTTGGCGGAGATCTCGACGATAAAGAGGGCAGCTAACTGGTTGATATACTATGGGGTATATGATTGTGATATCCGGATCTGTACGCACAATCAGGCTGCGATCAGGGCGCTCTCCGGTGTCTTCTCGACATCGCGACTGGTGTGTGAATGCCGGGCATCTCTGAACGAGATATCTAGGTAATGGGTCACTCTGGCACCCGGTGGAACTGTGTGGCAGACGAACAGGCGAGGGTGGCTCTCTTTTCAGCAATGAAAAGATTAACCACTTGGTTCGGATGCCACTCTCCTCTTGCAGACTTATGGTCCTACGGTACATGTTTGGCAGGACGCAGCTATGATGAAATGATGAACCCACGTGCTCTTTATCAAGGCAAATCTGGCCCCTGTATGATCTGGCTTACTCGTAGTCTATTATAGGGATGCCACGACATAGGCTACGAATTCTGGTTACTGATTACTGGGCACTAGATGAGTGGTTCGTACGCTAGGATATTGGGGCTACCGTTCAATGACTACTATAGGGGTTGTCAGGATGATGAAGAGGAGGAGACTGTCGAGTAATTCTTGTGCCAGTATCCAAATCTTTCGGATATTAGGACTGCTTTCCTTAACAGTCCATTTCTGCATGCCTTTTTTGGACTACTGATATGGATATCCCAATGGAATCAATATTGGACCCAAGTAGGCTGATACGGTGTCGTAACTAACTAACTAGATGAAATTGAATTAACAAAACAATTTAAAAAAGTAAAGCAAAAATCCTGTTCTTGCTTTTAACATAAGTCAAACATAATTCTTTTTGCACTATGTACAAAAATTTTCTTGACAAACTGTATCTATAAGCAACTTATCTGCGAATTTTTGTGCTAAAACATATTCGGATAAACTGTTTGATAAACAAACTTTCTATTCTTACAAAATTTCTAATACATCGAGTATACGGTTTTTATTTATTTCTGCTCAAAACGTGTTATTAAACTTAAGGCCTCTACAAAATTCATCTGTTTCTGGTCCTTAAGGTGTACCAAATTGTATATAAAGAAATGATTACCTTTATGAACTTCTGACTATAATTTTCAACAAATCTATTGAATTGGGTTAATAGACACCCATTTGAAAACGATCATACATTTTTTCATTGTTAAATCCGGAAGTATAGTGGATGTTACGAACTCAGAGGAGTCGCTAAACTGAATGCAATCCCAAGACTTTTAGAAAAGATTTTAACTGATAACTTACATCATCAAATTTATCCCTTTTATTTCCATTCCAACATGGCTACTAATACTATATTTTGGAACTATCAACTAAAATAAATGATGGTTTTATTGATACAGACAAACTGAAGTTATCTATACTGATTTTAGTAAAGCGTTTATCATGCATGTGATTTAGTAATAATGCAATTCGTTGGCCGAAATCTTATCTCTCATGCAGAACTCCACATGTAAAATTCAAAAATTCGAGTTTTAAAACGAATGACGTCTCCACCGGAGTGACTCAAAGCAGTCATCTTGGTCAGGTATTATTTACATTATTTATAAACGATCTTCCATCCGTTATCCTTCATTCCAATATTCTAATGTATGCCGATGATCTTAAAATTTTTAATTTATTTACCACCAACGAAGATTCTTCAGCTGTCTTAACAGCAATGTTTCCAGAGGAGAAAATTTCTCCACAGCTTTCCACATCGACAGCATCAATGCTGAAAGAATTGAATTCCATAATAAAGAACCAAAGGACCCAGTTATCAGTTGCTGGTGTTTCACAAAAGTATTCATTTTTCTTGACGGACTCCGTTTTTTGCTTTGCTTCTAGACTTACAATTGAAAACAAAAAAATATCTTTTCAACCATATCCGAACTTGAAAATGAAAATTTTGTGAGGAACTCTTAAATAGAAACTGTAGTAGGAGAAGTTTCACAAACTCAGTATATTTTAGGCGCCGAAGGTTTTTTAATTCCATAAGATTTTACCTAAGATACGCTTTGAACACTTTCTATGAATATGTAAAACATGTACACTAATGCAATAAATAAGTACTATTTACCTAATTGTTACCATTAGACTTTCTTGTGCGCAAATTGCTCTTCGGAAAAAAATGTCTTTTCTTTTGATATGGGGTTCCATAATTGCCAACAATTCTTCAAATTTCGCTTGGGGCATACGATAATTTTGATCTCTGTTTACGCGTGGCAAAAGCGTATGAAATTCTCTTTCCACATATCTCACATTTGAAATTCATGTATCCACAATTTGGCCTCTTTCTGGCTCTTTCTTTTTCCATTTTTTCCTCTGCCTCACAAAAGTACCAAATTATAACAGCATCAATTACATTTGCGTCCACACTGTTTGAAGATCAAAAGCTCAAGTACGGTATACCAAAAGTGTTGCGCAGTGTCGCGTAGCCTAGTTCGGTCTTACCTTAAAGACAATAAGCAATTTAAATTTAAATCTACACCTTCATTAAGTTGACTTGGTGACTGTCGGAAGCTGGTCAAAAGTACTGAGGACTTTGGTACAATAGTGGTCACAAAGTAGGATACAAAAATCTTTTCTTTGGATCCAAGGTAGCTATAACGCAAACAGCTGCCAATTAAACCTTACATACTTATCCAATTAGTTTTGATAAATTTAAGAAAATTTTGGCGACAATTCTACTCAACATGAAATTAATTTTAAAATTTTTTTTTGAAAACCTAAACGATTTCAGACCTTGACTAACGTATCAAATGCAAAAAATTCACGAAAAACTAGCAAAAAAATGTATATAAAAAACTTCAGATTTTGTTTTCATTGCGAAATGGACTGTTTTAAAAACGGAAATTGGCAAAAATACATTTTGACACACCAGTGCGTTAGTTCGATATGGCTACAACTACGATTTATATGACATTCATGTGAATTAAAAAACAATATAGAATGAAAATAGACATTTGCACTGAAAAACAATATACAGTTAAGGTAAATATTGTTGGGAAAGTAAAGAAATATTAATTCGAAAACGAATATAAATATTAACCCTTGAATATAAACATTTAAGACAAAAGGTACTTATTTATTTTAAGTAATATTTAACAAAACTTTGAAACATCTTATATATAAAAATGAATGTGGGTTTGTTTGTAGTTTGAGTGTGCCGTATAGAGAGCTAAGACGCTAACCAAATTTTCTTGAAATTTTTACAGGATCTCTCTGTATGTCTAACGGTGCCACACCAATACACAATGTTTATTTGTCTATAGCTTCAAAATTGTAGCAGAAAGATTCTCTAAATTAAGCACAAATCGGTTCATAATCAAGGCAAATCGTCAGTCAAAAAATGGACAGAACTCTACAAGTGGGCGTGCTACCTCTTACACAAAGTAATTATTTCCTTTAGTACATCTTGAGAATGATTAAAGCTAAAGTTTCAGTATTCGGTCTGAATAACTTCATAGTTAAAACAAATAATCCGGCAAAAAATGGGCTAATTGGCGTGGTATCTCTCATACAAAGTAAATAAATAAAGAACAGCAATAGTAGAAGCTTCTAAGTTAGGTTCAAACAACGTCTTGCACTAGGTGATATGGAATAAGTGGGCGTTGCACTTTCCATTCATAGCAGATATTGAACTTTAAAGCTTCGTCATCTATCCGCATCAATCAAAAAGCGTGAATTGAACAAAGCATACCTGATAAAAGCTACCTATAAACGTATAGTTTGAAGACTGCATAGACCAAAAAAAGAAGAACCTACGGTGTCTTTTTGAAAGAATGATTGAAAATGATTGGATTTTGATCGTAGGGGGACAAAATGGGGTAAAAGGGTAAAAAATTTAACTAAGATAGCATTTAATAAATAATAACGATAGGTGGTAGCGAATATCAGGTAAAATTTATAATAAGAATCAATATGTCAGCAGATATATCATATATATTGTTGGGTTAAGTTTGATGGCAACTCTATCATAGATGCTAGAATTCAGTTAAGGGGGTTTTAGACGATAAGACTTTAAGCACGTAAAATTCAAACTGTATTTTAAAAATGAGGGTAAAAATCTTACGATAGATATTTTTACGTTCACACGATACGTAAAAAGCCAAAACAAAGTAAAATGAAAGCAGGAAATAGTGCGAGCGAAAAAATTTGCTTTTTTAAGTAAAAATACAACCCTGATCTAAAGTAGTGTGATGGTTTAAAAAAACAAAATTAATAAAGAAAGAGAGCCATACGACTGTCAAGTTCTCATTCGTATTTTCTCTCAATATCATACGTTCTCATTACATATTGAGTTCATACGATACTATTCGCACTCTTCTACACAAAAATTTGACATGTCGTACGATTTGTTTCACCGTCTAAACCCCCTTTAGTAACAATTAATACGTTCCTGCATAAATAATCCTGATTTTGTTTTATATGTCCTTGTACCAATTAATCTTGCCTTAACTGTTCAGTGACTAACGATTCGAGTTTTATGAGTGTCATCAGTATAAAAAGTATTGTAGTGCAAGTGTTGGTCATGTTGTTGACAGCATCAACTTTTTGACATATAAACTGACAAAGTGTTGCTTCGTTCTTGTTTGTTTGTATGTATTGTTATTTCTGTTGTTGTAGGTGTGTATGTATTTCTATCAGGGATGCAAATTACGATTTTCAAATAGTGCCAAGTACCTTTTTCAGGCCGATTGTACTAAATTCTTTTTTTATATATATTTTTTTATTAAAAATTAACTATAAACGTAAATAAAAATTTGTTCGTAAATGCTCTATATTGCATACTAAAACAGAAATAGCCATAACTCAAAATTTATTTTTTATTTATTTATTTTCATCAGACAATTACTCTACTCTTACTAATATGTACACTTAGAGCAGTGTTTTGCACAGAGTTGTCAGATCTTTTTTAAGCTTTTTCGCCAAATTCAATTTCAAAAATTGCCAAAATCGCCAAATCATCTTTTTTTACATTTTGGCAATAAAATTTGTATTTTTTTAAATAATGAAAAATATTTTTTAAAAAAAATGAATAATAATTTGTTGCGAATTCTTAAATTTCGCCAAAAATGAAAATAATTCGCAATAATATTCATTTTGTTAATTTTATTAAGCAAAAATATTACCAAAAACAAAAAGTGTACAAGGTTTACTATAACATAGTTTATAGTTTACTGAATGCTAGAAAACTATAAAAAATAATTTTAATGGTTAATATAAAATAAATTTTGGATATACTTGTAGATATGTAGTCTCATTATTGTTATAAATCTAAAACGTTATACACTTTTTCTTCGACACATTTCACATTGCCTGTGGGACAAAAAAAATTATACTATTTTTTTAATAAATGCTAGATTCAGTTTTTGAAATTTTCAAAACACATCCAAAATCTTTAATTACGGGTAAAAAAACGTTTTTTCGTAACTTCATACTATCCGATTTTAAGCTTTTCAGTGGACTTAGAGAGAGGAGAGGTAGACCTTTTAAATGATGATATGATATACTGCATAGCCCTGAGGTGTGCATATGTAAGAATTTTTCAAGCAAATACATTAATTTTATTCCACATTTGTCAAGTTTAGAGCTTTTTTCGTACCTTTTATGAATTTAAAACTTTTGTTGCCAGTTGCCGACAATTGCATTATATATTACTTATATACTGGAACCTAAAAATCTATTAATTTTAGTTCCATATAGGCAACTACAAATTTCTCGTTGCCGAGAAAACAATTGAAGTTCAGCTGCCATCTATAATCGGGTCACCATATTCATGAATTTCATACATAAAAATATCAAAATAATAATTATAAATTTTCGTATTTTTATCAAAAATAGCCAACAAAATCGCCAATTCATTTACAAATCGCCCAAAAGTCGCCATGTCGCCAAACCGAAAATTAGGACGCCAAATAGCTTTTAAAATCGCCACGTTTGGCGAGAAATCGCCAGATCTGACAACCCTGTTGTGCAAAAGTAAAAATATAGTTGTGTTAGTGAGAACATGGAAATTACTTTCATAGAGAGAGCAAAGGTGCTGTTTTAAAATAATTTAAAAAAGATCAAAATACACCCGCTGCACATGTGCAATTGTCGCTGTTTCAGTGACAACTAAAAGCAAAAGCGGAATTATCTTCTTTAAGTTATTTGTCTGTGCTCTAAAAAAAATTGCGTACATCAACCATACATGGGCATTTGTCGCTGTCTCTTTGACGACTGAAGCAAGAGCGTAAAAATACGTGCGACTTGATCGGGGACAAAAGTTCCATGAAAAGTTCATGACCAGCTTTGTCACAACATCGAACTTTTTGTAACCAAATTTCTATAAAATAGGAACCAAAAAATAGCCAAAATTTAAAATCATAATTTGAATGCAAAAACCATTAAAATCATAATTTTATATATGGAATTTATAGCAGTATTGTCTCAATATAGACTGATCAAAAAATCTTGGTACAACAACTGATGAGGCATATTGTCTTATTATCTATTATTATATCTTAACTACATATGTATTAACAAACTTCGCACAACAGAAAACATCGTTCTCTCGTATGTTTAGTTATGATATGGTTTTAAAATTTATTTTTGGAAAATCTTAGTTCGATAGTCCTAACAGATATCTTATTGAATCTTTAAGTACCCGAGCCCAACAATAGCATTGAAGTGAAATATGTCTGATATTTATTCTCACTTAGCCACTGAACGAAAGAGTATAAACAACGAAGTTTTTCCTCCAAATATTTCAAATCCGTTGAAAATATTTAGAAAATAGCTTCTATCGCAAGACCTTGCACGTCAGATTACCATTTGATCCGATCGAAATTGGATCGTTTCATTCTTGGCCTCAAAAAATTTGCAGTCCTTTGGCACGAAATCCATATGTCATCAGAAGGAAGGGAACTGTTATAGCATACTTACAATAAAAGGCCAATGTTTGCTGAAAATTCCGTTTTTAAAGTGATATACTTAATGAGAGCCTGGTTAATAAACGTTAAAAGAAATCATTGTCATTATTTTTTTACTTTGAGAAAAAAAGTAATCAAAATGGAAAAAAAGTACACATCTACATATCAAAGAAGAAAATAACCAATTTTGGTAAAAAATAACCAAAACGGCAACACTGCTCATGACTTACTTAGAGTGAAATCAACATGTTTTTAAAATTTTTAAATTCACTACAAATTCTCAAAAAAGAATCGGAATTAGCATTATTTGCTCTAAATACATTAACTGATAGAAGATAATAATGATATTTGGAACGGAATGGAGTATTAAATGAAATATTACTAATCAGAAAATCAGAAGAGATATATCGCTTTATTAGGCTTAAGACGAACGTAACATTTAGCATAGTTCTACGGCTATTGAGAGCTGGTAGTTTCAAAAGAACAAGTTTACTCTCGTATGGTGGCAAATTGCACGAATTTCATTGTAAGTTTTGAAGGAAAAAAGCAGAAACTTTTTTTATTCAGATTCAACTTTATATCTGAGATCCCAAATTATTGAGCAGAGTGCGTTCGACAAGACGAATAAATAATGGTTTTGTGATATACGGATAAGAAAATTCCTTCACCCAACGTTTTACAAGTCCCAGGACAATACCAGCTTTATTAACAGTTGAAGAAATGTGTTGTATGAAATGAAGTTTAGTGTTATTGTTTAGTAGTATACATAGATCGGAAAAAGTTTCCAATTTGTTAAGTATATGACCACTTAAAAAAGAAATTAACACATACTTGCTGTCGACGAAAGAAACACATAAAATTACATTTCTTCGGATTTAGCCTCAAAAAGCAGGAATGAAACGCATCTAAGTCTTTTTGTAGTAATGGGTGATTTTTTTAGCAAAAATAATTTTGGCAACACTGTTTTTGCCAGCTCAGCTGTTTTAGTGTTACTGTCAGACATATTCAGTTTGATTTATAATTTAACCATGAATCGACTTACAAACGAACAACGCTTGCATATTCTTGAATTCTATATTCAAAATTCAAAAAAAAAAAAAAAATTTTTTATTGGAAAATTAAATGGATACGTGAACAAACGAAATTGCCGTATTTGATATGAAGAGCAGCCAAAAGCATTGCAAGAATTGCCAATGCATCCCGAAAAATGCACTGTTTAGTGTGGATTATGGGTAGGTGACATCATTGAACTGTACTTTTTCAAAGACGACGAAGGCGGGAACGCTACTTTTTATTTATTTATTTATTTATTTTTTTTGCCCAAAACGGAAGAGCTGGACTTGTGTGCCATATGGTTTTAACAAGACGGTGTTACATACCACACAGCGCGCGTAACAATTTATTTCATGTTTGTGGCCGGTCAATTGGTAGCCTAAGTTGTGGGATTTAACGCCTTTAAACAATTTTTTTTATTTTTTTTTGGTTTATGTTAAAGCTTATGTCTATATGGACAAGCCCGCAACGGTTGATGCACTGAAAGCCAATATTTAAGAATTTATTCGTGAGATACCGGCCGATATGTTGAAGAGAGTATGTCAAAATTTGACCCAGCTTATGAACCATTTGAGACGTAACCGCGATCAACATTTAAATCAAATCAACACCAAGTTCTATCGACTCAAACAAAGATTTCATACATTTCTCTAAATTTTAAGTGTTTTTATTTTAAATCAAATTCGAAAGCTCTTAAAAAATCACCCAATATATTATGATCAGTAGATTGATTGTGACTAAGAAATATTTTCACATCATCGGCATAGATTGGAACATTAGAATATTTGATAATATTTGGCAGGTCAATTATAAACAAAGAAAAGAGCAATGGCCCTATATAACTTCCCTGCGCAACACCAGATAACACAACAATTAACTTAGAAGTTACTCCCTTAAAACAAATATTCTGCGTCCTAGTTGTTAGATAAGGTAAAACCCATAAAAGATAATTCGGACTAAAGTCCAGCAGTCCAAGTTTTTTAATCAGTAGTTTATGGTTAATCGTAACAAAAGCCTTACTAAGATCGGTATAGATTACATCAGTTTGCTTTTGATGTACAAATTCGCGATTAATCAATGTAATTAATTCTAGAAGATTGATGACAGTCGAGCTATGTTTTCGAAAACCATGTTCCGCCGGAGATAATAAAGTCGCTTTTTTAATAAACCAGTTAACATATCAAATCTCTAATGACTACGGAAATTGTATTTGCTTTACTGTCCTCTTTGTCTTTATTAATATTAAACGTTTTTAAAAATAATTTTTTTGAAAATTCGTAAATTTTGAATTGTGACTTTTTTATAATTTTGTATTCGATATGTTGTTGTTGTTGGAAAAATGCAATAAGTTCGTCCCGAAACAACAATTCATAACGAATGTTAAACTAAAAGTTGCCATTTGAAAATATAAGAAACGAAAAAAATAGGATAATGATGAAATACAGATCTTTAAAATACATTCTTGAAAAGTAATGAAATAGGGAAAATTTCGTAATAGTGCTTGATCAGTCACTGGGGTGCTATTGTACTTTTGCATTGCAAAAAGTGCTAAAAAAAAGTAAAATTTTACCAACTTTTCCATCCCTGACTTCCATCTATTTCTTGCATTTGTGTGTATGTATGTATATGCAGATGGCTGTGTGTTAGTTTTTATATATATTTTTTATGCAATTCGTTGTATGAATGACAATATTGTTCTTCAATTTTAGTCAAAGTTCATGCATACAAATGTTGACATTCATTTTACCATCGTGTTTCCTCTCTCTCTCTCTCTAACTCTCTCTGTGTGGAAGTATCTTTTTTTACTCTCTTGTTGCACTAACACTTTGTTTTCTATTCATAATTAAAACTATCAGTTAAATAAACAAATGCTTCAAAGACACACACACGCACACACACGCTCGTTTTGATACTTCCATTTACACTTGGAAATAAAAAAAAATAAAAAATGTGCGAAATAAATGCGTTCAAAAGATTTTCAAATTCAAGCGCTTAAACTCAACTTTGGCTAAAAAATACATGAACGCTTGGCTGTTTTTGTGGCAGAAATGGTGTGAGCTTTTATTCCCTTTCAATAGCTGGAACAAGCATTTAGAAGAAAGCCGTGTGAGATACAAAAGCAGTTTGATAATTATGCGACTTTTTGTATAAAATATAATCTTCTTTATTTTTTTACAAAATCTATTTCAAGCTTAAGATTCCTGGACTAGGACTGGACTAGTTTTTCCCATTTCTTAGTCTCTCCCAATATTGTAAGATTTTTTAAGGTCCTTAAAATAAATATGTGATATAATTATGATAGTTTTCGTCTACATTTTAATTTTGGAAGCCCAAACTAGGCACTATCGACATCGATGGTAGCAGTTCGAAACACAATTCATGGTTTTTTGTCATAGTTACTACATACTCGTACTTGTACAGCTATGCATTGTCTTCATGCAGCAGAATTTGTTTGTTTGCTGAATTCGTTTTCTTTTTTGATTTTCAAATCGATATTGAATTTGCCATTCGCTTTCTTTTTGTACAACCAACTTACAGCGAATGGTTTCTATTCATGTAGAGTATTAACGCTCATATTTCTTTCTACAGCATTTCGCTATAACGAAGAAAATTACCTCGATATGCGACTAAAAAATTGTGGACTTACAAAAAGTGTAATGCAAGCAAAATCAACACATATTCTCCTCATTATAAAGGGTCCGCCATCTAGAGTTTTTTTTCGACTAGTGCTTATTTCGTGAATGGTAACACTTAGCTAATGTCTGATTTGACAGACAATTAGTTTTATCCGTCCGCTGAACGAATATGGTTCAAGATGGCGGGTATGTAAACAAGCAAAATTGTCGCATTTGCGGCACAGAAAACCTGCACGCATACATTGAAAAGCTGATACACCCAAGACGAGTTACTGTTTGGTGCGGATTTTGGTCCAGAGGCATAATTGATCCATTTTTCTTCGAAAATGAGCAAGGAGTGGCCGTTACAGTCAATGGCGATCGTTATCGGGCAATGTTGAACGAATTTTTGTTCACAAAAATTGAAGAGGAGGATATTAGCAACATTTCGTTTCAACAGGACGGCGATACGTGCCACACAGCCGAAGCTACACTCGATATTTTGCGCCCTGTTTTTGAAGATCGCATTATCAGCCGCAGAGTGATGTCGTTTAGCCACCTCGGAGCTGCGATTTAACACCGTTGGACTATTATTTGTGGGGTGCCGTCAAAAATAAGTGTTACGCCAACAAGCCAGAGACAATTGACGCTTTAAAGGACAATATTCGTGAAGCCATTGGTGAATACAGCTGCACACAATCGATAATGTGCCTAAAAATTTTACCGATCGTGTAGAGGCTACTGCATGGCCAGCCGAGGCAGCCATTTGAATGCAATTATCTTCCATTATTAACCGGAAGTATTGAACTTTCAAATAAAAAAATAAATTTGAGAAAATATTCAGTAGTTTTTTTTTTATAGCATTTTCAAAAAAAAAATAAAAAATATTTGGCGGACCCTTTACGACACTTCGATTTATGGCATACATTCTTAGAAACAATCTAGGCCGTATAAAGAGGTATGAGTGTACTACAATTAGGATAATAACTCAATTGAGGGAGGAAAAAGGATGAATTACTTACACATATATTATTATAATTATTATTTATTTATTTATTTATTCTAACATTAACGATCTGCTAAGCCAATGGCTTGTCAGCAGAGAAAATTGAATTGAATAAATTTTAAATAATGATATCAAAAACACATTCATATACAGGGCAACTTCAGCAATCCGGACACATTATTTTAGGCTCATTCGGATTAACGAGTTGTCCTAACTAGAGTAGTTGAAAATTTTTGATATAATCTAAGTGAATTTAATATGTATATATTACATTAAATTATTAAGGTAATTCAAGTAAATTAAATATGTATGAACATAATGCATACATACTATGATTTATAAAAAAACGAACTTATTTTGTGCTGACTAACTTTGTTGAGGTGTTTGATTTGTGCTTTTTGCTCTAGTCTCTTTAACAATAGAATATCCTGCATATCTAAATTATTTCCCTCAGCCCACTAAACGCAAGCTGAAAATGATTTCTTTGCTTCTGCTTTAGAGATCTTTGTTTTTGCATCCACGACTACAAAGTCGTCTTCAGAGTCCGTAAGCAGCACTGACGATTCATTTCGTTTAGCATGTTGTATTATTACTTCATCGGAAAAATCAAACAAAAATTCATTTGATATCTTCTTAAGTTATGTCATTACTGAAATTCATACCTCCAATCATATTTTTAATGGATTTCATGGCTTCGTAGATGTCATCAGACTGCAGTTCCTGAAGCAGTATCGTTTCTTCATCATACTAGCACGATGAAATCCTTAGCCGCAATGCCGACCAGTTTTTCTGAAGATTTTTTTCACTAATGCTTTGTCATGCTAAGTCCACGAAGTAAACAGCATTTTTAAGGTTAAACATTTTTAAAACTTTAACCACGACGACATCATCATCATCATCAATTTCTGATAAAATATGCAGTAATTGTTTTCTGTAAGTAAGCTTTACGTTCTGTATTAAATTCTGATCCATGGGCTGAAAGAACTTCGAAATTTGGGTCAAAATTAATTCCATCGGCTTTAGAATGTGAAGGAGCATTATCTAATATCAATAATGCTTTAAGTAGTCTACTACCCTGTGTTAGAAACACTTTTAATTCTGAAATAAAATAGTTATTGAACCAGTCAAAGAAAAGGTATATTGACATCCATCCTTTATTAGTTGCTTTATATACCACTGAAATCTTATAACCTTTAAAGGCTCTTGGATTAGCAGATTTGCCAATAACCCAAAGAGGCAGTTTATGTGTTCAACCAGCATTTGATCATGGCAAAAATGTTACACGATCTTTGGAAATTGTTCTTCCTGGGGCTGATTTTTCTTTTGTATGCACCAATGTGATACTAGGAAACACTCTCCAGAAGGCAGCAGATTCGTCTGCGTTATAAACTTGCTCTTCACTCAAATTCATCTCAGCAACAATGTCAGCAAAAATCTTTCTAAAAAAGCTCTACGACGCTTTCATCGCCGTAAACTTTTTCACCACAAATTTTCAGATAACGGATAGCATGCCGTAACCTATATTTATCTAATCAGCCTGAGCTCGAAACGTCCTTCCCCGTCATCTTTAACCCTTTGCCTCTAACATTTCTGAAGAAATCGTGTAAAACGCTTTCTCTAACTCTGGATTTTCTGCTTTTGTCTTAAAAAAAAATTATATTTCGAAAATGATTTATTACATTATGTATTTTGGTTCAAATGTTACCGGGTCCATTTTAGTTATTCGAAATAAATTGTTTTATCTTCTTCTTATTTTTTTAATGTCGCAAATAGTTGATTTAGGAAGATGGAATTTTCCGGCAACCTGCCTAATAGTTTTTACCTCATCAAGATTTTGTTAAGTATCACACTTTTCCTTTAAGGTTAGTGTTTTATGTTTACGTTTATTATTTAAAAATATGGCACTTGGAATGGAATTAAACAAACACGCTTGCGGAAGATTGAAACGAAACTGAAGTATGTAATGATAGTTAACCAAAAAACATATATACATATGTACATATATATGAATAACAAAACATGCGAGTTAAAAACGGGAAACCCCCGGATTTTAAATTGTGCTCTTGCTTTAAAAAATTTTGTCCGGATTGTAGAGGTAGAAATTTCAAATTGTGCGAAATGTTAAAGCGTCCAAATTTTTGGAGTGTGCGGACTGACGCATGTCCCGACTGTCGAAGTTATACTGTATATGTATGTAAAAGTATTAGTATTTATGAAACAGTATAAATATAATGCAAATATGTATGTACATAGTTGGCAAAAGACAGAAATAATTGAGTTCTATGTTTCTTATCAAATTCATTGTGAACTTTGTTCTTCACATTACAAAATTTTCATTAGTTATCTGAACTGGAATTTTATTCGAGATTGTGGACAGCATAACTTCTAAGTATGTTGTACTTCTTTCGAATTTATTGTTGAAGTGTTCTATCTTGTATCTTCCTAATGCATTATATCTTGTAAATCTACCATCCTTATAAAAATCATTAACGAAGGTCATGCGATAAATGCTAGTCACTTTCATTAAGTTGAATTCCCTAGCTAGGACATGATTTGAGTTGAGATTTGTTGTATTTTTTTGCGTTGTAAAGCGCGTTATCTTATTGCTGACTATAGTATTATATGATGGTGTGTTATTCGTAAATTGGCTATTCTTCTTCAAGATATTTAGTAGCTGGTTCTGTGTTTTCTGCAGCATTTTGCAATGGGAAGAACTTCCCCATGCTATTATATCATACCTTATGTACGATTCAGCGAGCTATATAGGCATATAGGCCGTTTAATTACATGTGCGTGTGTGTGTGTGTGTGTTCTCCATTTAAGATTATAGTTCTCATATATTCCTTAGTATATATAAGTATCTACCATTTCTATTGTAGTGCTATAGGAATCGGCAGCTCTATATGTCCTATTAAAGCAATCGTTACTATGAAATTTAAAAAGTAGAGTGATGGGAGATAAATGCCTGGGCCTTTTATGCATCAGCTCTGTCTTAGATACATTAAATATAAGCCTGTTATAATGACACCATTTGTTCGCGATGTCAAGTTGTCCCTGTATAAGCTCTGTGGCATGTTTAATATTCTTATCTAATATAATAAATGCAGTATCATTAGCATAAGCAAAAACTCTGTTGTTACAAAAATTTTTATCTCCTTTGCATTTATATTGAGTACAGTATTGGCCCAAGTTTCGAACCCTGAGGTAATTATGTCCAAAGGTAAAATGGATTAAATGGGAGAGTATTTTATGAAAAGCCATTAACAAAGACCGGTGACTTCCCTCAAACGATTTCACTGCTTGAAGTGAGAACAAACAGTGTTTGATGGAACTCATTAAGTGCTACTGCTTGACCAAGAGAAAATATCATCATAACAACACACACACCTTTGATAGCTTTCTAAAAATTAACTGCACTTGGCTAAGAAGTTTTGTTGTATCCATCGTATAGCCTGGAACCTTGCTTTTCTTTTGTAATTTTTAATATTATTTTTTACAGTAAAAATAAAGATTTTTTTTTTCTTGTATAAAGTAAAATATTATTAAAATAAAGTCATCTGCTGTTGACTTACTGTTGGATTGACTAAATAAAACATATTTGTTTAACCAGAAAAGAAACGGAAAACAATTGAAATGTTTTGATATTTGCAATCGATTTCATTTAATTTTATTTTTTATTTTTTATTTTTTATTTAATATTCTGTACCACAAAAATATTTTGAATACTTCCGTCACTTTATATTTATTTTTATCTTTTTGCTTTTAACTTTTGTTTATTGGAATAGTTTCGAATGTCAAAATTTGATCGTGTTCTATTGTTCTTGCAGTTGTTGTTGCTGCTGCATTTTGATATGCTCTTATATTGTATGAAGTATTATTGTTGCAACATGCAATTGTTGTAGCAATGATTGGATTTAGTTGACTACAATTTTTGTTGCCTATTGTTTCATTTTATTTATACATACATATGCATGCATGTGTGTGTGTACATGTGTGTGTATGTATATTGTTTTATTTCAAGTGAAAAGCGTCGTTTTGATTTAAAGAGTCTTGTTTTTAGTGTTGGAAAAAGAAAAAAAGCGAAAGCTTTTGGCAAGCAATTCCCAAATGATTGAATGCAGTTGTAATTTAAAGCAATTTACAAGTATCGGGTATGTGTTTTAGAGATTCAAAACTTTAAGTTGACAATACTGCTTTATTTGATAACCGATTTAACAGCTAATAATTGGTTTTTGTTTAGTTCGCGAATGGGCTGAAGAACAAATTGATATAAATCTTAAAATTACATTTTAAATTTTGTAGTCCGATGTGGCATATTTTTGATTGAATAGGTATTTAAATAAGCAGAATTATCGCATTTAAAATGAGCATTGAAACACCATTTCCTTAACAGAAAATTACTGTTTGAGGCGCTTTATGGGCTGGCAGAGTCATTGGCCAATACCACCTTGATAAAAAAGTTGCAGAATTTATTCAGAAAATTAAAAATACAAGTTTATTCATCTAAATCTATATTTTCTCTTTTAAAGAAATCCCCATCGACTCCAACACACTTATACCAGCGCTTGATCCAATCCTCGAAGCACTTTTTATATTCGATTTTCCATCAGTGCTTCTTGCCATTTTTCCATTATATATTCTCGGTTGCTAACACGCGTTCCACGTAATGGTTTTTTAACTCGATTGAACAGAAAGAAGTCACAGGGAGCTAAAACAGCTGAATTCGGTGGCTGTTGGGTGGTATTTGTTGCCTTTTTCGTCAAAAAGTTTCGAATAATGATGGCACTGTGCGACGGTGCGTTAAATAATACTCTATGTTTACTGTCTGGCCTTCTGGCAAAAATTTATGATGCACCTGTAATTGTAATCCATGAAAACCATGTTCTTTTTTGACTGAAAACGACGTTGTTTTTGGGTCTCGGCTCATTTGGTGAACGCCATTCATTTGCCTGATGTCTGGATTGTTTGTCGTACTCATAAGCCCACGTCTCGTCTCCAGTAATGATCCTTTTGATGAATGTGGGATCGGATTCAGCATCGCAAATCATGCCTTTTGCGACCTCATCACGGTCTCTTTTTTGCTTGAAAATTAGGTCTTTTGGCACCAACTTTGCTGCTACACGACGGAAACACAAATCATTAACCAAAATGTCTTGGACGGATCCATAGGCAATGTTCAAGTCCTCCGCTATCACTCTGATGGTTAATTTACGGTTATTTGCCAACATTTCTTTTATTTTATCAATGCGTTCGTTGGTTTTCAATATCGATGGTCTGCCACTGCGTTCATAATCTTCGATTGACTCATGACTACTTTTGAACCGCTCGTGCCACTGGTAAACGACCCTTTTCTTTAGAGATTCGTTGCCGAAACACTTTTCCATCACTTCCAACGTTTACGCACCATTAAATCCGTTTTTTATGCATAATTTATTACAAGTTCGTTGTTGCAAATTTAAATCCATTTCTAAAATTATCAATAATTGCCAACACACATAGAGATAGATACACTCTTGGCTACGTAGCTTTTGCAAATGTCAAGCTATGACGCTACTATTTAGCGGGAATATCAACAACAGCTGTACCAACTTAAAAAAAGAACTCAATTCGGAACGATGGGATCGCCACACGGGAGTTATTTCGGAAAATTTTTGATTAAGTTGGTATGCCTTCAAAAACGATAATGGCCAGCATGTTATTATCTATGGTGAACGGTATAGGGACATGATTAGAACCTCAATTAGCTGGCATTAATCTTGCCGATATGTGATTGTAACAGGACGAAGCCAAATGTCACACAGCTGGCGCTACAATTTATTTATTTAAAGTAACTTTTACGAAAAAGCAATTTCGCGTAACGATCAATTAATTGGCCACTAAGATCGTGTAATTTAACTACATTAGATTTTTTTTTGGCGTTATGTTAAGTCGCTTGCCTTCGTTGATAAACCAGAGACAATTGAATACCTGGAAATCAACATTTGAAGAGTTATGGCCAAAAAAATCGGCATATACTGCGAAAAGTTTGCGAAAGTTGGTGTTTCAGTTTGCGCTTTGTACACGCCAGTGATCATTAAAGGTGCATATGGTTCCAATAAATTCCTTGATCACCTCTCTGTCTTGCGTTAACGCCTTCAGTTCTCGCCAAATCTTGCCGCAACCATTCATCTCTAACAGTTCAGAGAAAAGGTTAGAAAAACCTTAAAAATAATCTAAACAAAACGTTGAGGTCACATATTTAGAAGCATACTTCTTTCGTTCTGTAGAACTTTAAATTTATACTAAACTGCTGAAAGTTTATACCCAGAACAAAATATGCGTTCGGTATTAAGTTTTGAATGCAACTCTAAGTAAGTATAGTTAATCTGTCTACTAGCATTTAACTTAAAATTTTTTGAATATTTTCATTCATTTTCACATTTTCGTTTTTCTGTGTATTTATGATTTCCAGATTGATCTTAGACAGCCAGAAATAATACACGCTTTCTGCAAGCGGTTCTCAACGTCATTTCTAGAACCTCCGATTGCGAAAATAATACTCCCCAGGTAGCAGAATTGACGTACGTCCTCAATTTCTTCAGTGCTAATAATAAATAATTCTCGGAACGTCGCGTTAAGACGGAGAGTTTTAGTTTTCGCGAATTTTTTCGTCAAACCTGCCGCTTCCGCAGCCAGCGCTAGGTTACGTATATTTGTCGCAAGGTCTAAACACTGTGAGCCAGGATACAGTTGTCATCCGCATAATCGATGTCGTTCAGCCGGATTTGCAGACCCCAGGTTATCCCCCTTCCGTCGGGCTTTCTCAAGGATCGAGTCCAGAACTATATTAAATAGCAGTGGTGACAGGACACACCCTTGCCGGACTCCAATTCCCAAAATCTATCGGTCCGTTAAATAGTTTTCCATGTCTAACTCTGCAAGATGCATTGCGATATAAACCCTTAATGAGTTCAGTGAGTTTAAGCGGAACTTCCTTGCACTTCAACACACTCTATATTACTTCAACTATCAAAGGTCTTCTCGAAATCTTTGAAGCTAAGATACAATGGTGAACGCCACTCCTGTTTCTGTGCAGCCTCTGGAAAAGTGCGGCTGACAGCATCTGAAACGAGTGATATTTTCAGGATTTTATTATCGGGTAAGTATACTGTGCAGGAGGCAGAATCTGGTAAGGGGTATGCTTTACTTCAGACAGCGTCTTGGTAATGGGTGTGCGGGGCTGGGGACAGCGTCTTAATAACGGGTATGATGTACTAAAAACACCGTGTATAACCGCAAGTTTGAGTTAGTCCGATTATGAGAGGAATATCTGAGCTCTTATAATCTACGGCGGTAAGAGGTATGTGGGGGCGCTTGTCACAGCTTTTGGTAATTAGTGTAAGAGGAATTCGAGAGTTCTTATACTCGATAAAAGTTAACAACGACGACAAAACGAATGCATCAGCTCTTGTAGTAAACAATATATAAATGTCAAAGACAAAAGGTATTCGGGAACTGTTGAACTTAAACAAAAACAAAAAAATTCGTGCGGCAATTGCTGTCAAACTCGTGGCTATTTTAAAAGTTCGGTTTGGCGACATAGCGATTTTTAAACTAGTTAGCGATTTTATTGGCATTTTTTGGTGAAAAACTCGAAAAATTATAAATTATTATTTTCGTGTTTTTATGTACGAAACTCGTAAACATGGTGTATCTGAAGACTATTTTAGTTAACAACTTTTCTTATGTAAATCGTATAAGCTTGCAGTCTTTCATTTTTATTGTAATGTCAATAGCACATTTTGTACTTTTTTTGTACATTCTTCTTAGTTCTCATGCAATGTATTAAAAAAAAGAAACAAAAACAAGAAGCGTGTAGCGTTATATATACTGTGACGTACAAAAGTACCTGTTAACAGCCTATATTGTATTATAAGTACACATGTCGTCTTCCTCCAAAACTAGTTTGATGCCAATACAATAACAACAACGACAGTAGTAGCAGCACTATTGCATCGTTGATTTTATTTTTAATATATATAAAAATTAGTATAATGATCAATAGGATGTCCAGTATTCTTTTACTTTTTTTGAGTCTGGATGCGATTGGGGATACTGGACGTTTTTTTTTTTAATTCTACTGGTCTAACTTCCAGACTTCATTTGTTCGCTTCTACAGCTCGTTCATTGTTCTGGTCGGACTTGGATACTTAGTAAACAGTGATTTCACATGAGTCCACCAATTCTCAATCGAATTTATATCCGGAGATTGTAGAGGCCATTTCATATAAACTATCACTGTCTTTTTACGCCGTTTTTTTACCAATATGTACAGAGGGTTTTATGTCATTGCCTTGGTGGAAAATTACTTCTTTAGCAGCAAAAACCACTTTTTTTATTACACCTGGCAAATTTTGTTGCAGAATCGTACTAATGGATCTGCACCAGTTTTCGAAATGCAACCATAAACTTATGAAGCCACCAATATGATTTATTGTCCGTTCTACATTATGGGTTTGGGTTACGATTGGGTCCCTTATATATTCATATGGTTATTTGGTCTAAAAAGGCTAAAATAACCGATTTCAATCTGACTAAGGCTAAAAAAACCGATTTCAATCTGACAGTCGAGACTGGTATTGGATTAAGGAGATTCTTCAAGTTTGTTTTATATGTTAACATTTAAGAAAGCCTTACCACATGCAGAAAAAGGATCATTATTCCCAGAAATGTTTCACAATATTGTGTAATTTAATCAAGATTTTAAATTTAGAATGTTATTTAGAATATTGCAGCATAAGTACCAACGTTAATTTTGAATATATAATGTATGTATGTTGTTCAACCCAGGCTATTTCAGAATAAATACTAAAAGATATGTATTGAAATGGGAAATTTGAAGATTTTATTAAAGATTTGTTTTAAGTTGTTTTTTTTTCCTGATTTTTTTCTCTTTTAGCACATTTAACATTTTGTTTGCCATATATTACGGTTTAGTAATCGGATTCCAAAAAAAAAAAAAAAAAATTGTGTGAAAAATGAGATTTTGTGAGCAGGGTATGGAAACACAAATTTTAACATAAATGTCAGTTCGCCTTTATTGTCAAATGATAATATGTCAGAAAAAATGAGAGAGTGACACTACCTTCTATTTTATTATATAATGGCATATTCAGATCTCTTTAGAACTAGAAATACAATGTTTGGCACTTATTCTGTTTTATTGTTAAGATTTTGTTACGTTTCAACCATTTTAAAACGTTTGAGTTCTTTTTAGTTGTGTCACAATAAAATAAATACCACGTTGTTGTTATTTTACAGTTTTTATCTCCTCACTTTTACAGTAAACAATTATAACTATACAGTCTCCAACTTATTTATTTTGCACTTCATAATCGTATATACAACACTTTTATTTACGCCTAAACACAACTTTACTTTATGACTGCAAAACGATAACTATATCGACGTAAGCAGAGCAGCATCCTTATAAACCTAACTGCCTACAGTTTAAAAAGTTCCGGAAATGTCTCAAGCGCTCTCACATTCTTTATTTTATGTCCGTTAATTTTAAACATGTAAGATTGTGTTATTCAAAGATGGTTGAATTATCAATGCAGTCAAATGCACGAATCTGTATGGCGGCAGTGCCGTCAAATAGACGAAACAGTGCGGCATTACCATGGTAACAAATTTTCAGCCTTGACACAAACTAAAAGACAAAAATCCCACAAAACAATCCCTGATGTGGTGTACTTTCTTTTTAGGCATTTTTATTGTCGTTACAATATCAAATTTTTGAATAAACCTTTATTTCTATTAACAAGTTTTTGTTATTTAGAGCTTATTTTTTATAATTTTTGGGTTATAAAATATTTGGTGCATATTTCATGTACAGAAAACGCATTTTTAAAAGCATATTTTTTGGTTTCCATGATAATCATTTATTTTAGAAACAGCAACATAAAACTATTTGGGAATTGCATTTTCTATTTATTTATTTTTTTTTTTTTTTTCCAAAACATAAATAAGCAACAATGTTATTGTTAAGCTTGAATACTTTGTTTTAGTTGAAGTGCATACAACTATTTATAAAATTATCTATTGATTTTATTTATTTTTTTTTTTTTCCCAACCTAAAATACGAATGAACAATGAACAATTTGTGGTGTTGAAAAAAAGCTCATCTTTTTGAAAAATTCTTTTGAAATATATGAAAACAATTGTTGAATTTATTTGTATCTTTTTCAGACTCTTTTCTTTCACAAATGGGGCAATTTTTTACACAAAAAAAAAAAACGAAAAAAAAAACAGGAACCTAAGTTGAAAGTTACGCAAAACAGAAAAATTGTAGCAAATCTACTAAATCTGTGCTTAGGGCTAGAGACACAATTGATTTTTTAAAGCAATTGACGTTATGATAATCAGGATGAAATATGCAATAATTTCGATAAAGCTCGACTTAAACGGCTTTTTAAAATGTCGAACCAGACTCTGTCAGCAATGACGCGCCTGGGAATAGATAGACAAATTTCTGAAACACAGACGCATTGAGTAAAGTTTGGATGCTTCGCATATTCACAGACTAGCAATATGGTATACGCCCCTGGATGGTGTACTCTCGTCGCTGCTCTAGAAATTTAACATAAATAGTATACTTGAGCTTTAGAAATAACTAATCGCGAGACAAACGCAAATGCGAACGAAGTAAGTATAATGGTAACTTGCAAGGATACAATCGATACTACTTTCTGAAGTCTGGGAATATTTAGATGATATCAAATATGTGGGAAAAATGACAATGCCTAGTAAGGATCATCACCGTCACTTAGCAAGGATATTCACCACTACATAATCACATCGATGTAAGCTATGGTAGACGACTAAACATCTACTTAGCTTAATACAACTAATTAAGGAAACTGATACAAGGCAGTGGCTGCTTTGTAAAAAACTTATATTGACTGAGAATCAACACGACTAGTACGGAACTAGTACTGTTCACAACGAGACAAATATGTATATTTTTCATTTTCACTCTTAAGAGTGTTTTCTTATAACTGTTGAATATTGCCAAATATCTTGTAGTATAGATAGTCCAGGACTAGGCGATTTTGTTCACATGACTATTCTACAGGTTTGGCAACCCACTGAGTAGCCCGGGTGGGTTCAATTGGTATTATATTTAAAAAAAAACCTGGGTGGGTTTTTTAATTTATAGGTTTTCGTAGTTTATTTACAACAAAAATAGGTGTAATTACGTATTTGGACTACAATTTTATTTGTTCTGTTTCTGACCTCAACAGATAATGAAATAACAAATTTATCAAATCACTGTTTACATATTTTCTCCACTTCAGAGCCAATTTCCAAATCCGGTCTTTTAAAGCGCTACAACTTTGAAGCAGATTTGGTATTTCTTCAAAAGAAAAGATTCGGTGACATGTTAAGAGATAAACTCATATCTCCTTATACGCCCTAAATAGTTTCTGAAAATTTAGGCCGTAAAACGAAATGCCTTTAAACGAAATGAATATGTGTTGCGTTTGCTGCCCTTATAGGGAGAATCCACTTTTTTTAGCGGATGAAGGATGAAGGATGAAATATAATAAAAAAGAAAAAGAATTCGTGAAAAACAATATGTGAAGCTATAGGTTAGGTATAAACGTTAAAAAAAAAATCATCATAATTTAAGACAAAAGGTTTAGATCCTTCCTTTACATATTTTGAGCTTCCTAACATCGAAATCGCTTTCATAATAATCAAATATTGAAAAATCTCTTCTAATCGAAATATTTTTAACAAATTTTCCATTTCAATTTAAATTTTTATTATTTTTTTTTTAATTATTTAAAAAGCAGTTCTGCTGATTGTATATTTAGAGTCGAATCTAACGTCAATTGTGTACTAAGTTAAGTTATCTACGAATAGGTTAGAGTCGATTTTTTCTAAAAGTCGACTTAACTCTTACTTTGGAAGAACGTAGAAACATAACAGGAAATAATACCAGAAATATTTGTATTTATTTATTTAAATGAGGTCTATGGATTACATTTTCTTACAGACTAACGTAAAAAAAACAAGTATAGAAAATTCAAAAACATTAATTCATATATAAAATAATTTTTCTCTTTACAACATCAATAGAATCACAGAAATCAATTAGGTGACAAAAATATTAAATTTCAAGCATATCTGACGAAAAGAATCGTTGTTCGCATAGACTAATCGATAATACTTGAAGGTTAATAGTTGAAAGTTGCGGGTTGGTCTAGTAGGAACATTGAGCATTATACGACTTAATAGGAACTCCGAATTAATGTTACCTTGAATTAAACTCCACAGAAAGAGAATACTCAGCATAGTTCGTCGGCTTTTCAAAGTAGGTAAATTAATAAGTGCGAGCCTGCTTTCATATGCAGGAAGTACATACGAGTTCCATCCTAGTCCTCTCAAGCAAAATAGAAGAAACTGTTTTTGCACCGATTCAATTTTGTTACTGTAAGTATTAAAGTAGGGGTCCCATATAATAGATCCGTATTCAAGAATTGGGCGAACTAAAAATGTAATTAGAAGTTTCGGTACATAAGGATCGGAAAATTCTTTCGACCATCGCTTCATAAATCCGAGTACACCATTAGCTTTATTCACCATCATTGAAATATGATCATAAAATGTTAATTTATGATGCAACAAAATTCCAAGATTCATAATGTTAACTACTTTATTCAGAACATTTTCATTAAAATAATAGTTGGTATCAGGTTTCGAAGAACGGAAAAACGACCTATGATTGCGTTTTTTACTATTTAAATCCAGTAAAATTACACCATTCAGTGAAATAATTAATATCAGTTTTTAAAGAAGATTGACCAGTAAAATCATTAAAGCAACTAAATATTTTAACATCATCAGCATACAGTGTATGCCTAGTGATGTAGAATTTTATCTACTTTAACGCGATATAAAATTTTTTACTGTTTTCTGAGTTTTTTTTTTTTTAATTATTTCCTAATTTCGGTATCGAATACCACAATATGCGACGTAATGTGTGGTCAGCTGGCTTTAATTCTTAAGTCAACTGGATCTTACAAGCAGTTTTGCCAACCTTTTATGATAAAAACGCGCAGATCTAATACTCAAAAGGCGCTAAAAAGCACTAAATTATAATTTAAGTAACTATTTGTAATCAAAACGCGCTGTAAAAAAACGTTAATAATATTTAGTCAAAAATAAATAAATAAATAAATACTGAAATTGTAAAGAAACGATAAAAAATGAAATTAAAACGATTTAGAACAAAGCAACAACCTACAAACTTTTTTGATGCTGGTGTAAGGCAATGTTGTGTTCTTTCTCCACTGCTGTTTAACGTTGTCCTCGATTATGTGCTGCAATGTGGTTTAACCTGGGATCTTAACAAAAAGCTGAAAGACCTGGAGTACTCAGATGACGTCTATCTCCTTGCTCACAGTCAGAAGCATACAGAGTGTGCTTGTTGATCAAAATCTTCAAAACCACAATTATTTGAATCAGCAAACGCTAATAACACAATAACACAACGATCTCCCGTATTCTGAAACAGAAATTTGGTTGATATGCCACCTTTTTGCAGTCTCGGCAGTATCATCACGAAGTCCGCCGGTTCCAGCACTGCTATTCAGAACAGATTAGACCTATTCAGGCCGACTGATGTCTGTAGGGAGTTCTCCTTCCATTCAGGCACTTATAAACCGCTGTCTACCAGGCATTTTGAAAATATTCTGGCCAGAATCGGAATCTCACCAACTTCTTGTAATGAACTGGACTTGGCACACCTAGTAAGACTACCCATTGAATGGAACTCGTAGCGAACAGAAGAATTGAAAGAGAAGCCCATATGATGACTTAGTATCAGATTAGATCATCGACTTTAAATAGACGTTTAGTATTTTAATTAAATAATTAAAATTGTTAGCCTTCTTCTAAAATGGCATAAGTCTAGAAAAATGGGCCCTTACATTTGAGATACGTTACAAAAACACTATTCTTATTCATTTTTGCACAAATATTATCTGGAATAACGTAATTCTTACAGCAAGAAGATTTTTAAGTCAATATTAATCTGAATTAATGAGTCTATTGAATTTATTGAATTTGTATTTCTTACAAAAAAACTGCTAGTAGAAAAGCGATAAACTAGCGCGTTTTTTGAAAAAAGCGCTAAAGAAATATTAGACTTTTCGGTAGTTGAAATGTGCTAAATATAGCGCTAAAGGCGCTAAATTGGCAACACTGCTTATAAAGCTTTTAATAGAGATCACGATGCAAAGTGTTGAATAGCGTTGTTCGTTTGATGTTTAATTGCTGCGGACGATTACGAATGATTATTTTTCGATCTTCTTCGACACTTCTGCTCACAGCTGCTATATTCTTGGTTAAACGACCACAACGTTTATAAATTCTGTTTCTGTTGTCATGAACGGAGCCAGTTTATTAAAATTTCTCAACAATCTGCTTGATGGCACAATTTGTTGGAGCATTTTCTCTACCGAATTTTACCTCATATAACCAAAATTATAAATGAATATTATCTGATAGAGAATTTTAACAGACTTTAAATAAAAGAGAAAAGTATTTTTATATGAGCCCCTCATTGGCAATTTTTTTTTTAACTTTGCTGCAATTATAGAAACTAAAAACGTTAATTTTCATTTTACGCTTTTCACTTGATGGATTTCAAAACAATTAAACTCCCACGCAGTCAAATGCCAAGAATTAGAAAAGAATTACGTAAAAGAAAAACTAAATGAACAGATTAAACTAAAGAATATTTAAATATTCTTTTATGCCAACACAATAAAAGAAATTATTCAAAAATTAAATAAAATAGTAGTAATGGAAAGGAGGAAATGAAAACCAAGCAAAAACGAAAAAATAAATCCCTCACTTAAGCCATCGAAAAAAAAATCCAAGCAAAATGCTTTAAATCAAAAGCAGAACCGAGAAGAAATAAAGGAAAAAACAAATTTTATTTTTTTCGAATAAAGAAGTGAAATAGAGAACCAAAAAAAAAGTCAAAAATAGAAAAATGCGAAATTAATTAGTCAACACTTAAACTTTTCACGCAAAGTGGATTCGTATACCGTTTCTTAATGCCACTTAGCTCTTTCATTCAACTATTTTTTTTTTTTTTTAATACCACCTGCTTTTCTTGCATACTAGAACAACAATACAAGAAACTTAAGACGATCTAAAGCAAAAAGAACTTAAAATAAGAAAAAAAATTCAAAAAATATCTTAAAATAGAGTGAAAATTGCTTAAAAACAGATGAAAACAAAGAAGAAGAAAATATATAGAAAATAATCATAAAAGTTGTTGAGTATTAAGTGAAAATTAAAAGAAAATAAAAAGAAAAAGCACACAATGTATGCGTTAAAGAAAAGAAATTGAAATTTCTTTCTTTTCACCTTTTCGAATGCATTCTTTTCAGCATCAAGAACTAAAACAAGGCAAACTAAACAAGAGCAAAAAAATTCAATTAAAACTCATGCAAAAGAAAAATCAGCATTCGAACCCAAAAGCAACATACAAAACCACGTAAACTTCAATAAATTTATTTTTCAGATTCTTATGAAGTTACTGTAAAGTCATCAGAGCGTCAAGTCAATAATTTTTTTTCTTTTTAGTCTCAAGGGTGTCTATTCCAGGTAGTATTGAAATACTATTTTAAGTTTAAAGTTTTTAAGCCGTTATCATTAAGAGAAGGAAAAGGAAAAGCAATAGAAATATTTTTGTATAATAATTTGATTTCAACTGAAAGATCAACACAGAGGGGGTATTCAAGATTGTCCAGGTGTAAACAATTTTTGAAAGCTACTCGTATTTATCATATGTGCAAATAAAATTATTTTCTGACTATGACCTTTGTTGTTTCTAGAGCATAGACGCCTTTGTTCCTATCTGTGGGGACTCTTTTATAATTGGAAGAATTAATTCTCAGATAAAAACATAAATTTTGTTTTTGGTTGCTAATGATCGCTTAAGTCATATTTTTAGACAAGGTTTGCAAAACGAATATTTGTGATAAAAATAAAATTGGGCGGTTATAGGTTCAATCGAAAAGAGTTGACCTAAACAAGCTTGACTTTAAATGTTTTAAAGCTAGGCTAGTATATATCAGGTGTTTTTTTTTTTTTTTTTTTTTTTTTTTTTTTTTTTTTTGTACCACAAGTTTAAATCATCACAAGACAAATGATATATATTTTAATTCCAATGAAACGGACTTTGTTCGATAGAAAATTTTATGAAAATAATATTTAAATGGAGGTGGCGGAAAAATAATTAAATGCGGTTTCAAGTGTTTAATAAATAGACTTCAACCTAAAAAAATCCCCTGAGCTTCCAGCTTACCTCTGGCGCTGAAGACAAACATCAAACGAAAGATCAGGAGTAAACACCACCTACTGGATAAAAATTACAATGCTAAGTAAGGTTCACCACCATCACTTAGCAAGGATATTCGCCACTACACACAATCATGTGGAGGCGAGCTACAATAGATTAATCATCTACTTAGTTTTAAAATACAAGGTGCAATCTTGAACGAATGTTGATTTTAAGCGGCCTAATCGCCGCTGTCGATATCGAATTGTCAATCTATCGTACGAAAATAATTTTCGATATGTATCAAGTTGCCCAACTATGATAGTCACACCTCAAAATTTTCAAATGGGAGGCAAAAAACTGTCTTGAAAACATTGTTGTAGAACTAAATTGATCGGTTATGAAGTTATGATATGTCACCGCTAATCTATCACACTGTTGCCAGTAAGGTTGGTTTGCTGTGTTACAGCTATGGCGCTAAAAAAAGTCACGTCTAACTGAACCATTAGCTGATTATGTTCAAGCGACACAAGTAACGTAATGGTAGTTTATTAGTTAAGCAAGCAGATATGCAAACGATATTTTTTTGGTTATTAGAGATTAAAGCTGTGAATTGATTTATGCAAACAAAAGCGATTTTGATCAATTTTGAGTTGTGGTTGTTCATGATTTAGTTTGCGACATGTATATTTGTTAGTTTTGAAGTTTATTCATTAAATTTATAAAAATAAATGTTACGATAGACATTAAAACTAGGAAACAATTAACATAATGTGGGTTATTATAAAAATACAAAAAGATTTTGGTATATTAAGGGTGCCCAAAATTGAGGTATCATTTTAAACTTGCTGCCATTATTTCTTTTTAAAGGGTCCGCCAACAAAATTTTTTTTTTAAATGCTGTAAAAAAAACTATTGAATATTTTCTTAAATTTCTTTTTTTATTTAAAAGTAAAATCCTTCCGGTTAATAATGGAAAATAGTTTCATTCAAATGGCTGCCTCGGCTGGCCATGCAGTAGCCTACACGATCGGTCCAATTTTTAAGCACATTATCGATTGTGTGCAGCTGTATTTCACCAGTGGCTTCACGAATATTGTCCTTTAAAGCGTCAATTGTCTCTGGCTTGTTGGCGTAACGCTTACCTTTGACGGCACCCCACAAATAATAATCCAACGGTCTAAAATCGCAGCTCCGAGGTGGCCAAACGTCATCAGCTCTGCGGTTAATAATGCGATCTTCAAAAACAGGGCGAAAACATCGAGTGAAGCTTCGGCTTTGTGGCACGTAGCGCCGTTCTGTTGAAACCAAATGTTGCTAATATCCTCCTCTTCAATTCTTGTGAACAAAAATTCGTTCAACATGGCTCGATAACGATCGCCATTGACTATAGCGGCCACTCCTTGCTCATTTTCGAAGAAAAATGGCCCAATTATGCCTCTAGACCAAAATCCGCACCAAACAGTGACTCGTCTTGGGTGTATCGGCTTTTCAATGTATGCGTGCGGATTTTCTGTGCCCCAAATGCGACAATGTTTTTGTTTACATACCCGCCAAGATGGCAAAATCGGCATCTTCTGTAAGTCGGTCGCAGGCCCAGATTCCCAGCGTTGTTCAAGCGTATACACGACCATATTCGTATAGCGGAAGGGTAAAACTAATTATTCGTCAAATCAGGCATGAGCTAAGTGTTACCATTCACGAAATAAGCACTAGTTGAACAGAAAACGTAAGATGGCGGACCCGATACTTGCAATTTTAATTCTGAATTTTCATTTTCAGTTTCTGAATACATGCCGGTTAGTTGAACGTAACACGAAGGAATAAAGTGTTTTTATTATTAAAACATTTATTTTTTTTATGGCAAAAGTTTTCAAGACGTTAGTAGGAAATTTTTTCAACAAAATAATCTTCAGCGATGAAGCCCACGAAGCAGAACTGGCGCAATAGGGGTGAAGAGAATCGAAGAGTTATCTTAGATCAACCATCTCGATTTGGTATGGTTTGTGGTCCGGATAAATCATCGGAAGGTATTTTTTTTAAGTAAAAATGGAAATGTGATAACTATCAATGTAAGTCGCTATAGGGAGATGATCCGAAGGTTTTTGTAGCGGAAAATTGATGATTTAGTCGTAGAGAATATGTGGTGTCAACAGGGTGGTACCACTTGTGATACAGCAAGAGAGACAATGGAACTTTTTAAAAAAGAGTTCGAAAACCGCATTATTTCGCGTAGATGAGGAGTAAATATGCCATTAAAATCGTGCGATTTGATGCCTTTAGATTTTTTTGGGGTGGGGGTTTGAAGTAGAAAGTGTACAGCAACAAATTTTTATTTTTAACCGGAACGTATTTGTAATAAACTGAATAAAAATAATTTTCATATCTAAAAAAAAGTATTTCTTATTCAAATTAAATTGATTTCTCAATTTTGTACAACCTTTATATGGTATATGCTGGTAAACTTAGTTATTAATTTAAGTCTATATAAGAAGTCCATCAGTCGATGATTATACAGATTGTTTTATATGTATTTATTCCCGTGGCTTCAGATTGAAGTATAGGACCATAACAAATAAATTCCAATAAATCCTGTAGTGGGTCAACAGTTTTATTTCATTTCATGTTCTGGTGCTTTGTTATCGGTTTGCATTCTAAAGGTCTGAGCGGGTCTTCCCTTCTTTGGCTAGCTTACGAATTCGTGTCAAGTACTGTTGCAGCAAATTTCCTGTGGCTTACGCTCTGTATGCACAACTCAAATCCACTTAGGAGACTGTCGAGTCATCTGCCATAAAGTCATGTCGTCATATGAAACTGAATTACATTTAGATCTCTGAAACTTATGTCTCATGTTTTGAGATTTATATAACAATGCCGATTTGACATTGTAATTACAAATTTTCATTTTTTTTGCACACCGACTGCAACCATAATCTAAAGTCTAGAAATGCGCCTCTCTAACTCCTGTATTAGATAAATTATCTTCGGCGGTGTGTCCTTACAAGCCAGTTCATTTCAAATAGCCTTATATTTCAGGGTATCAAAAGCCTTCTCCAAGTCTATAAATAGTAAATAGAGAGATCTCTATTCCGTAAACTGTTCAACTATGATCCTCAGGGTGTTGACGTGGTCGAAAACTAGCCTGTTGTAGGCGAAGCTCATGCTCCAATGAATTCGCAGAGCGGTCGGTTAATACACAGTGGCGAGCACTTTTGGCTACATGTACCATATCTCATTTATTATTTAAAAACGCACTAAATCCTACAAAATATGTAAAAGTAAACTTGCTCTTATGAAACCCTTAAAAAACACCAAGAAAAAAAACTGTGAAGCATGTAGGTAAGGGTTAAAGGTTTGGGACTGTTTTACTTATTAGGTGATAATTTACCCGATTTTATGAACCAAAGTGCTTTCACGGAAGAAGAAATTATTTTTCAACAGATTTAAGGGTTGCCTGTTAAATGAAAATTTTCAAACCATGTAATGTTCACCACAAAGTCCAAAATTCAACCCGATCAAATCAAAAACATATGGACTTTGCTGAAGAAATGTGTTTCACAATACGATAATGTGCCGACTAATTTAAGTATACTTTAGTTTCGAGTCCAAACAAAGTGGTCAAATAGTCCGAAGCATACTACTGAGAACCTGTTCGAAAATATGTCAAGACGTGTCAGAAGCGTGATAAAACCAAATGAGCTGTGGACAAAATATTGAAAATTAAAAGAAACATGTTTTTCTTTAGTTCATCTTTAAATATTAATAAATATTAATAAATTTCAATATATTTTTTTTAAATATTTTCTTATAGAATAGGTTAAATAAAAACTTGAAATAGTTTTCCTTAATTTTATGTATTTTGTTTCGGTTTTATTTCTTTCTAAACAAATATGTATCCACAAGTGTTCACCACTGTATGTGCTTTAAAAATTTGTAGCCCATACCAAGGAGAGTGATTCCTCTCCAATTTCCACATTCTGATAGAATCCACTGAAATTTCAGCTATGATATCCTCTTGCAATTTTTGGTCCATACTTTGCCTCTGCCCAATATTGAAAAACAAATCGAATTAAAAATAATCCTCCTGTCTGTTAGAGCTGCAAAACTATCGATAATCGGCCCACTCGATAGTTTCGATAGTTTGCAAACTATCGATACTATCGGATTCTTTTGAGTGCTACTTGTGGCAACAATATTAGAATTTAAGTGAAAGAAAAGTATAATAATAAATATACAGTGTTGGAACAAATAATAGGGACACTTTATATATGTCCAGTATGTCATAAAATTTGATGTATTGAATATTTCGATGGAAGAATAGTCCTTATATATAGCGAAAATTAGTCCATGATCATGAAGTGCTCCAAAACTAAAATAATTAATAAAACCCAGTGAAAGAAAACTAGAAAGACTATGAAAAGAAAGCGTAGAACAACTGCCAGTTTTGATAAATTTTTAATTCGTACTTCAAAGATTAATTTCTTCAAGTTATCAAAAAGCCTCACAAATTAATTTATTCTCTTGTTTCAAGTCGCACAATAAGAAAAAAAAACTTATGGAAACTAGACTTATGGGTAAGAGTCCTCGAAATGTCTTCATTTCTAGGCAAACGGAAGCGACACCTGCCACGTTATAGCCATAATAACATGCTATGGTCTGACGAAATGAAGATTAATTTGTTTGGAACAAATGCAAAATCGTATGTCAGAACATACGAGGGCGGATTGATATTGATTGCTGCCTAAGTAGGAAAAAAAACATTTTTTTTTTTTTAAACCATTCATTTCCCAACATAGACTCCTTTTAGCTCAATACACTTAGTAAGACGACTTTCCAACTTTTTTATACCATCTGAATAATACGATTTTGGGAACTTCTTAAAATACGCATTAGTTTCGGTAATCACTTCTTCATTTAAGATGAATTTTTTTTCTGCGAGCCATTTTTTCTAGTTTGGAAACCGGAAAAAGTCACTAGTGGCTAAATCTGGACTATAAGGTGGATGATCAAACAATTCGAAGTGGATTTCTCGTAGTTTTAGCTTGAAGAAAGAGCACTTTTTTCTTGTTTAAATGTGGTCGTTTTTCCTTGATTACATCAACTAGTTCATCCAATAATGCACGATAATACTCTCCTGTGATTGTGGATCCCTTTTCAAGATAATCGATGAGCAATATTCCGTGTGCATCCCAAAATACAGTGGCCATAACCTTGCCAGCCGATTTCGCTGTCTGCGCCTTCTTCGGAGCACTTCCACCAGCTTCCACCATTGCTTCGATTGATTTTTGGTTTCAGGTGTGTAGTGCTGGACCCACGTTTTATTAACAGTTATTAATCTACGCCAAAAATCAGCAGGATTATGCTTTTTCATGTCCAAACACCGCTATGAAGTAATCTGTCGAACTCGTTTTTTGACGGAGCAGATTCGCCGTAATGTTTATCAAGCTTTTCTTTTGTCTCTTTTGCCGTTTTGCCTTTCAAATAATAGTGTTTAATCACTTCGCGAAATTCACTTTTTTCCATTTTCCAAGAAACACCAAAGTTGCTTACTTCAAACTACTACAACAAATAAACTAATCGATGAATTTGGCTAAAGTTTTAACAGCTGACGTTTGAGAGATCGTAATTTCTGAGAAAGAAAAAGTTTTTGTGTTTGTACTGCCATCTAGCGCTAGGTAGCTTCAATGTCAATCCACCCTCGTATTTAAGTTGCAATTCATAGTTTGAGTTTAATAAATAGAAATTTCAGAAACTGTTTAAGAAACTGTTATAAACTATAAAAGGGTACAGACGTTTAACAACCTGCGTCGAACAAGCTTTTTCAAATATGACTTTGGCTATGTACATTTAGTGACCTTCATATTCACTCTTAGCATTTGACGATAGTATCGATAGTGAAAAAAGAAATCTATCGATGATCAAACAAAAACAAAACTATCGATACTATCGATACTACTATCGATTGTTTTGCAGCTCTACTATCTGTCTGCCTAAGTTTATGTATGTGAGTGTTTTAATTAAACTTATTTTTTGTTGTAAAAATAAAAATCAAAAACCTTTATATTCATATAACAGCAGCAATATCAAGGTTAAACGAAATGACATCGAAATATATATAAAATTGTGGTCTAAGCATACAAAACAACTCGTTAACATTTTTTGTTATGGCACAAAAAAGCTTCTTGTTGCCCACATTTTCTTTAGCCCCAAATACACGTTTCAGATGTGGCTTTAGAACTTTTCTATTTTTGTGTTTATGTTTTTTTACTTTTGCAATATTTTTTCAATGTTAAAGCAATTCTTAAATGCAAACTAGTACGCACAGCACAGCACAGCACAGCAGCAGTAGTATGAGCAACAATAACAAAATTATTTTTGTTGTTCGTTTTTGTAAAAAAGTTGTTGTTGTTATTGCTATTTTATTTGTAAATTCCAATCACGTTAGTCGGCCCATATGGTCAGACATTATGGTTTTATAGTAGAAACCAAAACCAACAAATGTAAAGTTGCTTCTTTTCCGGTTCCGCCATTTATTTATATTATTTTCTATCATCATTTCTTTCTTTCTCTTTCCCTCATTCTCACCATGTGTTTAATTTTTTTTCTTTTTTTTTTCATTTTTACCAACAACAAAATACCTTTTCAAATATTTTTTTAGTCTTTTTTTGCTTTTTTTCTGTTTTGTTTACTGGAAATTCTTGAATTTTTTTTTCTCTGATTCTTCGAAATCGTATTTTTTAAAAACCAACAAAAACTGGTTACTAACCATTTTGTTGCCACAGTCGTTACCACATTTTTTTATTCTGTTGTATGCTATTGTTGTTGCTGCTATTTGTTTGGCTGCTGCTTCATTTCTATGAAACCAAATAAAGTTTTGTGCACATTTTATACGCAATTGTTGCTCCTTTTTTATAGCAGCATTCAAAAGGCAACGAAATTAAAAATATGAAAAAATAGAAGAAAACAAGTTGCAGAGCAAAAAACAGCAGCAAAACTTGAATCAGGAAATTTAAAGCAGACAATATAATCAGACTTTTGGGGGTCCACCACCATCATATAGTATAAGAAGAGTGTACCATATGGACATATCCTTACACATGTACACACACACACGTACCTACACCCAAACACTTTAACTCTCGCAGAGGAACTAATGTCGTATGTTATTAGCAAAAGTACGTTTTTTTTCTGTTAATTTAACAGGAAATGCATGGCAAAAATACCACAAAAAAAATTGGTAAGAGAAAGAAAAAATGGCAAAAATTGTATAAACGGAAGAATATAATTAAGGCAGTTGTTGACTTTAACAAAATGCTGCCCTGATATCGTTGAATTATAAAAAAAAAGAACCAAATCATACCCTCAAATTTAAGTGAATTTGATAATGTTACTTACTTAACTTTATAAATAAGAAAAAAGTAAAAGTAAAAAAGTTGCGTTGTATCAACTGACTTGCTTCAACGCGATTAAAAGACCTTTGATCTTGGAAAAATTTATTATTTGCAGTGGTAAATGTGTTTCTGAAAGCATTTCATACTGGGAATTTAGCTGAGCTGCTAACGAAACAGGCAAATATGAAATAACATGAAGGAAAATTTCGCTTACAGGCTTATTGTTAAGTGAATAACTTCAAACTGTAGGATTCTTAAAAGTTTACGTACGTGGGTTATGTTTTTAATTACTTGTACTAACATTAATTGCATAGCCCTGAGTAATGATGGAGGTTGGCAGGTTACCATTTTCTAGTTAAATTAATGTTCTTTTCGTTTATACGTAGTATGGAAGCGCGCACTAAGGTTAATCTTTTTCTAAAAGTATGCAAGCCTTTTTTATTCTATCAATCTAATCTAGCCTTGATATTTTAGATAACATTTTTGAGGGTAAAAATATTTAAAATTTTGTCTTAATAAGTCCTTGAACGAAACAATGTAAACAACAAAGTTTTGTATATGCTTCAAAAATGTGGGATTTTGTGCGAACAAAGAGCATTAGCATAATCATTCTGACCAGGCACTCTTGCAGGACACTACGACCCTTGAATCTATTGTACCCTTAAAGTTTACAGTTTTCTGAGTAGATCTGAAAACCTAATGGTGGGTATGCTTGCCAACGGAACCCTATGTCTTGTCAAACATCTCCATCAAGAACTCCACATTCAGATTGCTGACCGTAGCATAATAAACCAGTACCAGTTTCACCATCTCATGCATCAATTAATGTGAAGACAATACCGAGGTGGTAGAAGTTATGAGTGTCACTACCTATGTAACTGAACTGACAATGAGGGCCACTGTACCAAAATTAAGTGACATGTGTCCGTGATACGTACTGAGGTGATAATGTGTCATCTCTGGTAAGCAGCCATAAAACTGTATGTGACGATGAGTGCTCATCAGTCATCCCTGCTAGTTAGTAATGTGACTGAGGAGGGTCAACATTTAAGTGTTGCAGGCAAACATACATAGGGCTAAAGATGCGGCGGCTAAGTCTATTACAGGAGCCCTGAGCTTTTTGTGGGACTTGAGCCTGAGCTTTTCAAGGGACTAAAAGACAGTTCGTTTAAGTTGATTTACGCACCTGGGCAGTTATTTTCGTAAATGCTAAGCTGGCCTTCATTCCCATTACACTATTCATCACTAAGGACCTGGTGGCTGTCAGTATACGATTTCTAACAGTTGAAGATGTTAAAGAGGTAATGTCTGCCTCGGCTTACTTTTCCGGGGTTGTGGAATGTATCCCACCCTTGGAAGTAAAGAACTTCATAAAGTTCTGTCGAACCAACAACCACCAACTTCATTACTGGCTGTGACAAATATTCTCATAATGTGGTGTAGGGCATCACGGACAACAATGCTAGGGTCGAGTTCCTTTTAAATTTCTTAGTTAGCAACAATGTACGATCAGAAGTACTGGATATAACGCTATGTGACACATACGAATACGAGGTATTCCTATTCGATTATATGTATATTAGATTTAATTTGGTAAATGTTGCTAGGACCGATGATAATCCAGTGTTCTCAAGGAAGGTGGACTATTCCTCTTTCAGGAAGAACATGACAAGGGCAGTTGACTGGTTAGCTGCCTCTGTAGATTCAATTAGTGAACTAAATCTGGCGGCAAGTCAACTTCAGTCAACTATTAAATCCTCTTTAGATGTTAGTATGTGTCATAGTGATCATTTTGCCAAATGTAGGGTTCCATGGTGGAATGAGGCCTTGACAAAATTGAGAATAACGGTAAGGAAGAATTTCAAAAAGGCCAAGCGCACAGGCGACTGACAAACTTATAATGCTAGCCTCACGGAGTACAATAAGGAAATTAAAAGGTCTAAGAGGTGCAAATGTCCTATCAGAGGGCGCAAGTGTCCTGCAATAGTGCTTGGTAGATACAACTTTATAGTCTGAAATATGTGTAACAATATTATTGTCCTTACCAACACTATCATGTGTTTTTTTTTCTAGATGTTCATAACTTTGAGTTGGCAACACTGCATTATTTGAAAACCTATTTATCAGCTGTTAGTCATTATTTCATTATAGATAGACTTATAATCCGGCAAATTGGCTGAATCACAAGTTGATATTGATAATGATTTTCAATCGAGCTTATTGTTGGTTGAATGGGTATATAAATAAGTTGAATTATCGCCTTATGGACTGGCGGGCTCATTGATCCACATGTTTTCAAAAACAATGGTGGGTAGAATGTTACTGTCAATGGTGAACGGTATATGGACATAATTAAACATTGTTTCATATCTTGAATAGCTGGCATTAATATTGCTGATATGTGGTTCTAACAGGACTAAGCCACATGCAACACAGCTCGAGTTACAATTGATTTTCTCAAAGAAACTTTTTATGAAAAATTAATTTCACATAATGGTCCAATTAATTGGCTACCAGGATCATGTGATTTAACTCCATTGGATTATTTTCTTTATAGTAATGTAAGGTCATTTGCCCACGTCGATAAACCAGAGAAAATTGAACACCGGGAAGTCAACACTCGAGAGCTATTGGCGAAATACGGCCACATATGCTGCGAACATTTTGTTGAAATTTGTTCAAATTTGTTCCTAGTACGCGCCATTCATTGATATTAAAAATATATTTCAGTGCTTTATTATGATTTAAACTTGTGTCACTTTAAAAAAAAATACCTTATATTTGTTGATATTTAAATAAATAAAAATCATCAACAAGTTAAAAAATGATAAAGAAATAAATTCGTACATTTCTTTAAGGAAATTTATGGATTTCCCATCAATTACTAATTGTATCCCTTTAACACAAAAAAAATGCAAATATTTGCACGACTTTAGTTTCCTTTAAGTATACAAACACAATCCTTTTTTTAAAGAACATCTTTAAACTCTACAATAAAACCATTTTTCCTTTTTCTCTAGTTCAAGGATTAAAATAAACAACTTTTAAAGAACATGTGTTGACTGTCTGCCACAATTTGTAGCATGTTTATGTTAAACAAACAAAATAAATATTTCTCAACTCTTAACAGAAAAAAAAGAAACGAAAAATAAATCAAGATACTTAGTAGGGAGATATTTAAACACCTAAACTAACTGAGTAAATACAATTATTTAGGGTCGAAAGGCAAGAAAGGATCTAATAGGGTGAAAGAAAAGTAAACCACTTGTTGAGATTTCCTTTTCATTTGAAAAATCTACAAAGGAATCAAATGTTACATTAATATGTTCCTCTACTTTCAAAAGCCATTTCCCTTAAAGGTAGATGATAATCTTAAGTAAATAACACGCAATATTTGAAAAGGATAATAATATACATCCATTAGTTAGAGAGTCTGGTGTTTTGCAACAGAAAGTGTGGGAAATATTTAAAGTCAAAAAAATTTAAGTCTTCTCTTGTTAATCAGAAAGGAAACCATGTCAATTGTGATATTAAAATAGATTTTTTTCCACTGTGAATGATTTTTTGGGTAAATAAATATTTATAAACGAGGGTTGTTGAAAAGAAGCGTTTAAAAACATCAGTTACTTGTCTAGTTTTGTTTAGCTTAAGGGACTCTCAATATTTTTTATTATGATATAAGGATCTACGACAATTATGTGTGAAATGAAATATCGGCCAAATGTTCGCCACTGCTTCGTTGGCATACCTCTATCCATCAGTCCATATTTTCAATGACTCCGAGACATAATTAAGGTTCAATGTCGTTAATATGCCGAATTATATTATCATTTAGCTCTTGAATTGTTCTTGGCTTATTGACGTACACTTTTTCTTTTAAATATCCATAAAGACAGAAGTGTCAAATCACATGATAGTGGTGGCCAATTAACATTGCCACGACATGAGATAACACGTTCATTGAAATTCTAACGCAAAAAAAAACATTGTTTCGTTAGCTGTGTGGCAAGTTGCACTATCCTGTTGGTACCATATATCGTTCACGTCCATATCCTCAATTTCTGGCCACTAGAAGTCCTCATTTTCTAAGAAGTATGGCCCACTGATGCCGCCAGTCTACTAACCAAGGTTGGCAACCCACTGGGTAACTCAACTAAACCCACCCGGATTTTATTGGGTCTTATATTTTTTAAAAATCCGGTTGAGTTTTTTTATTTAAAGGTTTTCGTAGTTTATTTACAACAAAAATAATTTAAATTGATGTATTAAGAGTACAAATTAAATCGGTCCATTTTTTTTTTAGCTCAAAAGAGATAATGAGTTTATCTATTTGAAATAAAAATTTATCAAACCATTTTCCCCACTTCTGTGCCTATATCCCAACCCCGTTTCAGTAAAACTTCCCGAACTTTGAGGCGATCCACTTTAAAACTTATTTTATATTTCTTCAAAAGAAGTGATTCGGTGACATGCCTAAAGATATTGTATCCGTCGAAGCAGCCAATAGCCAAAAGAAGCAATGTTTGGAGAATATGACGATGTGAGACCAAGCGCTGTTATACAAAAAGAAAATTTTATCCGTCTGTGTCTCTTTATATTCCACCGTTTTTCTGATAATGCACGGCTTAAACGAAGTAATTGCAGCGTAATTGTACTTACAAACAAAATATATTGTCCAAATTAACGAAATTTGAAAGCAGAAATAAAACCTAATAAAACACAAAAAAAAACCATCAAAAACCGCATAAAGCCCGGTGGGTTGGGTTTAAAAAAAACCCGGGTTCTTGCCAACCTTGCCATAAAGCGCACAAAAAAGGCACTCTTCGTGGATTATCATTTGGCCACATGCGGTAATTCTTCTTGTTAACTAATCTATTGAGTTGAAAGTGTGCCTCATCGCTAAGACGATTTTCTTTGTAAAGTCACCTTTCACTTCTGTGTATTCAACTAACCATTCGGCATATTGACAACGCTTGAAATGGTCAGTAAGCTTCAGCTCTTAAGTCGTGAAAATTTAAATCTTTATTTAAAATTCGCATCAGTGATGTTCGTGAGATGTTTAATTGTTGGGTACGACGACAAGTCGAGATTGACGGCTCTTCTGCCACACTATCGAGACACAGGTGTTTCCACATTTCTCACAGACCAGGTTTGCTGAAACTTGCGCACAATTCTCCCGATTGTAGACACAGTTGGTTTATGGATTATGCTGACCAAAAAAAAAAAAAAAAAAAAATTACGAAATAAACGAAATGTATTTTTATTTGAACGCCCATTTCGTAAAAGAAAGACTAAAGAACGATGGCTGACACCCACTATTTTAGACCCCAAGCCAAAAGATTACTTTAAAATTAACGAATAACACCATCTCTTTAAAATGCAGGTTTCCAACCGTTTTCAGTTACAATTCACACTCATTTGGAATAAGCCAGACCTTACCTTTAAAGATCTTACCTTTAAAGGCAAATGACTAAAATTGAATATTGTTGCCGCTTAGAAGAAAGGCAAAGTTCCTTAAAGTAATTCTATACTTGAGACTTACATGGAACTATAGTATGCATATTGATATGATAAGGAAGATAAGAGTCATTTACTTCTGCATGATAACTTTTAAGAATAAAAGAGACTTTAGTTTCCTAGAGCGAAATTTACTTTTGTATTGAATAAATTGAATGCATAGAACACCTTTTTTTAATCTTAGGACTGGCCTTCTTAAAGTCTGAAAAGAATTGGAGCACAGCTTTATTATAAAAATTAGCTTTTTCAAAGACTTTACGGGTAAATTTTCGGCATATGCTAGTCGAATACTGGAGTCATACTGAGCCTCCCACCTTCAGGACTTTTGTACTTCAAGTTCTTCTTCTTGTTAGTCTTTCTGTATTTAAAGAGATCTTTAATAAGAAGCATAATACCGGTGTTTTTTTAGTGGTTCATAACTTTGTGTTGGCAAAAATTGCTTTATTTGACAACCGCTTTAGCAACTAATATTGCATTTGTTCAGTTTGGTTTGACATTTCATTGTGGATAGATTTACAACAGAGCAACGTTTACAAATTTTTGATATTTGGTTCAGTTTATCAAATTTTATATGTTTGATTTCGTTTTTTGGTGAATGGGTACGTAAATAAACAGAATTTTCGAATTTGGAGTGAGAATAATGCACAAGCTTTCGTTGAAAGAAAAAAGTTACTGTTTGATGCGCTTTATGGGCTGGCGGTGTCATTGGATTATATAGCGTGTTCTTTATAGAGGTATAGAACTTTAGTTGGCATTACTTTTCAAGATGGCGACCGATTTAACAGCTGTCAAGTAATTTATTCTCAGTTTGGTTTGGCAATTCATCATGAATAGACTCACATCCGGCGTAAATTTGTCGAATAAGCCCAAAACGAGATTACGGTTGCTCTCGATTTTCATAAGCGAATTTTATTTAGCGATAAAACGCACTTCTGGTTGAATGGCTACGTCAATAAACAAAACTGCCGCATTTGGAGTGAAGGTAGTCCTCAAGTGTATGTGTTACACTTACCGTTACACTAGAAAAACTGACTGTTTGGTGCGCTTTATGGGCTGGTGGAATCATTGTCCGTACTTTTTCAAAAACGATGGTAGCCAGAACGTTACAGTCAATGGTGATCGGTATAGACCCATGATTACTAACTTTTTCATTCCTGAATTGAATAGCCATGATATCCAGGAGATGTGGTTTCAACAAGACGTCGCAACATGTCACACAGCTCGTTCCACAATAGAGTGGAGTGGAGTGAATTGGCCTCCAAGATCTTGTGATTTAACACCGCTAGATTACTTTCTGTGGGGCTATGTAAATTCACTGGTCTATGCGGTAAAGCCACAAACGCTTGACCATTTGGAAGACAACATTCGCTGTGTTATTGCCGATATACGACCACAAATGTTGGAAAAAGTCATCGAAAATTGGACGTGCAGATTGGACTACATCCGCGCCAACCATGGCGGTCAAATGCCAGAAATCATATTTAAAATGTTATTCCACATGATTATCTTTCAGATAAATAAAATCCATGTCAATCGAATAATCCATCGTTGTTTTATTGGAACTTAAAGTTCTATACCTCTATAAAAAACACCCCTTATATCTTCACAAACGGTCGGAATGTTACTGTCAGTGCTGACGGCGAATTGATTTGCTCAAAGAAAATTTTGATTAAGGAGTAATTTCACGTAATGGTCCAATTAATTGGCCACCAGGATCTTTGGGGTTATGTAAAGTCGCATGTGTACATTGATAAGCAACAGACAATCGAACACCTGGAAATCCATATTCAAGTGTTATTGGCGAAATATGGCTGCACATGTAGCGAAAAGTTTGTGAAAATTTTCGTTCCAAATAGATTCTTGAACGCGCCAGCCGTGGCGATCACATGATCGAAGTCATTAAGCATTAATGTCAAAAACTTTTCTATCCAACAAAGCCCGTTTCATTGATGTGAAGAATATATTTCTCTGTTTTATTATGGTTTTAATTTGTGTAACTGTAAAATTACACCCGCTACATATCAACGGCAACAGTCGAACACTGTATAAGCCAGGTACCAAAATTTTCCGGAATTTGTTAAAATGAGACTTTTATTTAAAAATTTAAAACTGGAACAAAATTAAAGGAAAGGGAATGAAGCTGCTTGAAAATGTAGTATGAGAACCCCTCATTTACAATACTTGTTGTATGGTTCGGATTATTACCTTATTGAAAGTGATAGTTTCCAAAGACAACTATTTTTTTCACTGACTGCCTTGAATTATCTTCGAATACGTGAAACGATTCCAATCTGTTTCGTTATAAACTTAAATGACAATTGAAGCAGCCCGTGTTCAACGTCAAAACATGTCTAAATTGCCTGCACACATTGTTTATCCTTAGTATCAAGTTTTCAGAACTCTTCGTTTTTTTGCCAACCTTTTTCATTTTCTTCACGCTATAGAATATACTAAACATTATAATAAACGCACAACACAACTTTACTCCAAAGTTCTTCAATATAAAAACTTGATACCCACGGCAAGGGATCTAGACCTACTTGTGCGGGATTCCCAGGAAAATAACTTTTTTCCCCGTTTTAAGGGGAATGGAAGAAGTGCTGAAAAAACCATGGTGCCAATACATCATATCTTTCCCAACGCATCTTACTCGATAAAGTCGATACATTGAACTGATCTGAATTCTTTAAATCCACAAATCGCAATATAAACAAATAATACTTTTGTACCATTGACTCTTTCAGATTTTAAAGAATTTAATCTTCTATGGAACACCTATCCTCGTATTAACACTTGTGGAAAAACAATAGAAAGATATTGTTAAATATGCTCTATATTTTAATAAAAATCGCCATTTTTTCCAATAAATTTGTTTTCAATAACAAACCGCACTTTTTTTCTCCCCCGCCAAATGACTTCTATGGTCTGGTCGTCTATTTATTTATGTAGAAATCACATGATGGTTTCATTTTATCTTTTGTTTTTCATTATTAAATAATTTCAGTCTTTTGTTGTTGTTCCCGTTTGCAAATGCTTTTTTTGTATTATTGCAAGAAAAAAAATTAGCGCGAAATTAAAATGAATACATGCGGGTTTAAAATGGCATTGGCAGACACAATTGAAATGAAAAGAGAAAAAGAAAAACCTTTAAACACACAAACACACTAAATGGGTTAAAACAACCAGAAGAGCAAAAAAAAAATTGAAAACCGAAAGGAAAAATAGGGATTTTCAGCGCCAAACAAATGATTTAATTGTTTTCTGTTAAAACCAATACATACGTGTACATATACTCTACATATAAACAAATACAATCATAGGTCTCTCTCCAGTTTTTATTAAATTGTTGCACAATTAAAATTACAATAAATTTTTTTTGCTTGATTCATGGCAAGCAGTCAGGCAGGACAAACAAAAGCACAGTTATTCTAACAAAAGGATAAATTAATTACGAGTATGTATATAAGTATATATGTATGAGTGTGTGTATGTGTTTATTTGGTTTATTGTTTGTGTTGATTGTTGTATTATTAATATGATTGTTATTTTTGTTGTTGCTGCTGTTTTTATTGCAATCATTTTATTTGTTTGCTTTAAAATCGTTTATTTTTTTCTCTCAGTTTTTTTTTCTGTATTTCTGCACTCTTTTTTGTTGCCTTCAGCTAAAATTGGAATTTTATAATTGAAAATCACAGACTGATAAAAATTCATCGCAATACTTTTAGACAAACTAAAATAGAAATAGATAAAAATTTAGCTTTGCTGCAAAAAATTATAAAAAAAAAACTTTTGTTTTTTATCACGTTTAAGGGCAATTGTCTGCTCGTAATACCAAAACTAAAAATATGTAAAATAGTATTAATTGTAGAAAAGTAGAAGCTGTTTTAATCATTATTAAAACCGAAGCAAATAATTTTAGTTAAAAAATAATAAAATAAAAAATAAATAAAATAATGAAACAAAATTCAGTGGCCCATATTCATAGTCCCACACTAAAGTCGACTCTTGATGGAGTAAGTCTTTTACTTAAAACCTTTTTTATATTCATAGTGGAAAACAAAGTAAACTTTAAGTTGAATTGGCTTTAAATCAGGGTTGGAAGCCCACTGGGTGACCCAATTAAACCCATCCGGATTTTATTGGGTATTATATTTAAATAAAACTCGGGTGGATTTTTTTATTAAAAAGATTTCGTAGTTTATTTACAACAAAAATAGCTGTAATTTACGTATTTTATTTGTTCCATTTTTAACCTCAGAAAGATAATGAAATAACAAATTTGTCAAATCACTGCTTACATCTTTTCTCCAACTCTGAGCCAATTTCCAAATTTATTCTCAGAAATACTTCTCGTCTTTTAAGGCGCTACAAGTGATTTTGATTCAGTGACACGCATGATGCAAACAAGAGGTGAACACATTTTAATTTTGAATAAAACACTGTGTCAATGTTTTATAACGCTGTGGTGAACAAAACTAATGATCTGTCAAAAAAATGTAACGCCTTGGTAAACAAATATATCGTGCTGTCAAAAACGTTCATAAGAAACGTAAAATAACATTAAAAAGAAAATCACATTCAAATTGCAATAAATTTCAAATGAAAAGAAAAATAACTTTTTGACATCAGACTACAGACAGTATTGTTTTTGGTAAAATGAGACCTCCTTCTAATTGCATCATGGTGACATGTTAAAAAATAAACTCATACCTTTACATATGGCCTAAATGGTTTCTGAAAATGTAAGCCATAAATCGAAATGCCTTTAAACGAGATGAATATGTGTGGCGTTTCACTTCCCTTACAATTTTTTTTTTTTTTTTTTTTAATGAATAAGCTACGTATTTTTAACCGTAGAACCAGGTAATTTCCGCTTAAAGCGAATATGTTCCATAACAAACAGGCCGTTATAGCGAAATGTTAAGTAAAGAAAACCCGTTAAAAGAGGTGTGAGTATATTGTATCCGTTGCAATAACCAACGGAGCAATGTTCGGAGAATACGACGAATGCGGCATTTGATCGTTTCTAATAATTATTTTTAAGCTTTACGACATGACGTCGGGTGTTATCATGAAAAAAAAAAAACTTAATCATGTCTGTCTTTATATTCTGGCCGTTTTTTTTCAAAATTCATGATTCAAACGTAGTAACTGCAGTTTGCTCCGAACACCCAGATTTAGCAGCTCAAGAGTGCAAAATTGCAATATAAATACTAAAACAGCGTGATTGTATAAACAAACAAAAAATTATTGTCGACTTGAATGTAATTTGCAAGCATTTATTAAACCCCATTAAACCGGGTGGGCTATGTTTTAAAAAAAATCTGGGTTTTTACCGAATGATACTAAAGTCCATGTAGTGTTACCTAGAGTTAAAAGTGTTGTATTTCCGGTATTTATGTTTATGGATTTTGTTTTGTGGCAATTGATCCTCAATTCTTGGCCACAAGAAGTCCACTATCAGCTGGGCACGACGACGAGTAGACGTTGACGGCTTTTCTGACATACTATCGCGAACAACAGCAAAGTTTTGCGCAGAATGAACTGGGCGAGCATGCACAGGTGTTTCCACATTTCTTACAGATCTGATTTGTACAATTCTCTCGAACACATTTGGTCGATTATGCTAACCGAAAAAATCACGAAGTACACGAAATGCATTTTGATTTGAATGGCCATTTTCATAAAAGGCTTCAGCACTCTTAATGCGCTAATCAATTGTCTTACTCTCCATGGTTGAATTTGTCAAACACTGAAACCATGAAATGTCAAATTAAGTTGGGCAAAAAACTTAAGGTGTGACTCACAATTAACATCGTGCATTATGTTTAGACCACCCGTTATAATATTTAGTCTAAATTATATAGAAACCGTTCTATTTATGAATAAAATGACGCATTGGCCAAAAAGGGTTGCATGACTTCATACATCGGTCCGGAACCTTGCTGAGCAGCACCACTCACTATCAACCTCAATCTAATCAAATATTGAGAAATTACCAGATACTTGGAACAGCGGAATTCTCAATGGGCGGCTATCAGTCCGCACTTGGAGCGTGGTTCTAAGGTTCTTAAGTATGGTACATCGAGCTTGAAACTGCTTACGGAGTTTCATACTGGTCACTGTAGACTAAGAGCGCATCTGAAGAGGATAGCGGTCACAGTCTTTGGAGACAGCGGAACACATATTTTGTGAATGTGAGGTTCTTGATACGTTTAGGTGAACATGTTTGAGTGGACATAGGGTCATATGGTGATCCTATGGAACGCAGTGTCTTTCAAGAGTGCCTGGTCAAAATGATATTAATAACAATAATAATATGAACAAAATGAGTTGTACGTCGTAATAAACGGTTGAAAATTAACGAAGTTATGTTTTTTAAAAAGTTAAGTTATGGTTTTTAAAAACTCTTTTTAAAAATACTGTTTCAAAGGCGTAAAGTAAGTGCCAGTTTCTCTAGGATGCCTATCAACCTAGAGGTTCTCGGTTCAACCCCCGCGAAAGACCATCTTCAAAAGAAAAAAATGTCTACAGCGGTATCAGCTTCTAGCTCGTAACTGGTTATAAGTACTAATAGTTTTGAAAACTTCTCTAATGCATTTACCGTTCGGAGCCGGCGTTAAACTGTAGGTTACTTTCAATGTATCTAAGAATATAATCAAGTGTAGCTTATTGGTTGAGAGATTTCCCTTGTTGTCTATGGAATATAATGTCAATTTAAAATTTCTCTAGGAGATTCAATTCAATGGTTATTTAAACTTTATAGAAGAACACGATCTTTTAAATATTGAAAAACCTAGTAAATAGGCACTCGCAACTATGTATATTGAAATATTTAACAAATATTTAAACAAAACTAAGATGAAATACAATGCAAGCATTACAGACTATTTTTGTATTTCTATGCCACGTGTTTTCTCCTTTTTTTCTTTCTTTCTTTTATTTTCCATAATACTCGTCTATGTTGCAAATATAAGTATGGTTAACAATAACAAATTGTGGCATTAAGCAAATACAATACAACAGCAAGAAAAAAATAAACTATATTTATATACAAAATCCTATACGTCATTATTTTTTATAAATAATAAAAAATAAAAAATAAAAAACTATTTTTTATAGCAAAGGCAGCACATATAGAAAGAGATCGGTAGTTATGAGTTTATGTTCGTTTGCTTAATCATTTAATGTGGCCTTTATATAAAAATATTTGTTGCTTTTGCTCTACAAATCAGTTTTACGTCCTTGAGAATACGCTTGAATATGTTTAAAGAACAGCAGTACTTATATATACAAGAACAACTAAACTCACATTAAAAACATACATTTATTGTATATTGTGATTCGTTACAATTTTAAAAAATATAAAATTAAAAAACGTGAAACATTATTATGGCCCAAATAATTTGTGCCCTAAAAAACAACAATAAAAGAAAAGCATGTATGTTGATTTTGGCTTAAATAAAGAGAAAGAGAGAGGGAGAAATGAAAACTTAACTTGCAACATAATGCAAATGTAAAAGTTCATTTTATTTAACACTCATAGTTTAAGAAAAAATATATATTTTTTTTAAATCAGAAATATTTGTTGTATGGATTGAAAAGTTCCGAGCTTCACAAAAAAAACTTTTCATTTTTGTTCAAAATTGGCTTTATTCATCAACGTAATCTCCATCAATAGCTATGTAATCATTCCAGCGACGCTCTAACTTTTGTAGAACGATTTATCTTTTGACTCAAAATAGGGCTCAGTTTCAGCGATAACCTTTTCATTCGTGCAAAATTTCTTGCAGGCGAGCATTGTTTTGAGGTCTGCGAGCGGCCAGTAGTCACTGATAGTCAAATCTGGCGAATGCAGTGAATGTGGTAACAATTCAGAATTCAATTCATGTGGTTTTGCCATTGTTTCAGAATCATCAACACGCGGGCAAACGCGACACCCACTTTGAACAGACCATTTTCATAGTCAAATGCTTAGGCAATATGAAACCATCACCTACTTTTAATATCTTTACGATGTTAGCTAACTGTTTTAGCGAAGTTGCGTTACTCTTCGATCATTGAAAACGATTTTGTGGATATTTTTGATGTTCTATGGTGTTAACACCTCATTTGGACGTCCACTGCATTCAGTTACATCGGTGTCTCTACGACAACGTTTGAAATTAGCAAACTATCATTTTATTGCTGTTTCTGATGGAGTGGAGTTCCCATAACACTTTTCAAGCCATTTCTTCTCATCAAGAACTAGTGTATAGTATAATTAAAACTCGAAATTGTTTTTGATCCATTGTTCTGAAAATAACAAAAGTAGCGTCACTCTTAGCACAATATCTCACAAGCTAATTAATAGAATATCATGAAATTTTAACGGCTGTTTTTGAAGGTTGGCACTAACTGTAAAAAAGCTAAATGCAATAAAATTTGCGCCGTCTAAGGCACGGGACTTTTCAATCCATATGCTATAATTGTGAAGTTAATTACACCCTACATGTTAACCATAAAACAGCTCATTTGTTTTTTAAATATTAAGCCAACTTAACTGAACTTAACAATTTCTATAAGTATTTCAATTGGAAGCTTTATTTGTTTGACTTAAAGATCGATGTCACAGCATAAATGATCTTGAGTATTACAAAATTAGGAATAAGTATTTCATTCCATCCAGAAAACATACAATTTACGCACGTTACGTCTGCGTCTGCCGGGGTGAATTTAGGATCGAAAGAGCTCTTTACAAACTTTTCTCATCATATTCCTCGATGAAAGAAGGATTTTGGTCATTTGTTAAAAACTTAGTAAGAAATACAATTTCGATTCAAACCAGAGACATAGGTGTTATAAGAAATATCTAAAAAAAAAATTGCCATAATTATTATACAGAAACAAATTGTTATTCCTTAAACTAATGGTTATTTTCCATAAAAATAAATTGAGCTTTTCTATAAGCGCTATTCGTAATAGATTTTTTTCATTGCTCATAACTTTTATTTTTAATTTTTTCATTTTTACGTTGGCTAAAAGAGTTATGCTTTAAATACATAGACGACAGCAAGCAGTATGAAAACAAGCAACAAGTTGTTGTTGGCAGCATTTGCTGCTATACTATCGAATTCATAAATATTTTGAAAGCAGCAGCAGTAATAAGATTAGGTTTCATTGTCATCTGTTTCATTTGTCATTAAAATATTTGGTATATTAAATATCTTTTAGTGTGTGCTGTTCAAATCCACCAAAATAAAATCGCTTTTTTAAATATTACTCAAAAATATAAAAATTAATGAGATTGTGTGTTTAGAACGTTTAAATTATTAACATTAATGTCGTTTAATACAATATTTTAATTTATATTGTTGTTTTCTGATATATAAAAAAATATTTTTGTTTTTTTTTTTATTTAAAATTTTATATTGTCACCTTTTAACCCTTTTAAAACCTTTGAGTTCGTTTAAATTACGTTAAAATAAAATAAAACACTACTTGTCGTTGTTGTACAGTTTGTCTCTTTTTTTAATTCCACTGTAACTTTAATACACTATGTCTTAATACAGCAAATTCACTTTTACAACATTTTTATTTGGGCCTAGACAGACCTTACTTATTGACAGCCAAATGATAACTAAACTCACCGCAATGTACCATCCTTTTATAGTATTTCATCATTAGTGTCGAATGTTCTAGTACAGACACGAATCTTCGATTTATCTACGTTAATTCAAATAATCTAAAATAACTTTATAAACACAAAAGGTAATTGAGCTGGCAATTCTATGCGGATGCCTTGACACCAGCCAAAAAATTTTGTAGCCAAAAAAAAATCCCACAATAAGTCCCTGATGTGGTGAATTTCCTCTTTAGCGTTTTCATTTTCGTAACAGTATTGTATTTGTATCATTAATATTTGTTTTTCTGCCCAAAAAAAATAGAAATTATTTTATGCTTAGCAGCAGCAAAGGTTGTTGTCTAGGCCCTTGCTGTGCTGCCTTTAAAAAAACTATTTTCATATAAACGTATATATTCTAATTTTACATTTTACTGTCTGCTACTTGCTGTCGGTTACGTGTTTAATGCTTTATTTGGCTTAATAACCACGGCATCAGGGATTCTCAGCTAGTTTTCCCTTTTACCCGCACAGTACCTGATTATAGATGTATAGATCATATATGTTTTTTTTCAAATTGTTTGTCATGTATTTGGCTTAATAATCACGGTATCAGGGATTCTCAGCCAGTTTTCCCTTTTCCAAGGTATCTTTGCTAAATTTTCAGTTTCCACATCAAAATCCTCAATTTCACATTTTTTTACTAAATTTACCCAAGACACATAACAGATCGCCCAATTTTCTAACATAGCCAATTCCCTTCCACTTCAAAAATATTGTTCATAACTTTTATTTTTTTTTGTTTTAAGTTGCCTGGCTCTGAATATAAGTATGTTAGACCTCTAAGTTGTCAAATTGTTTATTCTTATCTAAATACATCATCGTTGCTCAGAGTTCAGTTAGAGAGCCAGAAGATGGCAAAGACAATATATATAGAGAGTTATTAGCAGCTATAGTTGAAACCTGTGAAACTGGACCTAGAATCTAATTTGTAGCAGTGCTGGAAAGAGGAAATGTAAACTTTTCCTTTTGTACGTAAAATCATATTGTTCATGCGGTGCAGGTTACAGTGGATTCTATTGAAAGAGCATTTCCTATTTTTTTTTGCGACTTTAAAGATCACCTTTGCACTGGATGGTGAAAGGTAAGCCTCGTCTGCCTCATCAGCGACCATTGAATGAAAAGCGACTAGATTCGGAGATATCGTATCATCGACATCATTGAACAGTTCTCTAAAATACTACACCCAACTCAGATTGAGCTGTTCTCGATTGGTTAGTAAATGACCAGTTTTACTTTTGCAAACGAAATTATCATTGAATATTAAGCCTTGTCGTTTCACTCTTATCACGAAGCCGGCTAAAAAAATAAACCTCTTGCGTACCACTGTACGAACTTCAAAATTATCGGTGAATATACGTTATATATTTCTTCGTGCTCGTGCTGTTAAAAGGGTTTTTGCAGACCTAAAAAAAAAACAAGTCTTTTGGATCGGACGATATACTGTCACTGCTCCTGAATCAGTGCTCTTCGATTCTTCTTTTCACTGCTTGAATTCAAAATATTTTCATCTTGCTGCATGCCTGCTTACCCCTGAAAACTGCTGGCGCAATAGTTTATTTAACATTCTCTAAAGTTATAATATTAAGAGTTCAATTATTTGCTGATCAGTTTCAGCAGAAACTGCCCTACTGGTGAGCTGCTAGCGTTAAAAAGCGTAATAAATCCATTAACTAAGTTTGTGGCTCTGCAGATCACCAAGATGATAGAGTTTGGCACAGACACTCATATTAAAACTTATTCCTTTTGGTGTCAGTATTCCCTTTTTCAGTTTATACCGAGCTTTCTCAAAATTCGTTTAAAAAAATTCTTCGACGAGTTCAGTATTAATTTAGAGGTAATGTAAGGCTTTGTTCAACCTCCTTGACTTTCTAATGACTTTTTGTTTAATTTATATTTATTCTACTATCATAAGTATTCACTACAATGCTCATTGGAGCCTTTATATATTTTGAGTAAAGAGAAATGCATTCCACTGTCTCGGTTTTTCATAATGATGCAA